>CM039673.1:52524194-53207437 GCA_022496015.1 Hordeum marinum | reverse complement strand
CTGCTTATTGCCGAGATGTGTATCAGGAGAATAGCGGGGAGGTGCTGCCAAATTCTGCGTCGGATCCGTACCAGAGCATGGGAAAACGAATCTAGTCTACACATACTCGGGTGGGATTAGGACCTATCTCTACCTATAGCGTGTAGGTTGCATGGACGTAATAAAACTGACAAACTTGATTACCAGATAAATTTAGATGATGAATTATATATATATATATCTTGTGTGTTTAGTAGGTAGGCAAGATGGGTGATCGTGCTTGGATGTACACTGGTCACCCTATTCAGAAAGACATGACCAATGAATGGTTAACAAAAACCAGGGGGGTTTTGAGAGCCGCATTTCAAATGGCCAGCAAAAAACATGGTGCCCCTGTCCCAAATGGGACAACATTAAAAGGCAGACAGGGTTTGAATGGGTAAACACCTGCAGAAGTGGGGTTTTATGCCTAATATATGGTGTGGACTTTTCATGGTGAGTCTGACCAACGTGCCAGAGCTGATGTGGTTCGTTGTCGCACCGACGAGCATGGTACCGGGATCGAAGACATGGTGCAAGACTTTGATGATGCTTGGGATTTGGACGATGAGATGGAGGAATCTGCAAAGGCCTTCTATGAAATGTTGGAGTCTTCACAACATCCTCTCCACGAGCACACTAAGCTTTGTCAGCTGGATGCCATCGCGGAAGTAATGGCTCTGAAGGCTCAATGCAACCTAGGCAGAGAATGGTACGATGCAATGATGACGATATTTGGAAGCTTTCTACCCAAAGGCTATGTACTACCTACAATCCTGTACCAGTCAGACAAAATCCTCCGTGTACTTAAGATGCTCTATGAGAAGATACATGCCTGTGAGAATGAATGTGCCTTATTTAGGCTTGGGTATGCGACCTTGAACTATTGCCCCATTTGCAATTCTTCCAGGTATATCATGGTAGACAACGGTATGGGTCAGAAGATTCAGATCAAAATCCCCATTAATGTTCTTCGGTATCTGCCAATCATACCAAGACTTCAACATCTTTTCATGGTCAAAGAGATGGTCAGACAGATGACATGGCACAAATTAGGCAAAAGAACCGAACTAGATGCGGATGGGAACAAGATGTTGGTACGCACTTCAGATGCTTTTGCGTGGAAGCACTTCGATGCATTACATAAGGATAAATCGGCAGATCCAAGGCATCCTCGAGTTGCCATCAGCACGGATGGGTACAACGTGTATGGTATAATGGCAGCATAGTACAGTGTTGGCATGTATTTGTCATTCCACTCAATCTCCCCCGAAGAGATTATTAAAAGAATGAACATTTCCCTAATGTTGATAATTCTAGGGCCCAAATATCTGGGGAAGAATATGAATGTGTACATGCAGCCGCTTAACGATGAATGTGTACATTAAGCCTGGGATAATGGGATCAAGACATACGACCGCTACCAAAAAGAACTTCAAAATGCATGTGTGGTACATGTACTCGATGCATGACTATCCGGCGTATGCGCTATTCGTTGGTTGGTGTGTGCATGGAAGGTTCCCGTGCCCAACATGCAAGGCAGCTCTTCAGTTTCGTTGGCTGCAGGCGGGTCACAAGTTTTCTTGCTTCGACATGCATAGATAGGTCCTGTATCCTGACCATAAGTTCAGAAAGACAAGAAGAATTTCATCAAAGGTTAGAGTTGTCAAAAACACTGCACCACCTGCATTGACAGGCAACAGACCCATGATCAGTTATACGCTCTCGATCCTGATCCTTTGCTTCTAGGGTATTTCAAACGGTATAATACGGAACACGCCTGGACTCACAAGTCATGCTTATGGGATCTACCTTACTTCAAAGACCTCATTTGCCCACACAACATCGACATGATGCACACTGAAAATAATATGGGAGGCTGCTACTTCTCTACAACGTCCCCAGAAATTGGCTAGTTGATAGTAGAATTCTTGTCTTGTGTTGGTTTTTCCCTTAAAGAGGAAAGGGTGATGCAGCAAGGTAGCAGTAAGTATTTCCCTCAGTTTGACAACCAAGGTATCAGTACATTAGGAGTAACAAGATGAGGCCACAAGGAACCTGCACAAACACAAACAAACTTGCACCCAACGCGATAAAGAGGTTGTCAATCCCTTTACGATTGTTTGCAAAGTGAGATCTAATAGTGGTAATATAAATAAGTAAATGAAATTGAAGCAAAGTATTTTTAGTGTTTTCTGTTTAGATCTAAATATATTATGTGTGAACTAGACCCGGGGGCCATAGTGTTCACTAGAGGCTTCTCTCATGAAAGCAAGTATTACGGTGGGTGAACAAATTACGGTTGAGCAATTGATAGAATAGCGCAAAGTGATGAAGATATCTAGGCAATGATCATACATATAGGCATCACATCCGAGACAAGTAGACCGACACTTTTTGCATCTACTACTATTACTTTACACATCGACCGCTATCCAGCATGCATCTAGTGTATTAAGTTCATGATAAACGGAGTAATGCTTTAAGCAAGATGACATGATGTAGAGGGATAGATTCATGCAATATGATATAAACCCCATCTTTTTTCCCTTCATGGCAACAACACGATACGTGCCTCGCTACCCCTTTTGTCACTAGGTGAGGACACTGCACGGTATGAACCCAAAACCAAGCACTTCTCATATTGCAAGAACTATAGATCAAGTTGGCCAAACGAAACCCATAACTCGAAGAGAATTACAAGGATATGTAATCATGCATATAAGAAATCAGAGGAGACTCAAATAATATTCATAGATAATCTGATCATAAATACACAATTCATCGGATCTCAACAAACACACCGCAAAAGAAGATTACATCGGATAGATCACCATGAAGATCATGGAGAACTTTGTGTTGAAGATCAAAAAGAGAGAGAAGAATCCATCTAGATACTAGCTATGGACCCGTAGGTTTGAGGTGAACTAGTCACACATCATCGGAGAGGCAATGGTGTTGATGAAGATGCCCACCGGCGATGAATTCCCCTCCGACAGGATGCCGGAACAGTCTCCCGATTGGTTTTTGGTGGCTCTGGAGGTCTGCGGCGGCGGAACTTGCGATCTAGGTTTATTTCTGAGGGTTTTCGTATTTATAAGACCGTCTAGCATCGGGAACAAGTCGACAGGCGCCACGGGGAGGTCATGAGCCCCCTAGTCGCGACCAAGGGGGCGCCTCCCAGGCTCGTGGCTTCCTCGGGCCGCCTCTCCGGTATATTTTTCTTCAGATATTTGTGATATTTTCCATAAAAAATCACGGCGAAAGTTTTATTCCATTTGGACTCCGTTTGATATTCCTATCTGAAAAAGGTCAAAAACACGGAAAAACAGGAACTGGCACTGGGCACTGGATTAATAAGTTAGTCCCGAAAATAATATAAAATAGCATATTCATGCATAGAAAACATCCAAAGTTGATAATATAATAGCATGGAACGATAAAAAATTATAGATATGTTGGAGACGTATCAGAGGCCATTTTTGGTACATTGTCAAAGGATAATCCTAAGGCTAGAATCAACCAGGAGGCTCTATGTGATAAACCGTTACAAAACGTGCGGCATTGGAAAGGAAAGCAACGCGTAGCGAAGCCAAAGGCATGGTTCAATCTTGGAAGGCCAGCTATAAGCTAAATGCTATTGTGGGTGAAAATGTGGTCGATGTTCCCCGATGGGTATGCTTCGAATCAAAAGAGGGGAGCGAGTCTTAAAAAATTGAAAATATTTCATCTCAAGGGTCATGATTGGCACATATGGCTTGAGCGGGTAATGCCGGTGGTGTTGCATGACTTTATCCCTGAGGATGAATGGCTAGTACTGGCAGAGCTGAGCTATTTCTTCCGTTCTTTTGTGTGGAAGAACTATCGCCTGGCGTGCTGGCTAGATGAAATGGAAGAGTTGGCACCGGAGTTGATCTGCAAATTAGAAAGGATCTTTCCACCGGGCTTGTTTAATCCAATGCAACATTGGATTTTGCATCTCCCGACCGAGGCAAGATTGGGGGGGAAGTTCAAAATCGATGGTGTTCTCAACTGAGAGGATGCAGAAGACGCTTCGAGCTAAATGTCAGAATAAACGTAGAGTTGAAGCATCGATGGCCGAGGCATTGAGGAGGCGGCAAACTTCATGACATCACACTACGAAGCCAAAAATCATCATTTGCATAACCCGAAGCCTCGGTACAATGATGGCGAGCCTAAAAAAGGTTGATCCAACCTCAACCTATTCAAAGGGAAGCTCGCACCGGCCGGTGCTTCGAAAGGGAAATCATTGGATGTCAAAGAGTGGATGACCATTTCATTGTATATCTTCAACAACCTAACAGAAGTGCGGCCGTACATCGAGTAAGTTCTCGATAAATTATTGTTCTGCAACTTCTAATTCCTTTGAACTTCTCTAATTCCCGGATATTTGATATAGTCGATACGTCGCCGAATTCTCGAATGGAGCGGTCATCGAAAAGGATTCCGTCGAAGAGTATGAGCTTCTAGAAAAGCATGGAGGCGACTATCCCAGTTTCATCTGTTGTTTCAAACAAAGAGTAATTAATTACCATTACTATAACATTTGATTTCTTGGTCTAATTTGTGGCTAATGCATCCATTCTTCCGTATTAAACTTGTAGGCTGATGCAGGGTCTATGGACGTCGAGTTGAGACTCAACTATCTTTCCACATTACGTTGTGTGTGTGAACCAATATGATTACAATGCTAACAATGGGTTGTCTTGCAGGCTTATATTCTGAAAGAGAGAGAGGCAATGCAGACGCTTTTGGCGACGAAGGATAAGGGGGTGAAGGAGTTGGATAAAGACCTTAGCCTCTTTGCCGTTGCCAACTGACGGCAAAATACCCAAATCCCAGTGTTCCCAGGTTGCACAGGTAGCTGCCACGTGGCATGTTTGCCGTCTGCTAGCTGTCAGTAAAGCTCTTTGCCGTCTGCTAGCAGACGGCAAAGAGCCTATATAACCCCTGTTTTTAATTGAATTCATTCAATTTGACAGAAATTCATAGATATACACAGATACACATATATATCCAACAAGCATATCCAACAATATATTTCCATATATATGCAACAAGCATATCCAACAATAGATACATATATATCCAACAATATATCCATATGACATAAGAAGTTTCCAACAACATATCCATAGTGATATACACATCCAAACAAGTTCCCAAACATGTTTTCATAAACAAAAAGGAAGCACATGCAAGGAGAATATAACAGTCCATCAATGCAAGCTTCCGCATCTCAAGCAAATCTGCAAATTGGGAAAGATGAAAGTTAGAAGAAGAAGAATATCTAGAAGAAGAAGAGGAAAATAAGAAGAAGATTTTATCTTCTCTTTCTTTCTCTCCTCCCCCTCTTCTTTATCTTCTTCTTTTCCAACAAATGTAGTTAAAAAGCCAATTTAGAGCTAAGCTAGGTAAAAAGGTCATTTTGGAGATAAGCTAAGTTCAATGTATCATATTGGAGCTAACCTAGGTAAACTTGGTCATTTTGGAGCTAAGCTAAGTTAAATGGATCATATCGAAGCTAACCAAGGTAAACTTAGTCATTTTTGAGCTAACCTAGGTAAAAATGTCATTTTTTGCTAAGATAGGTAAAAATGCTAAGTGTGTAGGTCAATTTAGAGATAACTTAGGCAAATAGGTCATTTTGGAGCTAACGCGGGTAAACTGGATCATATTGTAGCTAACTTAGGTAAACTTGGTCGTTTTGGAGCTAACGTAGGTTAAATGGATCATATTGGAGCTAACGTAGGTAAACTTGGTCATTTTGGAGCTAACCTGGCTAATTAGGCCATTTTTGACATAACTAAGCTTATGTGTCATTTTAGAGGACAACAAGCTAAGTATATGACATTTATGAGGTTAGCAAGGTTATTATGCCATTTATGAATAAAAACAAGTAAGAGGAGGAAAAGAAGAAGAAGAAGAATAAGAAAAGAAGAAGAAATGTTCTTCTTCTTCTTCTTCTTCTTCTTCTCTTCCTATTCCTTCTTTTCTTCCTATTCCTTGATTTTCTTCATCTTATTATGTCATTTGTGGACTAAATAGGCTAAATTATGTCATAAATGGGCTAAATATGATAAATTATGTCATAAATGGGCTAAATAGGCTAAGTAAGAGGAGGAAAAGAAGAAGAAGAAGAAGAAGAAGAAGAAGAAAAGAAGAAGAATAAGAAAAGAAGAATAAATGTTCTTCTTCTTCTTTTTCTTCTTCTTCTTCTTCTTCTTCTCTTCCTATTCCTTCTTTTCTTCCTATTCCTTGATTTTCTTCATCTTATTATGTCATTTGTGGACTAAATAGGCTAAATATGTCATAACTGGACTAAATAGGCTAAATTATGTCATAAATGGGCTAAATAGGCTAAGTAGAGGAGGAGGAAAAGAAGAAGAAGAAGAAGAAGAAGAAGAAAAGAAGAATAATAAGAAAGAAGAATAAATGTTCTTCTTCTTATTATTTTCTTATTCTTCTTCTTATTCTATTTCTTCTTATTCTTCTCTTTCCTATTCCTTGTTTTCTTCCAATTCCTTGATTTTCTTCATCTTATTATGTCATTTGTGGACCAAATAGGCTAAATTATGTCATAAATGGACTAAATAGGCTAAATAAGAGGAGGAAAAGTAGAAGAAAAGAAGAAGAAGAAGAAGAAGAAGAAGAATAAGAAAATAAGAAGAATGTTCTTCTTCTTCTTCTTCTTCTTTTCTTTCTTCTTCTTCTTCTTCTTCTTCTCTTCCTATTCCTTCTTTCTTCCTATTCCTTGATTTTTTTCATCTTATTATGTCATTTGTGGACTAAATAGGCTAAATTATGTCATAAATGGACTAAATAGGCTAAATAAGAAGAAAAATACCATTATCACGGAGGTGAAGGACCGGTCGGGGCTGCGCTAGTGCCAGACTGAGGTGAAGGGCCGGTCGGGGTTCCACCAAGGGCAGACTGAGAAGCATCGGTTAATGCTTGTCGGGAAGTATTCTACACCAAAGATCATTTCCACTGTCTCGTTAGCATGATGCAACATAAATGTGAATAGTCCTAACGACCATTCAAATCAAACTCACCGTGTTCACCGGAGAAATCTGGGGCATCGACGGAGGGGTCTGGCCGCTTTTCTGGCACATGCTCTACACATTTGGTTCTCACGAGTTAGTCATATTTCTTAGTAATGGAACAAACATTATGTGCATGATTTGGCTAATATGCAGGAGAATTGTACCACCAAGATGTCGTGTAGGGCTCGGTTTTGAGCATCGTTCCGGTTCCTCTCCTCCTCCAACAGCCTAGCCATGCTCTCCTCCAGCTCCCTCTCCCTCTCCTCCGCCTGCCTTTTTTCCGCCTCCAAAAGCATCTGCGTGTTTGCTCTCTCTTTCTCAGGAGCAGCCTGCAACACACCACTCCTCGTTAGGATTGTAATCATCAACGGACGCACACACAATGTAATTGATAGGAAAGGTATCCGAGTCCGTATAACTAACCGCCATGGTGAGTTCCGATGGCCGTGCACGAGGCAGTATCTTAGGATCAGAGCTACTCTGGCGCTTCTTGATCTGCGTGAGAGTCTTAGGACAACGTATCAGTCCATCACCAATGGCTATCGAGCCATGGGACCTCCCACCACCAGATATCATAACCAGCTCTGTATCAAAAGGATCCTGGCTCGGGTTAAAGTCCTCCCCTTTCCTTGACTTCCCCTCGTCTCTGTACCTCACGAGCTTATTGCGGGAGGAGATGTTGGTGAAGGTCTCTGGATGATCTAGGTCATACTCCGAGAATGCCTTGGCCTTCTTGTACGGGGCACTATGGGCCATGCCATAGAGGTCGAACAAACCTGGCACGGGCTTCTTGTTGTGGTGCGACTGAGAGAGAGGAACAAAATATTAGTCAAGGGCTTAAGCTAGCATGAAGAATGAAATTTCTATGTAAATAAGGTCATTTTGGAGCTAAGTAAGGTTATTATGTCATTTTTGAGGAAAAAAAAGCTAAGTTTAGGTCATTTTGGAGGTAACCAAGTTTATTATGCCAATTTTGACCAAACAATGCTAATTATGTCAGTATTGAGCTATCCAAGGTAGTTATGCCTTTTTAGCTAACTAAAGCATATTTAGGCATTTTATAGAGCTATCTTAGGTTATTATGTCATTTTAGAGCTAATTATGTCGTAAATTAACAAGCTAAGATTATTTTAGGTCATTATTGAGCTATCAAAGCTAGTTATGCAATTTTTTAACTAAGTAAGCATTATTGAGCTATCCAAGGAAAAATGCTATCATGTAGAATGAAATTGCATGAATCATGAAGCAAACCACGTACCTAGTGAACCCCGTACTCAAACAGGTTGGAGCTCCCTTGATGGTGTGGCACACCAACCATTTGGGCACGCTTATCCTTGGCCCTTTGGTGTTCGACTAGCCATTTGGGAGAGCACCACTCATCCACCAACGGCTCCCAACAGTGCATCCTATCCGCACACCATCTCGGGGGCACCTAAGTTAGTCAAGAGAAATTTCAGCGCTACGCCTACGAATCAAATCAAGAGAAGTAAGTTCAAGGCCTTAAGAATAGGTAATTACCAGCATGTACTTCTCCTTAGTCAGAAACTTGTCGCGACACTTCTTCTTTGCCCTCCTAATACCCTTTGAGGCATAGTAGTCTCGAACGGCCTGCACCCGAGCCTCGTGCCGTAAGTTCTTAAGTAGGCGCTTGCACTCGGCTTCGACAACCGAAACCGCAGCCTCCTGCTCTCCATCTGAAATCCTGTAGAAGGTCTGAAGTTAAACAAGACAACGCTGATTAGTAAAATCACTATGTAGTGTTGATCTTTAATTTTGTAAAGGAGAAATTACCCAGAACCGACGGAACACAATGTCGGCCACCGTCTCGCACTCGACACCGGCGACCATCTCGCCTGGCGGGGCCGGGGCAGCTTCGTACAGCTCCCAGCTAAGTGCTAGCTGTGGAACCTGATCCTCACCGGGGAACGTGACCCACCCAGGGAAGTGTTGCCGGCAAATCACACCAAGGACCTGGTTGGGCCTGCGGACACCGCGGGGGTGTACCCAGCCCCTGCAGTATGTCAAGGCCAATGTATTAGATATTAATTTGAAGAAACATGAAGGCAAAAGGTTAAAAAAGAGTAAATTCACTTACTTCAACCCATTAGGATGTATCAACCACCTCTGGTCGGGGGTCGTCGGCACGGGCGGGAGCTTTGTACCGCCACGCTGGTAGACCTTCTTGCCCTTGTCAACCAGCTCGCCCTCGTTGTAGCTATCATCAGAGAAGGTGTCCTCGCTATCATCAGTAGGGCCACTAGCATCCGGAGTCTCGTGCGAAGAAGACTCCGGGACCGGAGTCTTCTGGGATGAAGACTCTGGGACCGGATTCACGTGGGGCGAAGGAGAGTAGGCACCCCGAGTCTGGTGACGCGAAGGATCGGCGACCCCAGTCTGGTGGGGCGAAGGATCCGCGACCCAAGTCTGGTGGGCCGAAGAATCGACGATCGGAGGCTCATGGACCAGAGTCCGAGACGGGTCCACGTCAGAAGGAGCGGTCCATTGGTCGGGTGAATCAGCTGGGGGTGGCCGCGAGGAAGGCGTAGCAGCCTTCCTACCTCTCCCGCTGCCACGTCCACCTCTAGCAGCCTTCTTCGTCCTCCCCCGACCTCTGCCGGCCGAAGAAGAAGCGCCCGCCGGTGCTGACTGCATACTGTCTAGCAGCGCTCTCCGGAGGGGTTGTGCTGGAATAATGGAAGCACCCCTCCCAGGAGCGCTCGCACGAGGCTCGGAGCGCTCTGGACCCTTGCCCACCATCCTGTCAACACCTGCATTGACAAAAAGTAAACGAAATTAGTATAACATAAAAAAATTGAAGAACTGACATGAGTACTATGTATATAATTTAAGAGTATCATCATCATGAACATAATAAAAAATTGAATACCTGACATTAGTAATATTACTCTGAATCGTCTATATATGCTCCGGGATCATTAAATGCATCATCATCATCACTATCAGTGATGAGCTCATCATCATCATTAATAAATGCATCAACATGTGGAAGGCCTCCTTTACGTAATTGTTAAAGCATTGAAAGGTCATCTGCAGCAGTAACTTCTTCTTGTTCCGGCTCTTCTTGTTCCGGCTCAGGGGTGAAGTCGGATTCACTATCGCTGTCTAGTTCAATGTTCAGGGGTACAGTTGAGCGATTCTTGAAACGTTTTTTGGAAACACGTGTTTCTTGGAAGAATTCTCCTTCGTCATATGTGTCTTGGTCATAATCCTCTTCATTGGGGGGAGGTGGTCTAACACGTGGCGACACTTCATAAACGACATCCCAACCACTGAGATTTGAATCACTTTGACAGGCCCACGGTAGATAGAAAACTTGGGTTGCCTATTGAGCCGTAATATAGACATCGGGAACATCCAAATGGGTGCTTTGTTTGACTTCGACTAGACCTATATGTTCGTGAGTCCTTCTAGTATCCTTCGGCTGGAACCAATAACATCTGAAGACTACGACGTTTGGTGGATTTTCATCATAGAATTGATGTTCATAAATTGCTTCAACTCTTCCATAATACTCGATACCTCCTTCGACGATAGCAGAGACACAACAATTTGTAGACTTTCGGTCGGCCATACATAGCTCTTTGCCATAGGTACGAAAGCGATACCTGTTGATGTCGTACTTGTCAAATGAACGGAGCTTATAGTCAAAACCATTAGCTATTTGTCTCAATTCGGCATCCATAATCTCTGAATTAGCCTACAAGTTTAATACGAAAGGATTGTCGCATTAGTCGCAAATTAGCCAAAGAAATGAAATGGTCTAATGGAAATTACCGTTTGTTTGAACCAAGTGATGAAACCGGGACAGGCGCCTCCTTGCTTTGCGAAAAGCTCATACTCTTCGATGGAATCCTTCTGTATCACCGCTCCATACGAGAATATGGCGACGTATCGACTGCATCAAATATCCCGGAATAAGAGCAGTTCAAAGGAATTAGAAATTGCGAAACAATGTACGGAGATCTTACTCGATGTACGGCCACACTTCTGTTAGGTTGTTGAAGAGATACAGCGAAATGGTCCCCCATTCTTCGACACCCAATGGTACTGGTTTGGAACCACTGGCTGGTGCGAGATCCCCTTTGAATAGGCTGAGGTTGGATCGACCCTTTTTAGGGTCGTCAGCATTGTACCGAGGCTTTGGATTATGCAAATGACGATTTTTGGCTTCGTAGTGTGCTGTCACGAAGTTTGCCGCCTCCTCAGTGATGAATGCCTCGGCCATCGATGCTTCAATTCTACATTTGTTTTTACATTTTGCTCGAAGCGTCTTCTGCATTCTCTCAGTTGAGAAGCACCAACGGTTTTGCACGGGCCCTCCCAATCTTGCCTCGGCCGGGAGATGCAAAATCAAGTGCTGCATTGGATTAAACATGCTCGGCGGAAAGATTTTCTGTAACTTGCAGATCAACTCCGACGCGAACTGTTCCATTTCTTCGAGGAGGCCAGGCGATAGTTCTTTCACACAAAGAACACGGAAGTAATAGATCAGCTCTGCCATTACTAGCCATTCATCCTCAGGGATGAAGCCACGCAATATCACCGGCATTATCCGCTCAATCCATATGTGCCAATCATGACTTTTTAGACCAAATATTTTCAATTTTTCAAGACTCGCTCCCCTCTTTAGATTTGCTGCATACCCATCGGGGAACATCAACTGCATTTTCACCCACAGAATAATTTCCCTCATAGTTGGCCTTCCAAGATTGAACCATGCCTTTGGCTTCGTCCAGTTCCGCTTTCCTTTTGGATCTTGCATGTTTTGTAACGGTCTATCACATAACTCCTCTTGATCGACTCTAGCCTTAGGATTATCCTTTGACTTCCCCTCTATGCCGAACAATGTGCCAAAAATGGCTTTGGCGATGTTCTTTTTGGTGTGCATCACATCGATGTTGTGTGGGCAAAGGAGGTCTTTGAAGTAAGGCAGATCCCATAAGCATGTCTTGTGAGTCTAGGCATGTTCCTTATTATACCCCTTGAAATACCCTGGACGCGCTGGATCTGGCTCGAGAGAGTTTAACTGATCTAGGATTTGTTGGCCGGTCAACGCAGGTGGTGCAGAGTGTTTGACAACTGTACCTTTCATGAAGTTCTTCTTGTCTTTCCTGAACTTATGGTGAGGATCCAGAAACGGTCTATGCAAGTCGAAGCAACTATACTTGTGCCCTGCCGTCAGCCAACGAAACTCAAGAGCTCCCTTGCATGTGGGGCACGGGAACCTTCCATGCACACACCAGCCAACGAATAGCACATATGCCGGCAAGTCATGCATCGAGTATATGTACCAGGCACGCATTATGAAGTTCTGTTTGCTAAAGGCGTTGTATGTCTTGAACCCATTATCCCAAGCTTCTTGCAATTCGTCCTTAAGCGGGTGCATGTACACATTCATATTCTTCCCCGGATAGTTGGGCCCTGGAATTACCAACGTCAGGAAAATGTTCTTTCTTTGCATAATCTGTCCGAGGGGGGGAAGATTGAGTGGAATGACAAACGCGGGCCAACAACTGTATTGGGTTGCCATCTAACCATACACACTGAACCCATCCGTGCTGATGGCGACTCGAGGATGCCTTGGATCTGCCATTTTTTCTGACTGTAATGCATCGAAGCGCTTCCACGCTTCACCATCCGATGTGTGCACCATCATCACATTGCCATCTGCATCACGTTCGGTTCTTTTGCCCGTTTTGTGCCATGTCATCTGTCTGGCTGTCTCTTTGACCATGAAAAGACGTTGAAGTCTTGGTATGATTGGCAAATACCGAAGAACATTACCGGGTATTTTGGTTTGCGTCTTCTGACCCATACCATTGTCTACCACAACAAACCTAGATGACTTGCAAATGGGACAATAGTTCAAGTCCTCATACTGGTGCCTAAATAAGACACATCCTTTCTCACAGGCATGTATCTTCTCATAGGGCATCTTAAGAGCACGGAGGATTTTGTCTGACTGGTACAGGTTTGCAGGTAGCACATGGCCTTTGGGTAGAAATCTTCTGAATATTGTCATCATCGCGTCGTAGCATTCTCTACCCAAGTTGAACTGAGCCTTCAAAGCCCTGATTTGTGAGATGGCATCCAGCTGACAAAGCTCGGTGTGCTTGTGGAGAGGACATTTTGAGGACTCCAACATTTCAGTGAAGGCCTTTGCAGATTCCTCCATCTCCTCATCCGAGTCCAGAGCATCGTCAAAGTCTTGCACCATGTCTTCCATCCCGGTACCATGCTCGTCGGTGAGACGATGAACCACCTCATGTCTGGCACGTTGGGCACACTCACCATGAAATGTCCAGACCGTGTAACCAGGCGAAAAACCAAACTTCTGCAGGTGTTTACTCATTTCAAGCTTGTCCCTCTTTTTAAAGATGTCGTACCGGACACAGGGGCGCTAGCTTAATCTCTGGCCATTAGCAAATGCGGCTCTAACAAACTCTTTGGTTTTTGTTAACCATTCGCCGGTCCAAACTTTCTGATTAGTGTAACCGGTGTACATTCACGCACGATCACTCATATTGACTTCCTACTGGACAGACAATAAATATATACATAATTAAGCAAACCTTATCCATCAGTTAATGGAGTTTGTCAGTTCTATTACGTCCATGCAACCTACATGCTAATAGGTAAAGATAGCTCCTAATCCCACCCGAGTATGCGTAGATTGAGTTCGTTTTCCCATGCTCTGCTCCGGATCCGACGCAAAATTCGGCAGCACCTCCCCGCTGTTCTCCTGATACACGTCTCGGTAATAAGCAGAGAGGATGTGTACCCGGAGAACAACAGGGAGGGACTTACAAAATTCTGCATCGGATCTGGAGCAAAGCGTATAGGAAAACGAACCCAATCTACACATACTCGGGCTGTCCACGGATAACGTTGGACAATTCGAAAGAATCACGATTATAAATATGCAAATGCATGCATATTTATAGATGTAACCCTTTCGAACGGGAGACGCATAGTGGTTACGCATACCGATGATTGACACCTATAGCTAGCCAGTTTCATTGGCACGAAGACTAGAACAGAGAAAATGTAGGGGTGAGGAGGAGATGTCATTTGTGCTCACCAAGGAAAGCAGGGGCGGAGGTCGTCGAACGCACGGGGAGGTCGTCAAACACCACACCCTCGCAGCGACGAAACAACTGCACATTTTAAATCCACCCGATTAACACAAATATACATGATGTTCTGCATAACAAAATCGAAAAATATACAACCTAACTCATAATCGAAAAATTGAAAAATCAAAAAATATACGACCAAATATATGGTGTCGGGTGTGTCGTGTCGGGGTCAGGGTGCTGTGTCGTGGTCAGGGGTGCCATGTCGGAGTGTCGGGGTGTCGTGTCGGGGTCGTGTCGGGGTCGGGGTGCCGTGTCGGTGTCGGGGTGTCAGGTCGGGGTCGGGGTCGGGGTCGGGGTGCCATGCCGGGGTCGGGGTGTCGGGTCGGGGTCGGGGTCAGGGTGTCGGGTCGGGGTCGCGGTCGGGGTCGGGGTGTCGGTCGGGGTGTCGGGTCGGGGTGTCGGGGTGTCGTGTCGGGGTCAGGGTGCTGTGTCGTGGTCGGGGTGCCATGTCGGTGTCGGGGTGTCGTGTCGGGGTCGTGTCGGGGTCGGGTGCCGGTCGGTGTCGGGTGGGGTCGGGGTCGGGGTCGGGTCGGGGTGCCGTGTCGGGGTCGGGGTGTCGGGTCGGGGTCGGGGTCGGGGTGTCGGGGTCGGCTTGTCGGGTCGGGGTCGGTGTCGGGTTTTTTCCTCTTTTTTTCTTTTCTTCTTCTTCCTCTTCTTCCTTTTCTTCCTTTTTTTCCTTCTTCTTCTTCTTCTTCTTCCTCCTCCTTTCCTTTTTCCTCTTCTTCTTCTCCTCCTCTCCTCTTTTTTCTTCTTCTTCTTCCTCTTCTTCTTTTTTCTTCTCCTCCTCCTCCTCTTCTTCTTCTTCCTTTCCTTTTTTCCTCTTCTTCTTCTCCTCCTCTCCTCTTTTCTTCTTCTTCTTCTTCTTCTTCTTCTTCTTCTTCTTTTTTCTTCTCCTCCTCCTCTTCTTCTTCTTCCTTACCTTTTTTCCTCTTCTTCTTCAACTCCTCTCCTCCTCCTCCTCTTCTTCTTCTTCTTCTTCTTTTTTCTTCTCCTCCTCCTCTTCTTCTGTTTCTTCTTCTTCTCTATTATTTTTGTTCTTTCCTTTTTTATTTTTCCTTTTTTTCTTCTTCTTTTCTTCTTTTCTTTTCTTCTAGGTTTTTGCTTTTCTTCTTTTCTATCTAATATATACTAATAAAAACAGAAAAAAGGGGGGAGGGTGGAGGGTGGAGCTCACCGGAGGGGGGTGGAGGCGGCTGTGCGGGGCGGCGGAGGGGGAGGGCGGGGCGGGCTGGATCCGGCGGTGGCGACGGAGAGGGAGGTGGAGGGAGGGCGGGGCGGTGGCGATGGCGGCGGGGAGAGGGCAGCGGGGAGAGGGCAGCTGGTTCTTTGCCATCTGCTTTTGGGAGACAGATGGCAAACAACCTCTTTGCCATCAGCTGGCAGACGACAAATATTTGGCAGATGGCAAAGACCCTGATTCCAGTAGTGTAAATAGGTGAACATGGACATTTAACATTAGGTCAATATATCGAATTTGAAATGAGAACAACTTTGAACCTTTATTCAAATTCACTTCAAATTGACATGATCTCTAGTTACAATAGCTCATCCATGCATATTACCATACCATGATCATGCATCATATTGTTGCATTTGTTTGTATAGAATGCTTTTATCCGCGTTACGGTAGGCCCTAATCCGGAGGATACTACTCCGTAACCCGATGAAGGAGAGAATTCTTCCGCAACGCAGCAAGGCAAGCAACCTCATTGATCATTCCGATAACATCCCATTCTCTCGCTCCTGCTCTCGTTTATTGCATTAGGACAAACGATCACATGTCAGTCATACACAGTAGATGATCCTATTCTTATGCATGACCTGATCTTGTCATAGTAAATAGCTAAACCTTGCAACCTAGCATACCTGGTAGATGTTTGTGCCATGATGTGCTTAGCTTACCTTGCCTGCTATGCTTGCTATGCTTACCGTTAAGTCAGGTTGGATTCATCTAGGTGATGAACTGAGTGGAACAGTGTTGTAAGATGTGATGAGCATATAATGAATACGATTTGGTAAAGGTAGCGATGAGAGGCTATGTAGGAGTACATAGTGGGTTGTCTCATTGGGACCGTTCTTAGGAACTGGGTTCCGCGTTTGTGATCCAAGACTACCTACTACGACATGCTGGGCCCTGAAATATGATCATGCTCGACTTATCAGTCGCTTAGTCCTTGGTCCAGGTATTGCAAGTAGTTTCTGGTGTTTATAGCATGCTGGAGGCCGTGCGTAGCACTGACCCTCGGGGTGGGTTACGACGCGGTAGGCAGTGGCACGGTGTACCAAGGGTCATCCGAATGGTGGGCTTGGGAACCCTGCGCACATCATTTGGGACCGTAGTGGAAACTTCGGCCGGACTTCCGTGCGGGTCAGTCTCACATAGGCGGTAGCCTGGACTAGAGGTTTTATGTGATTGACGGTCATGGCTGACTCCCTCATTGGGCATCCGCTTGAAGGTTGCCGAGGTGCATGGTTTAAGCCACACAGGGATAAGTGGTGAGAGCGTGTGTGAAGAAGTACACCCCTGCAGAGTATGAAACTATTCGAATAGCCGCATCCTCGGATATGGACTACTTGGAGAACTTATGCTGTTCATAGATAATCAAATGGATACTTTTAAAAATCTCACGACAAGTGTGAGTACCGTGGATGGCACTTTTCCGGAAGGGGAAGGTGAACCCATGGTAGTGTACTGTGACGGAGTTAGTGGACTCGCGTGCAATAACTAAAATGGTAACAAAGAGTTTAAAACTGAGTAGTGTAGGTTAGCCATGAGTCAAAGCTGGCATTCCTGCATGAACTCCACCACCCCCTTGTTGATACATGAGCATAATTAGACTAGGTCTGTTTTAAAGACTTGCTGAGTACGATTGTACTCATCCTTGCTTAATTAATGTTGCAAAAGAGAACCAGGACCCATCAGGTGGGTTCTATCTAGACGTTGACGATGCCGAATAGCTGGTGTCCCAGCTACGATCTTGCCCGTGTGGTGGGTTGTAGATAGTCAGGCCGTGTGCCTCTTTTATATTTTGCCGTCTGTACTCAGACAGCTTAAGTTCCTGCTGGCTTGTATGACTATGTTTGTATGACTTGAGTGCCGGGTCATGTGACCCCCATCTGCAAGAACATATTATGCAAGGCTCGTCTAAGCCTTTTAAATAAAAGTCGTGTTGTTGTACGGTTATGTTGTGATGCCATAGTTGTATCTATGCATATCGGGCATGTCGTGCGTACGTGTGACATGCAACGGTATGTATGGGATCCGACACCTAGTCGTGTGCCTTTAGTAGTACTCTCTATGGGAAACTGCCTCTTTGTGCTTCCACCGAGCCATGGTAGCTTGCTACTGCTCCGGACACATTGATTGATCGCCATGTATCCTTCTTTGCTGCTGTGTCTGTCCCTTCGGGGAAATGTCTCGCAGTGTAATGGAGTCCCCGTAGCCTTCTACGACTCGTCTACGTGAAGTGATGACATTCGTGTCTCGCGACGTAATGCAGTCCTTGTAGCTTGCTATGACTCGTCTACACACGCTTCAGACCGACACTTGCATTGCCCGGTTATGTATGCCTGTTTCCGTACGGATGTGCCACTTGGGTTCTATGACTAGTCATGTCGGCCCGGGTTCTTTGATGTGTGATTGCCAGCGACATGTTCACATACGTGAGCCAAAAGACGCAAATGGTCCCGGCCAAGGTAAGGTGGCAGCCGTGGAGTACCGTGCGTGAGGCCGCAAAGTGATGTGGCTTGTTACAGTATGGAATCATATGACTTAGGATCGGGGTCCCGACAATATCGGGCATGTCGTTCATACATGTGACGTGCAACGGTATGTATGGGATCCGACACCTAGTTGTGTGCCTTTAGTAGTACTCTTTACGGGGAACTGCCTCTTTGTGCTTCCACCGAGCCTTGGTAGCTTGCTACTGTTTCAGACACATTGATTGACCGGCATGTATCCTTCTTTGCTGCTGTGTCTGTCCCTTCGGGGAAATGTCTCGCAGTGTAATGGAGTCCCTGTAGCCTGCTACGACTCGTCTATGTGCAGTGATGGCATTTATGCCCCACGGCGTAATGGAGTCCTTGTAGCTTGCTATGACTCGTCTACACACGCTAGAGATCAATAGCTGCATTGCTGGGTTACGTATGCCTGTCCCTGTACGGATGTGCCACTTGGGTTCTACGACTAGTCATGTCTGCCCAGGTTCTATGACATTTGAATGCTAGTGACATTTTCACATACGTGAGTCAAAAGACGCAAACGGTCCCGACCCAGGTAAGGTGGCAGCCGTGGAGATAACCGTGTGTGAGACCGCAAAGTGATGTGATGTGTTACATGTTGGATTCTTATGGCTTAGGATCGGGGTCCCGACAACATGGTAGGAATTTCAAGAAGTCTAAGGACAAGAAAATGCACCTCCTCGTGGCGGTTGAAAAATTTACCAAGTGGGTAGAAGCAGAGCCGGTTAGCAAATGTGATGCAGCTACAACGGTCCTGTTCATCAAGAAGCTGATCTACCGCTTTGGTTACCTGCACAACATCATTACTGATAATGGTACAAATTTATCGAAGGGGGCTATGAATAAATTCTATGATGAGGAGCACATCCGGCTCGATATTTCACCCGTGGCACATCCATAGGCCAACGGTCAAGCAGAACGCGCCAATCAGGAAATTTTAAGAGGGATTAAGCCATGGCTTATGGTTCCTTTGCAGCGAATGCCCGGGTGTTGGGTTGAAGAGTTACCCTCCGACTTATGGAGCATCATAACTACCCCTAACAGGTCTATGAGTTTCACGCCTTTCTTCATAGTGTATGGCACCGAGGCGGTTTCGCCCAGCGACATCCAGCATGACTCACCAAGGGTCGCGGCTTATGTTGAGACGGACAGTGAAGTGGCACGGCAAGATGCATTGGACGCCTTGGAAGAAGCGCGAAAGCTAGCAGCGGCTTGGTCGGCGATTTATCAGCAAGACTTGCGACAATATCATAGCCGTAGGGTGAAGACCCGGACGTTCCAGGAAGGCGACTTGGTGCTCTGGTTGATTCAAGACCAATCGGGCATGCATAAGTTATCTCCGCCATGGGAGGGGCCTTTTGTGTCAGCAAAAACCATAACAATGGTTCATATTACCTCATTGATATCCAGGATGAGTCGGACACAGCGGGTCAGGAGACCCGGCGGCCATGGAATATCGCACACCTGCGACCTTATTTCACTTAGCAAATGTTGAGAACAGCTATCAATGTACATATCATATTTATGTGAACAAAAGGTAGCATCCCTACAAAGACTGGGGCCTCTGCTCCTAAATACATCCTTGCTCAACAACAATGAGTTTCTCTGGCTCAAAATCTGAGCTGAAGCGGTTTTGACCGCCAACGGCTTAGCCATCATCCGGTTCAAAGCAAGTTAATCATGGTTGGAGGGGGCTTCTTACCTTCGGGTCTAGCTTTATCTCACCCAAAACAACCGCGTTCATGCCATGCTGTTGTAAGGGAGCTTCTGACCTTCAGGTATAGCTTACATTACCCTTACACAGCCGGCTTTATGCCCAATTTGGTTTGTACATTAAACACGGTTGTCGATGGAGGCTTCTTACCAATTGGGTATAGCTTATATTACATTAAGGCAAACCAGCGCGTACACCAAATTCCAGTTGCTTATCAACTACGGTTGTCGCAGGGGGCTTCTTACCGACGGGTATCGCTTATCTCACCCTAACAGCCGTCTTTATGCCACTTCCGGTTACTTATTAACCACGGTTGTCGAAGGGGGCTTCTTACTGACTGGTTCACTTATCTCACCCTAACAACCGGCGTTTTGCGCCAAAACTCAGTTGCTTATCAACTTTAGTTGTTGAAGGAGGCTTCTTACCTTCGGGTATAGCTTACATTACCCTAAAAACAGCCGGCTTTATGCCACTTCCGGGTTATCATGAGTCACGGTTGTCCATGGAGGCTTCTTACCTTTTGGTATAGCTTACATTACCCTAAGACAACCGGCGTCCGCACTTATAATATTTGCTGTTAAAAGGAGGCTTCTTACCTTTGGGTATAGCTTACATTACCCTGCAAACAGCCTATTTTATGTTGCATCCGGCTTATCATTAGCCGCGGTTGTCGATGGAGGCTTCTTACCTTCAGGTATAGCTTACATTACCCTATGACAACCGGTTCTCGAATTGGTTCATTTTAGAAGATCCGGACTCATACTGCTCCGGTTGGCAATTTTCAAGTTTCAAAATCATTGGCCGACTCTAAATTTCGGAGAAGACATGGCATCTTCAAAGTCAAGCACTTCTCAGAGCTCAAGATACATTTTTATAAGGAAGTGACCAGTCAATGGAGAGCCGGCAAAGCATGAAAAAAAATAGAAAGATGGAAAGTATATACAGCCGGACTTTCAGAAGTGCGCGATGACACTACAGTGAAGAAAGCCAGAGTCATCTTTAAGCTATTACAGAGATGCTCTCAAGAGGAGCCAAAAGTGTTGCCAAGTTTTACCGCCCACGGCGGGTCATTACACGAGCCGCAACTCAGAAGATCAAAACAAAGTTCAATTAGCTGACGGCTCACCCTGCTCCGGCTCTTCTGTTGGCTTGATCTGGAGATTATCCAAATCCTAATTGCAGTCAGCCAGAGCTGCAAGGTTTCCATCTGTAAAAAAGGGAGACGCGTCGAGATCGCAAGGAAAGAGATCCTTACTGCGGACGAGTCTCAGATCTTTCCACTCTTAAAGAGGCCCGCAGATTCTCTTCTCCTCGGCATCATATGCCGCCTGATAGGTGCGTAAGTCGACTTCTTCTGCTAGCACGGAGGCCAAGTAGTGAGAGTCCTTGACACACTGGATGTAGTCTGCCTCTATGAACTCTGAGCCGTCGTCTTTCTTTGACGGGTAACCATCCATAATTTCAGCCGACGTTAGCTCTGGGGCGAAGTCCAAAGCCCGAATCAGGCCTACGACTGCTCCTTGGTGGAAAGACGACTTATTTAGCTCTTCAATTTTCTTGGGCATGGTCGAGAAAAGTTCCAAGACCCCTTTCAGAGCTGAAGGGATTTTGTCCTTATATTGCACTGTCTTGATAGTGAATATGGCGCCACAGTAAAGTTGCTCCGCAAATGTATAAATGGCCTTGAGGGGCAAGAGATTGTCAGAGGCTAGTTGTCGGCTCCTAGGACCTGTATAAGCCGGAGATGTTCATAATGAGTCACCAATCTTAGAAGATTATGCAGAAAGTAAGAGTGGAAGATCAGGAGCTTACCAAAGACGGCGGCTGTCATCTTCAAGATGTGCTGCTTGATCTCTTGCAGCTCTTCACACACGGATTTTAGCCCTTGTTCGGCATCATCCACCCGCTTTGTAAGTTCTGCTTTTTCAGACAAGATAGATTCCTGGAACGCGGCGAACTCCGCCTTAACTGTGGTCAGTTCTTCAGAGAGAAGCCGACACTTCTCGTCAGCGATGCTGCGGGCCTCTTGTTGAGCCACTACATTGGTCTTTAGGTCTGTCAGTTGCGACCTGACGTCGTTTAAAGCTTTCTGTGACACATCAAAATACAGGATAAGTCGCAGAAATAGAAGTCATATGTAAGTCTAAGCAATATGTTTCACAGTTGGGGGCTAATATCTGTTTGATCTTTGAGTATGCAATGCAGTTCCGGTTCATCTTCATCAAAGTTAATCCGGTACATGGGGGCTACACTATCGCTCTTCAAATTACTTATAATGGAAGCCCCGACTCAAACTTTGTCAAGTTTGAGTCGGCCCTTGGGGGATACAAGTGGTTCTTCAAAATATCTACACTAAATCTTTGACTCAACTTGATCAAGTTTGAGGCGGCCCTTGGGGGCTACGATTGGCTGTTTATGCTATCTACATGGGAGATCCGACTCAATTCTGGCAAATTAAGCCGGTTCTAGGGGACAATAGCTATGGATTTTTTCTAGCAGTAAGTTAAACAAAGACCCAGTTCAACGCTTGAGTACATTGAACTGGCCCTTGGGGGCTAAGTAAGGTTATGGCGACAAGAGGAGTACCTCATATTTCGTCTTCACTAAAGAGACCAGCCGAAGTTCCAAATCTCGGCTGGTGGTAAGCCGGTTCGTATACCTTGCATGGAGCTCTTCGGCTGTCATCTTCTCATAGGAAGAATCAAAGTCCAGCTTCTTGGAGGCTTCGGTTGGTTCTTTATGCCTGGTCAGCACATGAGTCGGAGGAGGTTGATGAGAAGAGCCCGTGATAGCAACCTCCGGAGTCGCAGTAGCCTTCACAGGAGTCACCGGCTTCGAAAGACCCTTTGGAGGGCTCTCCAGGATGATATCTTCATCGGCCGGCTCAATGGAAGCATTGGGTGGATCTACCTGTGGTTGGGCCTCCTCCGGTTGTTCCAGTTCCGGCTCTTGGACAACAGGGCCGGGGGAGGGCTTGTTGGTCTTCCGACGCTTGGCTTGAGCACTGCAAGATAGAAAAGGCAGAATCAAAAGAATGTTACATCCCTACAAAGAACCGGATGTTATGGTGGAAAGGCATTTACAGTGGGTTGATCTTCGGAGGCGACAGAGCGGTCGCCGACTAGTCGTCGGAAGAAGGAGGCTTCTGAGATGAAATCCAAGAAAGATGAGACGGCACCAAGGTCATAAAGAGAAAAGAGTCAAAGAGGAACACATACCTCCACAGGGCATTTCTTTGGAGCTGGCGAGTTCGGTAAGCCGGACGTAAGCTCAGTAGAGCCTATGCTCCGGGTCTGGCGGCATTCGTCCTCTTGTTGCTTTTTCAAAGGAAAGTCGGGAGCCAAGTAAGCAAGAGGATGAGAAAAAGGAACTTTTCCGATAACCCGGAAGAAACATAGTTTACCTTAGGAGCGTTGGCCGGGCTGGTGATCCTCCGAGTAAGACAAGCATTAGTAAGACGGAAGGCAAAGAGTCAAGCAAACAATTGAGATTTTACCTCTGAGGCGGAATACTGGGGCCGCTTGAGCCAGTCCTCTTGCGGAACAACTTTTTTCGACTTCTTGGCTGCAGCCTTCTTCTTGATCTTTTTCGGAGGAAGAATGTACTCCGTCTTCCAGAAATATGAGTCGGCCTACGGGAGTGATCCGAAGAAGAACAATACATCAGCAAGGTAGAAGCAACATCCAGGAGACGGATGGGAGGAAATTCACTTATGTCTGGAGCTGGATTGTTGACGCAGAAAGGCGCCAGGCCAATGGCACTACATGAGCCGAAGGCCTCATGGAGAAGGCTCCGGATGACCATGGTAATGTCATCGTCTATCTGGGTTGATTTGCTGAAGCACAAGGAGCTGTCATACTTGCCTTCATATTCATACATAAGCCGACTCCTGAGACTTAAAGGCATGATCCAGCAGGAAATCCAGCAGCGGATCAAGTCCAATCTTGTTAAACCATTGGCCATGAGAGCCTTAATCTTGGTGTGAGACGGCTCATATCTGGCACGTTCTGAAATGGAGATTGACCCAAGAAGTTCTGAATCTGTTCTCAGCCGGGAGGGCAGCAGTGGGAGCTCATTCTTCGGAGAGGTGTCCTTGCAGCAGAAGCAAGTTTTGTTCCAATCTTTTGGTTGACTCGGAATCTGCGCAGCAGGAAAGATGATGTCTCTGCGCCGTTGAATATAAATGCCGCCAAGCTCCAGAATTGGACCGCCCTTCATCTCGGTTTGGTTGTTGGCATAAAAGAACTCTCGGAAAAAACCCACAGACGGCCTAACTTGCAGGTAAGCTTCACAGAGCACTTGGAAGTTGCACAAGTTGGAAACGGAATTGGGGGCCAGGTCTTGAGGATGAAGCTTGTATAAATGAAGAACGCCACGAACGAATTTAGACCCGGGTGGCATGAACCCCCGCTCGATGTGGTCAGTGAAGACTACTTTCTCTCCTTGGTGGGGAGAGGGCCGGGTCTCATTACCCGGAACCCGACAGTGAAGGACTTCCTTGGAAGGAAGAGTACCTGCTTCGACAAAATCTACTAGGTACTCCTCCATGACACAAGACCCAACCCAATTGCATGAGTTGGATGCATGAGACGTATTGGCGGGTGTGCAAAGGGGATAAACGGCGAGTTAAGAACAAGCAAGTATCTACGACGGCTCACAACTCTAGGGGCTCTACAATACTATGCCACAATCCGGCTGATGAGATCCGGAGAGGCCTAGCGGTTCAACTAGGGAAGAAGGGGCGGAAATCAACTAAGTCCTGGAAAACAGTTTTCACAGACTACCACTACAATTACGGATCTACAAAAGCCGGGAAAAGAAATCTTATTTCAACCTAGCAAAGAACAGTGGAAACGGAGAAGCACAAAACGGAGCTGCATCGGTCCGCGCATTATGCACGACCGCCCCGTGCGCGGTGGCGCGGCGAGGGCGTGCGCTAAAGACACCGACGGCGTTAGATACCCTACACATGGAGATGGAGGAGCCTGACCGGCGGCGGCGGACATTCCCGCAAAACCCTACTACGGCGGTGGACGATCTAGGGAGAGCAAGACGCACTGGCGATGGGGTGCCGGACGCAGACGAGACTCTAGTACAATTTAGGTCGATGCAGCGGCCTGGTCGATGAAGAGGTGAGGTCGGCGCCGGAGCTCGGAGGCACTGGAGCGGAGACGACAGGAAGAAGAAGAAGACGAATGAGCGGGAGAAGGAAAGATTTCCAATCCACAGGGGTCTTATTTAAAGAGGAGGCAAGGCGGGCACGAAAATCTAGGCGACGAAACTGTTTGACCGAGGCAGACGCCTTGATTCTCGGGCTGACCATTTAATAAAGGATTCAGTGGTGCGTCAACTTATCTTTCTTGCATGGGATGCGACGTCACGGCGGGTCATCACCGGGCGACTCTCAGAGAAGTGAAAGGCGAGGATGACATGAGGAATCTCAAATCAACCTGGGCCTAATGTTGGGGATATCACCCCACGGTATGACCCGCCCGATGGGCTCCGGGTTACCCCAGACGGCTCATAAGCCGGCCCAAGGATAAGATGTACGACCTACAGCCCAAGAGGATAGGCGGTTCATTATGGTGATCCGCAAAGTAACCCGGACGAAGAAGACCCGGGCGTGTAAGTAGCCTCGGAGACAGCTTAGACAAGAATATAGAGAGAGTCTCGGATGTACGATGAGACTCGGATACACAATTGTAAAGACCCGGTGGTCCTGACCTCCAATATAAAGGAACAACCGGGGCAACTTATAGGATACAACAAGCAATACAAACTCAAGCAGGACATAGGCTATTACCTCGACTCCAGGGGCCAAACCTGGGTAAAACCGTGTCTTTCGTCACGATCAACCCCTTTGAGTCCACCCCGTTAGCGATGGCCTCAAATCCAAGTCCGCTCACCCGGACATCTGTCGTGATAAAACCACGACAGTAACGGTCGTGAGAGTCCATGGAGGGCTCTACTCATTGAGGGTTCCACGAAGAAGCAACCTTGACTATTCCATGCGGCTTCCGTCCATGAAGGACTAGACTCACTATGGGTAGATCTTCACGAAGTAGGCGATATCCTTGCCCTTACAAACTTCTTGGTTCACTCCACAACACGAAGTAGGAGGCTCCCAAGAGACACCTAACCAATCTAGGAGGCACCACCCTCCAAAAGGTAATAGGCTCGGTAATGACGATGAACTCCTTGCTCTTGTGCTTCAAGATGATAGACTCCTCAACACACAATCACTCCCTCATAGATTTGGCTTGGTAGAATAGGTGGGATTGGTGGAAAGCAACTTGGGGAGGCTAGAAATCAAGATCTATATGGTTGGAGTGGAAGATCTTGACCTCAACACAAGGGTAGGTGGTTCTCTCTCAGAAAACTGAGTAGGATAGGTATGGCATAGTTCTGAGTGCTTCTCCTTCGAGTAGGTGGTGGTGAAGGGGAATATATAGACATCCCCAAAAGTCCAACTGTTACACCCAATAAGTCAGACTCAGTGATACCGATCTGTAAAACTCGGTGGTACCGAAGTGCCAAAAGTAGCAACTTTTGAATCTCGGAGGGACCGATATACAAATCTCGGTTGCACCGACAAGGTGTCCAATGGTCAGATTTACAAATCTTCGTGACGTGATTCACCATTCTCGGTCAGACCGAAAATGAGAACTGGCATAACAGAAACTTGGCAACCTAACTTGCTGGCACCGAGTGGAGTGTCAGATGCACCGAAGGGTTAGGGTTTGGCTGAGTCTATCTAGGGTTTGGAACTCGATGTCACCAGGATAGGAAGGTTGGTTGCACCAATTTTGCATATTTGGCTCAGGACAGACTTTGGTGGGAGAGTATGTGGATGTTTTGGTGACTGTCACTTGTGCACGTTTCAGCAAATTGTTCACCATCACAACTTTACCCCTTGTTAATAGTATTGGTTTCATGTGGACTCAATGTGATTTCTCACAAATATAAAATGCAGAGTCCTCTTGCTTGAAGCTTGGCCAACCTATTTCCTTGGATCTTGGGTGATTCCACAATCTCTTCAATCCTTTTGCCAACTCAACTCTCCATGGACTATTATCTGAAATACACTAGAAGGAGGATTTAGTCCATGAGACAATGTATGTTGTCATGAATTATCAAAACCACCAAGGGAGCATATTGTGCTTTCATTCTCCCCCTTTTTGTTAATTGATGACAACATGCAACCAAAGCTTCAATTAAAGATATGCATGCATGCAATGAAGACTTTGAGAAACACATGACCTAGATTTGCTCGCCCTAAATGTGTGAAGTCGTTTAAGGGATAGTTGCTTTGGAATGCATGGACACACATATGGACGAAAGGGAGATAAGAGTCATGTGTATCTTGTCTATATGCATCAATATATGAGAATGAAATGTATATCCTTGATCTAGACTTCACTCTTGCAAATAATATGTGGAACAATCAAGAGATCATGTTGATCAAAGATATGATGCATATACTTACCTTGAGTTCTTGAGCATTCTAGTAGTAGAGACACACTTGAGAAAATAATATTTGAAAAAACAAGAGTATTCTACTAAACAAAAGAAATAGTACTCAACGAGTACCAAGATGTGGAGAACATATAAAATATGATAACCATTAAGTTTGATACATCTCCACCTTTAGCATTAATCTATTACTAGTCGTCAACCCGTGCTTTGCACAGGCTAGCATTGTTGGAAGACCATCCTGGTGATTAATATATTGTTCAAAAATAGCATGCCATATTGGACCATTGCATCTAAGCATATGAATGGACAATAGCAGAAAACTATTTAGATCCTCTAAATTTTTTGCAACTAAGTAGATGATTGGCCAATATAAGCAATTGAGTATAATAACTTATAGTGCACTTCGGTAGAAACTTACTAATAGTCCCTAAAGTGTTCAAGGACAATACAATATAAAACAACACACTTATGATCAGGTTTAAAGTCACATATACTTTCTCGGTGGAATTTTTAATTCTAAAATGCGAACATGGATAGTCTTAGTCATTTGATCCAGTACACATCATGACACGATAGCAACCTATGAAAGATCATGAATGCTTCATAAGTTTGACCGAGTATTCATACAAAAATATGAATATATAAAATACCAAATCAGTATACATATATCCAATATATAATTCCTTAATATATTAATTCACTTTTGTAGTTGATTATATATTCTTATATGCCATCTTTGGGACCTAGGAAGTTGTATCCTCTGTCCATGTATATGACCTAGTTGCATCAATCTAAAAAAAAGACTATTAATTGTCAGAGCCCTCAGTTTATCAAAAAGCCCAATGATTAGAAAATCTCCAGTGATATGAAAAAAATTGCAGCGAGTACTTAGTAACACACATAAGAAATAGAGTTGAGCCGGTTTGTCATTTCGAAAGAGCAATTGGTGAACATGCTAGTGAGCTATCATGTCACTGTAAAGGAACATTCGATGGAAGCTACAGATACCAGTACATGTGTAAGAAAAGTAGCATCTAATTGTATCACATGAGGGAATCGAATCTCGTGCCAAAATATATATGGTATGCATCATGGCCACACACATGCTTTGTCACAAAATCAGTGGAGTGAAACTCTGAGAGAAGCTCGTGTGTCGGTATAAGCTAGTGCTTGGATACCTATAGTGTTGTGATGGAAGCCTGGGGCAGGTTGTGTGTAAATGAATGTTTCACCTAGAGCGACCTCTCTACATTTCCTTGACACATAGAAAATAAGATAGTTGTTACTTATCTGACGTAGTAACACACAACATTTTACTCATGTTGAAGGGTAGAAATTGTTGCATACTTATCAATTTCATCTAGTCATTTAAAAAGATAAAATTCTGTCATTGTGTTCAACTGCAAAGATGAGTGCATAATTTAGCAAGATTATCAAATTGTGGTATGAAACTGTAAGATTTCAGTTAAGTTAGGAAATCAAAGTATTATGGTCATCGTGCTATAAAACCTAAAACTGCTAGATCATTAAGAAAATTATTTGGAACTCAAGAGAAGAGTTCAGGTGGCTTAGACTTCTTAGGAGGAATGACCAATTATAGGTGCTATATTTAGTCGTTAGTATAGGTTATGGATTTGGCCATCTATGCAAGTGGATATATTGAATATGTACTGAGTAATTTCAAGTATACTCTAGTCTTCTAAGCATAGCAAGAAAACAATGCAGAATCAGTCCAATAAGCAAAGATAAGTGCATGTGCATCATACAAATAAACAATGGATATATACAATGTTCAAGTTTATGAATGCGAATGGATTCAAATATAATGTTATTAATGGTGGTGACATCTCCTTTAGTACACATAAGATCACGGAGCAGAAATGGGCATTTATCAAAGTTTGGATCACTAGGCTTCATTTTGTGAAAAGCAATAGTTTTATGAAGAATTTCATCCAGATTTCCTAAGGAAAGAACTGGACACCGTTTCTCCAAATCATTCCATAAGGTATAGGCACATGCAAACTTCTTCATTTGAGAAAGCACGAATCTTGGCAAACCTCTAACAATAAGATTGACAGTTCTTAGGTTACCAAACATGTTAATTTCCTCTTTTTGTGTGGGATGCAATTCATCAATGGGGAGAACATAGGGATTTTCAATATATTTAGTCAAATGTAATCTATTAAATAGATCAATCATGGCATTCTTCCATTGACTATAATACTCTCCATGAAGAATGGGCACTCTACAACTCAAACTCTCTACTCTAGACACATCCATCTTCCTCCACGTTGATTAAACCAAAGCAATGGAGACCAAAGCTCTGTTACCACTTGTAGGATCGAGAGAGGGGTGTCTAGAGGGGGGGGTGAATAGACTACTAGCGTAAAATTAAAACCTAACCATTTCCCAAGTTAATTGGTTGGCACATTTTAACTATTTTAACAAGTCTAGCAAGTATAACATCCCTACACATGCATGTCCACGAGTATGGCAGCGAAAAGTAAAGACATTACACATGTAAGCAAAGATATGGGTAGGAAGATCAAATGCAATAGGAGACGCAAGGATTATTCTCATTGTTTCTATA
This sequence comes from Hordeum marinum, assembly GCA_022496015.1. Classification (NCBI taxonomy): domain Eukaryota; kingdom Viridiplantae; phylum Streptophyta; class Magnoliopsida; order Poales; family Poaceae; genus Hordeum; species Hordeum marinum. Next base: position 53,177,671 of record CM039673.1, on the reverse strand, counting down.
GGTGGTGCTATCATACATACACGTTCATGGAGTCTTCAACCCACGGAGGGTAACGGTTGCGAGAGTCTACGGAGGGCTCTACCCACGGAGGGTTCCACAAAGAAGCAACATTGACTATTCCATGCGGCTTCCATCCACGAAGGACTAGCCTCACTATGGGTAGATCTTCACGAAGTAGGCGATCTCCTTCCCATTACAAACTTCTTGGTTCACTCCACAACACGAAGTAGGAGGCTCCCAAGCGACACCTAACCAATCTAGGAGGCACCACCCTCCAAAAGTTAATAGGCTCGGTAATGACGATGAACTCCTTGCTCTTGTGCTTCAAGATGATAGACTCCTCAACACACAATCACTCTATCATAGGTTTGGCTTGGTAGAAGAGATGGTATTGCAGGAAAGCAACTTGGGGAGGCTAGAAATCAAGATCCGTATGGTTGGAGTGGAAGATCTTGACCTCAACACAAGGGTAGGTGCTTCTCTCTCAGAAAACTGAGTAGGATAGGTATGGTATAGTTCTGAGTGCTTCTCTTTCGAGTGGGTGGTGGTGAAGGGGTATATATAGGCATCCCCAAGAATCCTACCATGACACACAATAAGTCAGACTCGGTGACACAGATGTGTAAAACTCGGTTGTACCGAAGTGACCAAAAGTGGCAACTTTTGAATCTCGGAGGGACCGATATACAAATCTCGGTTGCACCGACAAGGTGACCAATGGTTAGATTTACAAATCTCGGTGACGCCAATTCACCATTCTCTGTCGGACCGAAAATGAGAACTTGCATAATAGAAACTTGGCAACCTAACTTGGTGGCACCAGTGCAGTGTTGGATGCACCAAAGTGTTAGGGTTTGGCTGAGTCTGTCTAGGGTTTGGAACTCGGTGGCACCTAGATAGGAATGTTGGTTGCACCGATTCTGCATATTTGGCTTAGGACAAACTTTGGTGGGAGATTATGTGGATGTTTTTGTGACTGTCACTTGTGCACGTTTGAGAAAATTGTTCACCATCAAAACTTTACCCCCTTTTAATAGTATTGGCTTTCTTATGGACTCAAAGTGATTTCTCACAAATATAAAATGTAGAGTCCTCTTGTTTGAATCTTGGCTAACCTATTTCCTTGAATCTTGGGTAATTCAACAATCTCCTCAATCCTTTTGGCAACTCAACTCTCCATGGACTATTATCTGAAATACACTAGAAGGAGGTGTTAGTCCAAGAGACAATGTATGTTGTCATGAATTATCAAAACCAGCAAGGGAGCATATTGTTATTTCTTGCTAGTCCGGGACAGGGATGGGGCATCATTCTTGAAAAAACGAGCAGGCCTTAGAGTCGTCCGGCTAGGGCTGGGGTGAGTCGGCAGAGGCTGGTTTCTAGAAGTAACATGGTTCCGTTGGATCTGTCCGGCTGCTACTCGTGAGGTGGCGTTCGCATTATAAGTTCATTCCTACCCCGTGGTTCTGCCAGACGGAGAGCTAGGGTCCGGTCTGTGGTTGGGTAGGGGGTAGTAAAGGGTTGCTTGCTCACACTACTTGTTCGCCTCGGAGAAGAGACGGCGAGCCATGCTTAAATAATGACAAACCTTGCAAAGAATTGAAAATGGGCATGCCCCAAGTGCCGACTTGGGGCCCCCATTGCATTCATTGAGTTTCAACAGAAGGGAAGATACAAATATACAGGTGTTTTTTCTTAGCAGTAGAACGGTCGCAGGAGTGCCGCGTTCCACGGGCGCTCCGTCTCCTTGCCGGAGGCGTCTGTCTTGTGCTTCTGTAGCTTCTGGGCGTCTAGAAGATAGTATGCATTGTTGTGTTGTGCCTTGCTGATAATGAATGGTCTATCCCTTGGGGAGGACAGCTTGTGCTAGCCAGCAGTTCGCTGGATCCACCTGAGCACCAAGTTTCCTTTGCAGAAGGAGAGTGGACGGATCCGCTTGTTGTGGTAGTGCCGGAGCTTCTGCTGGTAGATGGCCGTCTGACTCATAGCCAGTTTGCGTGCCTCTTCGAGTAGGTTGACGTCATCTTCTCTTGCCTCCTTTGCATCCTTCTCCGTATAGAGGGTAACCTGAGGCGAATCGAACTCGATGACGGTGGGGATGATTGCCTCGGACCCGTATACGAGAAAGAACGGGGTGTAGCCATTTGACCAATTGGGCGTAGTCCCGAGGCTCTAGAGGACAGCTAGTAGCTCCTCGATCCAGCAGTCGGTTGACTGGACAAGTGGTGCCATTAGCCGGGGCTTGATGCCGGCCAGGATTAGGCCGTTCACCCTCTCGACCTGGTCGTTCAACTGTGAGTGGGTGATGGAAGCCATGTCGAGACGGATGCCTTGCTTGGCGCAGAAACGCGCTAGCACACCCTTGGCGACGTTCGTGCCGTTATCGGTGATGATGATGTGCAGGACGCCGTAGCGGATAGTGATGCCTCCATGAACCGGAGGGCTATGGGGCCGTCCAGCTTCTTGATTGGCCTGTCCTCGATCCACTTGACGAACTTGTCGACGGCAACCAGCAGGTGCCTCAAGCCACCTCGTGCGGTCTTGAAGGGTCCTACAATGTCCAGCCTCCAAACAGCAAAGGGCCACGAGAGGGGGATGGTCTGGAGGGCTGTTGCCGGCAGGTGGCTCTTTGTGCTGAAATATTGGCACCCCTGGCACTTGTTGACCAACTACTTGGCGTCCTCCAAAGTCGTTGGCTAGTAGAAGCCGTGGCGGAATGCCTTGGCCGCTAGGGTCCCAGAGGCGGTGTGGTGTCCGCAATCGCCCTGATGGATATAGAGGAGGATTACTGAACCTTTCTCCGGCTCGACGCAACGCTAGAAAATGCCGGTGGTGCTGCGATGAACCAGCTCACGGTTGATGATGCTATAGGCCGGGGCCTGGCACTGGTTTTGCTTCACTGGAGCAACAATTGACTTGCCATCCATGAGGGAGCTGAGACGGGAGCAGACTGAGCTCAAGCGGTACGTCGGAGGCGGATGGAGCCCCCGGGTCTGGCTAACCAGTCCTTGAGACCGGCTCGCCAGCCCCCAGGGCCAGCTGACCAGTCCCCCCGACTGGGGCGTTAGTCCCCGAGGCCAGGACAACGAGAGGTGCGTAAATTGTCATCATGATACTCGCATAAACGGAGCCAGCCGTTGCAGGGGCATTGCAGGTCGGAGCCGACATGGCCGGCACAACAGGTAGAGGTGGACATGCCGGCGGGGCAGTCGGAGTCGATGGCGCCAGCAAGGCGGCCAGGGCTGATGGTGCCGGCTAGGAAGCCAGATATGATGAAGAGCCGGCGGCATTGGCCAGCACGAAGATAGACTCCGATTTGGGGGAGGGCTTGATTGAAGGCTTGAGCAAGTATTCGAGGGAGACGTCAGCTAGGATGGCCTGGCGGGTGGAGCCGATATTTGCTAGTGTATGGGCCGCGTTGTTGTCCGCTCAGGGGACGTTGTGGAATTGACTGTTGGTGTCAAAACCTACTGATCACGGGTAGGGGATCCCGAGCTGTGAGACTAGAATCTATGGTAACAGGAGATGAAGGAGACGATGTTTACCCAGGTTTGGGGCCCTCCTATGGAGGTAATATCCTATGTCCTGCTTGATTGTATTGATGATATGGGAGTTACAGAGTTGATCTACCTCGATATCCAATAGCTAAACCCTAGATGAGTTGTCCTCTATCTACAAGCTAAAACCCTTCGGCTTATATAGACGCCGAGGGTACCTAGGGTTTACACATGGTCGGTTGCACGTCAAAGGGATAAACATGCCTATTCACTACTCCAAATGTGGATTACAAGCCACGATTCCTGAAGCTTACTTCCTGGAGACAGGGCCTTCGATGTATGCAATGCTCGGCAAGCGACCCATACAGTCCGGCCCATAAGAAACAGGTTAGACTCCCGAGGACCCCTGAAACTAGGACTCCCTCGCTAGCCTGATGACCCAAAAGTATAGGGGATCTATCGTAGTCCTTTCGGTGAGTAAGATTGTTGAACCCAACGAGGATCAGAAGGAAATGACAAGCGGTTCTCAATAAGGTATTCTCTCCAAGCACTGAAATTATCGGTAACATATAGTTTTGTGATAAGATAATTTGTAACGAGTAAAAAGTAACAATGTAGCAAAGTTGCAGCAAGGTAGCCCAATTCTTTTTGTAGAAAAGGACATGCCTGAACAAACTCTTACATAAAGAAAAGTGTTCCCGAGTACACATGGGAATTTTCATCAAGCTAGTTTTCATCATGCTCATTTGATTCGCGTTCCTTACTTTGATAATTTCATATGAGGGTCGACCATTGCTTGGGTTCTGTACTTACTTAGACAAACCTCCCACTTATGATTTGTTAGAAATATGCCCCACAAGCAATAATAAAATTGGTTATTATCATATTTCCTTGTTCATGATAAAAGTTTCTTATCCATACTAGAATTGTATTGATTGGAAACTCAGATGCATGTGTGGATACATAGATAACACCATGTCCCTGGTATGCCTCTAATAGACTGGCTCGTTGATCAAAGATGGTTATGGTTTCCTAGCCATGTACATGAGATGACATTTGATAATGGGGTCACATCATTAGGAGAATGACGTGATGGACAAAGAGCCAAACTATAAATGTAGCATATGATCGTGTCAGTTCATTGCTACAGCTTTCTCCATGTCAAGTATCTATTCCTATGACCATGAGATCATGCAACTCACTGACACCGGAGGAGTAACTTGTGTGTATGAAACGTTGCAACATAACTAGGTGACTATAAAGGTGCTCTATAGGTATCTCCGAGGGTGTCTGTTGGGTTGGCATGGATAAAGACTGGGATTTGTTACTCCGTGTGATGGAGAGGTATCTCAGGGCCCACTCGATAATACAACATCACAATAAGCCTTGCAAGCAATGTGGCTAAGGTTTGTCCACAGGATGTTGTATTACGGAATAAGTAAAGAGACTTGCCGGTAACAAGATTGAACTAGGTATGGAGATTCCAACAACCGAATCTCAAGCAAGTAACATACCGAAGAACAAAGGGAACTTCATAGAGGATTAACTGAATCCTTGACATAGAGGTTCAACTAATATAGATCTTCGTAGAATATGTAGGAACCAATACGGGCATCCAGGTCCCGCTATTGGTTATTGACTGTAGAGGTGTCTTGGTCATGTCTACATAGTTCTCGAACCCGCAGGGTCTGCACACTCAAGGTTCGTTGACGTTTCGGTAGTATCGAGTTATGTATGGTGGTGACCGAAGGTTGTTCAGAGTCCGAGATGAGATCCCTAATGTCACGACGAGCTCCGGAATGGTCCGGAGGTAAAGATTGCTATATAGGAAGTTGTAGCGACCCGACCTAAAAGGTCAAATCCCCGGTATTTCCGTACCATCCCAAGATCATGCTGGTACACACACGGTACATCAATGTATATATCAAAGGGAAATAACACAGCAATAATTAATCGAAATCTCATATCGAGTCCTTTACTACAATAAGGATTACAATAAAGTGGCTGAAGCCCAACTCATGAGAATAACTAAATCTTATGAAAGCTTCAAAGGTAGTTGTGTCCATCTGACTCCAAGGGCATCTCACCGAGCGTAGAGCGTATCCTCACTCCTGGTCGGAAAAGTACTTTGCAACATGATACGTTGTAGCCGTGTAGGTCAGCATATTGAATATGCCGGCAAAGTCACACAAGAGAGGGGTGAACAAATAATCAACTAATCTACATGCATATATGGCAGGTGGGGTAGTAAGTTTTTGCGTAAAGCCAATTTTCCTACATCAAGAGAGGGGCTAAGAAAAATTATTACGAAGTTGGTTGATTAATGAGATGGTTCCACCAACCAATTGTCATACCCAAGTTATTAATTCCCACATCATCCTATTAATAGTGTTGAGATTTCCAGAAGTTTCAGTTCCTTTGGATAAAGTCGTCCATGACCGTGGACACGACTAATCGATTAGGTTTGAGTACTCTGCAGAGTTTTGCACACATTCCCCACAAGATTTGATCGCCTCCATTGGATTCCTTGCACTTCAGGGTGTTTGAGGAACGGATGAGCAATAATGGTTTGTGGCTAGAGCCCATAATGGTTTGCCACAATATCCAACCAAGCTAGAGCCCATAATGGTTTGTGGCTGTGCATGTAAGCCTTGGGTCTGGAAGCATCCATCCATCTCTTTGTGCCTGGGTGGACCTTTCCGCGTGAATACTGGCACATCTCCAGCATCTCCTAGGCTAACCACTGGTTTCTCTAGGGTGCCGTTCAACCATCATCCACCTAGAGGTATGTTGAAAACGTGGAAGTCTTGAAGTCTTGATCATCATAGTAGGTCTTGAAATTATTACCTCACAACTCTCATGAATCACACAACAAACCCCGTCTACTAATAGCGTAGCAAAACTAATTTGACGTTTCCCGGGGCCAAGTGTCAAAGGGTTGAGGGGTGCCTACCACATGATACTACATCAGGTAACCAAATTTCCAATTTACCTACATTGCATGCAATTGGGGTGATGGTAGAACTAATGCAAAATAAAACATGAGTAAAACATGATCAAAGTGACTTGTCTGATTGACGATCTTCGTACTCGAGTGACTCGAGGTAACAAGCCTCGCACTCCGGATGATCTAACGAATAAAACAAGAGCACTCAATAAGAATACAACCAAAAGTTGTAACTCACAAAAGCAGTAAGGTATCTAGTAATCACTCAAGACAATACAAGGCATAATCACAAGAAAGAAAAAAAAAGAACACATTGTTTTGTTTTCTAAATGTTGGTGGGTAAACTACTACTAACAAAATAGAACTATTTGTATTTGTATTAACAAAAACAATAGTTGACAGAAAAGAAACAATAAAATATTTTATTAATAAATAGAATTAATTTCATTAAAATTTTGTTGAGAAATAATTTTAGTAGGGTTTTAAATGTTTTTGTTAAACACTACTACATGAAAGAGTTTCCTAAATATATAGTGACCTAAACTATATTTTTATTAATTAAGCATTCTCATAACAGAAAAGAATTTACTAAAACTTTTCTTAGAAAACAGAATCTAATTATCTAAAACTTTGTTAAAAGAACTATCACTAACTAGTTTGTTTTTATCAAATACCTAGTTGAGAAAAAGAGTAGAGTTCCTATAACAATATACAAATAAACTAAGCAAATTATTTATTTATTAACAGAAAGTAAATTCCTAAAGTTGAAACAACAGAACCTACTAGAACAAAATATAAGTAACCCAGATTTAAACTAACTAAAAAATTAAACTAAGCAAATAATATTAACAACTAACAGATTCTATTTTTGGTTAAAACACTAAACAAATACATTCTAAAAATTCTCAAACTTAGCATGGTGACAGTTCTGACTAATACAAATCAGTGGCAAAAAGATTCATACAAAATTTTTTAAACTCTAGTTATACAGATTTAAGGAATTTAAGCAAATTTGATTATATTCAAATTTTAAAGTTCAAATTTAAATTCTAAAACTACAGACATATACTACAAGTAATTTGAGACCTCATGCAGAAAGAATCAACTAAAAGCACTAAATAGTTTCAAAGATACATCTAAAACAAAATCAGAAACCATTCTGTAATCTAAAACAAAACAGAAAATAAAGAAATAAACTAACGAATGGACAGTGCTACGTGGCGGCTTCCTATTGGTTGCTAGCGTGTGCACGTGGGTGTTTGCAGGCGGTCGACCGAAAATTAAAGGAAAACGGTTCGCCATTTTAAACTGATCTAATCTGGATCGTAGGATCCAGATCCGAACGTTGAGAAGGGGAGGGGGCTCACAGCGGTGGTCGGGGAGGTGCTCCGGTGACGTCGATGGTGGCTGGAAGTAGGAGTTGGTTGGGGAGGGCGCTCCGGTGGTCGAGGGAGACGTCGGAGGGGTCTAGGGGACGGCGGTGAACCTCCAGCGACGATTGGTGGCGACAGACGGGGATGAGGATGAGGGAGGCGACGGCCAGGTGCGGTGGAAGCTTCGGGTGGAGCAGGAACTCTGGTGAGCTCGAGCGGCAGCGCTCTCACGAGGGAGAGGGGGGTTGCGGGTGGGGCGAGGGAAAGGAAAGGGAGAGAGATCCGGCGAGCGCGCGATCTTCGGCGAGGGTCCGGCACGGGGAAGAAGGCGATGACCGCCCGGTGAGTGGGAGCAACGATGGGGCCCACTGTCAGCGAGAGGGAGAGGTTTGCGGGAGCGTCGGTGGCCGATAGAAAGGAAAGTCAGGAGGGGGTTTAAAAGCAGATGGGCCGACCGGGTCTTTAAGGCTTCAAAAAAAATTCCTTTTCTAATTTCCAGCATAGTAAAAACCTTGTAATGCATTCTATTTAATTCCAAATATAGGAAAAATATATATCAAAATTTTCAGGATAATAAATTCCATTTATTGAACATTTTTATTTTGTCATTTGGATACTTTGAAAAAAATTATTATTTTCAGAAATTGCCTATTTGGTTTTAAAACCTTTTGTAAATATTTTTCAAAAGACCCCCTGGTTTTTTTCTCAAATAAATCACCAAGATGTCCCTGGTGTGGAGTGTCATTTTCCTCCCCTCTTACTTTTAACTTTTTCCAAGGGTTTTCAAATAGGTGAAACCAATATAGTGGAAATTGAAAGGGACTTTCAGAATTTCAAAGGATTACTTCAATCATTCATTACATCCCAACAATATGATGATGATGCATAGATATATTTCATAACAATCCAAAATGAAATGTTGGGATGTTACAAACCTACCCACCTTAAGATGAATCTCGCCCTCGAGATTCGGGTTGGCTAGAAAATAGGTGCTGGTGGTCTCTATGAGGATCTTCTTCGCGTTCCCAGGTGGCTTCCTCCTCGGTGTGGTCACTCCACAAAACCTTATAGAACTTGATGATCCTGCTATGGGTAACTCTGTTGGCAGTCTCGAGGATTCTGGCGGGCTTCTCCTCGTAGGTCAAGTCACTGTCAAGTTGTATGGCCTCTAGAGGCACTGTGTCTCTCAAAGGAATATCAGCCATCTCAGCATGACATTTCTTCAGTTGGGAAACATGGAAAACATCATGAACTCCGGAAAATCCTTCCGGCAATTCCATCTTGTATGCAACTTCACCTCTACGTTCAAGAATTTTGTAGGGGCCTATGAATCGGGGTGCTAACTTTCCTTTAACACCAAACCTCTTGATTACTCGAAGTGGGGACACCCGGAGATATGCTCGGTCTCCCACTTCATACGTCACTTCCTTGCGTTTGCTGTCAGCATAACTCTTTTGCCAAGATTGAGCTATCTTCAGTCTGTCACGAATCAGTTTGACATTCTCTTTAGAATCTCGGATAAGATCGAGACCAAAAAGTTTTCGGTCTCCAACACCATCACACATCAATGGTGTTCTGCACCTCCTTCTGTATAAAGCTTCGAAAGGGGCCATCTTCAGACTGGTCTGATAACTGTTGTTGTACGAGAATTCTGTGTAAGGCAAGTTGTCATCCCAACTAGACCTATAGTCTAGTGCACAAGCTCTCAACATGTCCTCCAGAATCTGGTTGACTCTCTCAGTCTGCCATCGGTCTGCGGATGAAAAATTGTACTGAACTCCAGCCTCGTACCCAAAGTTTCATATAGTGGATGCCAAAACTTTGAGGTAAATTGTGTTCCTCTATCTGACAGGATACTCCTCGGAACTCCAAGCAGACACACGATCCTGGTCATATATATCTTGGCTAACTTAGCACTGGTATAGGTGGTCTTCACCGGGATGAAATGAGCCACCTTGGTCAAATGATTGACCACTACCCAGATGGAATCATAACCTGAACGGGTCCTGGGTAATCCTATGATGAAGTCCATACCAAGCTTATCCCATTTCCACTCGGGTATCGGCAAAGGTTGAAGTAACCCTGCTGGTTTCTGATGTTCCGCCTTTGCTCGCTAACAAACATCACATATTGCAACATGTTCCGCAATATCCTTCTTCATACCTGTCCACCAGTAACTTTCCTTCAAGTCCAGATACATCTTGGCGTTGCCTGGGTGTATCGAGTAAGGTGAATCGTGGGCTTGCTGAAGTATCAACTTCGTGAGCACTGGGTCATTGTGCACATAGATTCGGTTCTCAAACCACAGAGTTCCTTGTTCATCCTCTCAAAAACCTTTAGCTTTACCATCCTTCATTCCTTGCTTTATCTCAGCTATCTCCTTGTCTGTCTTCTGGGCTTCACGAATTCTTTCGGTAAAGGTGGACTGGATCTCCAGTGTGGCAACATATCGTCTTGGAACTATCTCTAGCCGGAGCTCTCTGAGGTTGTCGGCTAACTCCTGAGGTAATCCTCCCGCTATGAGTGTGTTCACATAGCTTTTCCGACTCAAGGCATCTGCTACAACATTTGCCTTCCCTGGATGATAATGCAATCTCATGTCATAGTCTTTGATTAACTCTAGCCATCTCCTTTGTCTGAGGTTCAACTCTTTTTGCTTGAAGATATACTTTAGGCTCTTATGATCGGTGTAAACATGACAACTATTTCCGACAAGGAAATGTCCCCAGGTCTTGAGTGCGTGCACTACGGCTGCTAATTCCAAATCATGGGTGGCATAATTCAACTCATGAGGTCGTAGTTGTCTAGATGCATAAGCTACAACCTTTCCATATTACATGAGTACTCCTCCATGTCCTTGACGTGAAGCATCACAATAAACCTGGAAGTCCTTCCGAATATTTGGCAAAATCAACACTAGGGCTGTGACCAAACGTTCCTTCAACTCCTGGAAACTGGCTTCACATTCCTCAATCCAAATACACTTAGACTCTTTCTTCAACAAATCTGTCATGGGCTTAGCAATCTTTGAGAAATTCTCAATGAACCTCTGGTAATATCCGGCAAGTCCAAGTAAACTGCGGATCTCCTTAACTGAGGTGGGTGACTTCCACTCGGTGACGGCTTCAACCTTAGCGGGGTCGACTGCTATTCCATCTTCGGAAATAACGTGTCCAAGGAATCCGACTTCCGTCTGCTAGAATTCACATTTACTGAACATGGCATATAATTGATGCTCTCTAAGCTTCTCCAGAACTAAACGCAAATTTTCCTTGTGTTCTTCCTCGTTCTTGGAGAATATCAATATGTCATCGATGAACACCACAACAAACTTGTCCAGGTATTCCATGAATACTTTGTTCATCAAACTCATGAAGTAAGCAGGAGCATTTGTCAAACCAAAAGACATGACCGTATACTCATATCAGCCATACCTTGTGGTGAAAGTTGTTTTGGGTATATCATGTTCACGAATTTTCGACTGGTGATACCCTGATCAAAGATCGATCTTGGAGAATACTTTGGCTCCCAGTAGCTGATCAAGTAAGTCATTAATCATCGATAGAGGGTACCTGTTCTTGATAGTCACCTCGTTCAGTGCACGATAATGGACTACCATCCTCAAGGTTTTATCCTTCTTCTCCACCAAAAGTACTGGGCTCCCCAAGGTGAAGAACTTGGGCGAATATACCCCTTGTCCAATAACTCCTTAATCTGCTTCTTGATTTCTAATAGATCATTTGCGGGCATCCGATAGGGTCTCTTGGAAATTGGGGCTGTTCTTGACAGTAACTCTATCAGGAACTCAATCTCTCTATCTGGTGGCATGCCTGGTAATTCTTCCGGGAATACATCCGGAAAGTCTTTTACCACAGGTACTTCCTCCTGAATGACTCCTGTAAGAGAATTTAACCGAGCACTCATGCGTTGTGCATCGGGATACATACTTAATCCTCTTGTTCTCTGGGGTGGTGAGCAAAATAGACTTGCAGGGGCAATCAAGGTTTCCTTCATACTTGGTCATCCAGTCCATGCCTAGGATTACATCCAATCCCTGCGACTCTCAGACGATGAGGTCGGTGGGAAAAGGATGGTTTCCTATATTGAGTTTCAAAGCATGGCATCCTATCCCTGCCATCATCATCCCTCCTGGGGAATTGACCTTAATGGGCTGACTAAGGGTTCTGGTGGGCAAACCATACTTTTCCATAACTACCCTTGCTATGAATGAATGAGTTGCACCGGAATCAAAACGTACTGTAACTAGACGTGAATGCAATAAAAACTTACCAACCACAGTCTCGGGATGATCATAGACTTCCTCCACATCAATGTGATTCACCTGAGCATGGGGAAAAGGGTTGGGCTTCTTAGCTGGTGAGTTGCCGTTGTTGTTGTCGTGTCCATTTCCCTGCTTTCTCTAGGGACATTCAGCAGCATAGTGCCCCTACTTCTAGCACTTGAAGCAGGTGATATGGCTCAGATCCTTCTGAGTGGGAGCGTGATGGTGCTGGTTGTTGTTTCCATTCCCATTGTCATTCTTGAAGTCGCCATTGTTGGGACGATTATTCCCATTTCCTCCATGGTTGTGGCCTCCATGGTTGTGCCCGACATGAGTGTGCCTTCCAAACTTACCGGTCCCTGATCCGGTATTCCCTGAGTACGGGGAGTAGCGGAGCTTCTGGTGAGCTCCATAGTTAAACTTCCCTTGAGTATACTTCCTCTTGCGGTTCTTAATTTGCTGCTATTTTCCCTCCAAGATGAGGGCCTTGTCTACCAGCTCTTGGTAGTTGTTGAAGGTAGACACCACCAACTGCATGCTCAACTCATCATTGAGTCCTTCTAGAAACTTCTTTGGCTCGGCCGCATCATCGGCCACATCTCCTGGTGCATAACGGGCCAACATGCTGAATTTGTCCACATATTTGGCCACAGAGCGATTTCCCTCGCGTAAGTTGCAAAACTCGCGCTTCTTCAAACTCATGGCTCCAGCTGAAACATGAGCGGTGCGAAAAGCAAGCTTGAACTGCTCCCAAGTGACACCAGCAATAGGATATGTGGTGATGTAGTTCTCCCACCATGAAGTTTCTGGTCCTTCAAGTTGATGTGCGGCAAAACGCACCTTCTCAGCTTCAGTACATCCAGCGGTGACGAGTTCCCTCTCCATCTTACGGAGCCAGTCATCTGCCACAATGGGCTCAGTGCTGCTGGAGAAAGTTGGAGGGTTCAACTCAGAAAATGGGTGAGGTTGTCAACGTGAGGTGGAGGGTGGTTGTTGTTGTTGTTGTTGGTCTGGTTCTGGAGCAATAGCTGCATCAGGGCATTCTGCTTCTGGAGGAGTTGCGTGAGTTCCGGCGGGAAGGTGAAGTCGGGCTCACTTCGTGGAGGCATCTTGTTGTTTTCAGAGGGATGAGAATTAGAATAGAACAAGGGCCTAGAAAGAAAAATTCATACCCATATGCAATGCACAAACATATCACATCAAACACTCATTCGTTTATTCAACTCAAGATTCAAACATTGGCATACAAGTCTCAATTCAAACCAAGCATCGACCTACGCTTTAACATTGAAAATGAAAGATACATGGGGGCATGACTAAAGTTCTCCTCAAAAGTGCATGGTCGTGGGTCCTCCGGTGGTGCTCTCCTCATAGTCATCATCGTCGCTGATGAAGGGAGCCATGTCTCCTTCGGGTGAAGATTTTCCCCCATGTCCAGCTGTTCCTCCAGAGTTGCAATGCGAGTATTTAGCTTCTCGGTCCTCTCTAGGAAGTCCTTCAGTTCATGCTCATGTTCGTAATTGGCTTCCCGTATGTCAGCTTCAAGGTCCAGCTCACGGTTCATCAGATTCCTAATTGTCTTCATGTCTGCACGTACCCGAAGCTCCAGAGCCCTAACATGAGTCTCCAAAGTCTGGATATAGGAAATGGTGGAGTCTCCAATGGGGTGGGTGATGATATTTCCGCTGACATCCCTGCGACAAACCATGCTGAGGTCTCGTGAAATGGGACCACCCCTGTATTCCTCCTGAATACGTCTAAGGGAATGGTGACTCGCCATGTCTCTCCCAAGAATCCAGCTGGGTGCCACAAACTTGAAGTTGATGGGCTCTGTGATATATCCAAAAGTCCTTCGGGGAATATGCACTTCGATCCTGTAGCGAGCGTCTTGTAGGAAAGACATGATCACAATCCCGGTGATGGTTGGCAGGGCAATCTTTACGTGCTTGACGATTTGTGTCAGCTCCTTGCCAAAAGGCATGGTCGAGTCGGGCTGGGAGAACTCCGTGAAGCGAACGGGGGTGAAGGTGGCCATCTAAAAATGTTGAAATACATTGGAGAGAAATCAGAAATGAGCAGATGAGGATATAAGAATTAGTAAAACAAAGGAAAAATAATGATCCTAAGGCTTTTCCAATCCTAGAGATTACGTCCTACGGTCAGCGTGTGCTCTGATACCATTTCTGTAGCGACCCGACCTGAAAGGTCAAATCTCCGGTGTTTCCGTACCATCCCAAGATCATGCTGATACATACATGATACATCCATGTATATATCAAAGGGAAATCACACAACATTAATTAATCGAAATCTCATATCGATTCCTTTATTACAATAAGGATTACAATAAAGTGGCTGAAGGTCAACTCATGAGAATAACTAAATCTTGCGGAAGCTTCAAAGGTAGTTGAGTCCATCTGACTCCAAGGGCATCTCACCGAGCGTAGAGCGTATCCTCACTCCTGGTCGGAAAAGTACTCTGCAACATGACACGTTGCAGCCGTGTAGGTCAGCATATTGAATATGCCGGCAAAGTCACGCAAGAGAGGGGTGAACAAATAATCAACTAATCTACATGCACATATGGCAGGTGGGGTAGTAAGTTTTTGAGTAAAGCCAATTTTCCTACATCAAGATAGGGGCTAAGCAAAATTATTACTAAGTTGGTTGATTAATGAGATGGTTCCACCAACAAATTCTCATACCCAAGTTATTAATTCTCACATCATCATATTAATAGTGTTGAGATTTCTAGAAGTTTCTGTTCCTTTGGGTCAAGTCGTCCATGACCGTCGACACGGCTAATCGATTAGGTTTGAGTACTCTACGGAGTTTTGCACACGTTCCCCACAAGGTTTGATTGCCTCCGTTGGATTCCTCGCACTTCAGGGTGTTTGAGGAACGTATGACCAAAACATGGTCTTCTAAGGGGTTCCACTGAGACACTGTCGGTGCCCATCCTTTCCTACCATTCTTCTACATCTCGTAGCACCGCCTGTCCAGTGTCGCCACAATATCCAACCAAGCCAGAGCCCATAATGGCTTGTGGCTGTGCAGGTAAGCCTTGGGGCTTGAAGCATCCATCCATCTCTTTGTGCCTAGGTGGAGCTTTCCGCGTGAATACTGGCACATCTCCAGCATCAGCTAGGCTAACCACTGGTTTCTCCAGGGCGCCATTCAACCATCATGCACCCATAGGTATGTTGAAAACTTGGAAGCCTTGAAATCTTGATCATCATAGTAGGTCTAGAAATTATTACCTCACAACTCTCATGAATCACACAACCAACCCCATCTACTAATAGCATAGCAAAAATAATTTGACGTTTCCCTGGGCCAAGTGTCAAAGGGTTGAATGGTGCTACCCACATGATACTACATTAGGTAACCAAATTTCCAATTTACCTACTTTGCATGCAATTGGGGTGATGGTAGAACAATGCAAAATAAAACATGGGTAAAACATGATCAAAGTGACTTGCCTGATTGATGATCTTCGTACTCGAGTGACTCTAGGTAACAAGCCTCACACTCCGGATGATCTAACGAATCAAACAAGAGCACTCAATAAGCATACAACCAAAAGTTGTAACTCACAAAAGCAGTAAGGTATCTAGTAATCAATCAAGACAATACAAGGCATAATCATAAGAAAGGAAAAAAACAACACATAATTTTCTTTTCTAAATGTTGGTGAGGAAACTACTACTAACAAAATAGAACTATTTGTATTTGTATTAACAAAAACAATAGTTGACAGAAAATAAACAATAAAATATTTTATTAATAAACAGAATTAATTTCATAAAGTTTTGTTGAGAAATAATTTTAGTAGGGTTTTAAATATTTTGTTAAACACTACTACATGAAAGAGTTTCCTAACAATATAGTGAACTAAACTATATTTTTATTAATAAAGCATTCTCCTAATAGAAAAGAATTTACTAAAACTTTTCTTAGAAAACAGAATCTAATTATCTAAAACTTTGTTAAAAGAACTATTACTAACTAGTTTGTTTTTATCAAATTATACCTAGTTGAGAAAAAGAGTAGAGTTCCTATAACAATATATTAATAAATAAGCAAATTATTTTATTTATTAACATCAAGTAAATTCCTAAAGTTGACACAATAGAACCTACTAAAACAAAATATAACTAACTCAGATTTAAACTAACTAAAAAATTAAACTAAGCAAATTATATTAACAACTAACAGATTCTGTTTTTGGCTAAAACACTAAACAAATACATTCTGAAAATTCTCAGACTTAGCATGATGACAGTTCTAACTAATAAAAATCAGTGGCAAAAAGATTCATACAAAAATCTATTTTTAAACTCTAGTTATACAGATTTTAGTAATTTAAGCAAATTTGATTATATTGAAATTTTAAAGTTCAAATTTAAACTCTAAAACTACAGACATAAGCTACAAGTAATTTGAGACCTAATGCAAAAAGAATCAACTAAAAACACTAAATAGTTTAAAAGATACATCTAAAGCAAAATCAGAAACCATTCCGTAATCTAAAACAAAACAGAAAATAAAAAATAAACTAACTAATGGCCAGTGCTACGTGCCGGCTTCCTATTGGTTGCTAGCATGTGCGCATGGGTGTTTGTGTGCGGTCGACCGAAACTTAAAGGAAAACGGTTTGTTGTTTTAAACTGATCTAATCTGGATCAGAGGATCCAGATCCGAAGGTTCAGAAGGGGAGGGGGTTCACAACGGTGGTCGGGGAGGTGCTCCGGTGACGTCGACGGCGGCCGGAAGCACGAGGTGGTCTGGGAGGGCGCTCTTCGAGGGAGACGTCGGAGGGGTCCAGGCGACAGCGGCGAACCTCCGGTGATGATTGGTGGCAACAGACGGGGCGGAGGACGAGGGAGGCGACAGCCAGGTGCGGTGGAAGCTTCGGGTGGAGCAGGAACTCCGGCGAGCTCGAGCGGCAATGCTCTGGCGAGGGAGAGAGGGGTTTCGGGTGGAATGGCGTGCGGAGGGTGGCCGGCTTTATATAGAGCCGCGGGTGCGGGGAGGGAAAGCAAAGGGAGAGAGATCCGGCGAGCGCGCGATCTCCGGCGAGGGTCCGGCATGGGGAAGAAGGCGATGACCGCTCGGTGAGTGGGAGCGACGATGGGGACCACTTTAAGCGAGAGGGAGAGGTTTGCGGGAGCATCGGTGGCCGATAGAAAGGAAATTCGGGAGGGGTTTTAAAAGCAGATGGGCCGACCGGGTCTTTAAGGCTTTAAAAAAATTTCCTTTTCTAATTTCCAGCACAGTAAAGACCTTTTAATGCATTCAATTTAATTCCAAATATAGGAAAAATATATATCAAAATTATCAGGAGAATAAATGCCATTTGTTGAACATTTTTATTCTGTCATTTGAATATTTGAAGAAAATAATTATTTTTAGAAATATTTTTCAAAAGAGCCCCTGGTTTTTTGCTCAAATAAATCACCAAGATGTCCCTCGTGTGGAGTGTCATGTTCCTCCCCTCTTACTTTGAACTTATTCCAAGGGTTTTGAAATAGGTGAAACCAATATAGTGGAAATTGAAAGGGACTTTCAGAATTCTAAAGGAGTACTTCAATCATTCATTACATTCTAACAACATGATGATGATGCATAGCTATATTTCATAACATTCCAAAATGAAATTTTGGGATGTTACAGAAGTCCTGTTTTGATGGCCGAAAGAGTTTCGGGCTCATCGGTAATGTACAGGGAGTGCCGGGAGGGCACTTGGGGACCATCGGGAGGGGTGTCTCGACCCAAGAGGTTACATGGGCTGTGGGAGGAGGTAAACCAGCCCTTGGTGGGCTGGCCCAAGCTTCCACTAAGGGACCATGCGCCTGGAGTGGATTGAGGAGGAAAAACACAAGGGGAATGAGTTTCCAAGTGGGAAGGCGGAGTCCAAATCCTACTAGGGTTGGAGGAGGACTCCTCATCTCCTCCTTGCGCCAAGGACAAGGGCTGGTCCCTTGTGTGCCAAGGCTCCTCCCTCCCTCCTCCTATATATACTAAAGGTCTTGAGGGTTTTGAGACATAGAAATCAACCACGTGCTACCCTCTCCTCAAGATGGTAGTTTCTCCTTTAGATCGTTTCAACGGTGCTTAGGCAAAGCCCTACTAGAATTGCTCCACCACCATCGTGGAAACACCGTCGTGCAGCCGGTGAACTTGTCTACCTCTCCACTCCCTCTTGCTAGATCAAGAAGGTGGAGATCTTCATCGAACGGTACATGTGTTGAACCCGGAGGTGCCGTCCGTTTGGCGCTAGATCGGAAGGACCATGATCAAGATCGCGAGACGATTCATTATTGGATTGTGGGACAGATCGTGATGGGATCATGGGACGGATCGTGATTGGATCGTCGGACGGATAGTGAAGGGATTGCGGGAAGCTCGGCAATTTGGATTGCGAAGACGTTTGACTACATTACCGTGTTTGTTAACGCTTCCCGCTTAGCGACCTACCAGGGTATGTAGATCCACTCTCCCTCTCGTAGATGCTCATAACCATGGATAGATCTTGCGTGTGCGTAGGAAATTTTTTGTTTCCCATGAAATGTTCCCCAATAGTGGCATCATGATCTAGGTCTATGTGTAGATGAGACCACGAGTAGAACACAAAGGAGTTTGTGGGCATTGGTGCTTAGATTGCTTCCTCCCTTGGTCGTGTTTTGGTTCAGCGGTATTGTGGGATGAAGCGGCCCAGAACAACCTTACTTGTAAGCTTACGAGAGATCGGTTCCATCGACTGACGTGTAACTTTGTTGCACAAAGATAGCTGGCGGGTGTGTGTTTCTCCTACTTTAGTTGGATCGGATTCAACAAAGGCGGTCCTTGAGAAGGTTGAAAAGCAACTTATGCAACACCGTTGTGGTTTTTGCGTAGGTGAGAATTGTTCTTGCTAGATTCCCGTAGCATCCACGTAAAACTTGCAACAACAATTAGAGGACGTCTAACTTGTTTTTGCAGGGTATGTTCTGATGTGATATGGCCAATTACATGATCAGATATATGTGATGTCTGAGATGATCATGTATTGTATAGAATATCACGACTTTCATGTTGATGAGTACAGCAACCTGCAAGACCCATAGGGTTGTCTTTAATTATTCTATGACCTGCTTGTCAATCATTAAGCGCTATGTAATGCTTTACTTTATTGCTAAGCAGTAGCAATAGTAGTAGAAGTATGGTGGGCACGAAAACCCCGATGGCGACACATTGATGGAGATCAAGATGATGGAGATCATGGTGTCATGCCGGTGACGATGGAGATCATGCTGGTTCTTTAAGGATACAGATCAAAAGCAGAAGTTCATGGACATATCATGTCACTTATGATTTGCATGTGATGCTAATCCTTTTATCAACCTTGTTTTACTTAGGACGACATTAGCATTATAAGGTGATCCCTCACTTCAATTTCAAGATAAATTGTGTTCTCCCCGAGTGTGCACCATTGCGAAAGTTCGTCGTGTCGAGACACCACGTGATGATCGGGTGTGATAGACTCTACATTCACATACAACGGGTGCAAGCCAGTGTTGCACATGCAGAACACTCGGGTTAAACTTGACGAGCCTAGCATGGACATACATGGCCTCAGAACACAAGAGACCGAAAGGTCGAACATGGGCCATATAGTCGATATGATCAACATGATGATGTTCACCATTCAAACCACCTCAACTCACGTGATGATCGGACTTGAGTTGATGAATTTGGATCATGTATAACTCGAATGACTGGAGGGATGTCATTTTGAGTGGGAGTTCTTAGGTAATATGATTAAATGAACTCATTATCATAAACATAGTCAAAGTGTCGTTGAAAATTATGTTGTAGATTACTAGCTCGCGTTGTAGCTACCTTGAATTTTTATATGTTCCTAGAGAAATATAGTTGTAACATGATGGTAGCAATATTGCGGACTAGGTCCGTGATCTGAGGATTGTCATCATTGCTGCACAAAAGCTTTATGTCCTTAATGCAAAACTCGTTGCTCCACCACCTCTAGCTTCGTCTGTAGATGTTGGGAACATCTGACAGGCACATTCCGATGACTACTTGATAGTTCAGTGCGTCATGCATTACGGCTTAGAATTGAGGCTCCAAAACGTTTTGAATGCCACGGAACATGTGAGATGTTCTAAGAGATGAAATTGGGATCTTAGGCTCATGCCCGTCTTGTGAGATATGGGATCTCTAACAAGATTCTTTATCTGCAAGATGAAGGAGAATAGCTCAATCGTTGAACATGTGCTCATATTGTCTGGATGCTACAATCGCTTGAATTGAGTGGGAGTTGATCTTCCAAATTGTATATATAGTGATTGGTATAGTTCTCCAAGTCACTATCACTAAGCTACGAGAACTTCGTGATGAACTATAATTATGCCAGGGATGGAAATGATGATCCCTGAGCTATTCGCGATGTTTGACAACGCGAAGGTAGATATCAAGAAGGAGCATCAAATGCTGATGGTTAGTAAAACCACTAGTTTCAAAAAGGGAAAGGGTAAGGAGGGAAACTTCAAGGATGGCAAGTCAATTTTTGCTCCAGTGAAGCAACCCAAAGTTGAAACCAAACCCGAGTCTAAGTGCTTCTATTATGAGGAGAGCGGTCGCTGAAGCGGAACAACCCTAGATACTTGGTAGATAAGAAGGCTTGCAACGTCGACAGAAGTATATTCTATATACGTGTTATTAATGTGTAACTTCTAGTACTCCTATTAGCACATGGGTATTGGATACAGGTTCGGTTGCTAAATGTTAGTAACTCGAAATAAAATCCATGGAATAAACGGAGACAAGCTAAGGGTGAGGTTACGATGCGTGTTGGAAATGTTTCCAAGGTTGATGTGATCAACATTGCACACTCTCTCTACCTTCGGGATTAGTGACAAACCTAAACAAATGTTATTTGGTGTTTGTGTTAAGCATGAACATGATTAGATCATGTTTATTGCAATACGGTTATTCATTTAAGTGAGAGAATAATCGTTATTCTGTTTACATGAATAATATCTCAATGGTCATGCACCCAATGAGAATGGTTTGTTGAATCTTGGTCGTAGTAATACACATGTTCATAACATTGACGCCAAAATATGCAAAGTTAATAATGATAGTACCACATACTTGTGGCACTGCCGCTAAATGTCGTATTGGTATAAATCGCATGAAGAAACTCCATGTTGATTGATCTTTGGACTCATTCGGTTTCGAATCGGTTGAGACATGCAGACCATGCCTCATGGGCAAGATGACTAAAGACTCTGTTTTCGGTATGACGGAGTGGGCTAGTAACTTATAGGAAATAATACATGTTGATGTATGCGGTCCAATGTGTGTTGTAGCGTGTAGTGGATATAGTTATTTTCTTACCTTCACTGATGATTTGAGTATATTTAATGAAACAAAAGTCTGAAACGTCTGAAATGTTCAAACAAATTTAGAGTGAAGTTTAAGATCATTGTGACAAGAAGATAAAAATGTCTACGATATGATCATGGAAGTGAATATCTGAGTTACGAGTTTGGCATACAACTTTAGACAATGTGAAAGTTGTTTCACAACGAACGCCACTTGGAACACCATAGTGTGATGGTGTGTTCGAACGTCATAGTCATGCTCTATTGGATATGGTGTGAACAATGATGTCTCTTGTCGATTTGCCACTATCGTTTTGGGGTTATGCATTTGAGAAAACTCCATTCACTTTAAAAGGGGCACCATCTAAGTCCGTTCAGATGACACCGTATGAATTTTGGTTTGGCGGAAACCTAAGCTGTCATTTCTTAATGTTTGGGGTTGTGACGCTTATGTGAAAAAGGTTTTCACGTAATGAGCTCGAACCCAAAGCGGACAAATGCATCTTCATAGAATACCCTAAGAACAGTTGGGTATACATGCTATCTCAAATCCGAGTGCAAAATTTTTGTTGCTAAAACGGGTCTTTTCTCGAGAAAGAGTTTCCCTCGCAAGAATTGAGTGGGAGGAAGATAGAACTTGATGAGGTTGTTGAACCTTTGTTTTAGCCATAGAATAGCTTAGCACAGAAAGATGTTTTAGTAGAGTCTACGTGGCTTGAAGAGGAATTTAATGATGATGATCATGAAGCTTAGGATCAAGATCAAACCTCGTAGGTCGACAAAGACGCGTACTACTCCTGAGTGGTACAACAACCCTGTTTAAGAGGTCATGTTGTTGGACAACGATGAACCTACGAACTATGGAGAAGCGATGATGATCCCTGATTCGGACAAATGGTTAGAGGCCATGGAATCCGAGAAAGGATCCATGTATGAAAACCAAGTATATACTTTGGTAGACTTGCTCGTTGGACGGCAGGTCGTTGAGTACAAACAAACCTTTAAGATGAAGACAGACGCTGATGGCGAATATCACCATTTGTAAAGCTCGACTTGTCGCACGGAAGTTTTCGCCGAGTTCAAGGAGTTGACTATGATGAGACTTTCTCACTCGTAGCGATGCTAAAGTTTGTTGGAATTATGT
Source organism: Hordeum marinum (assembly GCA_022496015.1). Taxonomy (NCBI): domain Eukaryota; kingdom Viridiplantae; phylum Streptophyta; class Magnoliopsida; order Poales; family Poaceae; genus Hordeum; species Hordeum marinum. The sequence continues at coordinate 53,155,039 of CM039673.1, read as the reverse complement.
TATCAGTTGCTGCATTTTTCAATTATGAAATCTGGCAGATGGATGTCAAAACATCATTTCCTTCCTTGAGGAAAGGTTGTATGTGATACAACCAAATGGTTTTGTCAGTCCTAAGGATGTTGAACAGTCTGCAAGCTTCAGTGATCCTTCTATGGACTAAAGCAAGCATCTCGGAGTTGGAATATACGCTTTGATGAGGTGATCAGAGTTTTTGAGTCTACGCAAAGTTTATGAGAAACTTGTATTTACAATAAAGTTAGTGGGAGCACTATAGAGTTTCTGATAAGCAAATGTGGATGACATATTGTTGATCGGAAATGATGTAGAATTTCTAGAAAGCATAAAGGGTTGTTTGAAAGGAATTTTTCAAAGGAAGACCTGGATAAAGCTACTTAGTTGTTGGGCATCGAGATCCATAGAGATAGATCAAGACGTCTAATAAGACTTCCAATGAGTAAATACCTTGACAAGATTTTGAAAGAGTTAAAAATGGATCAGCCAAAGAACGACATCTTTCCTGATTTGTAAGGTGTGAAGTTGAGTGAGACTCAAAGCTCGACAAAGGCAGAAGAAAGAGAAAGGACGAACGTCTTCCCCTATGCCTTAGCCATAGGCTCTATATAGTATGCCATGATGTGTACCGCGCCTGTGTGTGCCTTGCGATAAGTCTGTCAAGGGGTACAAGAGTAATCCAGGAGTGGATTACTGGACAGCGGTCAAAATTATCCTTAGTAACTAGAGGACTAAGGAGATGTTTCTCGATTATGGAGGTGATAAAGTGTTTGTCGTAAAGAGTTACATCGATGCAAGCTTTAACACGGATCTGAATGTGGCAGACCCATTGACTAAAACCTCTTTCACATGCAAAGCTTGATCGAATACCAAAACTCATTGGGTTTAAATTCATAACAAATGGCATGGCGATGTGAGCTAGATTATTGACACTAGTCACTAGTGTAGAACCGGCCTTTAGTCGCGGGTCGTAAGGGCCTTTAGTGCCGGTTCTCGAACACTAAAGGGCGGGGACTAAAGCCTACCCCCTTTAGTCCTAGTTCAACATGACCCAGCACTAAAGGTTGTCCACGTGGCATATGTCGGCTCTGTGGGGCGGGGGACCATTAGTACCGGTTGGTAACACCAACCGTGACTAAAAGTATTTAATTTATTTTAATTTTTAATTTTTCCTTTTTAATACTTTAGGGGTTTATGAATTAATTATGTTCTAATTTTCCTTTTAATTATGTGTTTTCCATTTATCTAATTTTCATTTAAAACATATATTACGCTACTACATACTGTACACACATTGTGCATATATATAAATAGAATTTCTCATAGATCATCGATCATATATACATATATATATATATGTAGGCATTACTCAGTACTAGAAAAAGGTGTAGCGAGCCGACCTGAAAGGTCAAGTCTCCGGTGTTTCCGTACCATCCCAAGATCATGCTGGTACACACACGGTACCTCAATGTATATATCAAAGGGAAATCACACAGCATTTTATTAACGAAATCTCATATCGAGTCCTTTATTACAATAAAGTGGTCGAAGGCCAACTCATGAGAATAACTAAGTCTTGCGGAAGCGTCATGGTAGATGAGTCCATCTGACTCCAAAGGGCATCTCGCCAAGCGTAGAGCGTGTCGTCACTCCTGGTCGGAAAAGTACTCTGCAACATGATACGTTGCAGCCATGTAGGTCAGCATATGGAATATGCCGGCAAAGTCACAAGAGAGGGGGTTAAAATAATTCAGCTAGTCTACATGCATATATGGCAGGTAGTGGGGTAAGTTTTTGCGTAAAGCCATGTTTTTCCTACATCAAAAGAGGGACTTAGCAAAATATTACTAAGTTGGTTGTTTAATGAGATGGTTCCGCCAACCAATTCTCATACCCAAATTATTAATACCCACATCATCATATTAATTTGTGTTGAGAATTCCGGAAGTTTCAGTTCCTTTGGCTCAAGTCGTCCATGACCGTGACACGGCTAATCGATTAGGTTGAGTACTCTGCAGAGCTTTGCACACGTTCCCCACAAGATTTGATCGCCTCCGTTGGATTCCTCGCACTTCAGGATGTTTGTGGAACGGATGATCAAAACATGGTCTTCTAAGGTGTCCCACTGAGACTCTGTCGGTGCCCATCCTTTCCTACCGTTCTTCTACATCTCGTAGCACCGCCTGTCCAGTGTCACCACAATATCCAACCAAGCCAGAGCCCATAATGGCTTGTGGCTATGAAGGTAAGCCTTGGGTATTCTAGCATCCTTCCATCCCTTCGTGCCTGGGTGGACCTTTCCGCGTGAATACTGGCACATCTCCAGCATCACCTAGGCTAACCACTGGTTTGTCCAGGGCGCCGTTCCAACCATCATCCACCCAGAGGTGAGTTGAAAACTTGAAGTCTTGAAGTCTTGATCATCATAGGTCTTGAAGTTGTTACCTCACAACCCTCATGATTCACACAACCCACCCCGTCTACTAACAGCATAGCAAAACAAAATTTAACGTTTCCTGGGGCCAAAGTTGTCAATGGGGTTGAGGGGGGTACCTACCACATGATACTACTTCAATGTAACCAAGTTTCCAACTAAACTATCTTGCATGGAATTGGGGAGATGGTAGAACTAATGCATATAAAACATGGGTAGAAACATGATTAAGGTGACTTGCCTGATTGATGATCTTCGTACGTGAGTGACTCTAGGTAACAAGTTTCGCACTCTGGATAATCTAACGAAGCAAACAAGCAATCAATAAGTATACAGCAAAATAATTTAGCTAACACACACATCAACAAAGAACTAGTAAACAATTAAGACAAAACAATGAACAAATCATAAGCAAGAAGACACAAAGTTTTGTTTACTAGAAGATGATGGGAAAATCACTACTAACATAACAAAACTATTTGGGAAAACAATGGTTGACAGCAAGTAAGAATAAATATTTTTACTAATAAACAGAATAAAATCAATTTAAAGTTTGTTAAGAAAAACTTTAGTAAAGTTTTGATAAACAATACTATATGAAGCAATTATAGTTTTACTAATAAAAGAATGAAACTAAATTTATTCTTTCATTAATAAAACATTATCTTAACAGAAAAAGAAAACTACTAAAACTTGTCTTAGAAAACAGAATTAAATTATATAAAACTTGTTGAAATAAAAACTATTACTAACTAGTTGTTTTAATCAATTTAATCCTATGTGAAAGTGTGTTATGATTCCTATGCTAACAAACAAGATAAACTAAACAAATAATATTATTGTTAACAGAAGTAAAACACCTAAGGTTTAACTAACAGAACCTATTAAACAAATAAAACTAAATTCTAATTTGAACTAAGTAAAACTAAGTTAAGTTAAACTATACTAACTAATAGGCAGAATCTGGTTTTAGCTAAAACACTAATCAAATTCATCCTAAAAATTCTCAAACTAAGCATGAGGGTGGTCCTAACTAATACCAAACAGCAGCAAAAAGATTCATGTCAAAATCTATTTTGAAACTCTAGTTATTCAGATTTGAATATTTTGAGAAAATTTGATTCAATTCAAATTTTATAGATCAAATTTGACATTTGAAAGTACAGGGTGAAACTACATGAGAAATGTGAGCTATTGCAAAAAGAATCAACTCAAAACACTGAACAGATTAAAAGTTATAGCTAAAACAAATTTCTAAAACATTATGTTTAACTAAAACAAATTAGAAAAAGAAAAACATTCTACCGGACGGTCAGGGTGACGTGTCAAGCTCCCATTGGCTGGCTAGCGCGTGCGTTGGATGGTTTCGGGTGGACGACCGATCGGAAGAGAAAAACGGTTCGGGAATAAATGGCTTCTAATCTGGGCCGTTGGATTTGGATCGAAGGGAGGGGGTGAGTTCGACGGCTTACCGGAGGGGGGGTGGAAATTCCGGCGATGGAGGCGGCGGCCGGCGGTCGACAACATCGCCGGAGGGGTCTTTGGTGGTCGAGGGAGGCAGCAAAGGGGCTCGGGCGACAGCGGCGGTCCTCCGGCGTCGAACGGAGGTGTCGGGGAGGAGAGGGGAGGTCGGAGTCGACCGGCACGGCGAATGGGAGCTCCGGTGGTGGTGGCAACTCCGGCGAGCTTAGTAGCGGCGTTCTGGCGACGGGAGAGGGGGCTCGGGGGGGAAGGGAGGCGGGGGAGGTCAGGGCTCTATATAGGCCGGAGAGGGGGGGCTCAGGAAGGAAAGGAGGAGCGGATCCGGCGTGAGGGGATTGCGGCGGCGGCGGCGCGCGCGGAGGAAGACGATGGCCGACGCGGGATCCACGCGGACAAGGTGGGGCCCAGGGGTCAGCGAGAGGAAGGGCGTCGGTGGCACGTCGGTCGGCCGGTAATCTAGCGATTCGGCATTTAAGAGGTGGGCCGGCCCGGTCCGTTAGTTAATTTCTTTCCTTTTTAATAAAACAGCATAGTAAAAAGCTTTTGTTGCAAATATTATATTCCCAAACATAGAAGTATTATATATCAAAATGATCATAATAAAATATTCCATTTAATGAACATTTTTATTCTGGTATTTGAATAATTTGAAAAAAAAAATTATTTTTCAGAAATTGCCTATTTGTTTTAAATCCTTTTTTTTGCAAATATTTTCAAAAGTAACTCCTGGTTATTATTGTTCAAATAAATCACCAATTTGGTCTTGGTGTGGAGTGTCATCTTCCTCCTCTCTTATTTGAACTTTTTACCTAGATTTCAAATAGGTGAAAGCAACAATGGGGAGAATTAGAAAGGGCCTTTCAAAATTTGAAAAGAGACATTTCAACACTTGCATACATTCAAGCAAAGATGATGATAGATGCATAGCTATATTCATAACATTCTAAAATGGAATTTTGGGATGTTACAAACCTACCCACCTTAAGATGAATCTCGCCCTCGAGATTCGGGTTGGCTAGAAAATAGGTGCGGGTGGTCTCTACGAAGATCTTCTTCGCGTTCCCAGGTGGCTTCTTCCTTGGTGTGGTGACTCCACAGAACCTTATAGAACTTGAAGATCTTACTGCGGGTAACTCTGTTGGATGTCTCGAGGATCTTGACAGGCTTCTCCTCGTAAGTCAGATCACTGTCAAGCTGTATGGCCTCTAGGGGCACGGTGTCTCTCAAAGGGATATTAGCCATCTCATCATGGCATTTCTTCAGCCGGGACACATGGAACACATCATGAACTCCGGACAATCCTTCCGGCAATTCCAGCTAGTATGCAACTTCACCTCTACGTTCAAGAATTTTGTAGGGGCCTATGAATCTGGGTGCCAGCTTTCCTTTAACACCAAACCTCTTGATTCCTCGAAGTGGGGACACACGAAGATATGCTTGGTCTCCCACTTCATACGTTACTTCCTTGCGCTTGTTGTCAGCATAGCTCTTCTGCCGGGATTGAGCTATCTTGAGTCTGTCACGTATTAACTTGACTTTATCTTCTGAATCTTGAATAAGGTCGGGACCAAAAAGTTTTCGGTCTCCAACACCATCCCACGTCAGTGGTGTTCTGCATCTCCTTCCGTATAAAGCTTCGAAAGGGGCCATCTTCAGACTCGTCTTATAACTATTGTGGTATGAGAATTCTGCGTATGGCAAGTTATCATCCCAACTAGACCCATAGTCTAGTGCACAAGCTCTCAACATGTCCTCCAGAATCTGATTGACTCTCTCAGTCTGGCCATCTGTCTGCGGATGAAAAGCTGTACTAAACTCCAGCCTCGTACCCAAAGTTTCATGTAGCTTATGCCAAAACTTTGAGGTAAATTGTGTTCCTCTATCTGACACGATACTCCTCGGAACTCCATGCAGACACACGATCCTGGTCATGTAAATTTTGGCTAACTTAGCACTGGTATAGGTGGTCTTCACTCGGATGAAATGAGCCACCTTGGTCAGGCGATCAACCACTACCCAGATGGAATCATAACCTGAACGGGTCCGGGGCAATCCTGTGATGAAATCCATACCAAGCTTTTCCCATTTCCACTCGGGTATCGGCAAAGGTTGGAGTAACCCTGCTGGTTTCTGATGTTCCGCCTTTACTCGCTGATATATATCACATATTGCAACATGTTCCGCAATATCCTTCTTCATACCTATCCACCAATAACTTTCTTTCAAGTCCAGATACATCTTGGTATTGCCTGGGTGTATCGAGTAAGGTGAATCGTGGGCTTCCTGAAGTATCAACTTCCTGAGCTCTGGGTCATTGGGCACATAGATGCGGTTCTCAAACCACAGAGTTCCGTGTTCATCCTCACGAAAACCTTTAGCTTTACCATCTTTCATTCTATTCTTAATCTCAGCTATTACCTTGTCCGTCTTCTGAGTTTCACGGATTCTTTCGGTCAAGGTGGACAGAATTTCCAGCGTAGCAACATATCCTCTTGGAACTATCTCTAGCCGAAGCTCTCTGAGATCATCGGCTAACTCTTGGGGTAATCCTCCCGCTGCGAGTGTGTTTACGTAAGTTTTCCGACTCAAGGCATCGGCTACAACATTAGCCTTACCTGGATGGTAGTGTAATCTCATGTCATAGTCCTTGATTAACTCTAACCATCTCCTCTGTCTGAGGTTCAACTCTTTCTGCGTGAAGCTATACTTCAAGCTCTTATGATCAGTGTAAACATCACAACTATTTCCGACAAGGAAATGTCTCCAGGTCTTGAGTGCGTGCACTACGGCTGCTAATTCCAAGTCATGGGTGGCATAATTCAGCTCGTGAGGTCGTAGTTGTCTGGAAGCATAGGCTACAACCTTTCCATCCTGCATAAGTACTCCTCCAAGTCCTTTACGTGAGGCATCATAGTAAACCTGGAAGTCCTTCTGAATATTGGGCAAGATTAATACTGGGGCTGTGATCAAACGTTTCTTTAACTCCTAGAAACTGGCTTCACATTCCTCAGTCCAAACATACATGGATTCTTTCTTCAACAACTCTGTCATGGGCTTGGCAATCTTTGAGAAATTCTCAATGAACCTCCGGTAATATCCGACAAGTCCGAGGAAACTGCAGATCTCCTTAACTGAGGTGGGTGACTTCCACTCGGTGACGGCTTCAGCCTTAGCAGGGTCCACTGCTATTCCACCTTCGGAAATAATATGTCCAAGGAATCCGAATTCTGTCAGCCAAAATTCAAATTTGCTGAACTTGGCGTATAATTGATGCTCTCTCAGCTTCTCCAGAACTAAACGCAAATGTTCCTTGTGTTCTTCCTTGTTCTTGGAGAATATCATAATGTCGTCAATGAACACCACGACAAATTTGTCCAAGTATTCCATGAATATTTTGTTCATCAAACTCATGAAGTAAGCAGGAGCATTTGTTAAACCAAAAGACATGACGGTATACTCATACAAGCCATACCTTGTGGTGAAAGCTGTTTTGGGTATATCCTGTTCACGAATTTTCAACTGGTGATACCCTGATCGAAGATCGATCTTGGAGAATACTTTGGCTCCTACGAGCTGATCAAACAAATCATTATTCATCGGCAGAGGATACATGTTCTTGATAGTCACCTCGTTCAAGGCACGATAATCGACTACCATTCTCAAGGTTTTATCCTTCTTCTCCACCAAAAGTCCTGGGGCTCCCCAAGGTGAAGAACTTGGGCGAATATACCCCTTGTCCAATAACTTCTTGATTTGCTTCTTGATTTCCAGTAGATCGTTTGTGGGCATCCGATAGGGTCTCTTGGAAATTGGGGTTGTTCCTGGCAATAGCTCTATCAGAAACTCAATCGCCCTATCTGGTGGCATGCCTGGTAATTCTTCCGGGAATACATCCGGAAAATCTTTTACCACAGGTACTTCCTCCTGAACAACTCCCATGAGAGAATTTAGCCGAGCACTTATCCGTGTGCGTCGGGATACATACTTAATCCTCTTGTTCTCTGGGGTGGTGAGCAAGACAGACTTGCTGGGACAGTCAAGATTTCCTTCGTACTTGGTCATCCAATCCATGCCTAGGATTACATCCAATCCTTGTGACTCTAAGACGACGAGGTCGGTGGGAAAAACGTGTTTTCCTATATTGAGTTTCAAGGCATGGCATCCTATCCCTGCCATCATCATACCTCCTGGGGAACTGACCTTAAAGGGTTGACTAAGGGTTCTGGTGGGCAAACCATATTTTTCCACAACTACCCTTGATATGAATGAATGAGTTGCACCGGAATCAAAAAGTACTGTAACAGGACGTGAATGCAATAAAAACTTACCAACCACAGTCTCGGGTTGATCATAGACTTCTTCCACATCAATGTGGTTCACTTGAGCACGGGGAAACGGATTGGGCTTCTTAACTGCTGCGTTGCCGTTGTTGTTGCCGTTTCCATTGCCTTGCTTGCTCTGGGGACACTCAGTAGCATAGTGCCCTGTCTTCTGACACTTGAAACAGGTGATGTGACTCAGATCCTTCTGAGCAGGAGCGTCACAGTGCTGGTTTTTGTTCCCATTCCCATTGTCATTCTTGAAGTTACCATGGTTGGGAGGGTTGTTCCCATTTCCTCCATGGTTGTGGCCTCCATGGGTGTGCATAGCATGAGTGTGCTTTCCAAACTTACCGGTTCCTGATCCGGTATTTCCTAAGTATGGGGAGTAGCGAAGCTTCTGATGAGCTCCAGAGTTGAACTTCCCCTGAGTGTACTTCCGCTTGCGGTTCTCAATTTGCTGCTGTTTACCCTCCAAGATGAGGGCCTTGTCCACCAGCTCTTGGTTGTTGTTGAAGGTAGCCACTACCAGCTGTAGCACAAATCATCGTTGAGTCCTTCCAGAAACTTTTCTTGCTTGGCCGCATCATTGACCACATCTCTTGGGGCATATCGTGCCAATATGCTGAACTCTTCCACATATTGGGCCACGGAGCGGTTACCCTGGCGCAAGTTGCGAAACTCGCGCTTCTTCAGACTCATGGCTCCAGCTGAGACATGAGCGGTGCAGAAGGCAAGCTTGAACTGCTCCCGAGTCACATCTGCAATAGGATAAGTGGTGGTGTAGTTCTCCCACCATAAAGCTGCTGGTCCTTCCAGTTGATGTGCGGCAAAGTGCACCTTCTCAGCGTCAGTGCATCCAGTGGTGATGAGTTCTCTGTCCATCTTGCGAAGCCAGTCATCTGCCACAATGGGCTCAGTGCTGCTGGAGAAAGTTGGAGGGTTCAACCTCAGAAAACGGGTGAGGTTGTCAGCCTGAGGTGGATGGTAGTTATTGTTGTTCTGGTTGTTGGTCTGATTCTGTATCAACAGCTGCATCAGTGCATTCTGCTGCTGGAGGAGTTGCGTGAGTTCCGGCGGGAAGGTGGAGTCGGACTCACGGCGTGGAGGCATCTTGCTGTTTTTAGAGGGATGAGAATTAGAATAGAACAAGGGTCTAGAAAGAAATTGAATACCCATATGCAATGCACAATCATATCTCATCAATCACTCATTCGTTAATTCAACTCAAGTTCAAACATCGGAAATACAAGACTCAATCAAACCAAGCATCGACCTACACTTTAACGTCAAAAAAATAAAAGATACATTGGAGGGCATGACTAAAGTTCTCCTCAAAAGTGCATAGTCGTGGGTCCTCCGGTGGTGCTCTCCTCATAGTCTTCATCGTCGCTGATGACGGGTGCCATATCTCCTTCGGGGTGAAGGTTTTTCCCCATGTCTATCTGCTCCTCCAGGGTTGCGATGCGTGCATTCTGCTCATCAATCCTCTCTAGGAAGTCCTTCACTTCATGCTCATGTTCATAGTTGGCCTCCCGCAGATCAGCTTCAAGGTCCAGCTCTCGGTTCATCAGGTTCTTGATAGTCTTCGTGTCAGCACGTACACGAAGCTCCAGCGTCCTGACATGCATCTCCAGGGTCTGGATATATGACATGGTGGAGTCTCCGGTGGGGATGGTGATGATGTTGCCATGGGCATCTTTGCGGCAAACCATGCTGAGGTCTCGTGAAATGGGACCACCTCTGTATTCCTCCCGAATACGTCCGAGAGCACGGTCAATTGCCATGTCTCTCCCGAGAATCCAGCTGGGTGCCATAAACTTGAAGTCTATGGACTCGGTGATAAATCCAAAGGTCCTCCCGGGGATATGAACTTCAATCCTGTAGCGAGCGTCCTGAGGAAAAGACGTGATCGCATACCCGGTGATGGTCGACAAAGAAATCTTCACATCCTTGACTATCTGGATCAGCTCCTTGCCAAAAGGCATGGTGGCATCTGGCTGGCAGAACTCCGTGGAGCGAACGAGGGTGAAGGTGGCCATCTAGAAAAGTTGAAAACAACGGAGAGGAAAATCAGGAATGAGCAGAGGAGAAAAATATAAGTATTTGTAAAAGCAGAGGAAAAGAATGATCCTAAGGCTTTTCCAATCCTAGAGGTTACGTCCTATGGTCAGCGTGTGCTCTGATACCATTTCTGTAGCGACCCGACCTGAAAGGTCAAGTCTCCGGTGTTTCCGTACCATCCCAAGATCATGCTGGTACACACACGGTACATCAATGTATATATCAAAGGGAAATCACACAACATTTTATTAACGAAATATCATATCGAGTCCTTTATTACAATAATCATTACAATAAAGTGGCCGAAGGCCAACTCATGAGAATAACTAAGTCTTGCGGAAGCGTCATGGTAGATGAGTCCATCTGACTACAAAGGGCATCTCGCCAAGCTTAGAGCGTGTCGTCACTCCTGGTCGGAAAAGTACTCTGCAACATGATACGTTGCAGCCATGTAGGTCGGCATATGGAATATGCCGGCAAAGTCACAAGAGAGGGGGTTAAAATAATTCAGCTAGTCTACATGCATATATGGCAGGTGGTGGGGTAAGTTTTTGCGTAAAGCCAAGTTTTTCCTACATCAAAAGAGGGACTAAGCAAAATATTACTAAGTTGGTTGTTTAATGAGATGGTTCCGCCAACCAATTCTCATACCCAAATTATTAATACCCACATCATCATATTAATTTGTGTTGAGAATTCTGGAAGTTTCAGTTCCTTTGGCTCAAGTCGTCCATGACCGTGGACAAGGCTAATCCATTAGGTTGAGTACTCTGCAGAGCTTTGCACACGTTCCCCACAAGATTTGACCGCCGCCGTTGGATTCCTCGCACTTCAGGATGTTTGAGGAACGGATGACCAAAACATGGTCTTCTAAGGGGTCCCACTGAGACTCTGTCGGTGCCCATCCTTTCCTACCGTTCTTCTACATCTCGTAGCACCGCCTGTCTAGTGTCGCCACAATATCCAACCAAGCCAGAGCCCATAATGGCTTGTGGCTGTGCAGGTAAGCCTTGGGTCTTGAAGCATCCTTCCATCCCTTCGTGCCTGGGTGGACCTTTCCGCATGAATACTGGCACATCTCTAGCATCACCTAGGCTAACCACTGGTTTCTCCACCCAGAGGTGAGTTGAAAACTTGAAGTCTTGAAGTCTTGATCATCATAGGTCTTGAAGTTGTTACCTCACAACCCTCATGATTCACACAACCCACCCCGTCTACTAATAGCATAGCAAAACAAAATTTAACGTTTCCCAGGTCCAAAGTTGTCAAAGGGGTTGAGGGGGGTACCTACCACATGATACTACTTCAATGTAACCAAGTTTCCAACTAACCTATCTTGCATGCAATTGGGGAGATGGTAGAACTAATGCATATAAAACATGGGTAGAAACATGACCAAGGTGACTCGCCTGATTGATGATCTTCGTACGTGAGTGACTCTAGGTAACAAGCTTCGCACTCCGGATAATCTAACGAAGTAAACAAGCACTCAATAACTATACAACAAAATAATTTAGCTAACACACACATGAACAAAGAACTAGTAAACAATCAAGACAAAACAATGAAAAAATCATAAGCAAGAAGACACAAAGTTTTGTTTACTAGAAGATGATGGGAAAATCACTACTAACATAACAAAACTATTTGGAAAAACAATGGTTGACAGCAAGTAACAATAAATATTTTTACTAATAAACAGAATAAAATCAATTTAAAGTTTGCTAAGAAAAACTTTAGTAAAGTTTTGATAAACAATACTATATGAAGCAACTATAGTTTTACTAATAAAAGAATGAAACTAAACTTATTCTTTCATTAATAAAACATTCTCTTAACAGAAAAAGAAACTACTAAAACTTGTCTTAGAAAACAGAATTAAATTATATAAAACTTGTTGAAATAAAAACTATTACTAACTAGTTGTTTTAATCAATTTAATCCTATTTGAAAGTGTGTTATGATTCCTATGCTAACAAAGAAAATAAACTAAACAAATAATATTATTGTTAACAGAAGTAAAACACCTAAGGTTTAACTAACAGAACCTATTAAACAAATAAAACTAAATTCTAATTGGAACTAACTAAAACTAAGTTAAATTAAACTATACTAACTAATAGGCAGAATCTGGTTTCAGGTAAAACACTAATCTAATTCATCCTAAAAATTCTCAAACTAAGCATGAAGGTGGTCCTAACTAATACCAAACAGCAGCAAAAAGAATCAGGTCAAAATCTATTTTGAAACTCTAGTTATTCAGATTTGAATATTTTGAGCAAATTTGATTCAATTCAAATTTTATAGATCAAATTTGACATTTAAAAGTACAGGGTGAAACAACATGAAAGATGTGAGCTATTGCAAAAAGAATCAACTCAAAACACTAAACAGATTAAAAGTTATAGCTAAAACAAATTTCTAAAACATTCTGTTTAACTAAAAAAATTAGAAAAAGAAAAATATTCTACCGGATGGTCAGGGTGACGTGTCAAGCTCCCATTGGCTGGCTAGCGCGTGCGTTGGATGGTTTCAGGCGGACGACCGATCGGAAGAGAAAAACGGTTCGGGAATAAGTGGCTTCTAATCTGGGCCGTTGGATTTGGATCGGAGGGAGGGGTGAGTTCGACGGCTTACCGGAGGGGGGATGGAAATTCCGGCGATGGAGGCGGCGGCCTGTGGTCGAGGACGTCGCAGGAGGGGTCTCCGGTTGTCGAGGGAGGCAGCAAAGGGGCTCGGGCGACAGCGGCGGTCCTCCGGCGTCGAACGGAGGCGTCGGGGTGGAGAGGGGAGGTCGGAGTCGACCGGCACGGCGAATGGGAGCTCCGGTGGTGGTGGCAACTCCGGCGAGCTTAGTAGCGGCGTTTAGGTGACGGGAGAGGGGGCTCGAGGGGAATGGAGGCGGGGGAGGTCAGGGCTCTATATGGGCCGGAGAGGGGGGCTCGGGAAGGAAAGGAGGAGCGGATTCGGCGAGAGGGGATTGCGGCGGCGGCGGCGCGCGCGGAGGAAGACGATCGCCGACGCGGGATCCGCGTGGACAGGGTGGGGCCCAGGCGTCAGCGAGAGGAAGGGCGTAGGTGGCGCGTCGGTCGGCCGGTGATCTAGCGATTTGGCATTTAAGAGGTGGGCCGGCCCGGTCCGTTAGTTAATTTCTTTCCTTTTTAATAAAACAGCATAGTAAAAAGCTTTTATTGCAAATATTATGTTCCCAAACATAGAAGTATTAGATACCAGAATGATCAGAATATAATATGCCATTTAATGAACATTTTTATTCTTGTATTTGAATATTTGAAAAAAATATTATTTTTCAGAAATTAACTATTTGTTTTAAATCCTTTTTTTTGCAAATATTTTCAAAAATAACTCCTGGTTATTATTGTTCAAATAAATCACCAATTTGGTCCTAGTGTGGAGTGTCATCTTCCTCCTCTCTTATTTGAACGTTTTACCTAGATTTCAAATAGGTGAAAGCAACAATGGGGAGAATTAGAAAGGGGCTTTCAGAATTTGAAAAGAGACATTTCAACACTTGCATACATTCAAGCAAAGATGATGATAGATGCATAGCTATATTCATAACATTGCAAAATGGAATTTTGGGATGTTACAAAAGGCCTGCTAGTGGTGCACCTGTTTTGGCTACAAATGGCGCACTACAGGTGCGCCACTCGCATCAGGCCATTAGAATTTTTTACTAAGGGCGCACCGTGCAATGCGCCATTAGTATAGCTCACGGTGCGCCATTAGTATTCCTCCAAGGGGCCATATTTACCCATGTGCTCTGGCTTACTAATGGCGCACTGATGGAGGATGCGCCACTAGTGTGCTTCTTGTAGTGCGCCACTAATGTGTTGAGTGGTGCGCCACTAGTGTGAATATTAGTTTTTTTTCTTTTATGATATTTCCACAGGTTACAAAACATATTACTGCACACAATATAGAGAGCACAACATACAAACAGCAGATTTATCGAATACAATAGAAGATTAGTCTCTGAATACAATTCATCATATTATTCTCCGAATTTAAAATACCGAACAACGTTAGAACATTACAAGTCTCGACACCGCGAGTAGCGAGTTTGTCTTCACATTACAAGTTGATATCGATCATCTAAACTACCACCACATAGAAGAGAGTTGTGGTCATCACGATGAGCATCATCACGATGAAACTGGTCTTCATCCGGTTCCTCCAACGCTCCCTCCTCTCTCCTGCTAGATAGCACGCGTATCTAGCTTCCGCCTCCGCCCTAGTGGTGTACCCTTTGTAACTGTTACCGCTGAAACAGTGAACCTGTCTACGACACTCCTCCCAGTCGTCGTCGACTCCGGGAACCTTACCCTTGTACACGACATACGACGGCATCTCTATGCACTAGCCAAACAAAACGTTAGTAGCAATTCATAGACAATACATAAGAAATATATAAGTATGCAACAAAAGGATCGGAAGAGAAAAGCAACACATTAATAGCACGATTCATGGTCCTACTAATAAATAGCATCGATTACATATAAGTTCATCGATGCCGAGGCACCCTAGGTTGACTGATATATATGGGTATCTTCTAATAATATACCCTATCAAGAAAAGGGAAGGAGAATTCTATGTTGATCCTACTTAATTAAGTACTAAGATACCCTGGCCCATGCATTAGTCGCAAGTACCCCATAAGACCTATTTTTAGCGAAGTCATGCTAAAATTCATGGAAAATTTCAGCATGACCTTTGTTGAAAATAGGACATATGGAGTACCCGAATTTGTCGGAACGGAAGTTAATCGACATTCTGGCAAACTCAAGGGCCTCTTGGGGTACTTGCAAAATCATCACGACACAATGGTCGGAGACAAAACCCAGCAAACATAAAATTCTGTCCAACATAGTTTTAAGTCCTCACACCATCAACTATGACAAAATCTAAGAGTGTAAGTCTGGTTACATTCACCCAAGTCCAAACATAAAATTCTGTCCAACATAGTACAACCCACTTTGATAATTTCATAGGATTTAATATACTGAACGAAACCTGACAAGTGATATGTGTTTTAAGTATCTACATAACAGCCTGTAAAATTTTCCTGTTGTAACTTTATTTTAATACCACCTCTAACAGGGCCTAATCTCCCATATCAAAATACTGTACCCTGTTTTCAAAACCAAACAATAATCAAGTTTTCACCACAAACTAATTAATTAACTATAATCAAGCTAACCCTGGTTTGGTTAATCCTGATATGGTAAGGTCACAGAAACAGGGGCAAAGCTAGTAGTTTGCTTAATCCTGATTCAGTTAGTTATACAGTTCAAGGGAAAGAGAAAATCAAATTGATTATCCTACTTTTATATTTCATACCAACCATGCAATTTTGTTAACACCAGAACCAACAGTTAGAAGAACAAGAGCTTGCTCCTGACTCCATATGACAACCAATGTAACTAACTACATCATTGCTTGCATCACTTCTGAGATTACCTAGCTACTATTGATTGTATATTTGCAAGCAGGGACAATGTACTCTTGTTACAGAGCACAAACTTATCCAATGCACACAACCGAGTAGATTTTATCTCCTATGTGAAAACCAATTTAACTAAATATATCCTCCCTTGCATCAGTTCTATGATCACGTAGCAACTATTGCTTCCATAATTTGCAATAGCCCTAGATTGATGTGAGCTAGGAGACCTGAATCCCAAGAACTCCTGGTAACAGCCCTAGCATCATGGTAGGTTGGCCACCTATGCAACGCTGTCCACAAGCGCACAGTGACAAGCACAAAGATTTTACCTGCCCCATGAAAAAAGAACCATGGAGAAGAGAAGAGAACACATACGGTGGCTGCATCGCATGGTGACAAGCGACGGCGACGGACGACAACGGGGAAGAGACAGATGGCGGGCCGGTGTGGATCGAGCCACGCCGGCGAGCCGCGGGTCGGTGTGTGCGGCAAAACGAGGGGGAAAGGACGGGACTTGGCACGGGAGCTCACCGAGACTACAACGACCGGCTGGAGAAGCGAGTTCGTCGGCGTTGTCGGGCGGTGCGGCGCGGCGGTTGGGCAGCCTGACGGTGTCGGTGTCGTCTCCAGTGTCGTCGGGGGCAAATGGAGAGATGAGAACTGAAAACTTCGAAGTGCCAGTTATATACCCAGAGCATTGGTCCCGGTTCGTAGCACCAACCGGTACCAAAGCCGCCCTTTCGTCCCGGTTGGTGCCACCAACTGGGACGAATAATGCGCTGCCGCGGTGCGATGGGATGTTTAGTCCCACCTCACTACTCGAGGGGCAGCCATAGTGGTTTATAAGCGCTGATGCGCGTACCACTTCGACCTCCTCTCAACCGCAGGCTTACGGGCCTAATCTGATACTCATTGCCTGTGGGCTATAAGGTTTCTAGTCGTATTCAGGCCGTGTCAGCCTAGTAGTGGCATTTTTTTTCTGGAAAAGGACCTTTAGTCCCGGTTGGTGCCACCAACCGGGACTAATAGAGTCTGGATTAGTCCCACCTCGCTAACAGAAGGATTGTTAGAGGTGTTTATAAGCACGGGCTGGCCTCCAATTAATGTAGCATAGCAGGCTACTAATGGCGTACCACCTACAAATGCGCCATTAGTAACCCTGGTTACTAATGGCGCACCAGCTGGAGGTGCTCCATTAGTTTTGCAAGAAAAAATATAGTAGTGGCGCACTAGGTTAGTGGTGCGCCATTAGTAGTTTAACTACTAATGGCGCACTCTGCCCTGGTGCGCCATTAGTACTTTTGGAAAAATAAGAAAAAAAAGTTTGTTACTAATGGCGCACCGAGTGTGTGGTGCGCCATTAGTGCCCATCACACTAATGGCGCACCAGCACATGGTGCGCCACTGCTATATAGTAGTGGCGCACCACTTGTCTGGTGTGCCACTAGTGTCTATATTATCTATAGCCCTTTTCCTAGTAGTGACTTCTTGATCTTGTAATGGTATTCTCCTTTGGGATCTATGACCTGGTGGACCAGAAATCTAGCGAATTCCTCTTGAATTGCTCGTACCCGAGCCTATGGTATGAGCTGGCCCCACATCTCCGTCAGCTACAAGATGGAGATCAAGATGAATATATTAGTTGTGTGTATATATATTAGCTAGATCATGATAAAAAAATCATGGATAGTGTTCTGGCAAACGTACCCAAAGATATCTTTCGTTTCTGCTCGTTTCAGACGTGACCATGCGAATGTTCTCGCAAACGTAGTATGCGCATAAACTGGTCCCCTACTCCTGCCTCATGCACTTTATGATAATAAAATTTAATCGGGCAATAATTAATCAAGCATGATAATGGTATTGAAACTACAATTAAAGAGATGCATGAATGTATCTAGCTAGTAGTACTTAATTACCATGGGTCGCACCCATTTTAGCTATTGTGCCCACTCGCTCGGGACATGTTTGATGAACTAGGCCCAAGCCCTGTCCGCCGGCAAGGAAAATGAACAAAGGAGTTATTAAATAGTTGATATCAGGAGATGAAGTAATTAAAGAGGCCAACATATACAGTGCAATAATGATTGAAATTACCTGTCAACAATTCCCCTCACGATTGCGTATTCGGATGGATCCTTATATGGTGAGTCGAGTACTTCAAGTTTTCCCTTGTCAGCTTCAATGATTAACAAGATCCAGTGGTCACTGCATGCGCACACGTTTTGTATAATTAAGCGGGCATGTGTGCATAACTCATCAACAACACTTATTAACATCTAGTAAGCAAAAAATAGAATTTGTAGCACAAGATATATATATATATAGTAACACTCACCCTCATGTTGTAAGGAAGTAGTATTTCCGGTTGGGTGTTTAGATGCTTAAAAAACTCTAGCATTAATCGTATTTGGGTCAATGAACCCAATGCCATAGCATCCAGCTTGTTTCATTTCATACATCTTCATTCTGCATAATACCACAGAAACGAATATAGTGAGGATAATTACAGGTAATGAACGAGAGAACAACTAGCTAGAGACTTAAATTATAGAAAGAAATCACTTACAAACAATAGGAACTGACTAAAGATTTGTCGAGTGCGTCTTGATTGAATAACTGAAATAACTCTGAGTAGCGAATCCACAAATCTTTTTTATGGAAGTAATGCCTCCCTTTGACTCTCACCATGAGGGACTCTGTATTGGTATTTGATGTTGCTTGCATGTACCACGTATGCAAATCGTACAATCTTGTTGGTATTTGCTTCACATCTTCAGGCTTGACCAGAGGTTTGCCACGGGCATATTGATATTTTACTTCTGACTCTTTAAGTCGGGGATTTCCTCAAAGCCTAGGAGTTGTTCAAAACTGACACCGGCCTCTTTAGACATCCTAATATGTTCTTCGGTTACTTCTAGCCGATCGGCAGTACTCATAGGTGTTTGTACAATGAGTGGGGGGTCAATTTCACTGTCTGTTCTCCCAACTAGTGGATAGTTTTTTTCCAACTCCTTGGCTCGAGCTCGAGCTCGACTCCTTTTTTCCTCCAAGATATGACTTCTTCACAGACCGCACATAGTCGCTGTTCTTCTGAGCCGGTCGAGCCATATCAATGAAGTGTTGTGAGACTTGCTCATGTACTTTCTCCATTGGCGGTTGGGGCAGTTTTGGTCCAAAATGGGACTTCAATTTGGCATCCACTGCACTCTCAAGTTCCTCCTCGGTCAGGTGGTAAGGCAACTTTTGAAGAGGCTTGAGGCTTGGACAATATCTGAATTTCTTGCATGTTGTACTGCTAGTCATCATAGCTGCGGCCTCTCTCTTCCGTTGTTGCTTAGGCGACGGAGCATGTTGAGTCGACGGAGCATGCTGACGTGGTGCTGGGCTTGGAGGAGGAGGAATTGGCTGACATTGTGCCAGACTTGGAGGAGGAGTCAGCTGACGCGGTGCCAGACATGGAGGAGGATGAGGAGTCGACTGACGCGGCGACGGACTTGGAGGAGGAGGAGTCGGTGGCCTTGGAAAGACCATGCAATGCTTTTTCCATAGAATGATACGATTTATGGCCTCTCCTAGTGTTCTCTCCTCGTCACCACTAGGAATATCAAGTTGTAGCTCGTGATATGCGGACATCAGTTCATCAACCCCGATATGAGCATACCCAGCTAAAACGGGATTGCAATGGAAGGTTGCTTCTGCGGGATTTGCTAAAGCATAGCTGTCCGCCACATTCATGGAGAAGTTCTTCACTTTCATGTGTTGCTCACAGTTAGTCATGTCTTTGACAACATCCACAGGGTAGCTAGCTAGTAGTTCATCGTCATCTATATCGGCTGGGGCGGAACCCACGCTGCTTCTCGACATAGATGGGATGGTGCTATCCAATGCTAGGTCGATCTGCTCTTGCTACCGCTGAGACACCCTTTCCTGGCTGAGTGACTCGATCTGCTCCTGCTGCCGCCTAACTCTGGATTCCAACTCCAGGTGCTTTGATTTGAGGCCTTCAAGGCGGAGTGCTTCCTCCTTCTTCCGCTCCTCCCGCATCTTCTTTCTCATACAACTTCTGTAGTCCTTGTTCCAACCAACAAACCCCTCAAACCATGGGACAATGCCTTTCCCTTGTGTTCTTCCTGGGTGTTCAGGATTCTTCAGGGCGCGCGTAAGCTCATCGTCCTCTCTGTTGGCTGTGAACACCCCCGTTCGAGCTTCTTCTATTTTCATCAGAATTTCATCTGTCACTCTTTTAAGACATGCATTCACCATAATAGCCCCTGTCTTAGGGTCCAACTTCCCTCCATGTGCATAAAACCATGTCTTGCATCTCGGGTGCTAGGTCACTATAACTGGAGTGACCCCTACACTAATCATATCTTTTTCAGATTGATCCCACTTAGGCAGGGTCGTCTGATAGCCACCTGGCTCCAGAGTATGGTGCCACTCCTTTTTTGCAGCATTAATCTTGTTCTTTCTCGACCGTTCCTTAGCTACTTCCGATTCCTTGAACTTCACGAAATCGTCCCAGTGATCTTTTGCCTTCAGCAGTGGTCCCTCGAATTTTGGAGTCGTCTTATTTGCTTTGATGTATGCAGCCCATGCATTTTTCTTGAAGGTGTTGAATGCGATCGCCATCTTTTTAAGAGCATAGTTTCTAACATTCTTTAGATCTGCATCTGTCAAGTTATCTCGTAGTGTGAAATGTGGCATCAGCTCGGTCCAAAGCACATCTTTTGCTCTTTCATCAACAAAAGTAACTCCTTCTCGATCTCCCTTTGCTGCCTTTTTCCATTCTTGTGTGGAGATTGGGATTTGGTCCCTCACGATAACTCCGCATTGATTCTTGAACTTGGTCGCATTTTTCTTAGGTTCAAGTGGTTCACCAGTTAATGTATTGATGGAATCGATGCTAAACTTTATGCTAGGGTCCACCTTTTTGGCCGGGTCTCGAACTACCGCTTGTAGAAGATTTGCTCGATCCGGAGGCCTAAAAGAACAAAGATCGATTCGTTAATACATATACATTTGAATTAAGACATGTAATGATCAATGGATGGCTTATATAATAAATATACCTCGCCGGTCTTTGTTATTTGAAGAACATTTTCTTCGTCAACATCGTTTTCAAATTCAGCTATTCTCCCGTCTTCATAAAACATAAAACCCTCACTGGAATTGTTCAGATATTGCGAGCCATCATCATCTTCATGTTCATGCTCTGGGCTCGTGGAGCGTATGATGTTAAATAGAGCCTCTTCTCCTTCTTTGCCGGTATTGTCCATAGCTTTTATTTAACTAACCCAGAAGAAACACAAGAGAATTTAGTATTTAAATTACAATGCATGCAATCAATAAGGAAAAGTGAATCATAGTACATAATATGCATCATCGAATATAATCTCGAATAAATCGTCTCAAATATTATCGAATATAATCTCGAATACATCTCGAATATTATTACTAATACATCTCGAATATTAGTGATTACATAATATCATTACTATAGATCCAGTTGACATCTCGCGCGGCAGGAGGTGGACACCCAAAGAGAAGGAACTAAGACAGGATCATAGCTTGGGTGAGATCCCTGAAGAACCTGCCAGGTATTGGAGAACCTGATATCCAACGCATCCATGTACCAATGGATGTGATCTTCCCCCTCCCGGAGACGGCGGCATACCCCCTCCAGTGGGGCCGGCTACCTCCGCACCGAAAGTGGCCCACGCGAACGCCACTAACGAAGCTTCGGGTCGACGACGGGACCCGGGTTCCTCACCAAGCTACGCGCCCTTGAAGGTAGCACCTCCTAGTGCCAGCCCGACGAGGCCCAGTCCCGGACATGGCGCCTCTGATGCAGGACGTCCTCGCGAACAACTCAACGACGAGGATGGGGGCCAGGCAGCATTGACTCCGAGAAGAAATTCTTATGAATTTTTTTCTCTAGCCTTTAATTAACATTCAAAATTCATCTAATTAAAATTCATCTAACATCTAATTAACATCTAATTACCATTCAAAATTCATCTAATATGCATCTAATTAAAATCTAATATACATCTAACATCTAATTAACATCTAATATACATCTAATTCATCTAACATCTAATTAACATCTAATTAACATTCAAAATTCATCTAATATACATCTAATTAACATCTAATATTTCTAAAATTCATCTAGTTAAGCAAAAAAAATCCAGAGGCCGGCGAGGCGAGGCGAGTCAAACCTCAGAGCGGGGCGACGGCCGGAGAGGCGAGGCGAGTCGTCGTCGACGGCGACGACGGTGATGGCGCGCAAGCTCGAGGAGGGGGTGGTGCGTGATTGGGCGGCGACGGGGGGCGGTGCGTCTGCGGTGGCGATGGCGTGGGCGACACATCGGGGGCGCCGACGGAATGGGCGGCGACGGCATCAGGGTGGCGACGGTGTGGGCGGCGACGATGTCGGGGGTGCGCGGGCGGCGATCTCCTCTGTGGTTAAAGTGCTGCTTATATAGACCTTTAGTCGCTGTTGGTAGCTCCAACGGTCACTAAAGACCCCCCTTTAGTCACGGTTGGAGCCACCAACCGCGAATAAAGGTGAATTTCAGCGGGTGCGGGCGGCGGGAAGCAAACCCTTTAATCGCGGTTGGTGACCAACCGCGACTAAAGGGGGGTCTTTAGTCGCGGTTGAAGCCACCAACCGCGACTAAAGGTGGTCATCGCATAGGCACGGTGCAGGGAAACTTTAGTACCACCTCGCCAAGCTAGGGGCAGCCGCACTAGTTTACAAGCCCCGCTGGAGCTGCTCCCTCGAGCTCCTCTCTAAACAGGCCTATGTGGGCCTATTGAACCTGTGCGGCCCTGTTGGGCCTACTGGCCCTTGCGGGCCTGCATCCTGGCCCACGTTGGGTTTCTAGTCATATGCAGGCCGTGGCGGCCCAATAGGCGGTCTATTTTTTATTTATTTTTCTTTTTTCTGGTTTTTCCTTTATTTATTTTCTTTTGTTTCTGAGTTTTTGTGTGCTTTATTGAGAGTTAATGAGTGAATGTTTTTGCGTTAGGTCAAAAAAATTACAAACTTTCTGTTAGTGGCAGTAGTTTTCAAATTCGAATAGTTTAAATTTGAATTATTTGAAATTTATTGGAATCTCTATTTGTGAATAACTTTACTATAAAAAGAGATTTTCCAGTGATTCTTTTTTCTAATTTTTAATGTTATCGTGTTTTATCATTTTATCCAATTTGGTAATTCTTAGGTTAATTAAAAAATGAAGTACCTTTATAATAGGCGAGTTTTTGTCTGAAACTCTGATACTTCAAAAGAAATTGTCCATTTTGTACATGAAGTGCATCTAGTTTTTGTCGTAACCGTCTCAACTTTTTAGCACATTCTATGTGGGTGAAATGATGATACCATGCCAACTTTGAACCTTTTCAGAGTTCATTTGTAGTGCTTATCAATTTCAGGGTCATTTAGCTCAAAAAAAATAAGTAAATGCATGAAAAATAGCAAATGAAGTCAGAAAGGGTTGAAAATTGATGGCCTCCCTTCGAATGGTGCATACTGAATGCAATAAATACATCAGGACACTACTATACAAAGATTCCCTTTTGTTTGTCTGAAGTGGGACTTTCTAGATATATAAGTGCGGAAACTAACTAGACAAGCCGGTCACATCCCAGAGTGAGATCTTTGGGTGTAAAACGTTTTCCTCGCATGCGTCCCTTTGCATCATAACCATGGACAATCTTCATCATTTAACTTGATGCTCGGGTCAACATTCACTATGAAGGGAGCAATTTCATGAAACCTTTCATAATCTTTCTGACATGTCTGTCTTGTCCTCCACTCCCATGATGTTTCTTTTCCCTAAAAGAACCATGTGGTGCTTTGGCTCATCGCATGATGTATTTGCTTCCTTATCTTTTCTTTTTCTCGGCTTGGTAGATATGTCCTTCACATAGAAAACCTGTGCCACATCATTGGCTAGGACGAATGGTTCGTCTGTGTACCCAAGATTGTTGAGATCCACTATTGTCATTCCATACTACCGGTCTTCCTTTACCCCGCCTCCTGTCAGATTGACCCATTTGCACCTAAACAAAGGGAACTTCAAATCAAGTCCATAGTCAAGTTCCCATATCTCCTCTATGTAACCATAGTATGCGTCCTTTGGCCCATTGTTGTTTGCTGCATCAAAATGGACACCACTGTTTTGGTTGGCGCTCTTTTTATTTTGGGCGATCGTGTAAAATGTATTCCCATTTATCTCGTACCCTTTGAAAGTCAATATAGTCGAAGATGGTAACTTGGACAGCAAGTACAGGTCATGTTCAACAGTGTCATCATGCATGAGACGTGTCTGCAACCAACTGACGAAAGTCGCCATTTGTTCATGTGTAATCCAGTCGTCAGACTTCTGTGGGTGTTTGGAGCGTAGAGTATTCTTGTGTTGCTCGACATATGGAGCCACAAAGGTGGAACTTTGTAGAACTGTGTAGTGTTCTTGCGCCAAAGAATGCCCATCCCGGCATATTAGTGAATTCTTTCCTAGTGTACCTTTTCCACCCAGTCTGCCCTCATGCCGCGATTCAGGAACACCTATCGGCTTAATGTCATGCATAAAGTCAACACAAAACTCAATGACCTCCTCTTTTTCATGGCCCATGGAGATGCTTCCTTCTGACCTAGCATGATTATGAATATATTTCTTTAAGTCTCCCATGAACCACTCAAAGGGGAACATATTGTGTAGAAATACACGACCCAGAATGGCAATCTCCTCGACTAGGTGAACTAGAACATGCGTCATGATATTGAAGAAGGATGGTGGGAACACCTACTCGAAACTAACAAGACATTGCACCAAATCATTCTCTAACCTTGGTACGATTTCTGGATTGATTACCTTCTGAGAGATTGCATTCAGGAATGCACATAACTTCACAATGGCTAATCGAACGTCTTCCAGTAGAAGCCCCCTCAATGCAACCGGAAGCAGTTGTGTGATAATCACGTGGTAGTCATGAGACTTTAGGTTCTGTAAATTTTTCTCTACCATATTTATTATTCCCTTTATATTCGATGAGAAGCCAGACGGGACCTTCATATCGAGCAGGCATTCGAAGAAGATTTCCTTCTCTTCTTTGGTAAAAGCATAGCTAGCATGACCCTGAAACTGCTTTGGATCCATGCCTTCTTTTTCGTGCATACGTTGCTGGTCCTCCCATGCCTCCGGTGTATATTTTGTCTTCCCATACACGCCCAAGAAGTCTAGCAGGTTCATGCAAAGATTCTTTGTCACGTGCATCACATTGATTGCAGAGCGGATCTCGAGGTCTTTCCAGTACAGTAGGTCCCAAAATATAGATTTCTTCTTCCACATGGGTGCGCGTTTTCAGCGTCATTCGGAACAGATTGTGCACCAGGAACCTTGCCAAAGATTACTTTTAAATCCTTGATCCATATCAAGTATTTCATCATCCATAAGGTGGCGAGGCTTCTTCCGATGATCTGACTCACCTTTGAAATGCTTGCCTTTCTTCCTTACGGGATACCTGCTCTGAAGAAATCGACGATGCCCCAGATACACATTCTTCTTACATTTATCCAAATATATAATATCGGTATCATCTAAACAGTGCGTGCATGCGTGGTATCCCTTGTTTGTCTGCCTTGAAAGGTTATTGAGAGCAGGCCAATCATTGATGGTTACAAACAACAACACATGTAGGTCAAATTCCTCCTGATCTTTTGCATCCCACGCACGTACACCTTTCCCATTCCACGTATCTAAAAGTTCTTCAACCAATGGCCTTAGGTTCACATCAATGTTGTTGCCATGTTGGTTGGGACCTTGTATGAGCACTGGCATCATAATGAACTTCCACTTCATGCACAACCAAGGACGAAGGTTATAGATACATAGAGTCACAGGCCATGTGCTATGATTGTTGTTCTGCTCACCTAATGGATTAACTACCTCTGCACCTAAACCAAACCATACGTTCCTTGCATCCTTTGCAAATTCCTTCCACTTTCTCTTGATTTTTCTCCACTGCGACCCGTCAGGCGGAACTCTCAACTTCTCGTCTTTCTTATGGTCTTCGTTGTGACATCGCATCAACTTGGCATGCTCTTTGTTTTCGAACCAACGTTTCAACCGTGGTATTATAGGAGCATACCACATCACCTTGGCAGGTATCTTCTTCCTGACGCACTGGCCCTCAACATCACCAGGGTAATTGTGGCCGATCTTATAGCGCAATGCACAACATACCGGGCATACATTCAAATCCTCGTACTCATCGCAGTAGAGGATACAGTCATTAGGGCATGCATGTATCTTCTTGACCTCTAATCCTAGAGGGCATAAAGCCTTATTTGCTTAGTTCGTACTCTCTGGCAATTTGTTGTCCTTTCGTAGCTTCTTCTTTAACACTATCAGCAACTTTGGAAATTCCTTATCAGATACACTATTCTTTGCCTTCCATTGCAGCAATTCCAGTGTGGTACCCAACTTTGTATTGTCATCTTCGCAATTTGGGTACAACCCTTTTTTGTGATCCTCTAACATGCACTACAACTCCAGCTTCTCCTTTTCACTTATGCAGTTTCTCTTTGAATCATCAATGGCCCGACCAAGATCATCAGCGGGCTCATCTAATGCCTCTTCTTCAGCTCCTTCCCTCATTGTCGGCTCAGCTTCTTGCCCCATGGCCAGGATAGTTGTCGTCATCGTCTTCAACTTCATTCTCTTCCATTAGGCCCCTCTTTCTCCGTGCTTGGTCCAACAGTTATAGCCCGACATGAAACCAGACTCAAACAGGTGGACGTGAATGGTTCTTGAGTTAGAGTAATTTCGATTATTCTTGAAGCCAGCACATGGACAATACATAAAACCATCTAGCCATTTGTTTGCCTCAGCCGCAACCAGAAAAGGATGCACGCAATTAATGAACTTGGGAGAGCATCGGTCATCGTACATCCATTGTCGGCTCATCTTCATTACACAACACCGAAAAGACCAAATTAATACAAGTTCGTACATAAAGTTCATACACACTTGTTCTCATAGAACAACATACAAACTCTCTAGCTCAAGCATTTAAATGCAACAACAAATGCGATCAACATTGCAACTAAGGTAATAATTGATCCAACAACATAGTGGCACCAAGCCCCACTATCAATGGCATATCTTTTAAATTTTCTAATCTTCAAGCGCATTGCACCCATCTTGCACTTGTGATCATCGATGACATCGGCAACATACAACTCCAGTTTCATCTTCTCTTCTGCAACTCTTTTCAATTTTTCTTTTTCAACTACATTTAATTTCTTGACAAGAATATCTATGTCGGTTGGAATATTCGGTTCACATACCTCCTAGATAAAAACATCTAGGTTAACTTGATTGGCATAATTGTCATGAACACGAAATGCAACAAAAGTTATAAAAGAGAGTATATACCACATCCGCATCATAAACCGGACGAGGGCCGACGGGGACAGATTTCAAAACCATGCCACTATGTATAACAAACAACCATACAGGTAAGAAAACTATACAAGTAACTAACTAAATCTTACAAACATGGTTTTTATTATAAAAAGGATAAAAACAAGAGGCTCACCAAGGTGGTGTCAGCGACGGGATGGTGCGGGCGATCGACGCTGGTTAGGACGGGGATGGGAAGGCACTAAGTAAACCACACCTACAAATGCGAAGTAAGAAGTTAATTTGATCTCAAATTGCATAAAAACAAATAAACTGCCATATACAAACTAAAACCCACAAATTACAATACTTATAGAGCATTGCAAGAGCTAATCCAGCAAAGAGAGATGAAAGGACAAAGTTGCTAACCTTTGTGAACACTTGGATGGATGGCATGCCTCCAAATCTTGACAAATTTTGGCAAAAATGGACGATGAGCTCGAGGAAGAGAGGAAGAACAAAGAGGAGAGGAAATAGGAAGAACATAGAACTCTGCTCGGGTTGGCGCCAAAGGGTTTCATATTAGGGGACCTTTAGTCCTGGTTGGTGGCTCCAACCGCGACTAAAGGTCAGCCTATAGTCGCGGTTGGAGCCACCAACCGGGACAAATGGTTCCCGTGGGGCATGAACAAGGACTAAAGGTCCGGAACGAACTGACACTAATGATGCCCGTCACGAACCAGGACTAATGGGCACATTAGTGCCAGTTCAAAACCCAACCGGGACTAATGATGCAGACAAAAGGTCTATTTTCTACTAGTGAGTGCAAGTGGGAGACTATTGGAAATACGCTCTATAGGAATTAATAAATTTGGTTATTATCAGATTTCCTTGTTCATGATAATTGTTTATTATCCATGCTAGAATTGTATTGATCGAAAACTTAGATGCATGTGTGGATACATAGACAACACCATCTCCCTGGTATGCCTCTAATAGACTAGCTCGTTGATCAAAGATGGTTAAGGTTTCCTAGCCATGGACATGAGATGTCATTTGATAACAGGGTCACATCATTAGGAGAATGATGTTATGGACAAGGCCCAAACTATAATCATAGCATATGATCGTGTCAGTTCATTGCTACCGTTTTATGCATGTCAAGTATCTGTTCCTATGACCATGAAATCATGCAACTCACTGATACCGGAGGAGTACCTTGTGTGTATCAAACATCGCAACATAACTGGGTGACTATAAAGGTGCTCTACAGGTATCTTCGAGGGTGTCTGTTAGGTTGGCATGGATCAAGATTGGGATTTGTTACTCCATGTGACGGAGAGGTATCTCAGGGCCCACTCGATAATACAACATGACAACAAACCTTGCAAGAAATGTGACTAAGTGTTATCCAAGGGATCTTGTATTATGGAACAAGTAAAGAGACTTGCCTGTAACGAGATTGAGCTAGGTATGGAGATGCCGACAATCAATCTCTAGCAAGTAACGTACCGAAGACCAAAGGGTACTTCATACGGGATTACCTGAATCCTTGACATAGAGGTTCAACCAATAAAGATCTTCATAGAATATTTAGGAACCAATATGGGCATCCAGGTCCCTCTATTGGTTATTGATCATAGAGGTGTCTTAGTCATGTCTACATTGTTCTTAATCCCACAAGGTCTGCACACTTAAGTTTCGGTGACGTTTCGGTAGCATAGACTTATGTATGATGGTGATTAAAGGTTGTTTGGTGTCCCGGATGAGATCCCGGATGTCATGAGGAGCTCCGAAATGGTCTAGAGGTAAAGATTGATATATAGGAAGTCCTATTTTGGTCGACGAAAAAGTTTCGCGCTCATCGGTAGTGTATCGAGAGTGCCGGGAGGGTACCAGGGGACCATCAGGAGGGGCGTCTCAACCCAAGAGGCAACATGGGCTGTGGGAGGAGGTAAACCAGCCCCTGGTGGGTTTCCCGAATCCTCCCCTAAGGGCCCATGCAGTTGGAGTGGATTGAGGAGGAAAAAACACAAGGTGGAAAGAGTTTCCAAGTGGGAAGGAGGACTACTAATCCTACTAGGATTGGAGGAGGACTCCTCCTCTCCTCCTTGCGCCGACGACAAGGGCTGGTCCCTTGTGCGCCAAGGCTCCTCCATCCATCCTCCTATATATACTAGAGGTTTTGAGGGTTTTGAGACATAGAAATCAGCCACGTACTACCCTCTCCTCTTGATCATTTCAGCGGTGCTTAGGCGAAGCCCTGTTGGAATTGCTCCACCACCATCGCGGCAACACCGTCGCCCTGCCAGAGAACTTGTCTACCTCTCCGCTCCCTCTTGCTAGATCAATAAGGCGGAGATCTTCATCGAGTTGTACGTGTGCTGAACACGGAGGTGTCGTTCGTTCGATGCTAGATCAGAAGGACCGTGATCAAGATCGCGAGACGATTCGTGATTGGATAGCAGGATGGATCGTGATGGGATCGCTAGACGGATCATCATGGGATCGCGGGACGGATCGTGATGGGATCGTGGGACTCTCGGCGATTTGGATTGTGAAGACGTTCGACTACATCAACCATGTTTCTTAACGCTTCCTGCTTAGCGATCTACAAGGGTATGTAGATCCATTGTCCCTCTCGTAGATGCTGATCACTAGGGATAGATATTGTGTGTGCATAGGAAAAGTTTTGTTTCCCATGCAACGTTCCCCAACATGATTAACCTCTCTCACAAGCATCCACAACTATGAAAGAATAATTAAGATAAATCTAACCATAGCTTGAAACATACGGATCCAAATCAGCCCCTTACGAAGCAACGCATAAACTAGGGTTTAAGCTTCTGTCACTCTAGCAACCCATCATCTACTTATTACTTCCCAATGCCTTCCTATAGGCCCAAATAATGGTGAAGTTTTATGTAGTTGACGTTCACATAACACCACTAGAGGAGAGATATCATACATCTCATCAAATTATCAAATGAATTCCAAATTCACATGATTACTTGTAACAAGACTTATCCCATGTCCTCAGGAACAAACCTAACTACTCACAAAGCATGTTCATGTTCATAATCAGAGGAGTATTAATTATCATAAAGGATCTGAACATATGATCTTCCACCTAGTAAACCAACTAGCATGAACTACAAGGAGTAATCAACACTACCAGCAACCCACAGGTACCAATCTCAGGTTCGAGACAAAGATCGGATACAAGAGATTCACTAGAGTTTGGAGAGGAGATGGTGCTGGTGAAGATGTTGATGGAGATTGATCCACTCTGGATGAGAGGATCATTGGTGGTGATGATAGCTTCGATTTCCCCCTCCGGGAGGGATGTTTCCCTAGCAGATTGGTTCTGCCCAAGTTCCGCTTCGAGACGGTGGCACTTCGTCCCTTAAGCTTCCTTATTATGTTTTCCAGGTCAAAACCCTTCATATAGCAGAAGATGGGCGTTAGGGACCTGCCAGGTGGGTCACAAGCCACCAAGGCACAACCAGGGGAGTGGTCGCGCCTGGCAGGCTTTTGACCTCCTGGTGGGCTCCCTCTGGTATTTGTTTCACCCACTATTTTTTATATTCCAAAATAATTCTCTGTAATTTTGAGAACTTTTGGAGTTGTGCAGAATAGTTCTCTTAGATTTTCTTCTTTTCCATTCCAGAATTCCAGTTGCCGACATTCTCCCTCTTCATTTAAACCTTGTAAAATAGGAGAGAAAATGCATAAGTATTATACCATAACGTCTAATAACATCCCATAAAGCAATAAATATCAGTATAAAAGCATGATGAAAAATGACCGTATCAACTCCCCCAAGTTTAGACCTTGCTTGTCCTCAAGCGAAAGCCGAGATCGATAAATATGTCCACATCTTTAGAGATAGAGGTGTCGATAAAATAAAATACAGAGATGAGGGCATCATGATCATCTTTAGAATACCAGTACTTATTGATATATGATTTCTTATGCTCGAGTAACAACTTATTCACAAGATAAAGTATGAACCAAGATCTCTATTGATAACCAACAAACTATGCTCTCAGTCATTGAAGGAATTTGCAATTTATCATAACATTGGAAAGAGTCAATATAAGTGCCTGTAAAGCAAATCCACATACTTAATCATCTTTTAGTCTTTCACTATTCCTAACACTCACGCGCTACTCATGAAATCAAAGCTTCAATCCAACACAGAGAAAGATAGGGGCTTATAGTTTTGCCTCCCAACTATTCACCTCAATGGTGATGTCAACAATAATAACTCATGGTCACCCACGTCCGAGTGGATATATGCATCTTGTAAGTGCATCTAGTGCCCCTTAGTGGTTTTGGTGTATTGAAGACTTATAGGTTATGGAACTAATGTGTTTGTGAGTGTACACAGGCTCTATAAGTCAATGAGGTGTTTGATGTATTCGAAGATTACCGACTCCTTAAAATGTATGTCTTCAACTGAAGACTTTGGTGAAGACTTTGAAAATGAAGAAATTGGTGTGACCTTGAATATATGAATGAGGACTATGAAGCATGAAGACTTTTGTTTTCGTAGTTTCATTTCCTTTCTTTGAGTGATAGGAAAAACCATACTGTTAAAGGGGGCCGAGGTAATACTAAGGAAAATTTCCGACTGATGCTCAACTCAAAATCCTCAACCTATCCAATCCTTCGAGTGATGCCTTTGGAAATATCTTACGGTTCAGTCAAGTTCTTTAGTGACAGAGACGATGTTCTTCTGGTCTCTGAGGAAATTTGTCTGCCTAAGGAGTTTGGATTTTGCCGGTGTGAATTGCCTAAAAATGAGTAATATGATAACCCTTAGGACTTTCATAGGTCGAAATTCCGACCGTTGTTGTGCTTAGTGCTAGTTGTCTCCAATCATCCTATCCACGTAACGGTCATATCATTGGGGGCACTTATGTCTTATCATGTGAGGTTGCACCCTGGCTATAAATAGCCACCCCCACAACCACTAGTTGGTTGGCTGCTTCGAGAGAGAACTGACACTTGTCATTTGAGAGCAACCCATGCTCCGAGAACCTTGAGAGAAAATCATTAGTGAAGAAAAACCCAAATCCCAACCACCAAACCCAAAGTGATTGAGCATCACTGAAGAGATTCTTCATGTGTGGAACCGAAGCTTGTTACCTTTGAAAATTGTGTATCTTCCAGATGGTTAGGTGTCATGGTCTAGTGCATCCTGCAGTTAATTGGGGATCACGGAGTGACCTTGGTCTAGAGCATCCAACAGTCATTGTGGATTGTCGGGTAACCAGTTTGTGGGGGTTTTGGAAGTCCAGCCTGAAGACCTGCCACAAGTGTTCGGCGAGGACTTTGTGACCTTAGCTACGGGAGAATACAGTAAGGAATGTGTGTCCTGGGACTATGTGTCCTCTAGTTTAAATACCAGGCCGCTCCAAATCATACGTATGACTATGATAGTAGTTGGAACTGAGTCATCAAACCATTATCTTCATCGAGCTACCTGGTTCTATTTCCTCAACCCTTCCATTTCCTCGTATACCTATTGATGAAATTGATCATTACTGTTTGAAGAATTTGACTGAAGACTTTCTCAATTTCCGTACCTCAAATTCTTCAAGTTACCTTGTTCCTCACCTATTTACCCTGTATGATGCTACTTGTAATCTGTGCATGTTTATTTCATCATGATGACTACATTGTTGCTATGTTTCCCATGTACTTTAGTACTTAATCCGTTGCTAGTTATTCATCACATTTCAAATTCCTCAAGTTGAAATTCCTCAAGTGATGAATTTATAAAAATCATCTATTCAGCCCCCCTCTAGTCGATATAACACACTTTCAATTGGAATCAGAGCAAGGTACTCCCTTGTTCTGTCTGATTTTGGTTTAGCCGCCTAGAGTTCTTGTTATGTCGACTGAAGGTATGATCATGGTTTCCTCGGGTTGTCCTACCTTTGATGGGATGGATTACCGCTACTGGAAGAACAAGATGCGCATGCATCTTGAAGCTATTGACAACAATCTCTGGTACGTTGTGGAAAATGGTGTTATCTCTGTTACTCTCACGATCAACGCTGCTGATGTGAAGATATTAAAGCAACTTGATTCTCAAGCGAATAATATCATCTGTAGCCATCTGAGCAAAGGTCAGTATGGCAGAGTGAGTGCTTTGGAGTCTACTAAGCTTATCTGGGATAGGTTGTCCAAAGTCAATGAAAGTGTTTCCACTAAATGTGATTCTCGTGTTGATGTTCTTCGCAATCTCTTCAACCGCTTCAAAAGAGTCGATAATTAGAATGTTCAACAAACTTTTGATCGTCTCACTGATATCTCCAACGAGCTTCAAGCACTGGGTGTCACTGACATCACCGACCATGAAGTGGTGAAGAAACTGCTAAGATCTCTTGATTCCTCATTCGATACTCTAGCCTTGATGATTCAAGAACGTGGAGACTACAAGTCACTTGATCCTGTCGATATTCTTGAGAGACTCAATACACATGAATTCCAACAAGCTGAGAAGAGAGACCTCTACGGGCCAAGCTATGGAAGATCTCATGCTCTGAAGGAAAAAGCAATTTCCTCATCCAAAGAGGAAGATTCTAATAGTAGCCTTGGTGATCCTGAAGAACATAGTCAGGAGGTGGCAATGCTCGTGAGGAAATTTCAGAAGTTCTCAAGGAGAGGTGGATTTGGAAAGTCATCAAAAAGTGGCTTGAGGAAATCAGATTCCTTAGATGACTACTAGAAGAGAACTTGTCACAATTGCAAGAAATCTAGTCACTTTATATCTAATTGTCCTCTCTGGGAAAAAGAATCAAGGAAGTAGAAGAAGTACAAGGACGACACTTCTTATGACTCGAAGAAAAATAAGTCCTCATCTTCAAAGTCCTCAATGCACAAGAAGAATGCATCCAGAAAGGCTTGGACACAGAAGAAGAATTAGAAGAATATGAAGAAGAGGAAAAATATAAGGTGGAGTCTGAATCTGGTGTCGCTAGCCTTGCTCTCGCTACTGCTTTTATCAGCAAGTCCATCTTCAATGATGAAGAAAATGACTGCTCCAACGACTCTGACGTCAGCAATGATGATTATGCTCCCAGCTATTGCTTCATGGCTAAAGGTTCCAAGGTACATAGGCATCACTCCTCCTCTGAATCAAGTGATAGTGAATCTTATGAATATGTGAAACCTAGCTATGCCAAACTTTCTAATATTGCCACTAGGCAACAAAGTGCACTTGAAAATCTTCAGAAACTGCTAGACAAAAGCAATGATCTAGTCAATGAGGAAGTGGATCGAACTCAAACTCTATCTAACGATCTCAAAAGTCTTCAGACAAAGTATGATAACCTTCAGAGTTATCATAATGCTCTCTTAGCCGATCAC
Source organism: Hordeum marinum (assembly GCA_022496015.1). NCBI lineage: Eukaryota > Viridiplantae > Streptophyta > Magnoliopsida > Poales > Poaceae > Hordeum > Hordeum marinum. The sequence continues at coordinate 53,120,461 of CM039673.1, read as the reverse complement.
GAGAAGCTTTCTTACTCTCTCAATAGATTAGTACCGCTCAGGAAGAATTTGTCCACCCTTATTTGAAATGCATCAAACATGAAACTGCTAATTCTTCACCTAAATGTTCAAATGCTTGTATTGCTGCAAATTCTTAAACTATTCCCATGGTCACAAATTCCTCATCTGAGGATACCTCAAGTATCACTGCCGAAAATGCAGGGTTGAAGGAATTGTATGTGACAGGCATGTACAAAAGTCCTAAAGGGCATCAAATTCTTTGTGATGTCCTCAAAAAGCAGATTCTGAACAGGGTATTGCCTTTGAGAGGAAACTCAATGTTGATGGATCCAACTGGACACCTGAGCAGTACCCAAAAATCTCATGGGTTCCTGCAAAAGGACCTCCTGTAGATCCATCCACTTTATCTGGCTTTACTAGTGAAACTTCATATTCCTTTGACGAGTCACTTGACTCCAACTACAAAGTCTTCAAAAATCAGAAAGGTGAAGTATTTGCCAGATTTGTTGGAACTAACTGTAGGAACGGTTCACCTATGTAGAAAATCTGGGTTCCCAAGAGCTGCTTACAAAATCTTCAAGTGAATGTCCTCACGACACCACTCATGAAGAACAGGAACCCAGATCAAATTCCTCATATGGACCAAAGTCTTCACTTGGACCAAATTCCTCAAATGGTCAAAAATATCATTCTCGTGCTAATGCAACTGTTTCGTAGGGAGAATATAAGAGCTCGGAATATGTACATTATTCTTTAAACCATTATGTTCATAAGTCCTCAAAGAATTTCTCAACTTATTCGTGTGAGTACTCTAACTCTCGTCCAGTCAAACAGAGCGCACTCGCTTCAATTCCTCCCTTCTCATATGGTGCTCACAGAATGATTAACTCTTTGCCACCCCTATAGATGTGTGTGGTGAAGAAATTGAACTAATCTCTAATGCAAGGTCAGGTCTCTAGATGATCTTGAACGTCCGATGAATTTGCTGGAGACCTGAGGAAATGGTTGAAAGGACGCAAGCTAATCATGTAGAAATCAATTCCTCTTTTCTCACGTCCTCACACTGCTTTTCTTACTGTCTTGTGTGATGAAATTCTGTCTGATGAAATTGATGTCGTATTCTTCACTCCGAAGCATATGAGTTCGTAAGTTGTACTAATTCATTTGCAGGATGAAACTCGAAAAGTGACTGAGTGGATCTTTGAATGTGGATGCACAAACCACATAACTGGTGACAAAAATCTACTGATGAATTTGCCACTTGATCCATCTCATCTGAATCATATCACCTACGCTGACAAAGGAAAAAACCAAGGTATTGGGTCTAGGTAAGATTGCAATCTCAAAGGACCGACACATGGATAAGGTGATGCTATTGAATCCCTCGGGTTCAACCTTATGTTTGTCTCAATGCTTTGTGATCTTGATATGATTGTGATGTTTGGAAAATATCGCTGTGTTGTCATCCCGGAATCTGAAAAATCCAAAGTCTTCGAAGGCTTTAGGAAGGGAGACTTGTATATTTTTGATTTCTCTACAGGTCCTCAACCTGCCACATGCCTCCTTGCAAAGCCCTCAGAAGGCTGGCTGTGGCATCGACGACTTGGACACGCAGATATGAAGAACATGCACACGCTTGTGAAGAAAAAGCACCTCGTTGGCATTGAAGGTGTCAAATTCCTCAAGGACCACCTTTGTGGTGCATGTGAGTCTAGGAAGATGACCAGATCCAAGCATCCCTCGAAGACAATCATGACCACGACTCGACCCTTTGAATTGCTTCACATGGACCTCTTTGGCCCCACTCATTATTCCACACAAAAAAATTCTTCAAGTTTGTACGGCTTTTTCATTGTTGATGATTACTCTCGTTACACTTGGGTGCATATTATTCTGTACAAGTCTGAGGCGCAGGATGTCTTTAGACGATTTGCTTCAAGGGCCTTCACGAACTTCGGCGTCAAGATCAAGCATATCGGGAGTGATAATGGGACTGAGTTCAAGAACACCAATATTTTTGAATATCTTGATGAACTTGGTATTACTCATAAGTTATCTACAACATATACTCCTCGACAGAATGGCATCGTGGAGCGCAAGAATAGGACTCTTGTTGAGATGGCTCACACCATGCTTGATGAATACAAGACTCCTCGTTGCTTCTAGCCTGAGGCAATTGATACAACTTGCCACATCATCAACAGGGTATATGTTCACAAATTCTTCAAGAACACTTCATATGAACTCATGACTGGCAAGAAACCCAATGAAAGTCATCTCAAACTCTTCGGTGCAAAATGCTGGATTAGAGATCCTCACCATAGTTATAAATTTGCAATGAATGTACATGAAGGTTTTATGCTTGGTTACAAAAAGGAATTGCACACGTACAGAGTCTTCAACACCTACCACCACAAGGTTGTTGAAACTGTAGATGTGCGGTTCGATGAAACCAACGACTCGCAAATGGAGCACCTTCCTTCTATGCTAGATGAACAGTCTCCTGAATAACCCATCAAGTTGAAGGCTACTGAATATGTCATACCCACTGAAGAACCTCATCCTACTAAGGAAGTCATTCCAGCCAATGAAGACATTCATACTGATACACCTGAAGAAAATGGTGGTGAAGAAAATCCTCAGCCACGTCAACATGTTCATCCAAGAGTTGCAAATGAAGTGCAGATTGACAAAATCATCGAGACATCAATGAACCAGGTCCCCTCGCTCGCTGAAGAGCTTCACATTTGACTAAATTTTGTCTCTGTCATAGATCCCACCAAAGTTGATGAAGCATTCAAGGAGCCTAAGTGGATACAAGCTATGCAAGAGGAATTGCATCAATTCAAGCTCAACAACGTGTGGGAACATGTCAAGCGGCCAGATCCTTGCAAGCACAACATCATAGGTACCAAGTGGATCTACCACAACAAGCAAGATGAAAATGGCCTTGTGATAATGAATAAGGCTCGTCTTGTAGCCCAAGGCTACACACAGGTTGAAGGAATTGACTTTGATGAAAGTTTTTCACCTGATGCTAGACTTGAAGCTATTAGCATACTACTTGCTTATGCTAACCATCATGATATCACCTTATATCAAATGGATGTGAAAACTACATTCCTCAATGGTAAGCTTGAGGACAAAGTATATGTTGCTCAAACCCTTGGTTTTGAAGACCCCAAGCATCTTGACAAAGTCTTCAGACTCAAGAAGGCCCTCTATGGCCTCAAGCATGCCCCTTGGTCGTGGTACGACACTCTGAAGGAATTCCTCATGAAGAAAGGCTTGAAACCCAGTTCACTCGACCTAACTCTTTTCACAAAACCCTATGATAATGAACTACTCATATGCCAAATATACGTATACGATATTATCTTTGGCTGTACTGACAAACATTACAACGATGAATTTGCCTATGTGATGAGTGAAAAATAGAAAATGTCTATGATGGGAGAGTTGAAATTCTTCTTAGGTCTTCAAATTCGCCAGCAAGACAATGGCATCTTCATCTCTCAAGAGAAATACCCCAAGGATGTTGTGAGGAAATTCGACATGCGAGACTACAAAGGCGTCAAAACTCCAATGCCTTCAAAAGGCCACCTCTGCACTGACGAAAATGGTAAATATTTCGATCGAAAGGTATATCTCTCCATGATTGGCTCTTTATTGTATCTATGTGCACTACAACAGGACAGACCTTTGGTATAACCGTCTTGTGTTACTACAGGCCTAAAAGTGTGTTACTAGGTCAGAGAGTAACACATTTTGAAATGTGTTCCATTATCCCGTGTTACTAAGTGATGTCAACTGTTACACATAGTAATTGTTACCATATGTCAAAAATAGTGTTACAATTAAAGTATAGTAACATGCATATTATGTGTTACTAAACACACTGGTAACACATTTTTAGAGTTATAGTAACACCCAGAGTAACGCATTTGCACAGACGTACAACATTAGTGGTAACATGTTTCTCTAACTCTAGTAACACAAGCGTTACACATCCACTAGTAACATAATATCGGACTATTGTAACACTATGATTTATAGTTGTTAAGTACTGGAGTAACATAATTTTGTAAATATAGTGACACTAATATATCAATATGGTAACATAATTGGTGTATTTTTTATTATTAATCACAAAATTTGGTACCCCTTTTATGGAATATAACTTTATTTAATAAAATTGATGCAATTGCGCAAGTGGTTGATCATTTTATCATTATGCCGACAGCATAAAAATGGTATAGAAATAGAAACCCAACACACATAGAAATCCTCAATATGAAGATACTGATTAAGAATATACAAGTGTATGATACATATGTATTACAATAAAGATATCATTTTTAGCATAGAAAACACAACTATGAAGAATATTACACCATAGAATTTGCATCAACTAGACGAAATAAAAAGATCTTGTGGATGATATTACATTTTCCAATCTATAAATGTAAAGTACTACTATTGGTAGATAAAATCTCCAGATTTTATTTGCTTCCGCATCCAAGAATTCAACTGTAACTCAATTATCCTTCTCTCAAATCTCTAAAATAAAATCGCACATTATATATATGTGATTAAATGCACACAAATATGATTTCAGAATGTTGAAGAGGAGATTTAACTTACAAAAGCTGAAGGCCATACAATTAAGTATCCTGAAGAGAACGCTTCACCAATTGTCTTGCAATCAGAAACTTCCCTTACCAACTCCTCATTATCAAGCAAAGGTTGATCTATGCGCACAAGGGCAAATTCAGCACCTAACTAAATACCACATGCCTTAATTCTTGGATCAGTACTACGAATAGTACCATACGCAATATTCCTCTTATTGGGATATGTTAAAGTCTTCAAAACTACTTTGGAACCAGCCTATATTATGATCAGTATTAGCATTCAATGACAATGATTATATAATTTACATGAACAATGTGAACACTTTTTAATGTTAGCCCGGCTTTTTGGGAATAACTAGCATGATGGGCGTGCTTTGCTACGGACCTATGAAAAAATAGAAAAGTAACTTGCATGTATTTTTTATTATGGAGGAATGCAAAAATAAACATGGCTTCCCAAGTAAGTATGACGGTTTTGTATATATTGTCAAATATGTGGAATTTCAGTATGACAACGTATGACGACAGCCCTGCCAATGCATAAGCAGTAACATCCTTACATTTTATCAGTGGTGAATAGTGACAGGGTGACATTGGTATTAAATACTTTGAAGTGTTTGGCTTAAAAACTTATTGTATTTTAAGTTCCTCTGGTATATATTATACTGAAGTTTTCTAAAAGTGAACCAAGAAAAATCATTGCGGTGACATTGGCCTGTTGACGTCTCCGTCTACGTGCAATTCAGAAAATTCTACAAATTAGTTAGTTGCTGATTACTTTCTGAAAATCTCAAACCAAGATAGATCGTTAAATAAATTGGTAGTTGGAGCACACTTGTACATAGGACTATAGCAAACTGACTTTTTGCATGGCCATGTAACTGTAGGTGATTAATGTGGTCATACACTACCATACTTGCATATAGCAGATCAAACAAATACATTGGCTTTTTAAAAACTTTGTTCCAAAGTAAGCCTTACTTGCATATAGCAGATCAAACAAAAGTTGTAACGAAATCAAGTTCTCAAGCAGGCTTGATAACGTGGTTTGGGTTGGGAATTTGGCTGCATTAAACCATGGCCCCTAGTGGATCTTTACCTTGATGGTAGAAGTATGCCTTTTTCTTGAGCGAGCTAAGTGCGGATGTTCAGTTCTAGTACCCTGCTGTTTCTGTCTTGAAAAAGATTCACCCGTAGGATTCCTCATTTCCCTCACCTACCAAGAGACAATATATTAGATGGAAGGGTATTGATATCTTGAAGCTACAAAAACTTGCAACTTCAAACTCAAAAGCACACAGAAATAACCTCTGGCACGAAATCAATAACAAGGTCCTACGAAGATGATGAGTTTTGTTGAATTTGTAATCGGTTAACATTATGGTCGCCAGCCTATTTCCATGATACAACAACGGTAAGCAAGTAACTATCTTCTATTCTATCTTTGTCATATTAGTGGGAGTAACTGTAGGTATAACCTTTTCGTGCGAACGAGATAAATTATTATCCTCAGAAATGTGGTGTTGCATAGATGAGTGCGCCTCAACAGGTCCATTGCATTGTATTCTCTACAAATTGAAATATTAATACAAAGGTTTCAATTGACAAGCAATGATATAGCCATGTATTAACATTACCTTTCTTTGACCATGTAGTATTGGTAACCGAGAAATACCATTAGCATTTGATTGGAGGTTTTCCTACAGAACTAACAAATCTGAGTAAACTATTGAAAGAAATGCATACAAAAGTTGGGATAAAGAAGTCCTTTACCTCTTCTGCTTCATTATTCACATGGACTTCTTTGTTTTTCATATGTTCAATAATTTGGTCTTGCCTTTTAATATGTTCCTTCATCTTTGCTAGTTCCTACCAAACATCATGTTCAACTTCATATGGTGATTCATCAGTTGTAGTCATATTGATGTTCTTTAGATACCATGGTGTCCAACCATATACTTGCTTAGGAGTTGGAAGCAAACCCATGCCATGCACTTGTCCAATCTTTTCTTTCCATAATACTTCCTGCAGGGCATTACCTTCCCATGCAACTCTTTCATTCAAATTTTGTGCCAACCCTGGTCGCTCAGTTATTAGATTCTTCAATCGATCCTATAAGACAAGAATCATTCATATACTGCTTGTTAGATTGAGCTGTAAGTTGATCCCAAGAGAAATTAGATAATTTATATATTAATTCTGCACCAGACGCTCATTTCTATCTATATTATCAGCATTAGCATCATCCTTCTTCTTGTGAGTTGCTAAATAAACCTGTGATCTATGTGGTCATTTCTTTTGAGGATTAGCTTGCCTCTACAAAACAGAAAGAACACCCATATGACAAAAGAGAAAGAGAAAAACAATTCAAGAATGAAGATTACTCACCATGTCTTCACTCCAACAAGCAAAACTCTTGGTGTCAGCATTATGTGAATTCTTCACGAGGGAACGACTAATTATGTTCTCCTCAGCAAGGGCCTGTTAGGATGCAATCATATCATAAGTGCAACTTATAAGATCAGCCCAAGAACTCACATTGAAATTTCAAAACAGGAAAGTACAATATCACATTTATTACCCTTCCTTTTTTCGACTTCCAAAATTTAACAAGCCCATGCCATTGCTTGATTTCCACATCTTCTGGACAGAGCTTATACAAAGCCTTACGCTTGATGTTTGGATTTTTTTCAATGACGGGTTTGAACAAAGTATCTTTCAAACTAGACTTATATTTCCTCCAGTCTCTTCCAATCGATTAGAGTATCCATTTTTCATATGACCTAGGATATACAAACTTTGTCTTAAAGTACAAAATAAATAATGAATGCAAATAGACATGTAGACCACATTACAACTAAAGTTGACAAATTAGATATAAATAGAAGGACAACAAATAGCATATTTGTTTCCTTGTCAATTGTGAAGTACTTGTGCACATTGAAGTATTGTCAACGGTGCAGATTCGTAGTTGGATTAGCACTCTCGTTCTTTTATAGGGGTAGTAGATGTGTAGTTGCTAGTTACTCTGTATTTTATTAAAATTTGTTTATCTATTGATTGGTGTGTTAATTAGTAATATGGTTTAATAAGTATGTTTAAGGAATTATAAGAATACATGTTAGTTTTGTTCCTTGTCACTCAAAGCAGAAACTGAATATCTTTTTGTTACACAGTATATCGATGGTTTTAGAATCTATAAAAGAGCTATTTCTTTCTCCTAGACTTAGTGAGAAATACTTGGCTGGTGTCACTGGTTTCCTTGAATTTGTGTACATTGGGAAAACTTCTGATGCCAAGATCCGTTGTCCATGCTTTATATGTGTCAATGGATCGTTATTGAAGCGGGAGGAAGTGTACGATCACTTGGTTTGTAGCGGAATTTCACCTGGATATACTGTTTGGGGTTGCCATGGGGAAACAACATCATTTATCTCTGCTAACAAACAAGGTGAAACTCCAACACATATGAGAACTAACAAAACGCCATGAGCATAGTTTAAAGGAACAAAATCTAATATGCTTCAATTAGTGGAAGATGTTTTTTGTGAAGCTCCAACAATAGAACCTGAAACCCAAAATCCATCTAAACCAGGACGAGACTCTGAATCCCAAGCTATTTATGACCTTTTGAGAGATGTAGATCAACCATTATGGCCAGGCTATGAACTATCCATACTTTCTTTTATTGTTATTCTCTTCAACATAAAAACCACTAACAAGTGGAGCAATAAATCTTTAAATGATTTGCTACCAGTTCTGCGGAAAGCAATTCCTAATGGTAAGAATTTACCTAGTACATTTTCTGATGCTAAAAAGATCATTGGAAAGCTTGGGCTTAGTTATGTGAGAATTCATTCTTGTGAAAATAAGTGCCAACTTTATCGAAAAGAGAAAGCAAGCGATGTTTTTGTTCAGAGTGTGGAACTTCGAGGTGGAAGAACATACCGGATAAAACTACTTTGGCTAAGCAGGAAAGAAGCAAGGCAATCCCAAGGAAGGTGTTATGATACTTTCCAATTAAGCCAAGGCTGAAGAGGCTTTTCATGCACAAAGATACAACCACAGCTTTAAGATGGCATGACGAAGAACGCACAAAGGATGGAGCATTGCGTCATCTAGCCGATTTAGAGGCTTGGAAGGCCATTGATACTAAGTATAAACACATCGCGTCAGAGTCTCGAAACATGAGGTTTGGAATAGGATTTGATGGGTTCAATCCATTTGGGAATATGAGTTCCAAACATAGCTGTTGGCCCGTGGTCTTAGTGCCCTATAATCTTCCTCCATGGTTATGCATGAAAGCCTCCTCTCTTTTGCTTACTTTGATTATTCCAGGTTACCCTGGAAAGAACTTCCATGTATTCATGGAGCCAGTTTATGAGGAACTAGTTGAGTTGGTTGAAGTTGGAATGTCAGCATATGATGCATCTCGAGATGAGATGTTCCAACTTTATGATGTTCTGTTGCATACTGTGAGTGACTACCCTGGGCTTGCAATTGCTTCAGCACATAGCACCAGTTCTGAGTCCGGTTGTTTCCCGTGTAGTGATGAAACTTGGTCTTTACGATTGAAACATGGGGGGAAGTTCTGTTTCATGGGACATCGCCGATTTCTACACCCAGATCACGTGTTCCGTTTTGAATCTGACTTATTTGATGGATTTGAGGAACACAGAACAGAGCCAACTCTTTATTCTAAAGTTGGAGTTTTAGATAAGATAAAATCAATTAAGTGCTTTGATGATACCAAAGCTTGGAAGTTTGTTAATGGGTTTTCTCCCATTTGACTTATTGGGACTCCAATTTGCTCCGCCACAATCTTGATATTATGCACATTGAAAAGAATGTATGTGAAAATATATATGGGACACTTTTAGGCATAGAGGGCAAGTCAAAGGATAATTTAAAGGCACGACTAGACCTACAAGACATGAAAATCAGGCCAGAGCTACATCCTCAAAAAAACAATGACAAGTATTTTCTTCCTCCTGCTTCTTATACCTTGTCAAGGAAACAGAGGCAATAGTTTTGCAAAGTACTTCATGCAAGTGTACCAGATGGTTATTCATAGAACATCTCAAGATATGCAAACATTTTTGAAGGGAAACTTTTAGTCCTTAAAAGCCATGATTGCCATGTTCTGATGAAACAACTATTACCTGTTGCATTGAGAGGTTTACTTCCAGATAATGTCACATCTGTCTTGTTTGATCTATGTGCATATTTTAGAGAAGTTAGTGCAAAGGTTCTTCATGTGAGAGATCTTGAGAAGTTAGAGGAAAGAATAAAGATAACATTATGCGTATGGAGATGATATTTCCACCTAGATTTTTTACTGTTATGGTGCATTTGGTTCTTCATCTAGCAACAGTGGCAAAAATAGCTGGTCCTGTGGCCTACCGTTCAATGTGGTTTTTGGAAAGGTAATATTTCAAAAATGAAACATTATATTTTCTAATTATTGCAGCACTACATTAATTAACAATTTTTTATTATTTTTTCATCTTTTATTTATGTAGGTATCTTTGTGTCTTGAAGTCATATGTGCGTAACAGAGCACGTCCAGAAGGATCTATTGCAGAAGCATATCTTGCAGACGCGTGCATGACGTTTTGTTCAAGATATATTGATGGTTTCGCCACCAAGCATAACCGGCCTTCAAGAAATGACGTTGATGATGATGATGAGGCGGATGATGTTGAGCAAGGATCAACTCTCTTTCCTTTTGTAGGAAAACCACTTGGAAAGGCTGGCAATTATGTTCTTAGAGGTTTGGCTAAATTCCAAAGACATAGATATGTGTTGTTCAACTGCTTAGATGTCAACCCATTCCTTCGGTAATACCTCAATCCTCTACACAATTTCAGTTTTTTTGACATATTTTCACAACTCTTTCTCTAACTTCAAAACTAACTATAAAATTACTTTGTAGAGCTCACGCTGATGAGCTTACTAGCGAGCATGATGTCTCCTCAAACACAGTCGAGTCCATCCAGCATGTTAAGTTCAACGACTGGTTCAAATCTCATGTAAGTCCATATTTCATATCCTTCATACGTGAAACTGAAGCCATTTACTGAACAACTACTTAATCTATGGATAATTAAATTGGAGAAAGAAAATGGTATTGGTAGTATTAACAATGGTGTTAGATGGCTAGCACGTGGCCCGGTTGATGCAGCAAAAAGGTATTGTGCTTACAACTCCAGAGGATATCGGTTTAGGGCTAAACGCTTACACAGGGTGAGTCAAAATAGTGGAGTAATGGTACGTGCCAAAACATCTACATATGTTGCACCAGGTGATGCAACCCCTGTTTTAGGCGATGTGACTTACTATGGCAGGATAATTGATATTATTAAGTTGAACTACTGACAACAATTTTTGGTGGATTTATTTAAGTGTGAATGGGTTGATGTTTCTGTGAAAGGAATTAAAAGGGACAAGTATGGCTACACACTTCTTAACTTCTCACATTTGATGCACAAAGGAGACAAGATTGAACATGAGCCTTTTATTTTGCCTAACCAAGCCGAACAAGTATTTTACATAGAAGACGAACTAAACCCAGGTTGGTCAGTGGTGATGCAGAATAAACTACCTAGAGATAGATGTGACACTGGAAATGATGAATGCACACGAGACGTACACGCTGAGCCATTCCATGTTTCTCACCTTACGGATATGTTTATAAAGAAAAGGAAAGGTCAACATTGGGTAAGATCCGATATTGAGGGAACAATTGTGGATGCTACTTATAATGCTTTGATCAATGAAGAATAGTGGAGGGAAACCATATAAACGTATTTCTTTGTTCAAGCAGCATTTTCATGATTATATATACACTATAGTTTTACGTGAAGTCAAAGCTGAGTTTGCAGGGCACTAGCAGAGTTCGTAGTCAGGAATTTTGTTTCATGTGTACCCAAGTCTTAAGATATTTGGTTGTTTGTTGGATCTAGTCTAGCACTTGAAAGAAAGGTTCATCCTGCGAGCTCGTCCGCACCAGAGTTCCTAGTCAGAAATTTTGTTTCCTGTGCACAAGTCTTAAGCTGGTGGAGAAGGGTGATACATGCAGTGTATTCGAAGTTTAGAACACTCTACAACTCTATAAGTGCCTAAAACAAAACTTTTCTAGTCTAGATATGATTTCAGTCTGCTGTTCCTTGGTCAATTGCCTATATCTTTAGCTATCTCGTGTTGTGAGTACAAATGGCCACGGCACATGATAAACATCTTAATCTTCTTCTCTGAAAACTCTAGCTACATCAATGCTTTAAACAGGCACTCGAAAAAATAACATGCATAACAACAGGAGGTCGCTGCTGAATTTTCTCATTTTATGAAACAGCCGCCCCAGGAACAACCATTGTACGTTCAAAAGAGTGAGGTCTTCCACTTAACATATAAACCCAATTTTTTGCTTTTATTTATTTATTTTCAATTTCTTGTGACCCATCTAATAATGACGATCCCCGGGATTTAACAAGATCAGCAGATCGTCATCATGATCCAGTGTGCATGTGTGAAGTTATTTTTTACGAGTGCTAAACTCGACAATAAGCCGCTGTGGTGGTGACGACAGCAGCAGCAGACAACAAAAAATGTGCATACATATTCTTAGTAGGTTCATAGTAGGTCCTCATCGTACTTGAGATTATGTTACTCTTTAAAATACAAACAACTTTGTATGAACGACCATGGTCTTTTTGGATTTATATCTTGGTGAATTTTGTTGAGCCTGTGGTGACCTGCGTCAGTGGTGCCTTGGCTGCGACAAAGGCAATGCTCCTTCACTGCTCACTTTGCCTGTCGGATCATCTGGATCTACTAATTTCATGCTTAAGGTTGAATTTATTCTTAGAACCGCTCTCATTGATCACCCTGATTTGAAGGCATGGATTTCTGCTTGGAACAGTGAGGAAATGCTAGTATGAAATTTTAGCGTTTTCACATGGGACGAAGTAGTTTCGTCGGATTAGCACTGGCCTAGTTTAAGTTAAAGATAAACATGCCAATTATTTTGTGTTCAACAGCATGTTTTTTCCTTAACCGCATCCATATTTTGTAAAGTACATGTGGGAAAGGATTGACCGGGGGTCAAGAGTGAGTGGCTTCTTTTCTTTGAATGTATATGTGTGCTTTGCACTTGCTGGTCACAAATTGTTCTTCTATTGATGCCTCTTGAGAGCGACATTGTTAAGATCTATTATCTATGCTAATATTTTATTTATCTCATCACATACTCGTCTGACATCCTTTAAAAAATGTGTGTCCTGATCGATTAGTTGTACTAAGCGTGGAAGTAAATAAAAAAGACTCACGCGGAGAACCAGACACCACAGCTCACTCCCTTCCTTTTCTATCTTACCATCGATCTCTCTTTGAACAGCTTCGATCCCTTCTCTTGATCTATTTTTGTTTTCGAGGCAACCTTCTCTTGATCTCTTCTTCCATCCCGCCTCACTCCTAATGCCAGGAGAAGGAGAGAAAGGCCTCGCACGACCTGCCAAATGTCGCCGCTGAGGTGTCTGGTGTGTCATGTGCCAATTTTTTCTTTTGAATATTTTTTGAGGCAGTTTTGTTTTGAAAATTTGCATGAATTTCTAGTTCACCCACCACCGATCTCAAAAATCAAACCTAGTTGGTATTGGGTCGTTGGCCATGCGGCGGCTCAAGGTCAATGGTGTGATTGCTAGTTTCACATGATTTTTAATTCATTGAAGAAACACATTTTTTAATAACTTACCATTTTTCGTTGAAATTCCGACACACCTTAAAAGCCCGTATGAGGCCTTGGTTCCTTCTTTTTCCCGTCAAACCATCGATCCGGTTCTTAAAATGATGCCCAAATTTAAGCTCACGTGTGTTGTTGGTCTTCCACTCTTTTGTGAGTATTGACATCAAATACTAAATTTCATATGATCATTTCAAAGTGCACATTTCACATTTATGGTCACCCAGTCATCCTAAAATTCACATAAAAATATGGTCAATACACTACAACCATACCAAAAATAGTTTGGTATTTACCAACTAAACTGTATTGTTTTTTCATACCATATTACCAAAGAATGCGAACACTATTTACCAAGAGAAGAACATATTTATAAAAAATCATATTAACACATGGGCCCTATGTGTCAAAGGTATTTGTGATCTATGTATGCAGTTGATTTTAGGTTTTTTTAGTCCCCCTATAAATAATAGAGCAGGTAACAATATGTATCAGCCATGCTTATGTGGTGCTAACATGTAACACATTTGAGTAACACATATTTATATGTTACCATATCAAAATCTATGTAACACATTCGACCAACATATATTTATATGTTACAGTTGTAATATTGACGTAACACATTTTGAGGTCTTATATAGTCTGTGTTACTGCCTGTCGTTGGACACAAAATGATGTGTTACAACAATTTCACTTGTAACACATTTTTCAATCTGTTACATGATTGTGTTACTTAAAGTCTATTTTCTTGTAGTGGTGCATCTAGGCCTGATATTATGTTGAGTGTGTGCATGTGTTCCTGATTCCAAGCAACACCAACGAAATCACACCATAAGGTTGTGAAACATATTCTTCGATACTTAGGTCACACACCACGCACAATTGTCATAGTTTGCAAATTGTCCAATCAGGGATGATGACCAGAATTTTCATGAACAAATCAATTACCGTAGGGATATCGACTTCAGTTGGATCAGTGGAGCTCATAGCTTGCGGTGGCTCTTCGGTGAAAGGATCTTCTTGGACTGAAGGAGTATGCGGTGTTCTAAAAACACATTACTGGGGACAGGCCGTCGAGTGGATCCAATCTTTGCTAGCTCATCAGCTCCTTGATTCTTCACTCAGGGAACATGATGGAGTTCCAGACCTTCAAATTTCTTCTCCAGCTTTCTAACAGCACTGCAGTATCCAGTCATAGCGGGGTATCGAACATCCCACTATTACATCACTTGATCAACCACCAGATCTGAGTCGCCATAAACCATCAAGCGCTTGACGCCGAGTGAGATAGCCATGCGCATCCCATGCAACAGTGCTTCATATTATGCCTCATTGTTGGAGGAGTCGAGGTGAATCTGCAAGACGTAACTAAGCTTGTCGCCCTTTCGAGATATCAAGAAAACGCCAGCACTGGATCCATTCAACATTTTAGAGTCGTCAAAGAAATGGTCCAATGTGTCAATTGGATCTGGGTTGGCTGCTGCTGTTCAATCCATTCGGCAATAAAATCCGCCAGTGCCTAACACTTGATCGCTTTCTTGGCTTCAAACTTAATGTCAAAGTGTCCAAGCTCGATTGCCCACTTAGCCACTCGACCAGACGCATCTCGATTGTTGAGAATCTCAGATAACAGATCATCGCTAACGACAGAGACCTAGTGGTCTTGAAAATAATGTGCCACCTTCTTTGCTGATAGGTAAATACCATAAACCAGCTTCTGGTAGTGTGGATATATTTGCTTGGAGGGAGACAAAACCTCAGAGACATAATAGACTGGTCATTGGACTTTGTAAGCTTTACCTTCCTCTTCTCACTGGCAATCGACAATAAGCACTGTACCGACGACCTGATTAGTGGCCACGATGCACAGGAGCAAGGGCTCTTTGTACCAGGAGCGGCAAGCACCGGCTGGGTGGAGGGTATGGTTTTGAGTTCAACCAACACTGCTTCGGCTTTTGGAGTCCACTCGAACGTGTCAAACTTCTTCATCAGTTGGTACAAAGGCAGCGCCTTCTCACCGATATAAGAAATGAATCGACTCAAAGCTACCAAGCAACCGGTGAGCTTCTGAACATCGTGCACTCGCAAGAGAGTCTTCATTCGGATAATGGTGCTGATCTTCTCTGGGTTGACATCGATCCCTCGTTCAGAAACGAGAAAACCGAGTAACTTGCCACCAGGGATGCCGATAGTACACTTGGCTAGATTCAGCTTTATGTCGTATCTCCTCATATTGTCGAATGCTTCTGCCAAGTCAGCCAGCAGGTCGGAACCTTTGCGGGAATTGAGAACTATATCATCCATATATGCCTCAACATTCTGAGGGATCTGGTCGAGTAGACACATCTGAATCATGCGCATGAAAGTGGCGCCGGCATTTTTCAAGCCGAATGGCATGGTGATGTAGAAAAAACACGCGAATGGGGTGATGAAGGTTGTTTTTATTTCATCTGGGCCAAACAGACGGATCTGATGGTACCCAAAGTAAGCATCTAGAAATGACAGAAGCTCACATGTCGCAGTCGAGTCCACAATCTGATCTATGCGGGGGGAGCGGAAAATGATCCTTCGGGTAGACGCGATTGATATGTGTGAAGTCGATGCACATACGCAGCGACATATCCTTCTTGGGCACCATGACAACATCCGATAGCCACCCAGAGTGGTAAATCTCCCGAATGAACTTGGCCTGCAAGAGACGAGCCACTTCTTCACCGATTGCTTTCCACTTTTCCGCTGCCGACCGACGCAAATGCTCCTTCACAGGCTTGGCCCTTGGATCGACTCTCATTCGGTACTCAGCTAGCTCCCTCGGCATGTCAGAAGGCCTCCATGCGAAGATGTCCCAATTCTCCCGGAGGAACTGGATGAGCTCGTCTTCCTATTTGCTATCGAGTGTTGAGGATATATTGGTCGCGGCAGCGGTTGGATCTGTCGGGTGGATCTGCAATTTCTTCACTTCCCGTGCCGACTGAAATGCCGAATCAGAAGCAGGCTTCTTATGGCATAGCAAATTAGCAGGGTCAACAGTCTTCTTGCACTCTTCCAACTCAACCATGGCCATCTGGTGGTCGATGATCTTGGAACCTTGCCGAAGACACTCTTCAGCCTGTTGTCGATTGCCAGTGACCGTGATTATACCCTTAGGGCCTAGCATATTCATTTGAAGATACAGATAACATGGATAGGCCATGAAACGAGCATACGCGGGTCGAACCAGAATGGCATGGTAAGAGCTTTGGAAATCCATGACCTCAAATGTTAGCTTTTCCTTTCGGAAATTTCTATCATCTCCGAATGTCACATCCAATGCGATTTGGCCGAGTGACCTGGCCTTCTTCCCTAGGATGACTCCATGAAATTGCATATTATTTCACTCAGTCGAAACATTGGAATGCCCATCCCTGTGAGGGTATCTGCATAGAGGGTGTTCAGACCGCTGTCAACGTCCATGAGGACCTTTCGGAGTCGAGTGTCCCCCACCACTGGGTCAACCACCAGAGCCTGTCGACCGGGCGTAGCCACATGAGAAGGATGGTCTGTTTGGTCGAATGTGATGCATACTACGACCACTTGAGGTAGGTGGGCGTGGTAGGTACAGCCATATTCACCTCCCTGTTGATGACCTTCAACCGACTCTTGCTTTCCACATCAACGAAAATCATATGAGTAGCTATTACATATGGGAATGTTTCTTTATCTTCATCATCCTTATCTAGAGTCTTGTCACTTGACGGAGTCTCTCTGAAATTCTAAACAAGCAGTCGACACTGTTGAGTGGTGTGTTTGGGCAAAATCAAATTGCCTTCCTCATCTTTCCTCGTGTGGATTGCACATGGTTGATCTAGAACATCAGTCCCCGACTAATTCTTCCCTTTCTTAGGGGCAAACTATCCTTTTGACTTCCCCTTGTTTTTCGCCTAGGTCGCCAGTGTGGCTACCTCTGCCTGGACATGGCTATCAGACTTCCATTTCTGTTTCTGATTGGAGTTTCTGCCAACATCACTGACTACTGCTTTTCCTTTACCGCTACGAAGGCGGTCTTCTTCCTCGCCATTGGCGTACTGAGTGGCAATCTCCATCATCTTACTAAGTGATATGTCACCCGTTCGCCCGAACTTTAAGTAGGGATCTCTTTATCTCACACAAGCCTTGAAAGCATACACAGCCTGGTGTTCTGAAACATTCTCCACTATGTGGTGGAGAGTGGACCAGCGCTGAATGTAATCTCTCAAAGTTTCATTGGGTTTCTGCACACAATGCTGAAAGTCGACCAGTCCGGCAGGGCGTTTCCAAGTGCCCTCGAAGGTTCGGATGAACACTCAGGCAAGATCCTCCCGGCACCATATACTGGATGGAGCCAAGCGATTCAGCCAAGCACGAGCCAAATCATTCAACATCAAGGACAAGTGCTGCATGGCAACATCGTCATTGCCGCCACCAATCTATACAACCACTCGATAATCATCTAGCCACGTCTTTGGCTTTGATTCGCTAGAAAACTTCCCGATCCCACCCGCTAACCTGAAGTTGGGGTGAATCTCCACAAAATGGATGGCTCTGCTAAAACAATCAGGACCAAAAACCACATCTGAACCGCCTCTTGGCAAATCTCTGTCTTGTCCTTCTCTGTAGGCTCTGCCCTTGTCGATCCATCTCTGGGTGAGGAGGTCACGAGCATCAAAACCTACATTCCGATCGCCACCAAACGAACGCCTTCTGTCCTAGTGCTGGGGCACATACGGACCACCCTGCAAAGGAGTGAGCACTCAACGGTGGTCTTCACGGTGAAACTGATATTTGGCCTACTCTTCACGAAATCTTCCACCTCTACGGTGCAAGCGCGATCCAGGGATATGTGTCGACTGAACGGTCTTTGCCATGGGTGAATTGTTGTGTATCTTGTTATGCGACTGTGAAACAATAGAATTCTGACGCTGCGCTGAATCTAGCAAAGCTCTGATCCGGATGAACCCTCTTCCATCCTCTGATGGGGAGGGCTTAATAGAATCTGCTATCCTAGCAGCAGTTGCAACATTCAACACAGGGGTACGATATACCTCAACATTGTTATGAGATCCAATCAGAAACAGCTGTCGCTGACATTGACTGGAAACTGGTGGGCGCTGGCGAGTGCGCTTGTCGAGTTCTCTCTGGAGTTCTTCCAGTCGAATGCGCGTGGCCTCCAAGGCCTATGCCTCGGCGGTCGTACCAACGATGGGAGTATGAAGCACTCCACCATCGCGAGGCGGTTGTTCACTCGATGGGCCGCTAGCCTCCCGCTTTCTGTGACCAAAGCCCGGCGGTGGGCTTTGATGGGAGCCCGCCATTAGGACCTCCGCTGTAGGATCACAGCTCTCGCACTCTGAAGGAACATCGGACGGATCAGAATCTGACTCGAACACACCGTGTAGGGATTTGGCAGGCTCGAGCGCTACGATCTGGAGTGAAGTTCGGAGTGCCGCTGCATGACTGACCCAACACTAGAGTCGTGAGCGACCAGATCGCTTGCGATGACGATCTGCGAGGGGAGTCGACGAGTATGGAGTCAGTAGCTAACGCAACAGCACACCGGCGGGACTCGCGTAAAAGTGCGTAGCCCCGCAGATCGAGAGCGCCTCGACGTTGAGTGGAGCTTCTTGAAGCCATGCCGAATCATCGGCGATGAAGGTCAGTGCACCGAAACGGATCTCGTGGCCCAGAGAAACACCACCGCCGGAAGACATGTCGAAGGATGAAAAACGAAACCTTGCCAGAAGTCGCTTAGATGCCTACCCCACGGTGGGCACCAACTGTCGTGGGAAGGAGCCTAACAGTAGATAGTGGGGGTATGAAGGGAGAGGGCAGAGTCCTAGCTACGATGAGGGTGTACACACAGATGTATGAGTTCAGGCCCCTCTCGTGGAGGTAACAACCCTACGTCTTAGTGCTCTGGAGCTTTTGTCGAGTGGGTGTTCTGATTACAGTCGTTGCAAACCCTTGGGCCAGAGTGGAGGGCGGCTTATATAGAGTTTGTTGCCCCTCATAATTACCTGGCGTCCAAGGGTCTGATCGTGTGTTTAAATAACGGTGTTACTGGTAACGTACATAATAAAGTTATTAATGATGACAGGGTCTAACACCTGCCCATTGGCCTCCTCGAGGTGACTTCTGGTCTTCTGGCATAGACTGGAAGTGAGGTCTTCCGAGTGACAGACGACTATTGAGTGGAGGAAGAATTCTACGAGTGGATTGTCTGTCAAGTGACTTGAGCGCCATCGGGAATCCAGTCGGAAGCTTTCTTGTGACCTTCAGGTCCTCCAATGTAGTGTCCTTAGGTAGGGTATGTAGGTCGGGCCTAGGACCCTACCCTAGGAGCATATCCTCTTCACAACCCCTGTCATCAATGATGAATATTTGGAAGCTGCACACCCAAGTTCACCAATGACCACCCCTCTGTTACTTATTACTTAGTCTCCAGCTCAGACTGGAGAAATTCATACAGGATCTAATGACTTTACTTCAACTACTGCTGAAGATAGTCCAGCTGCATCAGCTGAGGAAATTCCTGCTCCCACTACCACCGAGGTAACTGGTTTGCAAATTCACCAGTCTGAAGAAATTCCTCTTATGTCTCAAGAAATTGTGGGCCGCTTCAAGTCAAACCATCAGCCGAAGCCTAGGATGCCATTCAAAGTTTCAAAGCACCCCAAATTCATCAAGATGAATTTCTTCAACGGGCACATCTTCTTCACTGGACCCAATCCATATGACTCTGCAAGAGCCGGTCACACCAGATTCTGGACTCCTACACAGATGAACTATTATGCATCAGTGCTATTTGACAAGAAGAAAGTCTTCGAGCACCATCAAATTCCTCATGCGGATATGGAAACAATCCCATCCTTCACACCGGTGCTCACAGTTCTTCACGATGTTGGAATTCTTCCATTCTATGTGGATATATGTGATTGGAATGAAGATCTAATTCTACAATTCTATGCCACCTTGCAAATCATAGGAAATGCTTCTGACGTCAACTCATGGATCTTGGACTGGATGATTGGATCTACTCAGTACACTGCACCAGCACCAGAATTTCTTCGGTTAGTCCTAGTTCCAATTCCTTCAAAAGAAGCCCACTACCTGTTTGATGAAACTGCTGTGCCCAACCAAATGATGCAAGTGCTGATGAAGCCGTTGGCTCCTGAAAAACATCAATGGACCACCTTCCTTTTGAAGGATTGGATATGTGTGCCCAGGACGGTGTATCACATCCTCACCAACACCCTTTGTCCTCAGAAGGACCACAACTCTTAAGAAGAAGTGGACGGAGTCATGAAGAACATGCTATTCAACATCATTCATGAGGACATTGGCGAAAGCAGCCTCAACACCATTTCAATTGAAGCCTTATGCTCCCTAGAATATGAAATTAATCACATCAAGGTCTTCCGTTCCCTTCAAGGTTGACTTTCAGAATCACTTCGGCTTCCTGCCTCCCATTGAAGTCCTCAAGAACAAAATTGCCTCAGTTGAAGGAAAAGGCAAAGATGTTATTGATGAAGGTACTCGTCCATTGGATGGTCAGTTTCACAAAGCTCCATCTTACTCCACCAATGATGACACTACTACCAAGGATTATGTTGCAAGAGCCTTCACACAAAAGCCTCGAGAGTCTGCCCCTCGTGTGATGACAAATAATGAACTTCTCATCAGTCTTCATTAGAAAGTTGATCGCAACCACAAATGGGTCAAGTGTCAGGTTTGTTCAATTCTTGGAGACATGACTATCACACACAATGTTGTGAGGAAGAACCAATACTACCTCCATGAATTCTTCAACTGCACTTGGGCTATTCTGTATCACCTCAAAACTCCTGCAGAACTGAAGGAGATGAACCTTGAGGAAAATCTTGACTGATTGTATTGATGGTATGGGCCTTCAAATCTACCCAAGGTCGGGCCCTCCTATGGAGGTAATAACCAACGTCCTACTTGATTGTATCGATAGTATGGGGTGTTATAGAGTTGATCTACCTCGAGATCAAATAGCTAACCCTAAATGATAGTTTTGTCCCTATACCCTAAAACCTACCGGCTTATATAGCTGCCGAGGATGCCTAGGGTTTACACATGGTCAGTTACATGTCGAAGAGATAAATATGCCTATTTACTACATCAAACATGGAGCGCAAGCCGTGCTTCCCAAAGCTTCCATCCTGGAGACTGGGCCGTCAAATCTTCTAGTGTTCGGTAAGTAGCCCCGTATTGTCTGGCCCATAAACAATAGGTCCGCTATCCGAGGACCCCCTAATATGGGACTCCCTTGGTAGCCCTCGAACTTGCCTCAAATGCCAAGGGTCTTCAGCTCCAATTGATTCGTGAACAGAGTCTTCGGCTTGCGAGGTGAGTTCCCTCCCACCGAACCACAGTTCGGCCTCCGATGATAAGTAGCTTTCCGCATAGTGGCATGCCCGGACATTGCAAATTACTTGGCTTTGAAGGCCAAACGTCAGGGGGTAAACAACGTTCCTCTGACGACCTCTCTGATGAAAGGCCACGGGCCACCACGACAGCTAAGCTAGTTGCATAGCTCCGATTCGCGGTTCGAGGCCGTTTTAATCATCACGATCTATCAATATACTGATTGCGTCCCATTTTATATGGGGTATACTTATGAGGAGTCACTAGAAGAGTGTCTAGAGGGGGGGTGAATAGAATACTAGTAGGAAATTTAAAACCTAACCTTTTGCCAAGTTAATTGGTTGGCAAATTTTATCAATTTTAGCAAGACTAGCAAGTCTATATACCCTACACATGCATGTCAACAAATATGGCAACGGAAAGTAAAGACATTGCACGAGAAGGAAAGAGTTGAGATATGGAGATCAAACGCAATTGGACACGCAAGGATTTTTCCCGTGGTTCCCATAGGTGGTGCTATCGTACGTCCATGTTTATGGAGTCCTCAATCTACGGAGGGTCGCGAGAGTACACAAAGGGCTCCACCCATAAGGGTCCACGAAGTAGCAACCCTGACTATTTGCCAACCTATTCCTTGTATCTTGGGGTATCTCCACAATCCTTTTGCCAACCCAATTCTCCATGGACTATTATCTGAAATACACTAGATAAAAGTATTAGTCTAAGAGATAATGTATGTTGTCATGAATTATCAAAACCACCAAGGGAGCATGTTGTGCTTTCAATCTCCCCCTTTTTGGTAATTCATTACAACATACAATCAAAGTTTCAAATAAAGATATGCATGGATATAATGAAGATTTTGAGAGACACATGACTTAGATTTGCTCCCCCTAAATATGTGCAGTCCTCTAAAGGATAGTTGCTTTGGAATTCATGGACAAACATATGGATGAAGGGATATAAGGAGTCATGTGTATCTTGGCTATATGCATCAAAACATATATTAATGAGATGTGTCCTTGTTCAAGACTTCACTCTTGCAAACAATATGTGCAAGAAGAAAGATATCATGTTTACAAAGAGTATAATGCAAATACTTACCTTGAGTTCTTGATCATTCTAGTAGTAGAAACACACTTGAGAAAACAATGTTAGGAAACACAAGACTACTCTAGTAATATAAAGACAATAGAAGTCAACAGTACCAAGATATGGAGAACATATAAAAGATGATAATGGTTAAGATTAATATGTCTCCAAGATCATTTAGAACTTTCTCCCCTTAGATATGAAAGTACTAGTTCATCATCTCCCCCCTGAATCTCAGCACATAGATATTGGGATTGGATAGGGTGAGAAAAGTTCTAAAGTGAATAGTCAAATAAAATAAGCTCAATAATACCCTCCAAACATGTTTTTATCCTCTACTTTGGTATTATCACCTTGTTTATATAAGTAAAAGTTTGATATCTGCTCTACCCGTTAATCATATCTTCCCCTTTTGCATAAGCATGTAACTCTCCCTTTAGCATGAAGTTTTGTTATTCTCCCCCTTTCGCATTAATTTCCAAAATGGTCAAAGTTAGTAGTAGGTACAGGGATCAGTGACAAGGAAGGGATCCTCAAGAACAAGGGTCATTGAAAGTAGGGTTCGTAGAAAAGAACTGAGGGAATCATTGAAAAAAAGTTCTCTCCTTGTGGCAAATAGTAATGAGGCCTTTTTAAGTCTTATCCTCCTTTGAGCTAGGGATCCTTGAATAAAGAATTTCCCCGTCTAAGTTTTTTTAAGAAGGGATCATCGAAGTAACAGAAGAAGGATATATAAGATAAGAAAAACAAATTTGTGACTCCAAGACAGATAGATCGATGATACCGAGATTTTGTAGTGCAACTTGTCTGCAATTTTGGTAGAACCGAGATATCTGAGTCGGCGGCTCCGAGGCTAAAATAAAAAGAAAGGAATAAGGGACCAAGTTTATGTTTTCAAAGAGTCAAAAGAAAATATTTTCAAAGGGAAAGTGAAGGACATCATCTAGATAAGATTTGAGTGGTTACGAGATATCATGCAAAATAGAGAACAAACAATACAAGATTCTTAACTAGATGATGGGCGGTGACTAGGTCACCTATATTAGAGTATATTGACTTAGGACACAAGGAATCATACTTGATCATATGTCATACTCTACATTAAGCTCAAAATGGGGTTACCATTTTTCGACTAAGCATTTTAATGTCTTCATATCACTTGAGTTGCTTTAGCTCATGACTTGGAGTAAAGCCTTTTCAAGGATATGAGTGCATACATGTGAGTGATGTTGATGACGTTGCTGATAGGTGAACTTGGTAAGGATGCTCGAGGTTCATGAAGCAAATCCTCAGTTGGGAGCAATCCTTCTCATTCTAGTACACTTGTTACCTACAAAGGTTAGTCATGCAAGGAATAACAATACGTATATCCATTTGACATGATACCAATCGAGATTTTTCAATAATGATCAAGTATATGTGAACTATATGTTTTTGTTGTCTTCTTCCTTCGATCATCGAGAGAGGTTGAGGATACTTGGTCAAGACAAGATTGCTTAGGATTGGAGTTGGTTGCAATATCGTGGAATGAAGTTCTTCCAAGTACCTACAAACGGTTAGATGCAATACAAGGGAGCATAGAATTCCATGGCATAAGATAACATGTTAGGAATATCATGTAAGTATGAAGAAGGCTCTTGCCCTTGCAAGCATCCGAGTAAGTCTAGCTCAAGTTTGAGGCATCAATGACGTTCAACTCACTCCTCAAGTGACAAAAAGTTTTATCATCAAGTGGCTTAGTAAAGACATTGGCCAATTACTTGTTAGTGAGAACATGCTTAATATTAATATCTCCTTTGGCAACATGATCAGGAATGAAATGATGTCGAACTGGAATATGCTTAGTTCGAGAATGTTGCACATGATTATGACCAATCTTAATAGCACTTTCATTGTCACAAAGTAATGGAACATTTTTGACATGAATTCCATAATCCTTAAGCATTTTTGTCACCCATAGTAATTGCACACAACAAGATCCAACAGAAATATACTCAACTTTGGTAGTACATAGATATACCGAGTTTTCTTTCTTGGAGGACCAAGACACAAGGGATCTACCCAAAAATTGACAAGTACCCGAGGTGAGTTTTCTATAAACCTTGTCACAGGCATAGTCCGAATCGGAATAACCAACAAGGTAAAAAGAAGCTTGGGATACCAAATGCCAAAGTTTGGTGTTTGTATCAAGTATCTCACAATACATTTCATGGCCAAAAGATGGCACTCCTTAGGTGCAGCTTAATATCTAGAACACATGCAAACACTAAGCATAATATCGGGACGATATGCACATAGATATAGCAATGAACCAATCATAGATCGATAAACCTTTTGATCAACTGGGTCATCCTCCTTGGTAAGATCAACATGTCGACTAGTTGGCATGGGAGTTTTCAGACCTTTGCACTCCTGCATATTGAACTTCTTGATCAAGTCCTTGGTATACTTAGTTTGGGAGATGAAAGTTCCTTCCTTTGATTGCTTGATTTGAAATCCAAGAAAGAATTTCAGCTCACACATCATGGACATCTCATACTTCTCGGACATCAACCTTCCAAATATTTCACTAAATTGATGGTTAGTGGAACCAAAGATGATACCATCCACATATATTTGGCACACAAATAACTCACTGTTAACTCTATTAGTGAACAAGGTTGCATAAATTTTACCAATTTCAAAACCTTTTCAATGAGAAATTTTGTTCATAAAGATCAAGCACGAAGCTTAAGACCATAAAGTGCTTTACGAAGCTTGTAAACATGATTAGGTTTCTTAGGATTCACAAAACCAGGTGGTTTCTTAACATAAACCGCTTCTTCCATTTCACTATTAAAAAACACTTTTAATGTCCGTTTGATAATGCGTGATATCATGGTGATTAGCATAGGCAACAAGAATGTGAATAGCTTCAAGTCTAGCGATGGGGGCATAAGTCTCACTGTAGTCCGTACCTTGGACTTGAGTATATCCTTGGGCCATGGGACGTGCCTCGTTACGTACGACTTGACAGTCTTCGTCTTGCTTGTTCCGAAACACCCATTTTGTTCCGATGATGTTGTGCTCATCGGACTTCTCCACGAGTGTCCACACTTCGTTCCTTTGCAAGTTGTGAATCTCTTCATTTTTAGGGGATGTTTTTTGGTCACTTGTGCTCGAACTCGGGATAGCTTGGCCTTGTTAGATGGTGGAGATTCTTCTTCATCATCATCATCTCCTTCATCTTCGTTGTTGTTGACAGTGTTGTTCCCTTGAGGTGGTGGTGAAAGAGGTTGTGGTGGATCTTCATGATGTACTTCCGCCTCTTCATCATCTTGCCCTGTACCGATTGTGGATGCCTCCATGTCATCTTGTGGTTCACCTTGTCGTGAAGTAGGGCCTTCCAATTGAGTTGATGATATACTTTCCTTCACCTCCATGGGACGAATCTTGCCGATGGGTAAATCTAGGATACCTTCCGAAGGGTCCTTATCACCTGCATCATTTCAAAATTGTTCGGCCCGCGAACCATTAGATTCATCAAACTTCACATATACCGTCTCTTCAACTTTTCGAGTCAAGTTGTTGTAGACAGCGTATGTGTGAGAATTCGATCCATAACCAAGTAGGAATCCTTCATGAGATTTAATAGCAAATTTAGTACGACGATGCTTGTTAAGAATGTAGCACCTGCAATCAAATACCCGAAAGTATCCAACTTGGGGTTTCTTACCGGTGAGTAGATCGTATGCCATTTTAGCGAGAAGCTTGTGCAAGTAAAGTTGGTTTGTGGCATTACATGTTGTTTCCACGGCTTCTTACGAAAAGTGTCTTGGCGTATTGTATTCGTCAAGCATCATTCTAGCCATCTCAATAAGCGTCCGGTTCTTCCTCTCAACAACTCCATTTTGTTGAGGACTATACGTAGCCGAGAAGTCATGTGAGACACCTTATTCATCAAGAAAGGTATCCACATGGGTGTTCTTGAACTCTGATCCATTATCCCTCTGAACTTTCTTGATAATCACTTCAAACTAATTTTGCGCTTTGCGAACGAAGTTCTTGAAGATCTTTCGAACCTGCGACTTATCATCAAGGAAGAATACCCACATAAATCTGGAAAAATCATCAACTATAAATAGACCATAGGAATTTCCATGGAGACTCTTGTAAGCATTGGGACCGAAAAGATCCATGTGAAGTAACCCGAGTGGTCTCCTAGTCATCATGATATTCTTGACAGGATGACTTCCACCTACTTGCTTTCCAGCTTGACAAGCACTACAAAGTCTATCTTTGTTAAAGATAACATCTTTAACACCAAGTATATGATCACCTTTGATAACCTTTTCTAAATTACGCATGCCAAAATGTCCAAATCTTCTATGCCCAAGCCAACCTTTAGAAGATTTAGCAATTAAAAAGGTGTGAGGTTTGGATCTCTTAGTGAAATCAACAATGTATAGATCACCGCTACGAATACCTGTAAAGACCATTTTAGGATTATCTTGACACAACACTTGGCAATCTACTTTCGTGCATAACACATTAAAACCGAAGTCGGCAAGTCTAGATACGGAAAGAATATTGTAGTCAAGATATTCAATGAGCATAACATTTTGAATAGAGATATCATGGGATATGGCCACCTTACCAAGACCAAGTACCTTACCATTGGAGTTGTCTCCAAGCGTTACGTACCTTCGCGGTCCATGGTTTGGTGTGATCTCTTCAAACATTTCTCTTATTCCGTTCATATGATCGGTACATCCACTATAGAGAATCCACTCTTTTCCTCCGGACATGTAATCCTTCAAGTTTGCCATGAGACATAGATTCTTCATGATCATATCATATTTGATGTCAAACAACTCATCTTCATCATAGTAGCCATGTTCTACATTGTCATCATCAAGTGGGAAATCCTCGTCATAAAGAACAAGAGATTCGTTAGGATTGTGATCGTGAAAATTATCGAGTTTATGAATGTGAAGGGCCTCTATAATGATATTGTTAATAGTTGTGACACCTCCTTTAGGAAATAGACAATCATCAAACTTAGGATCACTAGGCGTCATTTTGTGGAAGTCGATAATTTTATTAAGAATTTCATCAAGATTATTCAATGAATAATTTGGATATCGCTTGTCCAAATTATTCCACAAAGTATAAGCGCACACAAAATTCTTCATTTGGTTGAGCACATTTCTAGGCAAAGCTCTAACAATAAGATTAACAGTTCTAAGATTGCGTAGCATGTCAATTTCCTCTTCTTGTGTGGGATGCAAGGGATCAATAGGAGGCTCATAGGGGCGTATAACATATTTGCTCAATTGAAATTCATTGAACAGCTCAAGCATCAAAGTTTTCCATTGACTATAGTACTCTCCATCAAGAATAGGCACTCCACAACTCAAACTCCTTATACTAGACACATCCATCTTCCTCCTCAGTGATTAAACCGAAGAAATGGAGACCAATGCTCTGATACCAATTGAGGGGTCACTAGAAGAGTGTATAGAAGGGGCTGAATAGACTAATAGCAGGAAATTTAAAACCTAACCTTTTCCCAAGTTAATTGGTTGGCAGATTTTAATAGTTTTAGCAAGACTAATAAGTCTATATACCCTACACATTCATGTAAACAAATATGGCAGTGGAAATTAAAGTCATTGCACAAGAAGAAGAGTTGAGATATGGAGATCAAACGCAATTGGAGACGCAAGGATTTTTTCTATGGTTCCGATAGGTGGTGGTATCATACGTCCACGTTTATGGAGTCTTCAACCCAAGGAGGATAATGGTCGTGAGAGTCCATGGAGGGCTCCACCCATAAGAGTCCTCGAGGTAGCAGCCTTGACTATTCCATAACGGCTTCCGTCCATGAAGGACTAGCCTCCCTATGGGTAGATCTTCACGAAGTAGGCGATCTCCTAGCCCTTACAAATATCCTGCTTCACTCCACAACATGAAGTAGCAGGCTTCGAAGCGATACCTAACCAATCTAGGAGGCACCACCCTCCAAAAGGTAATAGGCTCGGTAATGACGATGAACTCCTTGCTCTTGTGCTTCCAGATGATAGACTCCTCAACACACAATCACTCTGTCACATATTTGGCTTGGTAGAAGAGATTGATTGGGTGGAAAGCAACTTGGGGATGCTAGAGATTAGGATTCATACGGTAGGAATGCAGTGGCATGATCTCAACACATGAGTAGGTGGTTCTCTCTTAGACAATCAGTAGGTATCAGTGGGGTATAGTTCTGAGTGCTTCTGTTACGAGTAGGTGGTGGTGAAGGGGTATATATAAGCATCCCCAAAAATCCAACCGTTACACATAAAATGACCAACTTGGTGATACCGATGTGTTAATCTCGGTGATACCGAAGTGACCAAAAAGTGGCAATTTTGAATCTTGGTGAGACCAATATAGGAAACTTGGTTGCACTGATAAGGTGACCAACGGTCAAATTGTCATTCTCGGTGATGCCGATCCAACAATCTCGGAGGGACCAATATTGTGAATTTGCATAACAGAAAGTTGGCAACCTAAACTCGGTGGCACTAATATGGAATCGGTTGCACCGAAGTGGCTAGGGTTTGGCTGAGTCTGTCTGGGGTTGAGAAACGGTAGCACCGGGATGGAAATGTTGGTTGCACCGATTTTGAATATTTGACTTACGACAGACTTTTGTGGGAGATTTTGTTGGTGTTTTTGGTGACTATCACTTGTGCATTTATGAGCATTTTGTTCACCACCTTTTAATAGTATTAGCTTTCCTATGGAATCAACGTGATTTATCACAAATATAAAATGTAGAGTCCTCTTGCTTGAATCTTTGCCAACCTATTTCCTTGTATCTTGGGGTATCTGCACAATCCTTTTGACAACCCAACTCTCCATGGACTATTATCTAAAATACACTAGATAAATGTATTAGTCGAAGAGACAATGTATGTTGTCATGAATTATCAACACCACCAAGGGAGCATGTTGTACTTTCAACTTACTCACACACGCGCAATGGCTCACACGTCTCGGGAAGCAGAGGGATTCACGGCTCAGCAAGGGGAGTCCAAATTGATAGGCTTCACAAAAAGAGGAGGAAAACCCCGAAGGCTATTCACGCTCTCCATTCGACTTGTCCACCTCCCATTTCTTTGCACCTCCAAAGCTCAGATCTATGTATTTTTGCCCCCACCTCCGAGCTCATTAATGGTAAGCTCCAACGGTAGATGGGAAGCTTCCACGGTCACCGACCGGGACATTCTCAGCCACAAGAAGGCCGGCTATCTCTCCGCCGATATCCCTCAGGGCACGATAGAGGAGGGCCAAGTGATCCCCACCCCAAACGAGGCGATAGGGTGGTGTTCATCCCCCACTTCATCAGAGGGCTGAGCTTTCCCCTCCACCCCTTTGTCAGGGGGGCCGATGATCATCTATGGACTCGACTTCCACGACCTCCCACCGAACACCATCATGCACATCTCAGCGTTCATCCTCGTCTGCGAGGCCTTCCTGCGCATCGAGCCACACTTCGGGCTCTGGCTTCTTGTGTTCAACATCAAACCCAAGTGCGTCGGCAGCAGGTGCGCAGATTGTGGTGGGGCCGTCATCGGCAAGCTCACCTGCATCGGGTGGTCGTCGGGCACCCTCATTGACATCATTGAGGGGTGGCAGAAGGAGTGGTTCTATGTCACCGAACCCCAAGAAGAAGGTCAGTATCCCGCTGCTTAATTCAGATCCGGTCCCCCCACTAAACTGGCTACTTGGCTTGAAAAGGGCCCTATATAGGGACTAGGCTAAGAGGTGAGTGACCTGCAGAAGCGTATCCGCTCTATGGTCGACGAGGGCACCAAGTTGATCGATGTGATCCGGGTGATGATCTAAAGACGCATCCTCCCTTGCCAGTGCTGGCACACCCCCTGTGGGCTCGTGAGTTTGACACCGAGCCCACAGTCAGGAATCTCTTCCGCACTATGCGAGAGACGTTATGGAAGGAGCACAAGGGTCTGCACGCTGCCAATCCTGATTCCGAGGTATGATACAAGCTAGCTTGGTCGGCTTCATTACATAGGAAGTCGTCAGAACCCCTTATCCGATTTGTGTTTGCACAAATGGCTGAAGAAAGCCGTTAACATTAACAGTCTGGCGCCTCTGCCCAAAGATGAGAGGATCGGGACGTTAGCAAAAATGCTCATGGTAAAGCCTTACAAGGCTCTCCCGCAGAAAGAGAAGAAGAAGAAACCAGGACAGGCTTGCATCCGCATCAGGGACCAGTCTGTCACCGCATCCGAGGATACCCCCACCTCCTCGAATTAGGAGGAGGTTGAGGAGGAGGAAGAGGAAGAAGAAGACAGGAGGAGGCCGAGGTCGAGGGCGAGGGGGGAGACAATTCCCCCCGTGCCAGGAAGAAAGCAGCGTCTTCGAATGCTCCGTAGCAGGTTCCTTCTCCTACCCAGAAGAGGGCATGGCAGACACGGGTGATTCTGTCCAATGATTGTTCGGACTCGGACACCACGTCCGAAGACCACGAGAAGGTTGCACGAAGGATCCTACGGGTCAAGCCCGCCCGCCAAAAGGTTATGATCTAAAGACCCTCCAATTCATTACGAATAGATTTAGAGTTTGCTAACATGTATGTTATTGGCCTTCCAGCCCCCTGCGCGTTATCCCCACCGACGTGACATCAGACGGGGAGACCCCGCTCGCAGAGCTGGCGGAGAGCGGGGAGGCCTTGCATCCCACCACTCGAGGCACCACGAGCGACGTCATGGAGGTGTCGTCCCAGCACACTCCTATGGAGGCGGACACCGGTGGCGAGGGAGACCGTATCACTGAAGACTGAGGGGTAACACCCTTCCCGAATACCGAGGAGGCTGGACGAGTGAGAGCTCAGCCCCTCCGAGAACATCTCCGGAGTGCACTATGCCTCCAGAGGCACCGGTCCAATCCCCGGTTGGTGTTCGGGGAATCCGATCATCACTGGCTCCACCGACCAATAGGTGGTCGGTCATGGAGGAGGATCTATCGAGTGCCTCCATCCCCGAGAATCACCCCACCCTTATGGGTGCGGTACTACAGAGCATTCAGTCCGTTGACAACGGACTGTAGGAGGTCTTCAAATGCCTCCTTATGGGTTTCCAAGTAGGTCACCCGATGTGTTTATTTGCAAAGATTTTATTTATTCGCATTATATACATGGCATCCCGCGAGCCCTAGGTGAGGTGAAAAGCTCACCTAGGGGTCACGTCTGTATCCAACATCGAGCTAGATGCACTTTAAGTGTCCGACAGGTTAGAATAAATCAACATATGATTGGATTGTCTATAATTCAGGAATTGAGAGCCCATGTAATGTATCAACTATTTGTAAAATGCAGGCTTCGTCATCGGTGGCGGCCATAAATGGCGCTGAGCTGGAAGAGCTAAATCGGAAGCCTAAGCGTTCCGAAGACAAAGTTGAGGCCCTTAATCGTAGATTCGACGAGGCTCAAGCTATGTCAAAAACAGAATCCGAATGCCTTGGTCTGAAATCTTTCGTCCGAATATTGTCAATGTAGCTTTTTCATATTGTATAATGCACACGCAGCCTCGGCGAAGGACATGGAGAGGCTCAAGGCCGAGCTCCAGTGCGCGAAGGATGAAACGGTCGCTGAGAGGGCGACTGCTAAAGAAACGGCAGTCGGCCTATCCGC
This sequence comes from Hordeum marinum, assembly GCA_022496015.1. Lineage (NCBI taxonomy): Eukaryota > Viridiplantae > Streptophyta > Magnoliopsida > Poales > Poaceae > Hordeum > Hordeum marinum. Next base: position 53,087,904 of record CM039673.1, on the reverse strand, counting down.
CATGCGGGCCAGCAGAGGCAAGCATGAAGACCGCGTGGTAGAGGTCCAACATGAGCTCAAGCACGCCAGCGAGAGATGCAAGGCCTTGGAGCATAAGAGTAAGGCGAGCTTGGCCGAACTGTCCACTTTAAAAACCGAACTCCAAAACGGGCGAATGGACAGACGGTTCTACGAGGACCAAGTGCTCTAGGCCAAGGACATAGCAGATGGTAAGACATACTCACTACATATTCGAGGATAGCAAATTCGCATTGCTTACCCGAGTATGGTGATCCTTAGGCACATGTTCCAATCTCCAAAAGAGCGTGGCAGACGCCAATCAGCTATTCGCCTCGCGGGGAGAAGGAGATGAAGCTTGGCCATTCTGGGCATAGTTCGGAGCCCCCGAGTGGCCTCCCCTTCTGGTGGAGTAGTTTAAACAACTGATGGAGCTGCACCAGATGGCGGAGCCAACCATGAAGGACCTCTGCATCCGCTTATGGGCCGATGAGCCGCTGCCAGGCAGCTACTTCGGCCTAGTGCAGAGGTTGACTGCTGCTTGGCCTCGCCTCGACACTGTCAAGCGCTCCTCTTGTATTGAAGGAGTCCGGATGGCCCTTGCCAAGGCCAAGGTGCACTGGTCGGGTCTAAATCCGATGAAGGTAGCCACCGACCCGCTGCCACCCGAGAAGGAGCATCGACGCCCCGAGCTATTCTTTAGTGGAGTGATGGAGAGTGCTCGGGTGATAGCGTTACAGTGTTCAGGTGATAAAATGTTTGAATGAGTTGTAACTCGTATGAAGACTTGCCCAAACTTTTAATGATATTAGTATTTGTTCTTATATGGTTTCACATTCCTTTATAACTCCTATGTGGCTGTTTAATACTGAAAGATGTGAGTCGTTAGCTTCCGCCCCCATGTAGATATTACATGGGGCGTCAATGCCCATGCCCTATGTCCCTTAGCCAAATTATCGGAACCAAAGGTGGTACAGTGCGACAGACTAGGTAATCATACTATAGTGGCTTATTTTTTCACTTAGTCGTAGGGCCTGAAAAGGACTAGAGGAAGCGTATGATTAGCTACCAAAGTATTGTGATGTTCGAACGAACCATGGCTGAAGCCGGTATCACAATGTTTGTGCAAAGGGAAAGTTCCTCATATAACATGGAATAACCACTTACGAGGCATGAAGTATAATACTTCCATCTCAGGGTTCACATACCGGATCGCACATACTATGACAGCCTGTTTTCGGCTTTCTACCCTGAGGTGCTTGGCCAGACTATCTGGTAACACAATCGCAAGGGTGCTCCATTTGTCCTTTTAGCCGAATGAGCGGAACGTAAAGGGGCAAGCACAAGAGTCAGGCAACCCAACTTATTGACCAAAGACATAGTTTGGAACCGATGCATATAAAGCGAATGCCAAGACGCCGACCACATGACAGATAAGGCGATTTATGTTTGACCTCAAGCCCCCGGTCTATTAGCCGGTTACCTCGCATCATAGCGAATAGGTACACGAGAAGAGGGAGAGAGGAGAAAACTATGCGTCGAAAAAAGGATAGATGGGGCAAACTTGGGCCATGCAATTTTGCATTTTCTCAACAACTCTTACAGGTATGTGAAAGAAATAAAAAATATAGGAGTTGTCATACTAGGGGTCTTCGATAGATAACCTGACATCCTCGATATGCCCCATTGCTAGTTGAATCCTGCTCTTAGATGCACCTTGATGGTGTTAGTGTTCGGCGGATGGATTTTGCAAACAAAGTCTTGAGAGGCCGCTGAATTGTAGGTGGGCTTTCCGCCATAGGCATGCTTTTTGAGGAGTGCCTGCATTTTGTCCGAAGACGTATTAATGGTAGAGGTCCGGCCCAGCCAAAAACCCCATTTTGGTTCCCCACCACTACCCGTGGGATCTTAAGTGTGAAGTTGTGCCTCCTCGTCACGTACGTTGCCTGTATTAAGGTTGTGCGGTGGGGGGCGAGTCCTTATAGAGGGGAGGAGGAAGGATCTGAATTTTCGGTCTGAAGTCGAACTCGTTTCCTAGCCTTGTGTGCCTTTATTGTAGATGTTGGAACTTGCCGATCTTCTTTGTAGCTGAATTTGGCCGCTAGGGCCAATGCATGTTCCTCAGTTCTAAGGGAGCACTCTGTATTGCCATTTACGTTAATGACACCCTTGGGGCCCGACGTCTTGAGCTTGAGGTATGCATAATGTGGGACCATGTTCAAACGAGCGAACGCTGTCCTACCAAGCAGCACGTGATAAATGTTGTGGAAGGGCACAATGTCAAAGTTCAAGTCTTCGCTGCGAAAGTTCTCGGGCGAGCCGAACACAACTTCTATAGTTACAGAACCCATATATCGGGCCTCAACGCCTGGGATTGCTCCTTTGAAGGTAGTGTTGCTGGGTTTGATCCTTAACGAATCGATGCCCATCTTTTTCACCGTATCGGAGTAAATCAAATTGAGGATACTTCCTCCGACCATTAGGACTTTTGTGAGGTGATACCCATATATAATTGGAGGACGAAGGCCACCGAACCCCCTTGACGGATACTAGTAAGGTGATTTTGCCGATAAAAGGTGATCGGGTATGGGGACCATGGGTTGTACTTCAAGCCTACGGGTTCCACAGCATAGACCTCTGAAAGGGTGCGCTTCCTTTCCTTCTTAGGTATATCGGTGGCATATAGCATGTTCACCGTTTTTACTTCGGGAGGGAATTTCTTCTGTCCGAGACCAGTTGGAGCCCGAGGCTCATCCTCATCCTTGCTGTGAGAGATTTTGCCTTGGTCCTCGGGTGGTATCTTGCTGGCGTATTTAAACACCTAGCAGTTTCGGTGTGTGTGGTTTGCGGGCTTCTCCAAAGTCCCATGGAGTTGTAAAGGCCTTTCCATGATCTTCTCTAGCTGAGTCAGTCCATCGCGATTGCCTTTAGGAGGCTTCTTCCGCTGCCCAGGTCGGGATTGGCAGAATCCAGCTTTTACGGCCGTGTCATCGGCATCGCTATTGTTGTGCCGGCACTTATTTTAATTGCGCTTTGGTTTTAAGTGGCCATCCCGGGCTTCGGGTGCTACGGGGTCTTCAGAATTTTGGTTGTGTCTTGCTAGCCAATTGTCTTCGCTCATGCAAAAGAGGGTCATGAGGGAGGTAAGGGCAGACATGGTGCGAGGTTTGTCCTGGCCTAGCTGGCGGGCCAGCCATTCGTCCAGAATATTGTGCCCGTAGGAGGCTATGCCCTCAACATCCGGACAGTTGACGATTTGGTTCTTCTTAGTGAAGAACCGATTCCAGAATTGTCGAGAGGACTTGCCAGGCTTCTGGACGACGTTGCCAAGATCGGAAGACACCGGCGGGCGGATATAGGTTCCCTAGAAGTTTTCGGGGAGGCTGTTTAACCAGTGCCGAGCTGGCCCCTTAAGCTTAAGAGGGAGATATTTGATGGCATGGAGATCATCTCCTCGCTCCATGTGACTATGGAGGAGGTGGTCCTCAATACATACGGTTGGATTAGTGGTCCCATCATATTGTTCAACATTCATGGGTTTAAGCCCCTCGGGGAACTGATGCCGCATTACCTCATCTTTGAGGCATAGTGGGTGAGTGGCGCCTCTGACCCGTGCTATGTCGCGCCTATACTCGACGTCAGTATGGGGCCGGTTGCGTTCCTGGACTCTGTTGTTTTGGTCGAACCATGGTCTGTACCCGCCTCTTCTATCGGGCGAGTTCATTCTGGATCCATAGATGGATCTTGTATGGCTTGCTCTGTGCTCTAGGTCATCTAGTAGGTCGAACATGTCATTGGGCTTAAATGGCTCCTTACCCCGCCTTCGGGGCACTGCCGGTATAAAACAGGTGTCATCAGCCATGTTGTCCCGACCACGAGGGGGGCGGTCCCGCTTTTCGTATGGACTACGGTTTGGAGACGGAGAATGAGTGAGTTCATCATTGAATTACAGCAGCTGCCTTCTCTGAGGGTAGCTTTTGGGATGGTTCGACAGATCGGTGCCGTATACTTCCTCGGCTGAGAGGACTTTCGTCCATCGATCATTGAGGTCGTCCTATTCAACTTTGAGTTGTCGTTCTTTTGCCTTTAGGCTGCGAGCCATTGCTATGAGCTGATACCTGATTTCCTCCTTATCTTTAAGGTTATCAGGGATGTACAAGTCATCGGCTTCCGGTATATCTTCCTCCTCGACAGGGGGAAGGTAATTGTCGTCTTCGTAGTTGTTGACGTTATCGGGGTTGTTTTGGTCCTCAGGCCCTTCCGGACCCTCTAACGTGTCATTGGGGATATCGGGATTGCCATGATCAGCAGGGTTATTGACATCCCCATTGCTGATAATCGCTTTTCTTCCCTTTTTTCCTTCGGACCGCTTATGCGGTTTTTGGCGCCTTGATGGTGCATCGCTCGATTTGTCGGGATCGTTGTGAGGCGTGTTGTTGCCGTTAGTGGCAGGAGTATCTACCATGTAGACATCGTATGTGGAAGTGGCGGCCCAACTCCTGGTGTTAACGGGGGTGGGAACACGGTCCTATTCATCCATTTATTTTGCCTCCTCGGAGGCATAGTCTAGCATGTCGGTTAAATCATGGACAGTGGCTATCAAGTGGGTGGTGGGTGGGTCAAAAATTCGTCCTGGACCGCACCGTAACCAAACCGAGTGTAGATAGTGGTTGGATCATTGGTGATCTTGATCGATGAAATCCGATCCAGGGCTTCGTCGACCGCTGAGGGGCCGATCGGATCCAGTTGTTCGGAACTGGTGGAGTTAACCTCCAAGTCGTCCGAACATGGGAAGTTTTTGGCAAGAACACGTGTCCGGTCATCTGGCTTAACGGGCGGACCATGATAAGAGATCAGTTTACCGCTATGGGTTACCCCATCGGCATGTTTGAAGAAGGGGCTCGATGTTAAAGCCTCAGAGTCCTCGGGGGCTACATGCGGAGCTGCGAGCCCGATTAACGACAAGTTGCCCCGAGAGCCGACGGAGTACTCTAAGTTTCCAAATCTGACATCTCGATCCAGGGTGAAGCTCTCAAAGCGGCCAAGATGGCCAACGGAGTCAGCATGCAGCACAACGCTGCCAAAGGCGAAGATCTGTCCAAGGACAAATGATGGGGTTATTACCCCTGGGTAGGTCAAAGCTACCGAGTTCCTCCCACACTTCAAGAAAAAGCATGCCACCAGCTCACCCTTGGCCGGCTGGGACGTAGCTGGCTGACGTGTTGCCGGTTGCCTCGCGGCCTTCCTACAGGCGGCCGGCCGGCCGACAAGACCCCCACGACGACCCCTGGCATGGCCATAGTGTCCGCTGACACTCGAGTGCGCATGGCTACCGTATAGCCGGTAGTACAGCTGACCTCGGCTGACTGTGACGAAGCGGGGCAACAGTGCTGGCACACCTTGACCCACTCCATTACCTACCCTCGGATGGCTACAGTGTCGCTGGCCGTACCGGAGACCTTGGTCGGCTGGCGCTAGACAATGCCCCTCGGGGCAACCCGTGCCGGGGCAGGTGAGCTCAGGCTAGTAGCAAGGCTTGCCGGTGGGCCCAGCAGGAGAAGGGACGGTGCGGCCGCCGAGCCCTACCAGCGACAAGACAGCTCAGTGGGGGGACCCCCAAGCCAGACGGAGAGGCTGCCATGCGAGTCCCCCCAAGCAGTACTTTATAGATATTGTAAGCCGGGGGTTGGCCTATAAAACTCCCCGAGCCCTCCCCCCATGCAAGGGAGAATTTATTTTCGCACACACCCATGGGACACTTCCCACATATTCAACCATGTAGCAAAGGAAGGGGATGTTGGGGAACGTTGCATGGGAAACAAAAAATTTCCTGCGCGCAGACAAGATCGATGCAAGGTGATGAGCATCTACAGGAGGGAGAGTGGATCTACATACCCTTGTAGATAGCTAAGTAGGAAAAGTTAATAAACGCGGTTGATGTAGTCGAACGTCTTCGCGATCCAAATCGCCGAGCGTCTCGCGATCCAATCACGATATGTCCTGATCTAGTACCGAACGGACGACACCTCTGCATTCAGCACACGTACGGGTCGATGATGATCTCCGCCTTCTTGATACAGCAAGAGGGAGCAGAGAGGTAGAAGAGTTCTCCGGCAGCGCGACGACATTAGGGTGATGGTGGTGGAGCTATTCCAGTAGGGCTTCGTCTAAGCACTACTGAAACCAATCTAGAGGAGAAACTACGATCTGGAGGAGAGGGAAGCACGTGGCTGAAAATCTATGTGCACAAACCCTAAATCCTCTAGTATATATAGGAGGAGTAAACGAGGAGGCTTGTCGCAAGGTCCAGCCCTCCTAGGCTTCGGCCAAAGTAGAGGGAGGAGTCCTCCTCCTCCACTCCTAGTCGAATTAGCACTCCTTCCTTATTTAGCCTTTTTGCCTTTTTCCCACCTTTTTCTCCGTGGGCATTTCTTCCCAGACACATGGGACTTTTGAAGGACTTCCACCATCCCACTAAGGGATGGTATTCATCCTCCCACAGCCCATATAGCCTCTTGGGTCAAAATACCCCTCCCGATGGTCCCCCGGTACACTACCGATGAGCCCGAAACTTCTCCGGTAAACACAACAGGACTTCCTATATAACAATCTTTACCTCTGGACAATTTCGGAGATCCTCGTTACGTCTGAGATGTCATCCGGGACTCCGAACAACCTTCGATCACCCCCATACATAACTCTATACTACCAAAATGTCACCGAACCTTAAGTGTGCAGACCCTCTGGGTTCGAGAACTATGTAGACATGACCGAGACACCCCTATGATCACTAACCAATAGCGGGACCGGGATGCCCATATTGATTCCTACATATTCTACGAAGATCTTTATCGGTTGAATCTCTAAGTCAAGGATTCAGTTAACCCCGTATGATGTTCCCTTTGTTTATCGGTATGTTACTTGCTCGAGATTCGATCGTTGGTATCTCCATACCTAGTTCAATCTCGTTGCTGGCAAGTCTCTTTACTCGTCCATAATACAAGATCCCATGGCTAACACTTAGTCGCATTGCTTGCAAGGTTTACTTTCATGTTGTATTACCAAGTGGGCCCTAAGATACCTCTTTGTCACACGGAGTAACAAATCCCAGTGTTGATCCATGCCAACCCAACAGACACCCTCGAAGATACCTGTAGAGTACCTTTATAGTCACCCAGTTACGTTGCGACATTTGATACACACAAGGCACTCTTCCGGTGTCCGTCAGTTGCATGATCTCATGGTCATAGGAACATATACTTGACATGCAGAAAACTGTTGCAATAAACTGACATGATCATATGCTACGTTTACCGTTTGGGTCTTGTCCATCCCATCATTCTCCTAATGATGTGATCCCGTTATCAAATGACATGGCATGTCAATGGCTAGGAAACCTTGACCATCTTTGATCAACGAGCTAGTCTACTAGAGGCATACTAGGGACATAGTTGTGCCTATGTATCCACACATGCAACGTGTTTCCAATCAATACAATTATAGCATGGATAATAAACGATTATCATGAACAAGGAAATATAATAATAACTATTTTATTATTGCCTCTAGGGCATATTTCCAACAGTCTCCCACTTGCAATAGAGTCAGTAATCTAGCTCAAATCACTATGTGATTTACATTGTAATGAATCGAACACCCATACAGTTCTGGTGTTGATCATGTTTAGCCCTCGGAAGAGGTTTAGACAACGTTTCTGCAACATTCAGATCCGTGTGCACTTTGCAAATATTTATGTCCTCCTCCTTGATGTACTCGTAGATGGAATTGAAGTGTCGCATTATGGTTTTGGTCCTCTTGTGAAACCTTGGTTCCTTGGCCAAGGCAATGGCACCAGTGTTATCACAGAACAGATCCACTGGGTTCAGTGCACTAGGCACTACTCCAAGATCTGTCATGAACTCCTTCATCCAGAGACCTTCCTTCAGTGCCTCCGAGGCTGCGATGTAGTCCGCTTCGCATGTAGAATCGGCTACCACGCTCTGCTTTGAACTGCGCCAGCTTACTGAACCCACATTAAGAATAAACACGTATCCGGTTTGCGACTTAGAGTCATCCGGATCAGTTTCAAAGCTTGCATCGACATAACCCTTTATGACGAGCTCCTGTTCACCTCCATAAACAAGAAACATTTCCTTACTCCTTTTCAGGTACTCATTCCAGGATTACCTTGAAACTTCCGGTCATACGTATGGCAAGGCTGACATCGGGTCTTGTGCAGACCATTGCATACATAATAGGGCCTATGGCTGAAGCATAGGTGTTGACACTCATCGTCTCTCTATCTTCTCCAGTTGCTGGGCATTGAGTCTTACTCAACTTCACACCTTGTAACACAGGCAAGAACCCCTTCTTGGACTGATCCATTTTGAACTTCTTCAAAACTTTATCAAGGTATGTGATCTGTGAAAGTCCTATTAAGCGTCTTGATCTATCTCTATAGATCTTAATGCCTAATATGAAAGCAGCTTCTTCCAGGTCCTTCATTGAAAAACTCTTGTTCAAATATTCCTTCACGCTTTCCAGCATTTCTATATTGTTTCGAATCAGCAATATGTCATCCACATATAATATTAGAAACGCTATAGAGATCCCACTCACTTTCTTGTAAATACAAGCTTCTCCATAAAATTGTATAAACCCGAATGCTTGGATCACCTCATCAAAACACAGATTCCAACTCTGAGATGCTTGAATGGATCACTGGAGTTTGCAAACATTGGCAGCATTCCCCGGATCGACAAAACCTTCTGGTTGTATCATATACAACTTTTCCTTAAGAAACCATTAAGGAATGTTGTTTTGACGTCCATCTGCCAAATTTCATATTCGAAATATGAAGCTATTGCCAACATGATTCTGACGGACCTAAGCATCACTATAGGTGAGAAGGTCTCATCATACTCAACTCCTTGAACTTGCGAGAAACCCTTTGCCTCAAGTCGAGCTTTATAGACGGTGACATTTCCGTCCGCGTCCGTCTTCCTCTTAAAGATCCATTTATTACAAATGGCCTTTCGCCCTTCACGTAATACTTCCAAAGTCCATACTTTTTTTTTCATACATGCATCCCATCTCGGATTTCATGGCCTCTAACCATTTCTCGGAATCTAGGCCCATCATCGCTTCTCCATGGCTCGTAGGTTCATCGTTGTCTAACAACATGACCTCCAAGACAGGGTTGCCGTACCACTCAGGAGCAGTACGCGCCCTTGTCGACCTACGAGGTTCAATAGTAACTTGATCAGAAGTTTCATGATCATCATCATCAACTTCCTCCTCAACTGTTGCAGGCTCCACAGAAACAACTTTCTACGATGTGCTACTTTCATGCTGAAGTAAAGGTTCAACAACCTCATCAAGTTCTATTTTCCTCCAACTCAATTATTTCGAGAGAAACTCTTTCTCAAGAAATGTTCCGTTCTTTGTGACAAACACTTTGCCTTCGGTTCTGAGATAGAAGGTATACCCAACTGTCTCTTTTTGGTATCCTATGAAGACGCATTTCTCCACTTTGGGTTCCAGCTTTTCAGGCTGAAGCTTTTAGACATAAGCATCACATCCCCAAACTTTAATAAACGACAACTTTAGCTCCTTGCCAAACCACAGTTCATATGGCGTCGTCTCAACGCATTTCGATGGTGCCCTGGTAAAATTGAATGTTGTTGTCTCTAATGCATAACCCCAAATGATAGTGGAAGATCGGTAAGACACATCATAGAACACACCACATCTAATAAGGTTCAATTACGATGTTCAGACACACCATTACGCTGTGGTGTTCCAGGCGGTGTCAACTGTGAAATAATTCCACATTGTATTAAGTGACTGCCGAACTCATAACTCAGATATACACCTGCTCGATCAGATCGCGGGAATTTAATCTACTTGTTACGATGATTCTCAACATCACTCTGAAATTGCTTGAACTTCTCAAACATTTAAAACTCGTGCTTCATTAAGTAAATATACCCATATCTACTAAAGTCATCAGTGAAGATGAGAAAATAACGATATCCACCACGCGCATCAATGCTCATCGGACCACACACATCAGTATGTATGATTTCCAATAAGTCACTCACCCGTTCCATTCTTCCACAGAACGGCGTTTTAGTCATCTTGCCCATGAGGCATGGTTCACATGTGTCAAGTGATTAAAAATGAAGTGACTCTAAAAGTCCATCAGCATGGGGCTTCCTCATGCGTTTTACACCAATATGACCCAAACGGCAGTGCCACGAGAAATTGGTACTATCACTATCAACTCTACATCTTTTGGCGTCAATGTTATGAACATGTGTATCATCACTATCAGGATTCAGCATGAATAAACCCCTTACATTGAGTGCATGACCATAAAATATATCACTCATATAAATAGAGCAACCTTTATTCTCAGATTTAAATGAGTAACCGTCTCACAATAAACAAGATCCAGATATAATGTTCATGCTTAACGCAAGCACTAAATAACAATTATTCAGATTCATCACTAATCCCAATGGTAATCGAAGAGAGAGTATTCCGATGGCGATCACTTTAACCTTGGAACCATTTCCCACATGCATCGTCACTTTGTCCTTCGCCAGCCTTCGTCTATTCCGTAGTTCCTACTTTGAGTTGCAAAAGCAACCAAACCGAAATCAAATACCCAGGCACTACAACAAGAGTTGGTAAGGTACACATCAATAACATGTATATCGTATATACCTTGTTTGTTGTTGGATGCCTTCTTGTCAGCCAGATACTTGGGGCAATTCCGTTTCTAGTGACCAGTTCCCTTGCAATGAAAGCACTCAGTTTCTGGCTTGGGTCCAGCCTTGGGTTTCTTCACTGGAGTAGCAACTACTTTGCCACCCTTCTTGGATTTACCCTTCTTGCCCTTGCCATTCTTCTTGAAACTAGTGGTTTTATTGACAATCAACACTTGATGTTCTGTCGGTATTTCAGACTCAGCGACTTTCAACATCGCAAACAACTCGGTGACTAACTTTTTCATCCCGTGCATGTTATAGTTCGTCACAAAGCTCTTGTAGCTAGGTGGCAATGATTGAAGAAATCTGTCAGTGATCGCCTCCGGCGGAAGGGGCATCTCTAACTCCGCCAGACGGGTCGAATACCCAGACATTTTGAGTATATGTTCACTAACAGACCCGTTCTCCTCCATTTTGCAAGCATAGAATTTATCGGAGGTCTGATACCCCTCGATCCGGGCATTCTTCTTAAAGATAAACTCCAACTCTTGGAACATCTCATATGGTCCATGACTTTCAAAACATCTTTGAAGCCCCGGTTCTAAGCCATACAACATTGCGCATTGATATATTGAGTAATCTCCAGAACGTGTCTCCCAATCATTCTTAACGTCTTCGGATGACAGGTCAGCGGGTTGGTCACCAAGAGGTGCATCAAGGACATATGCCTTCTGGGAAGCCATGAGGATAATCCTCAGATTTCGGTCCCAGTCCACAAAGTTACTTCCATCATCTTTCAATAGCTTTCTCTAGGAAGGCATTAAAATTCAGGGGTGCTATTGCGCGAGCCATTGATCTACAACATAAATATGCAAAGGTTACTTAGACTATTGTTTAATATAATGAGTTTAGTTAATCAAATTTCTAAAGCTCGCACTCGCATTGACATCCCTCGGATCATTTGAGTGAGTTGAGGTGGTTTCAATGGTGAATATCATCATGCTGATCATATCTACTATAAGACTCATGTTTGACCTTTCGGTCTCTTGTGTTCCAAGGCCATGTCTGTACATGCTAGGCTCGTCAAGTTTAACCCGAGTGTTGTGCATGTGCAACAATGTCTTGCACCCGTTGTATGTGGACATAGAGTCTATCACACCCGATCATCACGTGGTGTCGCGACAACACGAACTTTCGTAACGGTGCACACTCGGGGAGAACACAATTTATCTTGAAATTTAAGTGAGGGATCACCGTATAATGCTACCGTCGTCCTACGCAAAACAAGGTGCATAAAAGGATTAACATTACATGCAAATCATAAGTGACATGATATGGCCATGAACTTGTGCTTTTGATCTCCATCTTGAAAGCACAGGCATGATCTCCATCGTCACCGGCATGACACCATGATCTCCATCATCTTGATCTCCATCAACGTGTTGCCATCGGGTTGTCACGCCCGCCATGCTCATACTACTATAGCTCCCATTTAGCAATAAAGTAAACATTACATAGTGCTTAATGATTGACACGCAGGTCATACAATAATTAACGACAACCCTATGGCTCCTGCCAATTGCCATACTCATCGACATGCATGTCGTCATATTCTATACAACACATGATCATCTCATACATCACATATATCTCATCATGTAATTAGCCACATCACATCATAACAATCCCTGCAAAAAAAAGTTAGACGTCCTCTAATTGTTGTTGCAAGTTTTACGTGGATGCTATGGGTATCTAGCAAGAACAATTCTCACCTACACAAAACCACAACGGTGATACATAAATTGCTTTTCAACCTTCTCACGTACGGATCGATGACGATCTCTGCCTTCTTGATCTAGCAAGAGGGAGTAGAGAGGTAGAAGAGTTCTCTGGCAGCCCGACAGTGTTGCGGTGATGGTGGTGGGGCTATTCCAGCAAGGCTTCACCTAAGCACCTTTCAAACCGATCTATAGGAGAAACTACGATCTAGAGGAGAGGGTAGCACATGGTTGAAAGTCTATGTGCAAAAACCCTAAAACCTCTAGTATATCTAGGAGGAGGAGAGGAGGAGGTTTTGTGCAAGGGCCAGCCCTCCTAGGATTTTTTCCGAAGTGGAGGGATGAGTCCTCCTCCTCCACTCCTAGTCGGATTAGGACTCCTTCCTAATTGAGCCTTTTTGCCTTTTTTCCACCTTTTTCTCCTTGGGATTTTCTTCCCAGCCGCATGGGCCTTTTGTGGGACGTCCACCATACCACTAAGGGATGGTATACATCCTCCCACAACCCATGTAGCCTCTTTGGTAGAAATACCCCTCCCGATGGTCCCCGGTACCCTTCATGCACTCCTGATACACTATCGATGAGCCCGAAACTTTTCCGGCGACCAAAACAGGACTTCGTATATGTCAATCCTTACCTCTGGACCATTTTGGAGCTCCTCATGATGTCCGGGATCTCATCCGGGACTCCGAACAACCTTCGTTCACCACCATACATAACTCTATACTACCGAAACATGACTGAACCTTAGGTGTGCAGACCCTGCGGGTTCAAGAACTATGTAGACATGATTGAGACACCTCTATGGTCAATAACCAATAGCGAAACCTGGATGCCCATATTGATTCCTACATATTCTACGAATATCTTTATCGGTCGAACCTCTATGTCAAGGATTCAATAATCCCGTATGATATTCCCTTTTTTTATTGGTATGTTACTTGCCCGAGATTCGATCGTCGGTATCTCCATACCTAGTTAAATCTCGTTTCCGGCAAGTCACTTTACTCATTCCGTAATACAAGATCCGTTGGCTAACACTTAGTCACATTGCTTTCAAGGCTTATTGTGATGTTTTATCACCGAGTGGGCCCTGAGATACCTCTCCGTAACACGGAGTAACAAATCCCAGTTTTGATCCATGCCAACCCAGCAGACACCCTCGGGGATACCTATAGAGTACATTTATAGTCACCAAGTTACGTTGCGATGTTAGATACACACAAGCCACTCCTCCGATGTCCATGAGTTGCATGATCTCATGGTCATAGAAACATATACTTGACATGCAGAAAACTGTTGCAATAAACTTACATGATCATATGCTACGTTTAAAGTTTGGATCTTGTCCATTCCATCATTCTCCTAATGATGTGATCCCGTTATCAAATGACATCTCATGTGAATGGCTAGGAAACCATGACCATCTTTGATCAACGAGCTAGTCTACTAGAGGAATAATAGGGACATAGTTGTGTCAATGTATCCACACATGCAACACGTTTCCAATCAATACAATTATACCATGGATAATAAACGATTATAGTGAACAAGGAAATATAATAATAACTATTTTATTATTGCCTCTAGGGCATATTTCCAATAGGGGAGACGGCTGCTCCTCCTTCCTCCTCTAGACAACAACTCCAGGAGCACCCTTGTAACCATACCCATCTATCAAGCTAGACCAAGCAGGACTAGGGGTATTACCTCCCTTGGAGGGCCCTTAACCTGGGTACATCGTGTGCCCAACACCGCTTGTGCCTAATCCCGTTCTTGGAGCCCATCGGCATCCTTCAGCCCCAACCACATTCGGTAAGCCTACCGATGGCATCTGTCATGAGATAACGACGAAAGTTGGCGCCCACCATGTGGGGCCATATGCGGCATCGGCCGGAGTCACATTCCGAGCGGGACCCTTCACCACCTGCTTCGGCCACTCCTCGTTCGGAAGGAACCGCAGGCGCATGGGGCTAGCTTCGGTAGGCCCCGCGGGAACAACGTCGGCTTCGCCGAGAAATGCCTCGGGGGTTGAGACTTGCCGACAAGACAGTAACTCACGAGTACCCTCGCAGCCACCACCGCAACGAGGCGCCGACATACGGTAGCCGGAGCGGCCACGGGCAGACGCCAGCCCCGCAGCACGATCTGGCATGGTCGGTCATGCTGGCCGGCCGCCCAGAGCTCGAGGCCTGGCTCAGACCGCGGGTCCACCACATCGACAATGACGCGCGCCTCCGTCTCAATCGGCTAGCACAGTCGGCCCTCCTAGAGGAGGAGCCCTCGATCAGTCTGGCGTGCTTCGGCCCCAGATCCTCAACGAGCCGTTTCCGACCGGCTTCACTCTTCCCCAGGACAACCCAAAGTACAATGGGTCCGCCAAGCCTGATGACTGGCTAATTGACTACACCATCGCAGTCGGCATCGCCTGGGGAACAAGCGCGTAGTGCACATCTGACAGCTCGGAGGGTAGCTCGAACTGGTAGGCAACTTTTCCTTGCCTTGTAGTGATCTTGAAGGGGCCGATGAATCTTGGCGCGTGCTTTCCTTCGACATGGAAGCGCTTGGTCCCATTGAGAGGCATGACCCGGAGGTAAACATGATCTCCGATGTCGAGGTTCAGTTCTCGGTGGTGACAGTCGGCGTGGCTCTTCTGTCTTGACTTGGCGGTCTCGAGGCACTCGCGGACGAGTTGGACTTGCTCTTCGGCTTCGCAGAGGATATCCGGCCCAAAAATTAATCCTTCTCTGGCCTCTCACCAGTTGAGGGGAGTACGACACTTGCGTCCATACAACACCTCAAATGGTGCCATCTCGAGACTTGACTGATAGCTGTTCTTGTATATGAACTCGGCGAACGGTAGGCAATCTTCCCACTTGGCTCCATATGCCAAAACACAAGCGCGGAGCATATCTTCGAGTACCTGATTTACTCGTTCTATTTGACAACCAGTCTGGGAATGGAAAGAAGTGCTAAAGGAGAACTTGGTTCCCATGGCTTCTTGAAACATTTTCCAGAATCTCGAGGTGAACTGGGTGCCTTGATCTAACACAATCTCCTTCGGAACTCCGTGAAGGCTTACGATCCGCTTGATGTAGAGGCTGGCTAAATTGTTACCATCATAGGTGGTCTTGACGGGAATAAAGTGGGCTACCTTGGTCAGGTGATCGACAATGACCCAAATGGAATCATGCCCCTTGCGTGTTCTTGGTAGACCGATGATGAAATCCATCATGACTTTGTCCCACTTCCATTCAGGCACTTTGAGAGGTTGCAATAGACCAGGGGGTCACTGATGCTCAGCCTTGACTCTCTGGCATATGTCACACGTAGCCATGAATGTGCCTATCTCCCGTTTCATGCCATGCGACTAGAATCTAGTCTTGAGGTCTTGATACATCTTGGTTCCTCCAGGATGGATGGAGTAGGGAGTGTCATGAGCTTCTTGCAAGATGAAGATCTAGAGCTCTTCCTTGTTAGGTACGCAGATGCGATCCCCAAACCACACGACTACTTGTTCATCCTCCGAGAATCCGGGGGCCTTGCCTACCTTGATCTTTCTCTTGATGCCTTCAATGCTTTCATGTCCCTTCTGGGATCCTTTGATACCATCCATCAAGGTAGGCTTTACATCGAGGTTGGCGAGGAATCCTGTTGCAACTAGTTCCAAGGCGAAGCTCTCAAGTTCTTCATACAGGGCTGGTAGCCTTTCCTTAATCATAGCATTCAAGGAACAAGCCTTTCTGCTTAAGGCGTCAGCTACCACATTGGCCTTTTCGGGGTGGTATTGAACACTGAGGTCGTAATCCTTGATCAATTCCAACCATCTTCCCTGCCTCATGTTCAACTCCCTTTGAGTGAAGATATACTTCAAAATCTTGTGGACTAAGAATATCTCACATTGCTTCCCCAGAATATAATGCCGCCATGACTTCAAGGCATGAACCACGGCTGGCAACTCGAGATCGTGAGTTGCGTAGTTCTCTTCATGAGAACATAGCTATCTGGATAGATATGCTACGACCCTGCCTTCTTGCATCAGACCACCTCCAAGTCCGGTTCTTGATGCATCACAATAAATCACAAACTCCTTGTGAATATCAGGGGTGGCCAAAACAGGCGTTGTGGTTAATCTCTTCTTGAGCTCCTGGAAACTTTCCTCGCACTTAGCGGTCCATTTGTACTTCTTGTCCTTCTTCAGAAGCTGGGTCATGGGTTGGGCAATACTTGAGAACCCTTCCACGAACTTGCGGTAATAACCTGCGAGTCCGAGGAAGCTCCTGACTTCCTTCACGGTGGTTGGGGTCTGCTATTCAGTCACGGCTTCAATCTTGGTAGGATCCACTGATAATCCTTTTGCAGTTAACACATGACCCAAGAATCCAACTTCATGCAGCTAGAATTCACACTTGCTGAATTTGGCATAAAGTTGGTGCTCTTGAAGCTTTTCAAGGACCAATCTCAAGTGCTCTTCATGCTCTTCTTCCAACTTGGAGAAGACAAGGATGTCATCAATGAAGGCAACAACGGACTTGTCCAAGTACTCCATGAAGACCTTATTCATGAGGTACATGAAGTAGGCAGGGGCATTAGTTAACCCGAATGACATGACCGTATATTCATACATGCCGTACTGGGTTACAAATGCCGTCTTCGGGATGTCTTGGGGTCTGATCTTCAGCTGATAGTACCCAGACCTGAGGTCGATCTTGGAGAACACCTTGGCTCCGTTCAACTGATCAAACATGTCTTCAATCTTGGGGAGTGGATACTTATTCTTTATCATGACCTCATTGAGAGAACGGTAATCAATGCAAAGTCCAATAGTCCCATCCCTCTTTGACACAAATAGAATAGGCGATCCCCAAGGAGAGGCACTAGGGCGAATAAAACCTTTTCTGAGCTGCTCTGCCAATTGCTTCTTCGAATCCTCCAACTCTTCGGATCCCATCTATAGGCCTTCTTATAGATGGGCCTTGATCCAGGCATAAGCTCAATGATGAACTCGATGTCGCGGTCAGGAGGCATTCCGGGCAGCTCGTCAGGAAACACATCTGGGTATTCACATACTACTGGCACTTGATCCAACTCAACTCCTGATAGGCAGTTAGCCTGAGGGGCTCGAGTAAAGGCCGGATTGGGGACATACTTGACTTCCACTCCATGGCTATTGGTCATGGTGACAGTCCTCTTGGCACAGGCTAACAAGCCTTGGTGCTTAGTAAACCAATTCATGCCAAGGATTACATCCAAGCCGGGTGAATCCAGAACTTCATAACACTCTTCAGAAGTCTACCCCGTTGATGTCAATCTTCACTCCATTACACCCTATCCTAGACTTCATAACTGAAGCGGGGGTTTGTATTAGCATACGACTACCCAGGGGTGTAGGTTTCATAGCACTCTCAAGTGCAAACTTTTGGGTGACAAAAGAATGCGAAGCTCCACAATCAAACAATACTGTTGCCGGGGTTGAGTTGACAAGGAACATACCCAGTATGACGTCCGGGTCTTCCTGGGCTTCCTCTATGGTGACGTGATTCATACGACCCTTGCCATTGTTGGGCTGGTTGCGGGGAGCTGGGTTCCTTGGCGGTGCTCCACGGGCTTGACCTTGAGCTGGCGCATTTGGGCGCGGTGCATCTGGCTTCCTATTGGGGCAAAGCTTAGAGATGTGTCCAGACTGACCACATCCAAAACAAGTGACTTGCCCAGGGTTGTTATTGACGTTTCTGCCACCGTTGCTATTATTGGGGTTGCTGTTGTAGGATGGCCTGGGATTGACATACTATTGAGGCTGGTAGCTCGGATGAGGTGCAGTAGGTCTAGCCTGTTGTGGCTGATAGGTTGGCTTGGCTGGGGCTGGCTGCCATGGGCGAGGCATCTGGTTGCTTGAGCTTCCATTGCTGATCATCTTACGCTTGCGAGTGTTATCGATGGCATGACGCTTGTCTTCTAGCATAAGGGCCTTGTTCACTAGGTCAAAGAAAGTGCGACAGTGGCAGATGATGAGTCGGTACTGCAGGACTTGCTGAAGCCCCTCCATGAAGCGTTCCTTCTTGGCAGCCTCTGTGCTGACGTCTTCAAGTGCATACCTTGACAGCAGGTTGAATGTCTGCAAATACTCCTTGACAGAGCCACTTCCTTGCTTCAGCGCTCAGAATTCTCTTTTCTTGATAGCCATGATCCTAGAAGGAATATTGGCAGTACGGAACCCTTCCTTGAAGTCATTCCACATGATCACATGTTCTCCTTGCATTACCTTGAATCATCCCACCAAGCTCGGGTAGTACCTCCAAGGCAATGAGAGGCAAAAAGCACCTTCTCACGATCCTCATTGCAGTTGACCAATGCATGGAGGTCCTCGATGTTGCGGATCCAGTCATTAGCATCCAACGGTTCGACAGTCTCGGTAAAGGTTGGGGCGAGTTCGGTTTGAACTCAGACAGCATGGAGCGTCCATTGCCATTCCTACCTTGCTGCTGGTTGTTCACGAGAGCCTGAGCCATCTGTTGGA
The DNA here is from genome assembly GCA_022496015.1 of Hordeum marinum. Taxonomy (NCBI): domain Eukaryota; kingdom Viridiplantae; phylum Streptophyta; class Magnoliopsida; order Poales; family Poaceae; genus Hordeum; species Hordeum marinum. Next base: position 53,068,897 of record CM039673.1, on the reverse strand, counting down.
TGGCAGCATTGTTGGCCTGGCATTCCTCCCGGAGAGCTTGGAGAAAGTTAGCTATGGTCATGCTCTCCGGCGGAGGTGGTGGCACGGGAATGTCACCTTGTGGTTGCTCCTGGTGTCCTCCAGCATGAGCAGCCCCACCAGCTCCTTGTTGCTGGCTCGAGTTGCCGGCTTCGGGGTTGGTGAAGGAGCTGTTGCAGGTAGTAGTCACCATGCTGTTTGGAGCAGCCAAGTCAAACAACTGGGGTCGACAAGAGGATAAGCAACAATGGCAAAGCGCACCTAAGGGGGTCGGTCAAGTGCACGTGTGTAGAAACAAGAGTCAAAAAGACCAACAACATATATTAAGATAAACGATGGAGTCCTTTACATGTTGCCTAAGGCAAAAGTGCGACATGCATCGGAACACAAACAACAAGCACACATGGTTTCATATGAACCATTACACGAACTCGACTTCGCATGAGGGATACATGACCAATCCTACCCTAGGGGTTCTCAAACTCAGGTGGTGGACTGCTCGGTCTCGTAGTCACACTCCTCTAGGTCTTCCTCTGGTTCATCATCTGAACGAGCGCGTTCCCGGTCGAAGGTGTCGGGGAACGAGGAGGCCCATCCCGACGATGATTTGCAGGCGGGTCGGTGAAGAGCTCACGGTACTCCTTCGCACTCATGCGACGACTACGCGTAGCTGCATGACTAGCTGGGGGTACTCCTCCTCGATAAGCGACAGCTGGTCGTCCCTCGGGTGCTCCATCCTTCTTGATCTTGTCTGGCTTCGTCTTTGCTTGTCGAGGTAGCTCTCGGGTGTGGTAAAGTTCCTCACGGAGCTTCACGGGCTCCTTCATCAAGTTGGGAACCAGACTACCAGCGGAGAGGTTGAAGTATGTCTGGAACCTGAGTGGTGCGCCATCTTTCTTGGTCGGAATCAGCATCCAACTCTCGCCCAAGTCATCCTTCTTGAAGGGAAGGTAGCGAGTAGCTAGCTCGTCAGCCATCTCTGGAATGATGTCTCGAAGGTGCAGAAGCACCTTGCGTGCAGCTGTCTCAACTGCGAGTATCATGGTTTTCATCCGTGGTCCTTCAAAGAACCAACTAGTCGGGGAGTCATTTTCCTTCACGACCACATCCACGTGGTACTTCTTCGTGACAGCATCGACCCAGTGCTCGTGGTAGAGGAAAATGGGTGGTTGGCGAAACTGGCACTTCTCTAGGCTATACTCAAGGAGTAAGGGAAAGCTGGATGTCAGGAACGCTTCGGGTACGACGGCCATCTACAAAGGTTTGAAAGGAGGAGAGTTAGCAAAGTGTTGTGTGAAGCATAGGAGAAGTAAATAGTGTAGATTTCCTATGTCCCAATGCTAGGTGTAGTTTTGAAAATGACTTTTATCCTATCTGAAGTCCATGCTAACTAAGGGCTTCCTACAGTCAGCATGGCTCTGATACCAGCTCTGTGGGGACCCCGACTCATAAGGCGAGATCACCGAATGCACGTGTACAGTGCTCCTAGAGATCAATGCTCACCGAACACATAGAAGCTGAATAACAAGTGTCTTACATCCACACTTAACGTCTTACACAAATGGTGACCACGAAGGTCTCTGTCTTACATAGATAGGGCCACACGGCCAAACACTTAAACGAGAACAAGCAGCAGAAATCTTGGTCGAAAGCATGAACCCATGCCATATGCCTTAACCTATAGGCATTCTGAGTGGGAAGTGTCATAGCTTGCATGTTTGTCTCCAACGAATTCTTCCACAAACTCCTGTTCTTCCATGCCTGGCCAATTAAATAACTAGTGGCAAGCCAATGAGTACTTTGAATGTACTCGCAAGCAACCCAAGGGTGGAACGAGTTAAAAATGATGCATGATATATCACTAAGTAGGTAAATTTGCGGAAAGCTAATTTGACATGATCAAGTATATAATTTGGTGAGCATGCATCAACAACTAGCAGGTATTCATGTGAACATATTGCGGATACCATCACGAGCATCAGTTGAACATCTCATGATCATGCTAAGTCATCAGACTTAGTTCATTCCTCATGCTAAGTCATCGGACTTGGCTCATGTGACCCCTAGTCACCATCACACCCATACTCACACCATATTTCACGAAAACAGCCGGACGTAATTTAAGAAGGACCTCCAACTGCCCATGACCGCGGACATGGCTATTCGAATAGTTTTACACTCTGCAGAGGTTGCACACTTTACCCACAAGACTCAGGGAACTTCCGTGTCATCCACGACTCGCGGTATATAACATACCCGAGGTAAGCACCCGAACAGATGGGAGAGTTCCCCTCGCCACTGTATGAGACCCTCAGAGGGGGTGAGTTGTGTAACATCCCAAAATTCCATTTTGGAATGTTATGAATATAGCTATGCATCTATCATCACCATTGCTTGATTGTATGTGTTAGTTGAAATGCCATTTCTGATTTTTCTGAAAGTCCTTTCTACTTTTCCCTATGTTGCTTTCCCTATTTGAAATTTTGGTTAAAGGTTCAAAATAAGAGAGGAGTAACATGACACTCCACACCAGGGTCTAATTGGTGAATTATTTGAACAAAATAACCAGGGGTTATTTTGAAAATATTTGCAAAAAGGGTTTAAAAACAATTAGGACATTTCTGAAATAATATTTTTTCAAAGTGTTCAAATGACAGAATAGAAATGTTCATTAAATAGCATTTATTATTCTGTTAATTCTGATATATAATACCCCTATATTTACAAACGATTTGAATGCTTTAAAAGCTTTTGAATGTCTCTGGTAAATTAGAAAAACAGAAACGGTAACCGTTTCCGGTATTAAACGGGCCGGCCCACCGGCTTTAAAAGCCGAGACCGTTACCGGTCGGCCGACCGAGCGCAGTAACGTCCCCCTCTCTCTCTGACGCTGGACCCCACCCCGACCGACCGTTGCTTCGAACGGTCGTCTTCTCCCTCCCCCGCGCGCGCCGGACCCGACGCCGGTCGCTCCCCCCCTCACCGGATCTCTCCCCTCTCTCCTCCCCGCACCCCCCCGAGCGCCTATATAAGAGCCCCACTGCCCCGCATCCATTTTCCCCCCGATCCCCCTTCTCTCTCTCGCCGAGACACCGTCGATTGCTCGTCGGAGTTCCACCATCACCGGAAGTCGCCGTCGACCGTAGCCACCACCCCCGACCACCATTCGCCTCGCCGTCGCCACCAATCGACTCCGGAGAATTGTCGCCGTCGCCCGGACCACTTCCTCGTCCTCCCCGACCAGCGGAATACCTCGCCGACGCCGTCGCCGCTACCGGACTCGCCGGAGTACCCCGACGCCGGCAACCTCCTCCCTGTAAGCCCCCTCGACCGTCGGATCCCGAATCAACGTTCCAGATTAGAACAAACTTAAACCGAACCGGTATCTTCTATCGATCGGTCGCCCGCTCTAATTCACCTACCGCACACACTCGCTAGCCAATCGGATCACGCCACGTAGCCCCCTGACCGACGCAAATCTTTTTTTCATTTTCTGTTTTGTTTTAATTAACAGAATGTTTTCCAATTTTGTTTTGCTTATATCTTTTAATCTATTTAGTATTTTGAGTTGATTCTTTTTGCAATAGCTCACATTTTTCATGTAGTTTCACCCTGTACTTTTAAATTTCAAATTTGAACTATAAAATTTGAATTTAATCAAATTTGCTCAAAATCTTCAAATCTGAATAACTAGAGTTTGAAAATAGATTTTGATATGATTCTTTTTGTCACTGTTAGATATTGGTTAGGACTATCTCCATGTTCAGTTTGAGGATTTTTAGGATGATTTTTAATAGTGTTTTAGCTATAACAGAATCTGCTTATTATTATAATATAGTTTTATAAACTTAATTTTGATTAGTTTGATTTAGAATTTGGTTTTATTTGTTTATTAGGTTCTGTTAGTAAACATTTAGTGTTTTCACTTACTGTTAATAAAAATATAAATTTGCCTAGTTTAATTTCATTTAACATAGGAATCACAACTTCTTTTCAAATAGGCATAATTTGATTAAAACAACTAACTAGTAATAGTTTTCTTTTCAAATAAGTTTTGTATAATTAATTCTGTTTTCTAAGACAAATTTATTTGTAAGTTATTTTCTGTAAGAACATGTTTTGTCAACAAAATAATAAGTTTAGTTTTCATTCTTTTTTGTTAATATAACTATAGTTGATTCATATAGTGTTTATCACAAACTTGTATAAACTCTACTAAAGTTTTCCCAAAAAACTTAAATTGATTATATTCTGTTTATTAATAAAATATTCTATTGTTTCCCTTGCTGTTAACAATTGTTTTGCTATTTCAAAATAGTTTTATTATGTAGTAGTGTTTTCATCATCCCCTTTGGAAAAACCAAACTTTGTGTGTTTTACTTGCTAGAGACTTTTGTGCATTGTTTGCCTTGTTTGTTTAGTACTTCTTTGCTGAATGTTATGAGTACTTATTTTGGTTGTATGCTTATTTGAGTGCATTGTTTGTTTCGTTAGATTATCCAGAGTGCGAAGCTTGTTACCTAGAGTCACTCACGTACGAAGATCATCAATCAGGCAAGTCACTTTGATCATGTTTTACCCATGTTTTATATGCATTAGTTCTACCATCTCCCCAGTTGCATGCAAGATAGGTTAGTTGGAAACTTGGTTACATTGTAGTAGTATCATGTGGTAGATACCTCTCTCAACCCCCTTTGACAACATTGGCCCCGGGAAACGTTGTTTTACCTTTTGCTATGCTATTAGTAGACGGGGTTGGTTGTGTGATTCATGAGAGTTGAGAGAGTTAATAATTTCAAGACCTACATAATGATCAAGATTTCAATACTCCAAGTTTTCAACATACCTCTGGGTGGATGATGGTTGAACGGCACCCTGGAGAAACCAGTGGTTAGCCTAGGTGATGCTGGAGATGGCCAGTATTCACGCGGAAAGGTCCACCCAGGCACAAAGAGATGGATGGATGCTTTAAAACCCAAGGCTTACCTGCACAGCCACAAGTCATTATGGGCTCTGGCTTGGTTGGATATCGTGGTGACCCTGGACAGGTGGTGCTACGAGAGGTAGAAGAACGGTAGGAAAGGATGGGCACCGTCAGAGTCGCAGGGAAACCCTTTGGAAGACCATGTTTTGGTCATCCGTTTCTCAAACACCCTGAAGTGCGAGAAATCAAACGGAGGCGACCAAATCTTGTGGGGAACGTGTGCAAAACTCTGCAGAGTACTTAAACCTAATCGATTAGCCGTGTCCACGGTTATGGACGACTTGAGCCAAAGGAATTGGAACTTCCGGAACTCTCAACACAAATAATATGATGATGTGGGTATTTAATAATTTTGGGTATGAGAATTGGTTGGTGGAACCATCTCATTAATCAACCAACTTAGTAATGTTTTGCTTAGCCCCTTTTCTTGATGTAGGAAAAATTGGCTTTACGCAAAACTTACCACCCCACCTGCCATATATGCATATAGACTAGCTGATTATTTTCACACCTCTACTGTGACTTTGCCGGCATATTCCATATGCTGACCTACACGGCTGCAACGTATCATGTTGCAGAGTATTTTTCCGACCAGGAGTGAGGACGCGTTCTATGCTCAGTGAGATGCCCTTGGAGTCGGATGGACTCATCTACCGTCGACGCTTCCGCAAGATTTAGATATTCTCATGAGTTGGCCTTTAGCCACTTTATTGTAATTTTTATTGTAATAAAGGACTCTATATGAGATTGCGATTAATATAATGCTGTGTGATTTCCCTTTGATATATACATTGATGTACCGTGTGTGTACCAGCATGATCTTGGGATGGTACGGAAAACACCGGAGACTTGGCCTTTCAGGTCGGGTCGCTACAGAAATGGTATCAGAGCACACGCTGACCGTAGGACGTAACCTCTAGGATTGGAAAGCCTTAGGATTGTTTCTCTTTGTCTTTAAATATATTATACTCTCATCTATTCGTTTCTGACTCCTCTCCGATTATTTCAAAATTTATAGATGGCCACCTTCATCCCAGTGTTGATCACGGAGTTTTGCCAGCCTGACGCAACGATGCCCTTTGGTAAGGAGCTGATGAGAATCGTCAAGGACGTAAGGATTGCTTTGCCGAGCATCACCAGGATTCCTATCATGTCATTTCCCCAAGATGGACGCTACAGGATCGAGGTGCATATTCCAGGGAAGACCTTTGGGAATCGGAAGGAACCCATAGATCTCAAGTTCGTGGCACCCAGTTGGATACTTGGAAGAGACATGGCCATTCATCGTGCCCTTGGACGTATTCAGGAGGAATACAGAGGTGGAACCATTTCACCAGGACTCAGCATGGTTTGCCGCAGAGATGCCCATGGCAACATCATCACCAATCCCACTGCAGACACCACTATCTCCTATATCCAGACCTTGGAGACTCACATCAGGACTCTGGAGCTTCAAGTTCGTGCTGACACGAAGACTATCAAGAATCTGATGAATCGCGAGCTGGACCTTGAAGCTGATCTGCGAGAGGCCAACTATGAACACGAGCATGAAGTGAAGGACTTCCTAGAGAGGATTGATGAGCAGAATGCACGCATCGCAACTCTGGAGGAGCAGCTAGACATGGGGGAAAACCTTCACCCCGAAGGAGACATGGCACCCTTCATCAGTGACGATGAAGACTACGAGGAAAGCACCACCGGTGGACCTACGACTATGCACTTTTGAGGAGAACATTAGTTATGCCCTCCATGTATCTTTTATTCGTTAAAGCGTAGGTTGATGCTTAGTTGTCTGAGATTTGTATTTCCATTGTTTGACATTGATTGAATAAATGAATGAGTGTTTGGTGTGATATGTTTGTTGCATTGCATATGGGTAGTGAATTTCTTCTAGACCCTTGTTCTATTCTAATTCTCATCCCTCTGAAAACAGCAAGATGCCTCCACGACGTGAGACCGACTTCACTTTTTCCGGAACTCACTCAACTCCTTCAGCAACAGAATGCACTGATGCAACTATTGATTCAGAATCAGACCAACAATCAGAACAACAATAATCATCACCATCCACCCCAGACTGACAATCTCACCCGTTTTCTGAGAATGAATCCTCCAACTTTCTCCAGCAGCACTGAGCCCATTGTGGCAGATGACTGGCTCCGCAAGATGGAGAGAGAACTTGTCACCGCTGGATGCACTGACGCTGAGAAAGTGCGATTTGCCGCACATCAACTGGAAGGACCAGCAGCATCATGGTGGGAGAATTACACCACCACATATCCTATTGCAGATGTGACTTGGGAGCAGTTCAAGCTTGCTTTCCGCACCGCTCATGTTTCAGCTGGAGCCATGAGTCTAAAGAAGCGCGAGTTTCGCAACTTGCGCCAGGGTAATCGCTCTGCGGCCCAATATGTGGAAGAGTTTAACATGTTGGCCCGTTATGCCCCAGGAGATGTGGCCGATGATGCGGCCAAGCAAGAAAAGTTTCTGGAAGGACTCAATGATGAGTTGAGCATACAGCTGGTAGTGGCTAATTTCACCAACTACCAAGAGCTGGTGGATAAGGCACTTATTCTGGAAGGTAAACATCAGCAGATTGAGAACCGCAAGCGGAAGTACACTCAGGGGAAGTTCAACTCTGGAGCTCATCAGAAGCCTCGTTACTCCCCGTACTCCGGGAATACCGGATCAGGAAACAGTAAGTTTGGAAAGCACACTCATACTGTGCATAACCATGGAGGCCACCATCATGGAGGAAATGGGAACAACCGTCTCAACCATGGTAACTTCAAGACTGACAATGGGAATGGGAACAACAACCAGCACCATCAAGTTCCTGCTCAGAAGGATCTGAGTCACATTACCTGTTTCAAGTGCCAGAAGACAGGGCACTATGCTACTGAGTGTCCCCAGTGCAAGCAAGGCAATGGAAACGACACTAACAACGGCAACTCCGCAGCCAAGAAGCCCAATCCGTTTCCCCGTGCTCAAGTGAATCACATCGATGTGGAAGAAGTCTATGATCAGCCCGAGACTGTGGTTGGTAAGTTTTTATTGCATTCACGTCCTGTTACAGTACTTTTTGATTCGGGTGCAACTCATTCATTCATATCAAGGGTAGTTGTGGATAAGTATGGTTTGCCCACCAAAACCCTTAGTCAGCCCATTAAGGTTAGTTCTCCAGGAGGTATGATGATGGCAGGGATAGGATGCCATGCCTTGAAACTCAATATAGGAAATCATGTTTTTCCCACCGACCTCATCGTCTTAGAGTCACAAGGATTGGATGTAATCCTAGGCATGGATTGGATGACCAAGTATGAAGGAAATATTGATTGCCCTAGCAAGTTTGTTTCACTCACCACCCCGGAGAACAAGAGGATTAAGTATGTATCCCGACGCACACGTATGAGTGCTTGGTTAAATTCTCTCACAGGAGTTGTTCAGGAGGAAGTACCTGTGGTAAAAGAATTTCCAGATGTATTTCCGGAAGAATTACCCGGAATGCCACCAGATAGGGAAATTGAGTTCTTAATAGAGCTACAGCCAGGGACAGCTCCAATTTCCAAGAGACCCTATCGGATGCCCGCAAATGATCTGTTGGAAATCAAGAAGCAAATCAAGGAGTTATTGGACAAGGGGTATATTCGCCCAAGTTCTTCACCTTGGGGAGCCCCAGTACTTTTGGTGGAGAAGAAGGATAAATCCTTGAGAATGGTAGTGGACTATCGTGCCTTGAACGAGGTGACTATCAAGAACAAGTACCCTCTGCCGATGATTAACGATTTGTTTGATCAGCTCATAGGAGCCAAAGTATTCTCCAAGATCGATCTTCGATCAGGGTATCACCAGTTGAAGATTCGTGAACAGGATATACCCAAAACAGCTTTCACCACGAGGTATGGCTTGTATGAGTATACGGTCATGTCTTTTGGATTGACTAATGCTCCTGCCTACTTCATGAATTTGATGAACAAAGTATTCATGGAATACCTAGACAAGTTTGTTGTGGTGTTCATCGATGACATTCTGATATTCTCCAAGAACGAGGAAGAGCATAAGGAACATTTGTGTTTAGTTCTGGAGAAGCTAAGAGAGCATCAGTTATATGCCAAGTTCAGCAAATGTGAATTTTGGTTGACGGAAGTCGGATTCCTTGGACATGTTATTTCCGGAGAAGGAATAGCCGTAGACCCCGCTAAGGTTGAAGCCGTCACCAAGTGGAAGTCACCCACCTCAGTTAAGGAGATCCGCAGTTTCCTTGGACTTGCTGGATATTACCGGAGGTTCATTGAGAATTTCTCAAAGGTTGCCAAGCCCATGACAGAGTTGTTGAAGAAAGAATCCAAGTATGTTTGGACTGTGGAATGTGAAGCCAGTTTCCAGGAGTTAAAGGAACGTTTGGTCACAGCCCCAGTGTTGATCTTGCCCGATATTCGGAAGGATTTCCAGGTTTATTGTGATGCTTCACGTCAAGGACTTGGAGGAGTACTTATGCAGGATGGAAAAGTTGTAGCCTATGCTTCCAGACAGCTACGACCTCATGAGTTGAATTATGCCACTCATGATTTGGAACTAGCAGCCGTAGTGCACGCACTCAAGACCTGGAGACATTTCCTTATCGGAAATAGTTGTGATGTTTACACCGACCATAAGAGCTTGAAGTATATCTTCACGCAGAAAGAGTTGAACCTCAGACAGAGGAGATGGTTAGAGTTAATCAAGGACTATGACATGAGATTACACTACCATCCAGGTAAGGCTAATGTTGTAGCCGATGCTTTGAGTCGGAAAACTTATGTGAACACACTCACAGCTGGAGGATTACCTCAAGAGTTAGTCGATGATCTCAGAGAGCTCAAGCTAGAGATAGTTCCAAGAGGATATGTTGCTACACTGGAAATTCAGTCCACCTTGACCGAAAGAATTCGAAAAGCCCAGAAATCGGACAAGGAGATAGCTGAGATTAAACAGAGAATGGAAGATGGTAAAGCTAAAGGTTTTCGTGAGGATGAACACGGAACTTTGTGGTTCGAGAACCGAATCTATGTGCCCAATGAACCAGAGCTCAGGAAGTTGATACTTCAGGAAGCCCACGATTCACCTTACTCGATACACCCAGGCAACACCAAGATGTATCTGGATTTAAAGGAAAGTTATTGGTGGACAGGTATGAAGAAAGATATTGCAGAGCATGTTGCGATATGTGATGTTTGTCAGCGAGTAAAGGCAGAACATCAGAAACCAGCAGGGTTACTCCAACCTTTGCCGATCCCCAGTGGAAATGGGAAAAGCTTGGTATGGATTTCATCACAGGATTACCCAGGACCCGTTCAGGTTATGATTCCATCTGGGTAGTGGTTGATCGCTTGACCAAGGTAGCACATTTCATTCCAGTGAAAACCACCTATACCAGTGCTAAGCTAGCCAAGATATATATGACCAGGATTGTATGTCTGCATGGAGTTCCGAGGAGTATCGTGTCAGATAGAGGAACACAATTTACCTCAAAGTTTTGACATCAGTTACATGAAACTTTGGGTACAAGGCTAGAGTTTAGTACAGCTTTTCATCCGCAGACAGATGGACAGACTGAGAGAGTCAACCAGATTCTGGAAGACATGTTGAGAGCTTGTGCGCTAGATTATGGATCTAGTTGGGATGACAACTTACCTTACGCAGAATTCTCGTACAACAACAGTTATCAAACCAGTCTAAAGATGGCCCCTTTCGAAGCTTTATACGGAAGGAGGTGCAGAACACCACTGACGTGGGATGGTGTTGGAGACCGACAACTTTTTGGTCCCGACCTTATTCAAGATTCGGAAGAGAAAGTCAGGTTGATTCGTGACAGACTCAAGATAGCTCAATCTCGACAGAAGAGTTATGCTGACAGCAAACGTAAAGAAGTGACATATGAAGTGGGAGACAGAGCATATCTTCGTGTATCCCCGCTTCGAGGAACCAAGAGATTTGGTGTAAAAGGAAAATTAGCACCCAGATTCATAGGCCCCTACAAAATTCTTGAACGTAGAGGTGAAGTTGCATACAAACTGGAATTGCCAGAAGGATTATCCGAAGTTCATAATGTGTTCCATGTGTCCCAGCTGAAGAAATGTCATGCTGAGATGGCCGACATCCCTTTGAGAGATACAGTGCCCCTAGAGGCCATACAGCTTGAAAGTGATCTGACTTATGAGGAGAAGCCTGTCAGAATCCTCGAGACATCCAACAGAGTTACCCGCAGCAAGATTATCAAGTTCTGCAAAGTTTTGTGGAGTCACCATACTGAGGAAGAAGCCACTTGGGAACGCGAAGAAGATCTTCGTAGAGACCATCCGCACCTATTTTCTAGCCAACCCGAATCTCGAGGGCGAGATTCATCTTAAGGTGGGTAGGTTTGTAACATCCCAAAATTCCATTTTGGAATGTTATGAATATAGCTATGCATCTATCATCACCATTGCTTGATTGTATGTGTTAGTTGAAATGCCATTTCTGATTTTTCTGAAAGTCCTTTCTACTTTTCCCTATGTTGCTTTCCCTATTTGAAATTTTGGTTAAAGGTTCAAAATAAGAGAGGAGTAACATGACACTCCACACCAGGGTCTAATTGGTGAATTATTTGAACAAAATAACCAGGGGTTATTTTGAAAATATTTGCAAAAAGGGTTTAAAAACAATTAGGACATTTCTGAAATAATATTTTTTTCAAAGTGTTCAAATGACAGAATAGAAATGTTCATTAAATAGCATTTATTATTCTGTTAATTTTGATGAATAATACCCCTATATTTACAAACGATTTGAATGCTTTAAAAGCTTTTGAATGTCTCTGGTAAATTAGAAAAACAGAAACGGTAACCGTTTCCGGTATTAAACGGGCCGGCCCACCGGCTTTAAAAGCCGAGACCGTTACCGGTCGGCCGACCGAGCGCAGTAATGTCCCCCTCTCTCTCTGACGCTGGACCCCACCCCGACCGACCGTTGCTTCGAACGGTCGTCTTCTCCCTCCCCCGCGCGCGCCGGACCCGACGCCGGTCGCTCCCCCCCCCTCACCGGATCTCTCCCCTCTCTCCTCCCCGCACCCCCCCGAGCGCCTATATAAGAGCCCCACTGCCCCGCATCCATTTTCCCCCCGAGCCCCCTTCTCTCTCTCGCCGAGACGCCGTCGATTACTCGTCGGAGTTCCACCATCACCGGAAGTCGCCGTCGACCGTAGCCACCACCCCCGACCACCATTCGCCTCGCCGTCGCCACCAATCGACTCCGGAGAATTGTCGCCGTCGCCCGGACCACTTCCTCGTCCTCCCCGACCACCGGAATACCTCGCCGACGCCGTCGCCGCTACCGGACTCGCCGGAGTACCCCGACGCCGGCAACCTCCTCCCTGTAAGCCCCCTCGACCGTCGGATCCCGAATCAACGTTCCAGATTAGAACAAACTTAAACCGAACCGGTATCTTCTATCGATCGGTCGCCCGCTCTAATTCACCTACCGCACACACTCGCTAGCCAATCGGATCACGCCACGTAGCCCCCTGACCGACGCAAATCTTTTTTTCATTTTCTGTTTTGTTTTAATTAACAGAATGTTTTCCAATTTTGTTTTGCTTATATCTTTTAATCTATTTAGTGTTTTGAGTTGATTCTTTTTGCAATAGCTCAAATTTTTCATGTAGTTTCACCCTGTACTTTTAAATTTCAAATTTGAACTATAAAATTTGAATTTAATCAAATTTGCTCAAAATCTTCAAATCTGAATAACTAGAGTTTGAAAATAGATTTTGATATGATTCTTTTTGTCACTGTTAGATATTGGTTAGGACTATCTCCATGTTTAGTTTGAGGATTTTTAGGATGATTTTTAATAGTGTTTTAGCTATAAAAGAATCTGCTTATTATTATAATATAGTTTTATAAACTTAATTTTGATTAGTTTGATTTAGAATTTGGTTTTATTTGTTTATTAGGTTCTGTTAGTAAACATTTAGTGTTTTCACTTACTGTTAATAAAAATATAAATTTGCCTAGTTTAATTTCATTTAACATAGGAATCACAACTTCTTTTCAAATAGGCATAATTTGATTAAAACAACTAACTAGTAATAGTTTTGTTTTCAAATAAGTTTTGTATAATTAATTCTGTTTTCTAAGACAAATTTATTTGTAAGTTATTTTCTGTAAGAACATGTTTTTTCAACAAAATAATAAGTTTAGTTTTCATTCTTTTTTGTTAATATAACTATAGTTGATTCATATAGTGTTTATCACAAACTTGTATAAACTCTACTAAAGTTTTCCCAACAAACTTAAATTGATTATATTCTGTTTATTAATAAAATATTCTATTGTTTCCCTTGCTGTTAACAATTGTTTTGCTATTTCAAAATAGTTTTATTATGTAGTAGTGTTTTCATCATCCCCTTTGGAAAAACCAAACTTTGTGTGTTTTACTTGCTAGAGACTTTTGTGCATTGTTTGCCTTGTTTGTTTAGTACTTCTTTGCTGAATGTTATGAGTACTTATTTTGGTTGTATGCTTATTTGAGTGCATTGTTTGTTTCGTTAGATTATCCGGAGTGCGAAGCTTGTTACCTAGAGTCACTCACGTACGAAGATCATCAATCAGGCAAGTCACTTTGATCATGTTTTACCCATGTTTTATATGCATTAGTTCTACCATCTCCCCAGTTGCATGCAAGATAGGTTAGTTGGAAACTTGGTTACATTGTAGTAGTATCATGTGGTAGATACCTCTCTCAACCCCCTTTGACAACATTGGCCCCGGGAAACGTTGTTTTACCTTTTGCTATGCTATTAGTAGACGGGGTTGGTTGTGTGATTCATGAGAGTTGAGAGAGTTAATAATTTCAAGACCTACATAATGATCAAGATTTCAATACTCCAAGTTTTCAACATACCTCTGGGTGGATGATGGTTGAACGGCACCCTGGAGAAACCAGTGGTTAGCCTAGGTGATGCTGGAGATGGCCAGTATTCACGCGGAAAGGTCCACCCAGGCACAAAGAGATGGATGGATGCTTTAAAACCCAAGGCTTACCTGCACAGCCACAAGTCATTGTGGGCTCTGGCTTGGTTGGATATCGTGGTGACCCTGGACAGGCGGTGCTACGAGAGGTAGAAGAACGGTAGGAAAGGATGGGCACCGTCAGAGTCGCAGGGAAACCCTTTGGAAGACCATGTTTTGGTCATCCGTTTCTCAAACACCCTGAAGTGCGAGAAATCAAACGGAGGCGACCAAATCTTGTGGGGAACGTGTGCAAAACTCTGCAGAGTACTTAAACCTAATCGATTAGCCGTGTCCACGGTTATGGACGACTTGAGCCAAAGGAATTGGAACTTCCGGAACTCTCAACACAAATAATATGATGATGTGGGTATTTAATAATTTTGGGTATGAGAATTGGTTGTTGGAACCATCTCATTAATCAACCAACTTAGTAATGTTTTGCTTAGCCCCTTTTCTTGATGTAGGAAAAATTGGCTTTACGCAAAACTTACCACCCCACCTGCCATATCTGCATATAGACTAGCTGATTATTTTCACACCTCTACTGTGACTTTGCCGGCATATTCCATATGCTGACCTACACGGCTGCAACGTATCATGTTGCAGAGTATTTTTCCAACCAGGAGTGAGGACGCGTTCTATGCTTAGTGAGATGCCCTTGGAGTCGGATGGACTCATCTACCGTCGACGCTTCCGCAAGATTTAGATATTCTCATGAGTTGGCCTTTAGCCACTTTATTGTAATTTTTATTGTAATAAAGGACTCTATATGAGATTGCGATTAATATAATGTTGTGTGATTTCCCTTTGATATATACATTGATGTACCGTGTGTGTACCAGCATGATCTTGGGATGGTACGGAAAACACCGGAGACTTGGCCTTTCAGGTCGGGTCGCTACAAGTTGACAGCTCACTACACCCCTGGACGAGCGGCAGCTACATACAGGCAGGTATCACTCGGTCGTACCATGGCTGAAAAGCCAACCAAGAGTGGGGGGCCACCTTCACCCACTCTTGAACTTTCCCTCGGTCCACGACCCATCTTACATCATGGCACCTATGTTTGAATGGATCGCATCATGGTGGCTCATCCTCTTTGGCGTCCACGGCACCCATGTTTGAACCGCTCGCATCATGGCTGCTCGCCCTCTTGAGTGACTTGAGATCTTCACTCGTAAGATAAGGCACTCATGTTTGAACGGCTTGCAACGTTGCGGCTCATCCTCTTGAGTGAATTTAAATCTTGCATCAATAAGGCGGTGCACCCATGTTTGAATGGCTCGCAGCGTGGCGGCTCATCCTCTTCAGTGACCCTCAATCTTTCTTCAGTAAGATGTCGCACCCATGTTTGAGCGGCTCGCAATGTGGCGGCTCGTCCTCTTGAGAAACCTTAAATCATGCCATCTTGCACGCCGCCATCTCGCGGCGGCCAATCTGTAAGCCGACGTGAGAGCCTTGCTTAAAAGGAATGATAGACTACTCATATAAACAAGGAATTCCTTCTTTTCGGGATCCCATTCGAAAAGAACTCCAAAGTTAAGCGTGCTTGGCTTGGAGCCATTCTATGATGGGTGACCGACTGGGATGTTTGTCCCGGGTGCGCATGAGTGAGGACAAAGTGCGCAGGAAAGACTAGTGTTGTTCCGTGAGGCCAGTCTAGATCCCGCCAGGCGTAACGGGGTGTTACAATTGGTATCAGAGCTGACCCTTGCGGTTACACGGGAATGCACGGGTCAGGTGCACGGGCATGTGGCGCATGGCGTGTGTGGCCCATTGTGGCACACCACATGGCACATTTGTTGCACTGGACGCGCATACTTGTGCCAAAAGGGAACGTTCCTGATGGGCCGACGAGGCCGTCGGTTCCTTTGAGTGGGGGTGTAAGTGAGAGCCTGGCTTAATAGGAATGATAGACTACTCATATCAACACGGAATTCCTTCTTTTCCCGGAGCCCATTTGAAAAGAACTCCACAGTTAAGTGTGCATATCTTGGAGCAATTATAGGATGGGTGACCGACCGGGAAGTTGGTCTCGGGTGCGCACGAGTGAGGACAA
The DNA here is from genome assembly GCA_022496015.1 of Hordeum marinum. NCBI lineage: Eukaryota > Viridiplantae > Streptophyta > Magnoliopsida > Poales > Poaceae > Hordeum > Hordeum marinum. The sequence goes on along the minus strand of CM039673.1, from coordinate 53,052,804 downwards.
TGTGCGCAAGAAAGACTAGTGTTGGTCTGTGGGGCCAGTCTAAAACCCGCCAGGCATAACGGGCTGTTACAGCCGCCATCAGGAAAGGCCGCCGTCTTGAAAGTCATCAAACAATGGCGCTACTTGTAGCCAAATAGCCGGTCAGAAAGGGTGAGCTAGCTAAACCCGGCGGGTTGGAAACCCCCAAGTGACCAAGCAGAAGGTGTTCATCTTTGCACAAATATGTAATGCAACAAAGAAGAGACGACAGAGGCCCTGTCTTGCAGGGATGCAAATTTTATTATATGACAAGTATAATAAGGCCGTAGATGAGCGATGTTCCACGACATGTGAGTTTCTTGTCCAGAGGTACGCGACTCATCTCGCACACCGATGAGATAACAAGACCCATTGTTTAGGTTCCTGCTAACCACGAAAGGTCCTTGCCATGGGGGTGACAACTTGTGCGCATCTGTCTGATCTTGAATCAAGCGTAACACCAAGTCGCCTTCTTGGAACATCCGGGTCTTGACCCTGCGAATATGGTAGGGATGCAGGTACTGCTGGTAAATCGTCGATCGAGCTACCGCAAGATCGCGTGCTTCATCAAGAGCATCCCATGCATCTTATCGTGCCGTCTCAGTATCAACTTCCACATAAACCCCCGGCGAGTCATGACGTATGTCCCTTGGTAACATGGCCTCCGCACCGTAAACCATGAAGAAGGGCGTAAAACCCGTCGACCTGTTGAGCGTAGTGTTAATGCTCCAGAGGGCGGACGGCAACTCTTCAACCCGACAACCCGGCGTTCTCTGCAAAGGAACCATAAGACGGGGCTTGATACCTCTCAATACCTCCTGATTAGCCTGCTCTGCCTGCCCGTTGGATTGAAGATGAGTAACAGACGAAACATCAAGTCGGATGTGCTCGCTTTTATAGAAGGCCTCCGTAGCTCCTGTGGATAAAGTCGTGTCATTATCCGTGATAATGCTATGAGGGTATCCAAATCAGTAGATCAGCTTTCTGACAAACTGAACCGTTGTGGCCGTGTCGCACTTGCTAACCGGCTCAGCCTCCACCCACTTGGTCAATTTATCCACTTCTGCTAGTAGGTGGGTCTTTTTGTCTTAGACCGTTTGTCAAGCCCCCATATCGCAAACGGTGGTCAATTTATCTACCAGAAGAAACCGTGCCGGAGAGCTTTGGCCACCAAATATTTTGATCCAGCGTGATGTCCGCAACTGCCAGCATGTATTTCGTATAAGATTTCCTTGCCTTCCTCCATAGACACACAACGCTGGAAGATGCCAGTTATGCTGCACTTGTGCAACTCTCCCTTAATGATGGTCATGGATTTAGAACGCCTCACGATTCGTCGTGCCAGAATCTCATCTTCCGGTAACTCGCCCCGGGTCAGATATGCCAGATACGGCAATGTCTAGTCCGGAATAGCATGTGAAGCCGCCACTAGCTGCCCTTTCGAGTCAAGTATTGCCAGATCTTCCTGTGAAGGTAACTTAACAGACGGGTGATAAAGTACATCCAAAAAGATATTGGGCAACACCGGCTTACGCTGAGATCCCAATCTTGACAATGCATCCACCGCTTCATTCTTACGACAGTTATTATGATCCACTTGTTTACCGTTAAAAAATCCAGCAACAATATCTACCTCTTGCCGATAAGCCGCCATCCGTGCATCCTTGGAATCCCACGTGCCTGACACCTGTTGTGCCCCCAAATATTAGTCGCCAAGGCATCTAACACGGCTCAGGTTCATCTCCTTGGCCACATGAAGTCCATGAAGTAAAGCTTCGTACTCAGCTGCATTGTTCGTGCAAGGAAACATTAGCCTTAACACATAACAAAACTTATCACCTTTGGGGGAGGTTAAGACAACTCCAGCCCCCGATCCCTCAACCTGTCTGGACCTGTCAAAGTAAATTGTCCGATACGTGTTGTCCGGATTTTCTTCCTGTGACTAACACTCTGTCCAATAATTTATGAAATCCACCAACGCTTGAGACTTCAAAGCTATGCGAGGCACGGATTTCAAATTGAGAGGCCCAAGCTCCAGCGTCCACTTAGCAATTCTGCTAGTGGAGCAGAGCTAACTACCGTGATCTGGTGCCCAAGGAAATAATGCTTCAACTTGCGATTTGCCATGAAAACCCCGTATGCCAGCTTCTACCAGTGTGGGTATCGTTGCTTTGATTCTATAAGCACCTCACCGACATAATAAACTGGCCTCTGGACTGGATACTCTTTCCCTACCTCCTTGCGTTCTAACATAATCGCAGCACTAACCGCCTTATTGTTAGCCACCACATACAAGAGCAAGGGTTCCCTCTCAGCCGGAGCAGCTAAAATCGGCGGCTCGACCAACTGCTTCTTAAGCGCTTCAAGACCTTCGTCCACAACCTTACTCTACACAAAGTCATCCGGCTTCTTCATCGTCTGGTACAGAGGAATGGCCTTCTCCCCCAGGAAGCTAATGAAGCGGCTTAAAGTGGGAATACGACCCGCCAAGCATTATACATCATTGATGCTTGCCGGATTAGGTAGAGATGTGATGGCCTTTATTTTGTCCGGGTTGGCTTCGATGCCTCACTCTGAAACCAAAAAACCTAGAAGATTACCTGCGGGAACTCCAAAAACAGACTTAGCTGGGTTAAGCATCATTTTATAGACCCGTAAGTTTTCAAATGTTTCCTTTAGATCGTCTAACAACGTCTCCTTCTTCCTTGACTTAACCACGATATTGTCCACATATGCATGAACATTGCGCCCAATCTGACCGTGAAGGCAATTCTGCACACAGTGTTGGAAAGTCGCCTCCGAACTTTTGAGCCCAAACGGCATATCCACATAGCAAAACACTCCAAAAGGTGTTATAAACGAGATCTTCTCCTGATCTTCAATCGCCATCTTGATCTGATGATAGCCTGAATAGGCGTCCAGGAAACATAAATTCTAACACCCTGCCGTCGCACCAATAATCTAGTCGATACGAGGGAGAGCAAACGGGTCAACTGGACAAGCTTTGTTAAGATCCGTGTAATCTATACACATATGCGACGTGTCGTTCTTCTTAAGCACCAGCACAAGATTGGCTAACCACTCCGGGTGAAATACTTCCACAATGAACCCTTCTGCCAAGAGTCGGGCTACCTCTTCTCCAATCGCGTTACGCCGCTCCTCATTGAAACGGCGGAGGAACTGTTTAATTGGTTTAAACTTAGGATCCACATTAATGTGGTGCCCAGTGAATTCTCTCGGCACACCTGGCATGTCAGACGGCTTCCACGCAAAGATGTCCCGATTCTCATCGATGAATTCGATGAGCGTGCTTTCCTATGCGGGGTCCATGTTAGCCTCGATAGTGAACTGCTTGGATGAGTCGCCCGGAGCGAAATCCACCAACTTTGTGTCATCTGCCGCAAACTTCAGGGGCGGTTCAGACTCCGTGCTGGGTTTCTTCAATGGAGTCATACCCGTTGAGTCAATGTTATCTTTCTAGAACTTAAGCTCCACCTCTACATAGCTCGATTCCGCATAAGCCGCGTCTCCTTCCTCGCATTCAATGTCTACCTTCCGATCCCCATGAACCGTGATTGTCCCGTTGAGAGCCGGCATCAGGGCCTGGCCATAAACTTTGGGAAAGATGACCTACCAAACAAAGCATGATACGGGCTCTTAATTTTTACCACCTCAAACCACAAAGTCTCCACCCTGTAGTTGTACTCATCTCCAATCGATACTTCCAAGGCGATTTTCCCACTGGATAAGCCAACTTCCCTGACACTACTCCATGAAAGACGGTCGATGAAGGCTTAAGATCTTTGTCTGTTAACTCCATCTGTTGGAATGTGTCATAGAATAAGATGTTGATGCTGCTACCACCGTCCATGAGTACCTTCGTGAAATTGTATCCTCCAACCTAAGGTGCGACCACCAGAGCTAAATGACCTGGATTGTCGACCTGCGGCGGGTGATCCTCCCCGCTCCACGTAATTGGGTATTCCGACCATTTTAAGTACCGTGGGAGAGCCGGAGTGGCCGCATTGACCACCCTCTTGCGCAACTTCTGATCCCACTTATTCAGGCTCGTAGTGAAGACATGATACTGTCCCCCACTAAGCTGTTTCAGGTTACTCTGATATCCTGAACGGTTATTTTGCTGCTGACCACCATTGCCCTGTTGCTAATCATGATTCCCTTGGTCTCCTTGGTTCTGGTTGTTTTGATTCTGATAACCTGAACCCGAGCCGCCGGCGCCAGAACCAGCTCCTGAGCTTCTCGGACCTGAGCCGCTTGACGTGTCGTTACCGTTGTTATGATTTTGATGAAGACTTTGTTCCCGAAACTGGTAGATAACACTACATTCCTTCCAAGTGTGGGTGGCTTCCTTATCTGGCCGGCTATGCGCCAGGCAAGGTTTGTTAATCACTTCGTCCAAGTTGAAAGGCATAGGTGCCCTATTACTGTTGAACGGTGGCCTAAAATTCTCGTTGCCCGGTTGACGACCGTTCCCCGCGTTGGTGTTTGCCACAAACTCTGACCTGCCATCGGGGTTCTTCCGTTTGCCTTGGATGTTGTTCCCAGCACCTTGATATGTCTCCAACGTATCTACTTTTCCAAACTCTTTTGCCCTTGTTTTGGACTCTAATTTGCATGATTTGAATGAAACTAACCCGGACTGACTTTGTTTTCAGCATAATTGCCATGGTGTTGTTTTTGTGCAGAAATAAAAGTTCTCGGAATGACCTGGAAACTTACGAGGAATTTTTGTGGAATACATAAAAAATAACATAGAAAGAATCAACTAAAGAGGAGCAGCCAGTGGGCCACGAGCTCAGGAGGCGCCCCCCTAGGTCGCGCCTGGCAGGCTCATGGGGCCCATATGGCTCCTCCGACCTCCTCTCCAGCTCCATATAGCCTCTTTCGTCCAGAAAAATTAGGAGACAACAAATCATCGCGTTTTACAATATGGAGCCGCCGCAACCACCTGTTCTTCCTTTGGAGGGCAGATCTAGAGTCCGTTCTGGGCTCCGGAGAGGGGAAATCGAAGCCATCGTCATCATCAGCCATCCTCCATCGCCAATTTCATGATGCTCTCCATCAGTCATGAGTAATCTCATCGTGAGGGGTTGGATGATATCTATCATTTAATTGAGTTAGTTTTGATAGGGTTTTATCACTAGTATCAACTATGTTCTAAGATTGATGTTGCTACTACTTTGCTATGCTTAATGCTTGTCACTAGGGCCCGAGTGCCATGATTTCAGATCTGAACCTATTATGTTTTCATCAATATATGTGTGTTCTTGATCCTTTCTTGCAAGTTGTAGTCAGCTACTATGTGTTATGACCCGGCAACCCCGGAGTGACAATAGCCGGAACCACACCCAAAGATTACCATAGTATGAGGATTCCATGTATTCACCATGTGCTAATGCTTTGTTCCAGTTCTCTATTAAAAGGAGACCTTAATATCCTTTAGTTTCCATTAGGACCCCGTTGCCACGGGAGAGATGGGCAAAAGATGTCATGCAAGTTCTTTTCCATAAGCACGTATGAGTACATACCCAATACATGCCTACATTACATTGACGAACTGGAGCTAGTTACATATCACCCTATGCTATAACTATTACATGATGAATGCCATCCGACATAATTATCCATCACCAATCCAATGCCTACGAGCTTTTCCAATACTAGTCTTTGCTACGTTACTTTACCGCTACTACTGTCACACTTGCTATACAAATCACTTCTGCTACTGTTGCTACTATTACTGTCACTATCATACTACTTTGCTACTAAAACTTTGTTGCGGATACTAAATCTTTTAGGTGTGGTTGAATTGAAAACTCAACTACTAATACTCGAGGATATTCTTTGGCTCCCCTTGTGTCGAATCAATAAATTTGGGTTGAATACTCTACCCTCGAAAACTGTTGCGATCCCCTATACTTGTGGGTTATCAAGACCTTTTTTAGGCGCTGTTGCCGGGGAGCATAGCTCTATTCTCTGAGTCACTTGGGATTTATATCTGTTAATCACTATAAAGAAATTGCGAGATCCAAAAACTAAAGTTCTGCCCTCAATTACGAGGACAGGTAAGGAACTGCCATCTAGCTCTGCACTTGATTCACCTTCTGTTATGAGTAAATTTGTGACACCGCCACCTGCTATTAACTCCGATATGTCGCCTGTGCTTGATGATGCTACTTTTTCTATACATGATAATTATGATGATGCTTTGCTTTATAATGAAATGCCACTTGGTGAATTTCTGGATGCACAAATTGCTAGAGTTACTACTGAATCAAATGATACTTCTGAAACTGATGAAATTATTGAAATGGAACCTACTGTTACACCTGTTAGACCTAGCCCTCCTAGATATGATTTACCTAATATACCTAAGGGTTATGTTATGGAAGGAGAGGTAGCTGAAGACTTTCTTGCTTTTAAGGATATCTATGATCTTGAGAATTTATTACGCAAGTGGAAAGAAAAACCTCTAAATGCTAGAATGAAATATGATCCTAAGTTTCCTACTTCACCTATCTTTGTTACTGATAAAGATTATGAGTTCTCTGTCGATCCTGAGTTAATTACTTTGGTTGAATCCGATCCTTTTCATGGTTATGAATCTGAAACGGTTGTAGCACATCTTACTAAACTAAATGATATTGCCACCCTATTCACTGATGAGGAAAAAATTTGCTATTACTATATCCATAAGTTGTTTCCTTTCTCACTAAAGGGTGATGCTAAAATTTGGTTTACTTCTCTTGCTCCTGGTTGTGTGCGTAGTCCCCAGGATATGATATACTACTTCTCTGAGAAATATTTTCCTGCCCATAAGAAACAAGCTGCCTTGTAGGATATATATAACTTTGTGCAAATTGAAGAAGAGAGTCTCCCACAAGCTTGGGGAAGGCTTGTCCAGTTACTTAATGCTTTGCCTGATCACCCTCTTAAGAAAAATGAAATACTTGATATCTTTTATAATGGACTAACCAATGCTTCTAGGGACCACCTAGATAGTTGTGTTGGTTGTGTTTTTGGGTAACGAACAGTGGAACAAGCTGAAATTCTATTAAATAATAACTTGAGCAATGCTAATGCTTGGACTATTCCCGAACCACCTATGAAGCCAACTCCGAAGAAAAGAGGTATTCTATTCCTCAGTCTTGAAGATATGCAAGAAGCAAAGAAATATATGCGAGAGAAAGGTATTAAATCTGAAGATGTTAAGAATCTACCACCTATTGAAGAGATACATGGTCCTGATAACACGGCACAGGTAGTAGAGGTCAATTCTCTTCGTAGATTAAATGAGAGTGATATCCCTTATGATAAACCTTCTAGCTTATGCTTAGATGAATTTGATAACTTTGTTGTCCAACAAAAACGTTTTAATGATTATGTTAGCAGAAAACTGGAACAAAATGCTCATATGATTAACCATATAAGTGCTTGTGTGGATAGAAATGTTAATGACCATAAGCTTATTAGTAAACATGCTTCTATGGTCACTACTCAAGTAGAGCAAGTACTTAAGGCTCAAAATGACTTGCTTAATGAATTGAATGATAACTCTGCTAAAGTTGTTACTCAAGGTGGTAGAATGACTCCGGAACCATTGTATCCTGAGGGCCATCCTAAGAGAATTGAGCAGGATTCTCAAGGAATTAATACTGATGCACCTAGTCATCCTGATAATAGGAAGAAAAAGAAAGATGATAGGAACTTGCATGCTAGTAAACCTGTTTCCGTTACACATGAGAATCAAAATGATATATCTATTTCGAATGCTGAGACACAATCTGGTGATGAACATGAGCCTAGTGATAATATTGATAATGATGTTCATATTGATGCTTAACCTAGTAAGGATAATGATGTGGATATTGAACATGCTATTGATCCTGATAACCCACAACCTAAGAATAAAATATATGATAAGAGTGATTTTATTGCTCAAAAGCATGGTAAAGAAAGAGAACCATGGGTTCAGAAACCTATGCTATTTCCTCCCAAACCATCCAACAAAAAGAATGACGAGGATTTTGAGCGCTTTGTTGAAATGATTAGACCTATCTTCTTGCAAATGTGTTTGACTGATATGCTTAAAATGTCTCCTTATGCTAAATACATGAAAGATATTGTGACAAATAAAAGAAAGATACCACATGTTGAGATTTCCACCATGCTTGCTAGTTACAATTTTAAGGGTGGGACTCCTAAGAAACTAGGTGATCCTGGAGTACCCACTATACCTTGCTCCATTAAAGGAAATTATGTTAGAACTGCTTTATGTGATCTTGGAGCTGGTGTTAGTGTTATGCCTCTCTCTTTATATCATAGACTTGAATTGGATAAGTTGACACCTACTGAAATTTCTTTGCAAATGGCCGACAAATCAAGTGCTTTACCTATCGGCATTTGCGAGGATGTGCCCGTTGTGGTTGCAAACGTTACTATCTTAATAGACTTTGTTATCCTTGATATTCCCAAGGATGATGCCAGGGCATTCATCCTTGGAAGACCCTTTTTAAGCACTGCAGGAGCGGTTATTGATTGCAACAAAGCCAATGTCACTTTCCATGTCAATGGTAATGAGCACATGGTACACTTTCCAAAGAAAAAATATCGGGTTAATTGCATAAATTCTATTGAAATGTCTTTATCCATTATTATTGGAAGCTTTGAATTCCTTTACCTACTATCAAGATGTGATATGATATACTTATTGTTGGGGATATGCATATCCTCATTGAGGGAACCTAGTGATTTTTCGAAGATTCTCCGGTTTCATGTGATTCAAAAAGAGTTTGTCACGGAGACTTGATTAACCTCATTGATGGATTTCTTTTGATGACCATGAGATGGATGAATCTAGAAGTCACAACCTTCTGTTCCCAACTTTTACTTTCTGTTATTTAGTAGAAAAATAATAAATATAGCATTATTTTCCTGTTTTCTGCATTATCCATCCAATAAAAAATGACCTGAAAATAAAAGTTCTTCAAATGCCCTGAAATTCAAGTATGATTTTTTCTGGAATATTTAAGAATTTCTGAGATAGACAACTAGTCAGGGGGATGCACTAGTGGGCCACAAGCCCAGGAGGCATGGCCACCCTCCTGGCCGCACCTAGCAGGCTCGTGGGGCCCACGTGCCCCCCCTCCACTTATTCCGGCACCTATCTCCATCTTCTACCTCCAGAAAAAATCACCCCACAGCTCAAACCCATGTTCTTGCTCATTTTGCTGCATTTTTCGATCTCCTTGTGCAAAGCCCCATTCACCAAAATGTTTTGAGGAATTGTTCCTCGGTATGTAACTCCTCCATTGGTCCAATTAGTTTTTGTTCTAGTGCTTTATTCATTGCATATTATTGCTGCCTTGGTGACCCTGCTACTGAGCTTTGCATGTTAATTTTAGTTGGTCCCAAGTAGTTTGGATGCAAGATATGGCCTCTAGGCACTTGTAGGAGTAGTTGCTATGAATTTTGTTAAGTCTATTCACTTTTATTTTGAGTCACTAAAAATTTCAGAATTCTTTAGAGGAAGAAAGGGAATTATGAGGAGGTTTCTAAGGGGTTCTTCGAGTCAGAACCCCAAGGAAGATGAAATGAGAAGAAGAAACCAAGTATCCAGTTCCCCGAGTTGCAAAAGTTCGAGCATGCGAGTGGCCAAGTGATATATTCTTGCACGCTGTCGGACTTCATAAGGATTTTTATTACTTGCTGGAGAATGCCGGGCTTACACCATTTGTCGAAGATAAGTGTCCACAATACCTCGTCCTCACTAATACTTTCGTGCAAAGCTTCAATTTCTATCCGAGGAAGAGTCCTCCTATGGTTGAGTTCAAGTTATATGATATCCCCCAGCGCATGTCACTTCAGGATTTTTACAATGTTTGCAAGTTACCCTATGTTGGGGATATTCATGAACCTTGCCCACGGGACTTGGAGGCTTTCATTGATACTATTGCCATAGGAGAGAGAGGGGTGTCTGGCGCTAGAATTGCCAGTGTGCATTTTCCTGTGCTTCGCTATTTTTCTTTATTTATAGGAAATTTTTTGATTGGTCGTGGAAAGGCCGGGGGTCTTAGTTCCCCAGATCTTGCAGTCTTACGCTCAGCTTGACATAATGATAGAACTTATAGTTTGGGCGCTATTGTTGCCCAACGGTTGAACACGAAACGTTCTAATTGCACGGTGTATGGAGGTATCTATGCTACTCGTCTAGCTAACCATTTTGGGATACCTGCTAGGCTGCATGAAGAGGGAGAGATGCTTCTTCCGGAGAGATATTTAGATGATGATAGCATGGTTGGGCATGACTTTCTTGATAAAAATCATAATGGGAGGCTAACCTATAACTTGGTATTTAGCCAGCGTTCTCGTGAGGTCATTACCTTGCCTGCTCCTTGTTTGTTCAACCTTCATCTAGGCAGGTACATCATTATTCCCTCGGACATCTATGCATACTGGGGCATGGCGCCACCTCAGGCGCCCGTGCCCGAGCCACCAATCGAGTACCAGATGCCAGTTTATCAGTGGGAGCCGGAGGAGCTCACCCAGTAGTGACATCCTCAGTAAACACCGGAGTACCCTTGAGTTGGTTACTTTCCTCCTTCGGAGTAGACCAACTTAGGCCAAAAGCCTAATCTTGGGGGAGTACGTGTTTCTCACCGACTTTATATTCATGATCACACACTCACTTTGATAGTCGGTGTTCACACTATTTCACTATATCATCCATGCTAGTTTATTTTCTTTTTCTCATATTCTTCTTGTGTGTTCGATTAACGTGAGAAAATCCAAAAAAAAATGAGAAAAACCAAAAAAAATTAGTTGTAACTTTATATTCTTGCATTCTTAGTAGTAACTAAAAAGAAAAACCAAAAATATTTCCCGTTCTTCTTTTGCTTGTTGGGAGCTTTCCCGTGTAAATAGTTTTATTTTTCTTTGGGTTGCGGTAGAAGACTATGATTAAAATGATTAGTGTCTCTCATAGGCATTATTGTTTATCCGTCAAAGAGCCATATTACTTTGTCTTCTCCTCTGAGTTTGCTTGCAGATTCCAGATTAGTCCAAAGCACAAACACTCTTATTATTATTCACATCATTCGGTCGTGCAAGTGAAAGGCAATAATGACGATATATGATGAAGTGATTGAGCCTGAAAAAGCTGGTATGAACTCGACCTATTTTTTTTGTAAATATGGCTAGCTCATCGTTCTTAATTCAGCCTTGTTATGAGAGAAACATGTTTCAAATGACAACTTAGAGATCATAGTTTCTTATGCCATGCTTAATTAGCTAGGAGTTTATAATGGTTTGTCTTGGATGCAAACATGAATTTTAAAATGTCTGTGATGTGGTATGATAGGATTGTATCCACCTTTGAATAATTCAAGTGGCTTGACTTGGCACATGTTCACGCATGTAGTTGAAACAAAATCAACATAGCCTCCATGATATTCATGTTCATGGTGATTTATATCCTACCCATGCTTGACCTCAATGTTGGTTAATCTCAATGCATGTTGATGGCTTTTGTCGCTCTCTAGTTGGTCGCTTCCCAGTCTCTTTCCAGCCTTCACTTGTACTAAGCGGGAATACTGCTTGTGCATCCACTTTCATAAACCCAAAGTTGTTCCATATGAGTCCACCATACCTACCAATATGCGGTATCTACCTGCCGTTCCAAGTACATTTGCATGTGCCACTCTGTAAACCTTCAAATAATAATCTATTTTGTATGCCCGAACCGCTCATGTGGTGACAAGGGGCAGTCGGTATCTTCCATGCTAGGCGTGTTATCCTCGATATGTGTTTATTCACTATCACTCACGAGAAAGGGGCCGGTAATCGAAATGCCCAGTTCCATGCTCAAATCATATAAAAATATAATTGCAAATAAAACTCCCCCTAGATTGTTGTTCGTATGGACGGCACCCGAGGATTCATCTAGCCGTGGAGTGTGATTGATTGGTGGCGGGGGAGTCAAATACTTTACTATTCTGTTTGGGAACCGCCTATAATATGTGTAGCATGGAAGATGATGAAAACTATTGGTCATCTCGTTGACAATGAAACCTTGCCACCCCAAAATTATTCATCTCTGTTTTAAAACCTTGCCACCCCAAAATTATTCAATGCTTCCCTCTGCGAAGGGCCTATCTATTTACATTTATGTTGAGTCATTCTCTTCTTATTAAAAGCACCAGCTAGAGAGCACCTCTGTCGTTTGTATGCTTTGCTATTAATTGATGTTGAGTATGACTATGACTGGATCTTCCTTACCATGAATTACAATTTCTAGTCAGCCCTTGGTCTTTGAAGGTGATGTGCATTTATGTTTTGCGGTCTTAGAAAGAGCTAGCAAGATGTATTACGATTGTTTTGATTGAAGTGTTGACGTTTGAAACTTATTATTATTCCTTGCTAGTTAATTATGCCATTGATATGAGTATACCATGAGACCTAAAAGTCATTGCTCATGTGGTTAGCTTATGATCTTGCTGAAAATCTGAATATGAGTTAGACATAATTACAACAACAAGATCAAATAGAGTTCGTAAAAGATTTTCTTTTGTCTCTTTCAGTTTATCAACTGAATTGCTTGAGGACAAGCAAGGCTTTAAGCTTGGGGGAGTTGATACGTCTCCAACTTATCTACTTTTGCAAACTCTTTTGCCCTTGTTTTGGATTCTAATTTGGATGATTTGAATGAAACTAACCCGGACTGACGCTGTTTTCATGAGAACTGCCATGGTGTTGTTTTTGTGCAGAAATCAAAGTTCTCGGAATGACCTAGAAACTAATGAGGAATTTTTGTGGAATATATAAAAAATACCAGAGAAAGAATCAACCGAAGAGGAGCAGCCAGTGGGCCACAAGCCCAGGAGGCGCCCCCCCTATGTCGCGCCTGGCAGGCTCGTGGGGCCCACATGGATCCTCCGACCTCCTCTCCAGCTCCATATAGCCTGTTTCGTCCAGTAAAAATTAGGAGAGAAGAAATCATCGCGTTTTACGATATGAAGCCACCGCCACCACCTGTTCTTCCTTTGGAGGGCAGATCTGGAGTCCGTTCTGGGCTCCGGAGAGGGGAAATCGAAGCCATCGTCACCATCAACCATCCTCCATCGCAAATTTCATGATGCTCCCCATCGTTCATGAGTAATCTCATCGTAGGCTTGCTGAACGGTGAGGGGTTGGATGAGATCTATCATGTAATCGAGTTAGTTTTGATAGGGTTTGATCCCTAGTATCCACTACGTTCTAAGATTGATGTTGCTACTACTTTGCTATGCTTAACCTATTATGTTTTCATCAATATGTGTGTGTTCTTGATCCTGTCTTGGAAGTTTTAGTCACCTACTATGTGTTATGACCCGTCAACCCCGGAGTGACAATAGCCAGAACCACTCCCCAATATAACCATAGTATGAGAATTCCAGGTATTCACCATGTGCTAATGCTTTGTTCCGGTTCTCTATTAAAAGGAGACCTTAACATCCCTTAGTTTCCATTAGGACCCCACTGCCACGGGAGCGATGGACAAAAGATGTCATGCAAGTTCTTTTCCATAAGCACGTATGACTATATACGGAATACATGCCTACATTACATTGACGAACTAGAGCTAGTTACATATCACCCTATGTTATAACAATTACATTATGAATGCCATCCGACATAATTATCCATCACCGATCCAATGCCTACGAGCTTTTCCAATACTGGTCTGTGCCACGTTACTTTACCGCTACTGGTGTCGCACTTGCTATACACTCACTGCTTCTACTATTGCTACTATTACTGTCACTATCATACAACTTTGCTACTAAAACTTTGCTGCAGGTACTAAATCTTTCAGGTGTGGTTGAATTGACAACTCAACTGCTAATACTCGAGGAAATTGTTTGGCTCCCCTATACTTGTGGGTTATCACACCTCCCTGCTGGTTCTTGTCATTTCCTCCCTTCTTATCCTGAGCTGGCTTCTCATCGTCGGAGTCCGGGTCTTTGGTAGTGTCTGAATCTACATACTTCATGAGAGCCGTCATGAGCTCACCCATGTCTTGACGAGAATGCTTCAACTGCCCGAGCTTCTACTTTACGGGTAAGACATGACAATTCCTTTCTAAAATCAGAACCGCCTGTAACCCTAAGATATTCTCAAACGAGTGGACCACCGTCAAAACCCGTCGCACCCAATGATGGGCCGACTCTCCTTCCCGCTGCACACAAAGATCCCGATCCTCAATCATCATTGGCTGATTGCAGGTTCCTTTGAAATTTTGGATGAAGCTGCTCTCAATTCGGCCCACGACGTGATGGTATTGGGCGGCAACCCCTTTAACCAAGTGTGGGCTGGTCCTTCCAACATCATGACAAAGTCTTTCGCACAAACTGCCTAATCAATGTCCAACATCTCCATAGCGAGTTCATGGCTTTCAATCCAAGCCTCCGAGGGCAGATCCGTTGTGTAATTGGGCACCTTCCACGGCCCCTTAAAATCCTTGGGCAGGCGTGCACTCCCCAGGTCCGCTGTGAGACACTACACACCAAACCCCGTGGAGGAAATGCTGGCGGGTGGTGCTAGCGCCGGCTCAGGGTCCTCCGGGTAATCCATCACCAGCGTTGATCCTCTCTCACCCCTATTCACAGGCCCTAGAATATCCATCTTAGTTGGGTTGTTACGTGGCGGATTTTGCCTCTGCCCATTGTTAGAGACCGTTGGGGACTCAATGTGCCGACTGTAGCTACAGCTATGAGTCGGCGTGGAGTGCACCTAGCTTCGACTGTGAGTGTATCTTTCTTGCTGGGCCACCACTATCTGCAACAGATCAATCGCATTCCTCGCCTCCTGAGTAAACGACGTTCCTTTGGCCAAGGGGAGGGCGTCAAGCCTGGCAGCCGCCGTGATCATATTTTCCACTGGATTAGAATAATGGACAGGCGGCGTCACAACGTGCCATGACAACAGTATGTTCCTCCGTGGCAGGTGTATCTGCCAAGGCACCTCGGCCACCCTGGTCACCGGTGGCGGCGTATTTTCCCTAGTCCCAGGAGTTTTGAAAAGATTCTAGGGCTGAATAGGTAGTCTGACTTGAGTCCTTCTATGCTGAACCGCCTCCGACGCCCGCTGATCCATATCGAAACAGAGAGCCTCCGCCCTCAAACGTTCAGGCTCAGCATTCATCTGATCTTGCATTGCTTTGATATCTTCCTAGGCCTGAGCAATCTGTCCCTTGATGCGGTTAACCTCGGCGTTGCGCTCCCCCAGATTCTCAGCTGTTACCTCCATAGCCATCAGAGTCGCTAACTCCTACATGAGCTCCAGTAGAACTTGAGCCGGCATCTTAGGAGGCTCCACGTCGGGCAGGGCCGCCCCAACCACCATTCCAAAATCCGGTGCATTGGAAGCCGGCACAGCGCCTGCCATGAACACGGCGGCTCGATTCCTTGGGTTATGGGACTCTGAAATACTGTCACCATCAGAATAGCCTCCTATCCCGCCGTCATGAAGTCGGTAAATTGATTCCCCATCCTCGCTGGAAGACCCTTCATCTAAGAAATCCAAGGTCACTCCCGATACGGAGTCCCCCTGTCCTGTGTAAAGCCGACGAAAACACTCTTCCACCCAGGTTAAACACGGGCGGGCGTCGCGCACCGGGCCGGCTCGACGAGGTCGGTGCAGATGTCTGGCCTGGGTGTAGATCCGTCCAGCTTGCTGATGAACACGTGCATCTTACCAATGGGAACCCGGTACCCGTACTCGATTGAGTCGGCCTTCGGTCGCCATCCTGCATCATCGATGTAGAGCTTGCCGAGGCAACTCTTCTTCATCAAGCCGACGGCGTATCCTTCAATCCTTGGGAGAGAGCCCTTTGAGAACTCAACACCACCATGTGCTAGCCCCACGGTGGGCACCAACTGTCCTGGTTTTGTCATGGCAGATGTCCGAAGACTTAGGTTCAAGGCCATCGCTAAGGTAGTGTACTCAGAGGGGTTGGTCGTGACGAAAGACTCAGATTTTCCGAGGTTCAGCCCCTCGAGATGAGGTAAAAGCCTACATCCTTCTTTGTGTATATTGACTGGAGTATCGATTACAAGGGAGCATATTCGCTTGACATAGCTCTCAATTGATTGGTTTCTGTCCTCAGCCATCCCCGGTCTCGCCTTTATATAGGAGGTCAAGACCCTGGGTTACACAAGTCTCACGCTGACTCTTACAACGTCTATGACTCCGTCTCTAAGCCGTCTTGCCTTACTTGACAAGTTGTCTCCGGGCGGCTCTCTCGCCCGGGTCTTGTGCCTTCTTCCTGTCTTTGGGCCTCTGCTTCAGCCCATCTAATGAACCATCCTGTCCTGGGTGGGTCTTACCACGGGGTTATATCCCTAACAGAGGTGATGCGGATGGCGGTCGAAGGTGCCGAGAAGGAGGCGGAAGAAGATGCTGACCGGCAGGTCAAAGCCACACGAGAAATGGTAGGCAAAAACGACGTGCTTCCCTGCCTGTGGGTCAGGCGCCACCTCGTACCTCGGCGCGCGGGTGATCACGCGCTCCTTTGACAGCAGCATTCAGGCGTGGCGGAGCTCCGTGATGATACCCTCCGTCACGACGGAGCCAGCCCAGCTTCCGAAGGGACCGTCGACCACCGCAGCATCAAACGGCATGGGGAGCCGAGCGGGCGAAACAGCGAGCGAAATGGGCAGCGACGCGAGAAGAAGCGGAGAAGGCGAAGAAGAAGAAAGCAAGAGGAACAAGAGGAGCGGGGATACCTCCGCCTCTCGCCCTTCCCCTTTAAATATTGGGGTGACGCCCGGGGGAGGTGGGGATTAACTGTTCCCACTCCCCCGGGATGCCCGCGAGATCGTGGGTGGCCTGGGCCGCAACCGCCGTCCTTTGGGCACAGAAGATCTCGGTCCGCGGCACGAGGCCTACTAGGCTACGCCCGCTGCCTAGCAGGTTAGGCCCAGGGAGACGTCCCGTTGTCCCACGAGCGGGGGTCCCATGGCATGAGGGAAGTTGTCGGCTCGGGATCCGGAGAGGCGGGCGCCGCATGAGGGAAGCTGCCTGCTCCCCCTCGTCTGGTGGACGTGGGCCCCGCTAGCTTCGGGTAGTACTGACGGGGTTATTACCCCTATGTAGGCCAAAGCTATGGGGTTCTTCCCCCGCTTCAAGAAAAATCATGCCACCCTCTCACCCTTAGCTGGATGGGCCGCAGCCGGCTAACACGCTGCCGCCTGCCTAGTGGCCTACCGGCGGGCAGCCGATAGGCTCGTGGCCGGCTGGCTCGCGACCGGCTGGTCGAGGAGCCGGCCGTCCGAACCCCGACCAAGTTACGGCTGGCTACCTCTAGGTCGGCTCCTCCATTGACCCATGGACGGACAAGCTCCCGTCCATTCCCTTTGCGCGGATATACAGCGACAAGACAAGACCCCCACAACGACCCACGACATGGACACATTGTCCACTGACACTCGAGTGTGCATGGCTACCGTCCAGCCGGTCGTAAAGCTGATCTCGGTTGACCGCGACCGAGCGGGGCAACAATGTCGGCACGCCTCGACCCACTACATTACCTGCCCCGCGTGTCTACGATGTTGTCGACCGTAATGGAGACCTCGGCCGGCTGACACTAGGCGACGCCTCTTAGGGCGACCCATGTTGGGGCAGGTGACACTACTATGGAATCCTATAGGTACACGCTTACTAGTAGTGCGGGTTTGTACCCCTCGCTTCTGCTACTTACTAGTAGTGTAGGTTTATGCCCCCCGCTACTAGTAATTTGATAATAGTAGTGCGGGTTTATAACCCTCGCTACTACTATGTGGTCTCTACCGTGCCCCCCGGGACATGCAATAGTAGTAGCGACGGGTATAAACCCGCGCTACTACTAAGTTGATAGTAGTAGCGCGGGTTTATACCCCTCGCTACTACTTAGTACAAGGTAGGTGAAGTGCCCATATCCTAGGCCGAATCCTTCCTATCTCCCTCACTCTCCCCCTCTCTCCATAGGCTATCACATGGTGCTCCTGCCCAAGCACAGCTCCTCCATGGCGCCCAACGAGTTCACCTCCTCGCGTCGCTGGCATCCACGAGCTCGCCCATGTCCTCCCTCACCTCTATGGACCATGATGGAGCACCTCACCACCGGCAACCAACCCCGCTATTACCAAAATCTCCTTCCCCTCTGCCTTGTTTTTCTTTTGCTCTCTCTCCCTCTGGTTGGACTCACCCTCCCGTGTCCTTGCCCGTGTAGGTCATCGCCATGGACGACCAGGAGCTCGTTGCCATGGCTGCGAAGAGGAGCCCTATGCCGCTGCTTTGCTTGGCCATGGATCTGGGCCCTCTGGAGTAGCCGTCGCTGGATCTGGTCTACCGCAGGCCTTCCACAACTCCGGCGACCCCTATCGGCGCTGGATCGAACCATTGTTGCCATTGATAGGACGAGCGGAATCGAGATTTTTTTTTAAAATTACTAATAGTAGCGCGGGTAGCACCCACGCTACTACTGACAGACGTAGTAGTAGCGTGGGTAGCACCCACGCTACTACGAACAGACGCAGT
The DNA here is from genome assembly GCA_022496015.1 of Hordeum marinum. NCBI lineage: Eukaryota > Viridiplantae > Streptophyta > Magnoliopsida > Poales > Poaceae > Hordeum > Hordeum marinum. The sequence goes on along the minus strand of CM039673.1, from coordinate 53,034,210 downwards.
AGTAGCGCGGGTGCACCCGCGCTATTACTACAAATTAGAGATAGGGACGTAGTAGTAGGGAAGGCACCCACACTACTACTAGTTGTTTAACCCACACTACTACTAGGCTTTTCCCTAGTAGTGTGAGCTTGGGCCAGTAGCGAGGCTTGCCGGCGGGTCCTAGCAGGCGAAGGGACGGCGCAGCGAGGGGACCCCCTACCCAACTAGAGAGGCTGCTAGTGTAAACCCAAGATGCGCTCCTATCCTTATTTAGGCACGGGGGCCTCGATAGGGATAGAGGTGCATCTTGTCGTTTCGCAAGTGCAGTAAACATTGCATACATGTATGAAGAGATGACTATAAGAGTTGTCTTACACTCGCAACAAGCAAAATTACAAGTTCACACAATTATTCAAGCATCATACAGAAGAAAGGTTTTGTCTACGGATGAAAAAAAATGAAGAAAAGAAGGAATCTAATGCTGCCTTGCTATCCCAAAGATCACGACCATGGCCTCTCTACTCATTAGGGTATGTGGCATAGATCTGGCCAAGTTCTTCATTGTACTCCCACTGGAGCTGAGTCACATCTTCTGGCACATACGCATCAACACATGCACCTGTATTGTTGTAATTTGTGAGCCATAGGGACTCAGCAATCATGTAACCTGGGTACCGAAACTATGTAAGAATTTGGGTTTGGAAGGCGTAAGTGTTGAGGTTGCAGCAAGCACTAAGCATCTATTTGATGGCTACCTTAGGATAAAATGAATGTAAATATGGTGTTCTATGAAAGACGGTCGAGAACTACCATGATCATTAAGTGATCCTGGACACCTACTTACGTCCAACATAACCCCACCATGTTCTCTATTGGTTCATGTTCACGAGCAAAGACGATCATGGTGACGCACACAATTGATGCATTTTTATTTGAGTTTACTTCAAGTTAACTATAACCGGGTGTTGAACAAAATATCCAAGTTGCCACATAACCGCGGGCACGGCTTTCCAAATGATTTAACCCTGCAGGGGTGCTCCAATTAATCCATCACAAATTAACCACACGCCACGGGAATAGCTTCGACAATAGATCTTGTGACCCTCCTACGAAATTCCAAAGGAAAAGTGACACCTCGAGATAGCCTGAACAAGATCGGAGTTCCTCACACAAGATATTCGAGAAAGGTAAAACAAGTCTAGCAAGACCGCCCAGCAGGCCAGATCCCAATAGGAGTTGCGCATATCTCTGTCTCAGGGCACTACCAGATGGGTCTAGCTACGGGGAAAAGCAATCCTCAAGTTTCCTTGAGGCGGCCCTGCAGACAGCCCTTTTTGGACCAACACTCGTGAGGAGCACTAGCCCGAGATGTTGATTAATTATCCACGGGGTAGCTAAGCCCTATGCATTTTTATTAAGTTGTTAAGAGAAATAGTGCCAATGTTGGGTCTTTCCAGACAAGCTTTAATCTCAAACGAATTATCAAGGGGGTCCCCATAACAACACCGAGCATGCTAGGAGCACAAAATATGGAACATACCACCGGTAACAAGTAACTACGGCGGTAAAATTGGAACAAAATACCGAGGAAAAGGCCAAGCTTTCAACCTTACCAAGATATATATGTGCATTAAGTTAAATAGCAGAAAATATTGTGATATCTCGAGATATCCAGGTTATCACATGGAAACAACCTACACCTGCATCTAAGAACGCTATAAGAGGGGCTGAGCAGCAGCCAGAGAAGGTTTGCTAGGTAGTGGAGGGGTTAGAGGCTATCTTGGCAATGTAGGAGGCTTGACATTAAAGTGGTAGGTAACACAAGTGTAACAAAAAGAGCGAGACATCTAGCAAAGCAAAAATAGTGTCGGGATCCGGGTACGATCATCTTGCATGTTGGTTCTTCAGAGGGACCACGAGATGGGTCCTCGTAGTTATACTCTTCGAGATCCTCGTACTCAGGTTCAACACTCGTGTCTACCTGTCGGGACCCTGATCCTAAGTCATATGAATCCAGACTGTAACATATGACATCACTTTGCGGCCTCATGCACGGCAAGATCCATGGCTGCAGCCTGACCTTAGCCGGGCCCGTTTGCGTGTTTTGGCTCACGTATGTGAACATGTCGCTGGCAAGCAAACAACAAAGAACCCGGGCCGACATGACTAGTCATAGAACCCAAGTGGCACATCCGTACGGAAACAAGCATACATAACCCAGCAATGTAGGTGTCGGCCTCAAGCGTGTGTAGACGAGTCGTAGCAAGCTACAAGGACTCCATTACACCGTGAGACATAAATGCCATTACTACACATAGATGTGTAGTAGCAGGCTACAGGGACTCCATTACACTGCAAGATATTTCCCCGAATGGGACAGAAACAGCAGCAAAGAAGGATACATGCCAATCAATAAATGTGTCCGGAGCAGTAGCAAGCTACCATGGCTCAGTGGAAGCACAAAGAAGCAGTTTCCTGTAAAGAGTACTACTAAAGGCACACGACTAGGTGTCGGATCCCATACATACCGTTGCACGTCACACGTACGCACGACATGCCCGATATGCATAGATACAACCATGGCATCACAACATAACCATACAACAACATGACTTTTATTTAAGAGGCTCAGACGAGCCTTGCATAATATGTTCTTACAGATAAGGGTCACATGACCGTACACTCAAGTCATGAAAACAAGTTCATACAAACCAAGCGGAAGCATAAAGCTATCTGAGTACAGACAGAGGAAAAGGGTAAAAATGCACATGGCCTGACTATCTATAGCTCAATACGTCTCCAACGTATCTACTTTTCCAAACTCTTTTGCCCTTGTTTTGGACTCTAATTTGCATGATTTGAATGAAACTAACCCGGACTGATGCTGTTTTCAGCAGAACTGCCATGGTGTTGTTTTTGTCCAGAAATAAAAGTTGTCGGAATGACCTGGAAACTTACGACGAATTTTTATGGAATATATTAAAAATACCAAATAAAGAATCAACTGAAGATACGCTGCTAGTGGGGCACGAGCCCTGCAGGCACGCTCCCCCTAGGGCGCGCCTGGCAGGCTCGTGAGGCCCACATGGCTCCTCCGGCCCCCATCTTCTTCTATATGGATGGTTTCGTCCTAGAAAAAATCAGATCAGGGCTTTTGGGAAGAAACGCCGATGCCACGAGGCGGAACTTGAGCAGAACCAATCTAGAGCTCCGATAGGGCTGTCCTACCGGGGAAACTTCTCTCCCGGAGGGGGAAATCGTCGCCATCACCAACACTCCTCTCATCGGAGGGGACTCATCTCCATCAACATCTTGATCAGCACCATCTCATCTCCAAACCCTAGTTCATCTCTTGTATCCAATCTCCGTCTCGCGACTCGGATTGGTACTTGTAAGGTTGCTAGTAGTGTTAATTACTTCTTGTAGTTGATGCTAGTTGCTTTACTTGGTGTAAGATCATATGTTCATATCCTTAATGCTATTCAATACCTCTCTGATCATGAATATATTTATGCTTTGTGAGTAGTTATGTTTGTTCCTAAGGACATGGGATAAGTCTTGCTACTAGTATTCATGTGAATTTGGTATTCGTTCGATATTTGAATGTGTTGTATGTTGTCTCTCCTCTAGTGGTGTTATGTGAACGTTGACTACATCACACTTTACCATTATTTGGGCCTAGAGGAAGGCATTGGGAAGTAATAAGTAGATGATGGGTTGCTAGAGTGACAGAAGCTTAAACCCTAGTTTATGCATTGCTTCGCAAGGGGCTGATTTGGATCCACTAGTTTAATGCTATGGTTAGACTTTTTCTTAATTCTTCTTTTGTAGTTGCAGATGCTTGAGAGAGGGGTTAATCATAAGTGGGATGTTTGTCCAAGTAAGGACAGCACCCAAGCACCAGTCCACCCACATATCAAACTATCAAAGTAGCGAACGCGAATCATATGAACATGATGAAAACTAGCTTGACATAATTCCCATGTATCCTCGGGAGCGCTTCACCTTATATAAGAGTTCGTTCAGGCTTGTCCCTAGGTACAAAAGGGATTGGGCCATATTTCTGCACCTTTGTTACTATTGTTACTTGCTACCCATTACAAATTATCTTATCACACAAATCTCTGTTACCGACAATTTCAGTGCTTGCAAAGAATACCTTACTGAAAACCGCTTGTCATTTCCTTCTTCTCCTCATTGGGTTCAACACTCTTACTTATCAAAAGGACTACGATAGATCCCCTATACTTGTGGGTCATCAAGACTCTTTTCTGGCGCCGTTGTCAGGGAGTGAAGCGCCTTTGGTGAAGGGAATTTGGTAAGCAAACATGTATATAGTGTGCTGAAATTTATTGTCACTTGTCACTATGGAAACTAATCCTTTGAGGGGCTTGTTCGTGGTATCTTCACCTCGACTGGAAGCACAAAGAGTTTCTCCTCAACCTACTGCACCCACTGAAAATATTTATTATGAGATTCCTTCGGGTATGCTAGAGAAACTGTTGGGTAATCCTTTTACAGGAGATGGAGCATCACATCCCGACTTGCATCTAATCTATGTAGATGAAGTTTGTGGTTTATTTAAGCTTGCATGTTTGCCCAAGGATGAGGTCAAGAATAAAGTGTTTCCCTTATGTTTGAGGGATAAAGCATTGACATGGTATAGGCTATGTGATGATAATGGATCATGGAACTACAACCGATTGAAATTGGAATTTCATAAAAAGTTTTATCCTATGCATTTGGTACATCGTGATCGGAATTATATCTATAATTTTTGGCCTCGTGATAGAGAAAGTATCGCTCAAGCTTGGGGGAGGCTTAAGTCAATGTTATATTCATGCCCCAACCATGAGCTCCCTAGAGAAATTATTATTATGAACTTTTATGCTCAGCTTTCTCATGACAATCGCACCATGCTTGACACTTCTTTTACCAGTTCTTTTATGAAGAGAGATATTGACTTCAGATGGGATTTATTGGAAAGAATTAAATGCACTTATGAAGATTGGGAGTTTGATGAAGGTAAGGAGTCAGGCATGAATCTTAATTTCGATTGTGTTAAATCCTTCGTAGAAACAAATACTTTTCGTGATTTTAGCGGTAAACATGGACTTGACTCTGAGATAGTAGCTTCTCTCTATGAATAATTTGCTACTCATATTAATCTCCCTAAGGAGAAGTGGTTTAAATATCATCCTCCTATAGAAGTTAATGTAGCTAAACCCATTCCAGTTAAGTCCACTAACTCCATTACAATACACCACCATGGATTCATTTCCCTCTTCCGGGAGAGTGCCATCCACGGTGCTCACACTTGTCTTGATATTTTTATGAGTATCCATTTGATTATCTATGAACAGCATAAGTTCTCCAAGTAGTCCATATCTGAGGACGTGGCTATTCGAATAGTTTCATACCCTGCAGGGGTGTACTTCTTCACACACGCTCTCACCACTTATCGTTGTGTGCTCGTAAAACCATGCACCTCGACAACCTTCAAGCGGAAGCCCAGCAAGGGAGTCGGCCATGACCGTCAATCACATAAGACCTCTAGTCTAGGCTATCACCTATTTGAGACTAAACCCGCACGAAAGTCCAGCCGAAGTTTCTGCTACGGCCCCAATCGATGTGCGCAGGGTTCCCAAGCCCACCATTCGTGTGACCCTTGGTACACCGTGCCACTGCCTACCGCATCGTAACCCACCCCAAGGGTCAGCGCTACGCACGGCCTCTAGCATGCTATAAACACCAGAAACTATTTGCTACTCCTGGACTAAGGACTAAGCGAATGATAAGTCGAGCGGGGTCATATTTCAGGGCCCAACATGTGGTAGTAACTAGTCTTGGATCACAAACACGGAACACAGTTCCTAAGAACGGTCCCAATGAGACAACCCGCTATGTACTCCTACATAGCCCTTCATCGCTACCTTTACCAAAACGGGTTCATCATAAGCTTATCAGAACAGAACAACATGGTTTCACTCCAGTTCATCACCAAGATGAATCAGACCTGGCACAACTCTAAGCATAGCAGGAAAACTAGGCTAAGCACATCATGGCACAAGCATCTACTAGGTATGCTAGGTTGCAAGGTTTAGCTATTTACTATGACAATGACAAGTCATGCAAAAGAATAGGTTCATCTACCGTGTATGACTGACAAGTGATTGTTTGTCCTAATGCAATAAACAAGAGCAGGAGCGAGAGAGTGGGATGTTATCGGAATGATCAAGGGTGTTGCTTTCCTTGCTGGGTAGCAGGAAGGTTCTCTCCTTCATTGCAATACTCGGGGGTATCCTCAGAAGCAGGGCCTACCGCAATGCAGATAAGAAGCAATCCATACACGCAAGTGCAACAATATGATGCATGATCATGGCATGATAGCATGTATGGATGAGCTAATGCAACTAGTGTCCAAGTTATTTTGAAATGAGTTTAAATATAGGTTCAAAGTCGTTCTTCATTTCAAACTCCATATACTAACCTATTAGTAAATGTCAATGTTCATCTACAAAGGTTGCTCTAACATGCACGATAATAGCACCATTGGATTCATTGGATTTTTCTGATAAATTTTCATATATAAATTATTTTCATCTGATTTACAGATTAATTTATATAATTTTTTGAAGTTTTAAACAATTTCTGGAATTATTTTTAGACTAGAAAAATGAATTAATGGCGTTAGCCTAACGTCACAACGACGTTAACTGGTCGGCTGACTAGGCCAGGTCAAACCTGACGTGCGGGTCCCGCACGTTAGTGATAGGGCCTAAACTCCGTGCTGACCAGGGTTTGGCCCACCCTTAGGGATCACTGGTCAGTGGTAGGGGCCTAATTAACCAAGGGGGATTAGCCCCTGATGATGGCCACGTCGGCGCCCACCGGAACGGGGCCGGTGGCGACCATCCGTACGGCAGCGACTCGTCGGAATCGCGCATCCGGCGACCGCTTGGCGCACAGAGGGCACCGGGAGGCAGCCCGTGCACGTGCGTGTCTAGCAGGGCAGCGGAGGGTGCTTGGGGCCACCGGAGACGACGACCATGTTGAGTTGAGTGGCGGCGACGGCTCGGGCAGGAGAAGCTATGGCACTATGGGCTGCGGGGGGCGGAGCTAAGGCCGGCTACGGGCTGCGGGAGGCACTACGAGCAAGGCCCGTGGCCTGGCATGAGCTTTGGCCGCTGTGGCCACGACTATGCCATGGCCGGTGGCGAGCTCCGCTCGGCTCTGGCTACTGATGGGGCTAGAGGAGGGGAATAGCATCGGGACTAGGGGAAACAGTCCGGGGCCTCACCGTGGGGTCGCTGGGGAAGACGGCAAGCTCGGGAACGCGTTGACGACCTCGAATCACCGGAGGAGAGCTTCGGCGGCCGGCTGGGAGGAAACGGCGACGGGGTGTCGTGGGAGGCTCCCGGCGTCGGCTGGCTTCACGGTAAGAACGAGGTGGTCGCGGCGGAACTTTTGGTGGGCTCGGAAAGGCGCGGGGGAGGTTGGAGCTATAGTGGCGCAGCAAGGAGGAGCTCGGCCATGGAGGCAGAGAGGGGAGGGAGCGAGAGAGAGAGAGCTCGCACAGGGGAGAGGGAGAGGAGAAGAGGCCATGGGGAGGGGGTCCTCGCGCTGGCGCGTCCGGAGCCCTGCAGGCCATCAAGCAGTCAGGGAGGAGCTGGCCGGCGCGTGCCCGCGCATGGCGAGCGCGTGCCCCTGTCCTCCTGGCGAGAGGACAGGGATGACTGGCCATGGGCCAGTGGGCCGGTTTCTCCTGGCCTTCTTCTTTTTTTATTTCTTTTAGTTTCTATTTTCTGATTCTCACTTTTGTTTTATTTTATTTTCAGGTACAAATGCTAATATAAAAATATCCCATATATTTTATATATTGATGTTTGAATATTTCAAACTTATGTAAAAAGTTTGAGGATATTTGAACACTAAAATAACGATAATGTTTTATTTAATATTTTCAGGAGCTTTATCATTTATTTTTAAATTGCTTTAGATGTTCAAATATTTAAAATGGCCCCTTTCATAACCATGTCCATATTTATGAGACATAGGGAACATTTTTAAAGGGCATTTTGAATTTGTTGAAATTCCACTAACTTTAATTGTTTTGATTCAATATGAACATGGGGTTTCTTTTAGTCCCCATTTCATGTTGATGCAAAATTGAAACATGATGTAAAACACATGCTGTCCTAAGACATGTAGCTAGGGATGTGACACTAGCTGGAGAGAAACAACACCAAATAAACAAACAACCAAGGTGCAATGCACAAACAAGATGATGCATGATTCATTTGAAGTATTTAACATGGCAATCCTAAGCTAGTCATGTTTCTCATGCAATAGTTAAGTTATTCGAATTCGGGACAGAACGTCATGTTTAGTTGTATGAACTTGCATGAACATGGCAATATGGATGCGTCATGCAAAATCGATGCAAATGCATATGAAAACAAAGGAAACGGAGTAACGGTTCTCGTGCTACGCTCACAGCAAGGTACGAAGACAAAATACAAGACAAGGATGGTCATGGGCTATTCCTTGGTATTCCAAGAATGCCACATGTTAGGAAATTAAAAAATAATAACTATAGAGCCAAAGATCAAGAAAAACAGTGGAGCATAGCACCCACAAGTCGTCACACAAAACCACACACACCCTATCCAAAATAGCAACATAGCAAATTGCACAGCAAATATCTAGAGCTACAGGATGTTGGCAACCACAAAAAAAAGAATGGACAGAAACTACCAAACATGCTTGCCAAATCATCCAACTACACAAACTTTATAGGAAGCATGCATCACTAAGCATGAAGCTCACAAGATGGCATAAGGAAACATATTTTAGGGACTTGGTGAAAATCATAGTTTTGTGGAAACTGAGTTATCCTGATAGCAATTTGAAAGCAAAAAACAATGATGCTAGAGACCACCTCATGGCATGAAAATTAACAAGATGGTAGAGTAAAATATCTACTACAAAACACTAGCACTAAGCTTGAGCTAAAACACAACAGAACACTTGGTAGCATCCACTAAACATGGGATAAAATAAATTACAGGATCTCGGACAAGGAAATATTTAGCATGTTGAAAATAGCAACATTTTATTAGCTACTTTGGAGCACGAAACCAACTTACATGCAAGCTTATCATGTCAAACGAAAATACCAGGACATAATACTCACAAAACTCTACCACTTACATGTTGACACAAATATCATAGAATGCATGGTTCTATTCATAGAAAAATGACAAAATGGCATGTTGGAACAAAATGACATTTTGCAAAACTTGCTCAAATGGCCAAACAAACAGCACCATTTCATTCCTTGGGATTTCTACCCCAAAATCATATATGACACTCATATCCTTGCTTTTGAAAATTGCACAAAACCTAGCTCGAAACTATGCATGCATTACTTATAAGTTAAAACTTACTATAAAAGAACACTGCTAAAATTGACTAGTCCATATCTGGACATTTCCAGAAATGGAATTATTCTAATAACAAAAGAAATAAAACAAACAAAACAAAATGAAACAAAACAAATAATATATAGGAGGGACCCACCTGGCAGTGAGCCAGGGCCCCTCTGTGGGTATGACAAGTGGGGCCAAGGCCTACAGTCATACACACACACAGCAACACAGCCACACACATGCATAGCACAAGCACATGGGATCCAGGCCGTGTCTACACCAGATCCACTCACACACTCACATCACATGCACGCAACGCCGAACAAATAAAAGTGTTAGGGGGAGTCAAACCCCGGACCTCTCGGTCGTTGCCTCAGCTCTCTACCACTGCTCTAGGCACGGACACTCGACAGAAAGGGGGAAGTTTCCCTCTTGTCTATGCACAGGCGGTTATCTGACGAAATTGAAGACATAGGGCACGAGTGATAGAGACACGGCGACGACGAGATTCCCGACGCGGCGACGGCCATCGACGGCTGCGAGCACTGGTTCCCATTCCTGCACTCCACCTAGTCTACGCGCACGGAGGGGTGCCCATTCCCACACTCCACCTAGCTAAATGCAGCGGCAATGAGTAGCTCAAACATGAGCTCATGCTCACCTCGGGCACGGCGCGGTGACGGAGAACGAGCACGACGCGCCAAGACCAATGGGGAAAATGCGCGGGCAGGTTGGTGGTCGACTGCTCACTCAGAGGTGGCAAAGACAGGCTCGGTGCGGCGACGGGGAAGAAGATCCACGACGGGGTTGTGGGTTCGTGTCGGTGCAGAGGAAGAAGACAGCAACGTGGGGCCTCTCCCCACTCCCTAAAGCCGGAAACAGGGCGCGGAAGGAACCGTGGAGCTCCCCGGCATCCCAGGCGATGAGGAGGAGGCCATCAGAGACGAGGACGACGGCGAAGTAGGGTGGCACTATGCTGGCTGACTCTCTGAACCTCACAACTCTCTGAAATTACGTGGGGACGATGAAGGGATGGAGGAGGAGGGAGATGGAGGGAAGAGAGGGGCCGGTGGCGGCTCGAGGGAAAAGGGGAAACCCTAGGGAGAGGGCATGGACTTCGAGGGGGTTAAGTAGGCTGGGGTTTGATGGCGGCCTCGAGGTCTGTGATGCCCGCGCTCTCACTCTCTCACTACAACATGATGGAGGAAGGGACAGAGCGGGTAGCCGTCGGGCGCTCTGCTGGGCTGCGGGAGGGACGAGGACCAACCGTAGGAACGCTAGGAGCAATTGTGCCTCCTTACGCTGGCCTGACCCAATCTCTCTCTCGCTAAAGAAACCCGTCCTATTTTTTTAAACAATAGAAGGAGAAAAGGAACCAAGCAAGATTTGAGGAGAAAAATAGAGAGAGAGAGAAATAGCTTTGGAGACACAAAATTGCATACTAATTCATAAAAATAGCTTTGGAAGCACTTATACTTAGGAATGCCCTTGGCCACACCTTTATTCACTTTCTTGACCATAGCATCAAGAAGTTGAGCTTGGTGAACCTGATCTTCCAGAGTCGGAGAGACTTGAAGATTTGGAAGAAATCCCTACAGAATCATTTGGAGATTGAGCTTGCGGAAGGCTTCACAAATCTCGGGTTGAAGAAGCTTTAGGATAGGACTGTCGTAGTATGCCTTTCGGCTGAGCGCGTCTGCAATGACATTTGCATTTCTAGGTGTATACTTAATGCTTGGATTGAAGTCCACAATCATTTCCACCCAACGAGACTGCCGAAGATTGAGATTGGGTTGAGTGAAAATGTACTTGAAGATCTTTTGGTCAGTGTACACCTCAACTGGTCTACCTAACAACAAATGCCTCCATGTTATCAGAGCATGCATAACTTCCGCCAGCTCAAGATCATGAGTGGGGTAGTTCTTCTCGCTAGGCTTCAGCTATCGTGAGGAATAAGCAACAATATTCTTATCTTGCATGAGAACACCACCAAGACCTTGGAGGGAATCATCATAGAACACTAGTAAAGGCTTTGATTGCTCGGGAGGAACAAGAACTGGAGCTGAATTCGGCTTCTCCTTGAGCATATTGAATGCCACATCACACTCATGAGACCTAGCAAACTTGACATTCCTCTGGAGGAGGCTGGACAGAGGCTTAGCAATTTGAGAGAAGTTCTTCACGAATCTTCTAGAGTAACTTGCAAGCCCGACTTCAAGATTGCCTCAACTTTCTCTTGTAGAGTAACTTGACAATCTTCTAGAGTGAAGTTGCTTGACATTCTGAGGGGGCTCCCACTTCAAGATTGCCTCAACTTTCTTTGGGTGCCCTTTAATACCCTCGGTAGATATCACATGCCCAAGGTACACCACTTCGTTGAGCCAAAACTCACACTTGGAAAACTTAGCATAGAATTGATGCTCTCTTAGCTTTTCAAGCACAAGCAGGAGATGCTCTGCATGTTCTTCTTCTGTCTCTGCGAACACGAGAATATCGTCCAAATACACGAAGATGAACTCTTTCCTAAAGGAATAGAATATGAAGTTCATCATTCTGGAGAAGATTGGAGGATCATGGGCGAGACCAAAGGACATGACGTTGTACTCATAAGAGCCAAAACTCGTCCTGAAAGAACTCTTTGGAATATCTTCTTCACGAATGTGAATCTGATGACAGCCCATGCAAAGATTTAGCATTGAGAAAACCTCGGCACCTTTCAGTTGTTCAAACAACTCATTGATGTTGGCAAGTGGGTACTTGTTCCTGATTGTCTTCTTATTCAATGGATGGTAATCGACACAAAGTCGGTCTGTGCCATCCTTGTTCTTGACAAATAGAACACCACAACCCCATGGAGAAGAACTTGGTATGATCAGACCCAAACGTTCTTGTTCATCTAGCTAATTCTTCAATTCTTTCAGCTCTTCGGGGCCAAGCTTATAAGGACGCTTGCACACCAGTCATTTCCAGGTTCGAGATCAATCACAAACTCGACTGGCTGGTGCAGAGGCATTTTTGAGAATTCCTCGGGAAAGACATCTTCATACTCGAAGTCCACCGAAATCTAAGAAATGTCTGCGATTTCACCCTTATAATTAAGAGAAAAGAGACAAATTGTGTCATCGTGAGCTACGAAAATGATCACGTCTTCTGAAGGATGAGTCAATTTGACTTCTTTGGCTTGACAATCAACATACGACTTGTTCATAGCAAGAAAATCCATGCCAAGAATGAGATCAATATCGGAATTTCTGAGAAAAATTGGAGAGGCCAGAAAATAATAATTGCCCATCTTGATAGAAACATCTGGGACTACCCAACGGGAACTATGCGCTTGCCTGGAGAAACAACTTGCAATGTCGCAGATAACTCTTCATGAAGAAAATGATGCTTGGATGTGAATGAATATGATATAAAAGAATGAGAAGCACCAATATCAAACAAAACTTTTGTAGGAATAGAATTGACTGAGAGATTACCCGTGATCACTTGAGAAGACTCCTCTGTTTGGCTGCGTTCACCATGTTCGCTCTTGCTGACTTGGGATTATGCCTCACCATAGCATTGCCTTCAAGTCTGACTGGAGGAGGAGGCGGAAGACGCCACTGGTTGCACTTGTTTGAGTAGTGACCCTTCTGACCACACTGGTGACAAGTAACCTCTGAGAGCGGATGGAAGTTGCCTGGAGGAGGAACATTAGCTGAGTTGGGTGCCTAGGGCCTCTGCTAATAACCTGGGTTGGGTGGGCAGGAAGAACCACGACCACCGAACTGCCTCTACTGCTGAGGGGAACAAAACAAAGGAGGAGGAGGAACCCAATACTTCTGTTGTTTAGGAACCATCTGAGAGCTGGAAGAAGAAGAGTAGGATTCTCTAGAACGCTTCCTTGAGTTCTCCAACTTGAGCTGAGTTGCCTCGACCTTCAATGCCATGTTGTAGAACTAATCAAACTCACGAGGCTCTTGGAGGAGCAGACCCGGTAGAAGCTCATCCTTGAGACCACCTCTGAACTGATAATTCATGGACTTGTCATCAGGAACATCTAGTTTAGCATAGCCGACCAGATTCTAGAATTCGACGTTGTACTGATAGATAGGCTTGCTTCCCTGCTTTAGGTGCCTGAACTTCTCACACATCTCCTCGACCAAGCTGATCGGAATGAAATGGGCCCTGAAGTCATGACAGAAATCATCCTAGCTGATAACACGATCACCCCTGGAGTCCTTGTATTGCTACCACCAATCTGCTGCCTGACCCTTGAGCTGAAATGTCCCAAACCTGACATAGTCATCCAGTCTAACATTGATGCACTCGAAGTGCTTGCTCATGTCACGAAGCCAATCGTCTGCATCAAAAGGCTGCTCACAATAGGTCAAAGACTTAGGATGGTTGACAAGGAACTGGTGGAGAGTCGCGAACTGAGGCTGATTCTGGACATTCCCTTGATAACCTTGTTGTCCCTGATCTCTCTCTTGCAACAGCCTGAGCAACATTTGAGTATTTGCATTGGTTGCGGTCATCACAGCTTGCCAAGCTTCTGGAGGAGGAGGCGGAGGGGTGGTTGTTGTCGTTTTCTCACGATCGATGCCACAGGTAGGCTTATCGAAGGCGGTTGGGGCCAGAGGAGGCCGACGGGCTCCGGAAGTGGGATTAAGCACAAGTGGTGGTGACACGCGATGTACCCAGGTTCAAGGCCCTCCGTGGGAGGTAATACCCCTAGTCCTTCTTGGTCTAGTTGATAGATGGTTATGGTTACAAGGTTGCTCTTGGAGCTGTTGTCTAGAGGTGGAAGATCGAGCAGCCGGCTCGCCTTCCATTGCTACGTGGGTAAATGTGTGCAAAGTGTCCCATGCGTGTGTGTGCGTGAATCTGTCGTCTCCTTTGCATGGGGGGCTCGGGATTTTTTATAGGCCAGCCGCCCGGCCTACAATATCCTTCAGGTACAATGGGGGGACCCGGCTGGCAGCCTCTCCGGCTGGCTAGAGGGACCCGCTTTGTGAGCCGTCTCGTCGTCCATAGGGCCCACCGGCTATGCGGTCCCATCGCTCGCTAGGGCCCGCAAGCTGGCTCCACGATTGGCTCGCGCCCACCTGCCACGGCACTGGCTGCTCGGGCGGCGGCGTCCTGCGCTAGCCGGCCAGAGGCTCTGGTATGGCCGACCGCACTGTAGCCATGCCGGGGCAGGTAATGGAGTGGGCGGAGGCGTTACTGCACTGTTGCCTTGCCCGGTCCCGGTCAGCCAAGGTCAGTGGTACGACCGGCTGAACTATAGCCACGCGTACCCAGGGGCGTCTTGTCTTGTCGCCGTACCTGCACGCAGCAGGATGGTATGGCAGCCTGCTTGCCTGAAGGTCAACGAGGGAGCCGGCCTTGGGGCAGCCGATTGTGGCCCAACCGACTGGGGCCGAGCTGGCTCTTCGGAGTGCCAGCCGCCAGCCAGACGACAATGGGGTAGCTGGCCGTGAGACAGCCAACGATGTGATTTTTCTTGAAGCGGAGGACAGAACCCCGCAGCTTTGGCCTACCCAGGGCTAATAAGCCCGTCAGTAGTTACCGAAGCCGGTGGAGGCCTATGTCCTCCAGACGTAGGGGAGTCGGTGTCTGTCGGGGAACGTCGCATGGGAAACAAAAAATTTCCTACGCACACGCAAACCTATCCATGGTGATGAGCATCTATGAGAGGGAGAGTGGATCTACGTACCCTTGTAGATCGCTAAGCGGGAAGCGTTAAGAAATGTGGTTGGTGTAGTCGAACATCTTCGCGATCCAAATCGCCGAGCGTCCCGCGATCTCATCACGACCCGTCCCGCGATCCAATCACGATCCGTCCCGCTAACTCATCACAATCCGTCTCACGATCATGATCAGGATCTGTCCCACAAATTTATCACGATCCGTTCCGCGATCTCATCACGAACCGTCTCGCGATCTCGATCACGGTCCTTCCGATCTAGCGCCGAACGGACGGCACCTCCGCGTTCAGCACACGTGCAACTTGATGACGATCTCCACCGTCTTGATCCAGCAAGGGGAAGTGGAGGGGAGGAAGAGTTCTCCGGAAGTGTGATGGCGCTCCGGAGATGGTGGTGGAGCTATTCCAGCAGGGCTTTGCCTAAGCACTGCCGAAATCCGATCTAGAGGAGAAACAATGCACTGGAGAAGAGGGCAACACGTGGCAGAATAACTTGTGCCAAAACCCAAAAACCCCTCTAGTATATATAGGAGGAGAGGAGGAGGAGGAGGGGCTGGCGCAAGGGCCAAAACCCACCTGGTTCGGCCGGCTAGGGAGGAGTCCTCCTCTTCCCACTCCTAGTGGGATAAGGACTCCTTCCATATATAGCCCTTTTTGCCTTTTTCCACCTTTTTCCTTTTGGTTATTTCTTCCCAGCCTCATGGGCTTTGTGTAGGACTTCCACCAGCCCACTAAGGGCTGGTATTCATCCTCCTACAGCCCATAAAGCATCTTGGGTCAAAATACCCCTCCCGGTGGCCTCCCGGTACACTACCGGCACTCCCGGTACACTACCGATGAGCCCGGAACTTTTCCGGTGACCAAAACAGGATTTCCTATATATAAATATTTACCACCAGACCATGCCGCAGCTCCTCGTGATGTCCAGGATTTCATCCGGGACTCCGAACAAACTTTGGTCACCACCATACATAACTCTATACTATCGAAACGTCACCAAACCTTAAGTGTGCAGACCCTGCGGGTTCGAGAACTATGTAGACATGACCGAGAAACCTCTACAGTCAATAAGCAATGGCAGGACCTGGATGTCCACATTGGTTCCTACATATTCTACGAAGATCTTTATCGGTCGAAACTCTATGTCAAGGATTTAGTTAATCCCGTACGATGTTCCCTTTGTTCTTTGGTATCTTACTTGCCCGACATTTGATCGTCGGTATCTCCATACCTAGTTCAACCTTGTTACCGGCAAGTCTCTTTACTCGTTCCGTAATACAATATCCCGCAACTAACAATTAGTCACATTGCTTGCAAGGCTCATTGTGATGCTGTATTACTGAGTGGGCCCTGAGATACCTCTTCGTCACACGGAGTAACAAATCCTAGTCTCGATCCATGCCAACTCAATTGACACCCTCGGAGATACCTGTAGAGCACCTTTATAGTCACCCAGTTACGTTGCGACGTTTGATACACACAAGGCACTCCTCCGATGTCCGTGAGTTGCATGATCTGATGGTCATAGGAATACATACTTGACATGCAGAAAACAGTAGCAGTAAACTGACACGATCATATGCTACGTTTGTAGTTTGGGTCTTGTCCATCACATCATTCTCCTAATGATGTGATCCCGTTACCAAATGACATCTCATGTCCATGTCTAGGAAACCTTAACCATCTTTTGATCAACGAGCTAGTCTATTAGAGGCATACTAGGGACATGTATTAATCTATGTATCCACACATGCATTTAAGTCTCCGATCAATACAATTATAGCATGGATAATAAACGATTATCATGAACAAGGAAATATGATAATAACTAGTTTATTATTGCCTCTAGGGCATATTTCCAATAGTCTCGCACTTGCACTAGAGTCAATAATCTAGTTCACATCACCATGTGATTCGCATTGTTATGAATCTAATGCCCAATTAGTTCTGGGGCTCGATCATGCTTTGCATGTGAGAGAGGTCTTATAGTCAACGTGTCTGCGATATTCAGATCCGTGTGTACTTTGCAAATCTCTATGTCATACCGTAAACACTGCTACCACACTCCACTTGGTACTATTTCCACATGGTTGCTCCACTATACGTGTCCAGATTGTTACTGCTAGTCATCCGGATTGGTGTTAAAGCTTGCATCGACGTAACTCTTTACGACAAACTCTATATCACCTCCATAATCGAGAAACATATCCTTAGTCTTTTAGTTACTAAGGATAATCTTGACCATTGTCCAGTGATCCACTCCTGGGTCACTCTTGTACCCCCTGACGGACTTATGGCAAGGCACACACAGGTGTGGTACACAACATGCCATACTGTACAGAGCCGATGGCTAAGGCATAGGGGACGACGCTCGTCCTTTCTCTTTCTTCTGCCGTTGTCAAGCTTTGAGTCTCACTCAACTTCGCACCTTACAAATCAGGCAAGAACTTATTTATCTCACTGATCCATTTTGAACTCTTTCAAAATCTTGTCAAGGTATGTACTCATTGAAAGTCTTATCAAGCATCTTGATCTATCTCTGTAGATCTTGATGCTCAACAATTAGGTAGCTTTATCCACGTCTTCCTTTTAAAATCACTTTTAAACAACCCTTCATGCTTTCCAAAAATTCGACATCATTTTCGATCAACAATATGTCAACCACATATACTTATCAGAAATTCTATAGTGCTCCCACTCACTTTATTGTAAATACTAGTTTCTCGTAAACTTTGTATAAACTAAAAACTTTGATCATTTCATCAAAGTGTATATTCCAACTCCGAGATGCTTGCTTTAGTCCACAGAAGGATCACTGAAGCTTGCTCATCTTTCAGCATCCTTAGGATTGCCATAACCTTCTGGTTGTATCACATACAACCTTTCCTCAAGTAAACCGTTAAGGAAATGATGTTTTGACATCCATCTGCCAGATTTCATAATTGAAAAATGCAGCAACTGCTAACATATTTCCAACAGATTTTAGCATCGCTACGAGTGAGAAAGTCTCATCGTAGTCAACTCCTTGAACTGGTCACAAACATGTTTGCACCAAGTCGAGCTTTACAAATGCTGACATTTACCATCAGTGTCTGTCTTTATTTTAAAGATCCATTTGTACTCAACGACCTGCTGTCCAACGAGCAAGTCTACCAAAGTCCATAATTGGTTTTCATACATGGATCCTATCTCAGATTTCATGGCCTCCAAATATTTCTCGGAATCCAGGCTCATCATCGCTTCTCCATAGCTCGTAGGTTCATCGTTGTCCAACAACATGACCTCTAGGGTTGTCGTGCCGCTCAGGAGAAGTACACATCCTTGTCGACCTATGAGGTTCGATAGTAACTTGATCCGAAGCTTCATGATCATCATCATTAACTTCTTCTTTCAACTAACGTAGGCTTTGCAGAAACATCATCCTGGCAGCGCTACTCTCTCATTGAAACAACGGTTCAATAACCTCATCAAGTTCTATCTTCCTCCCCCTCAATTCTTCCAAGAGAAACCTTTTCTCGAGAAAGGACACATTTTAAGCAACAAACACTTTGCACTTGGATCTGAGATACAAGGTATACCCAACAGTTCTTAGGGTATTCTATGAAGATGCATTTATCCACTTTGGGTTCGAGCTTATTAGGTGAAAACATTTTCCACACAAGCGTCGCAGCCCTAAACATTAAGAAATGATAGCTTAGGTTTCTATCAAACCATAATTCATACGGTGTCATCTCAACGGATTTAGATGGTGCCCTATTTAAAGTGAATGTAGTTGTCTCTAATGCATAACCCCAAAATTATAGTAGTAAATCGATAAGAGACATCATAGCACGCACCATATCCAATAGAGCATGACTATGACGTTCGGACACACCATCACACTATGGTGTTCCAGGTGGCATTTAGTTGTTAAACAACTTTCACATTGTCTTAAGTTGTATGCCAAACTCGTAACTCAGATATTCACCTCCATGATCATATCGCAGTCATTTTTATCTTCTTGTCACGATGATCTTAAACTTCACTCTGAATTTGCTTGAACCTTTCAAACGATTCAAACTTGTGTTTCATTAGGTAAATATACACTATATCTACTCAAATCATCAGTGAAGATAAGACAATAACGATATCCATTGCACGCTTCAAGACTCATTGGATTGTATACATCAACATGTATCATTTCCAATGAATTACTTGCCCACTCCATCCAACGGGGTCCTTTAGTCATCTTGCCTAAGAGGCACGGTTCGCATGTCTCAACCGATTCAAAGTCGAATGAGTCCAAAGATCCATTGGCATGGAGTTTCTTCATGCACTTTATAGAAATATGACATTTAGCGGCAGTGCCACAAGTATGTGGTACTATAATTATTAACTTTGTACCTTTTGACATCAATGTTATGAACATGTGTATTACTACGATCAAGATTTCAACAAACCATTCTCACTGGGTGCATGACCATTGAAGGTATTATTCATGTAAACAGAATAACCATTATTCTCTGACTTAAATGAATAACCGTATTGCAACAAACATGATCTAATCATGTTCATGCTCAACGCAAAACACCAAATAACATTTATTTAGGTTTGTCACTAATCCTGAAGGTAGAGAGAGCGTGCAATGTTGATCACATCAACCTTGGAAACATTTCCAACACACATCGTCACCTCACCCTTAGCTAGTTTTCCGTTTATTCTGTAGCTTTTATTTCGAGTTACTAACATTTAGCAACCGAACCGGTATCCAATACCCAGGTGCTACTAGGAGTACTAGCAAGGTACACATCGATAACGCGTATATCAAATATACTTCTGTCGATGTTGCCAGCCTTCTTATCTACCAAGTATTTAGGGTTGTTCCGCTTCAGCGACCTCTCACCTCATCATAGAAGCACTTAGTCTTGGGTTTGAGTTCAACTTTGGGTTGCTTCACTGGAGCAGCAACTGACTTGCTATCCATGAAGTTTCCCTCCTTGCACTTGCCCTTCTCGAAACTAGTGGTTTGATTACCCATAAACACTTGACGCTCCTTCGTGATTTCTACGTTCGCAGTGTCAAACATCGTGAATAGCTCAGGGATCAATACTTCTATCCCTGGTGTTTTAAAGTTCATCACTAAGTTCTAGTAGCTTTAGTGACGGTGACTTGGAGAACTTTATCAATCACTATCTTATCTGGAAGATCAACTCCAACTTGATTGAAGCAATTGTAGTACCTAGACAATCTGAGTACATGCTCAACGATTGAGCTATTCTCCTTCATCTTACAGGCAAAGAATCTTGTTGGAGATCTCATATCTCGCAACACGGGCATGAGCCTGAGATCACAATCTCAGCTCCTAGAACATCTCATATGTTCCGTGATGTTCAAAACGTTTCGGAGCCTCAATTCAAAGCCGTAATGCATGACGCACTAAACTATAAAGTAGTCATCGAAACGTGTCTATCAGATGTTCACAACATCTACAGACGACGCTAGAGGGGGTGGCGCACCGAACGGTGCATGAAGTACATAAGCTGTAGCGACCCGACCTGAAAGGTCAAGTCTCCGGTGTTTCCGTACCATCCCAAGATCATGCTGGTACACACACGGTACATCAATGTATATATGAAAGGGAAATCACACAGCAAATATATTAATCGAAATCTCATTTCGAGTCCTTTATTACAATATAAATTACAATAAAGTGGCCAACTCATGAGAATATCTAAATCTTGCGGAAGTGTCGAAGGTAGATGAGTCCATCTGACTCCAAGGGCATCTCACTGAGCATAGAACGTGTCCTCACTCCTGGTCGAAAAAGTACTCTGCAACATGATACGTTGCAGCCATGTAGGTCAGCATATGGAATATGCCGACAAAGTTACAAGAGAGGGGTGAAAAGATAATCATCTAGTCTATATGCTTATATGGCAGGTGGGGTGGTAAGTTTTTGCGTAAAGCCAATTTTTCCTACATCAAGAGAGGGCTAAGCAAAAAAATATTACTAAGTTGGTTGATTAATGAGATGGTTCCGCCAACCAATTCTCATACCCAATTGTTAAATACCCACATCATCATATTAATTGTGTTGAGAATTTCGAATGTTTCAGTTCCTTTGGCTCAAGTCGTCCATGACCGTGGACACGGCTAATCGATTAGGTTTGAGTACTCTGCAGAGTTTTGCACACGTTCCCCACAAGATTTGGTCACCTCCGTTTAATTTCTCGCACTTCAGGGTGTTTGAGAAACGGATGACCAAAACATGGTCTTCCAAAGGGTTTCCCTGCGACTCTGACGGTGCCCATCCTTTCCTATCGTTCTTCTACATCTCGTAGCACCGCCTGTCCAGGGTCACCACGATATCCAACCAAGCCAGAGCCCATAATGACTTGTGGCTGTGCAGGTAAGCCTTGGGTTTTGAAGCATCCATCCATCTCTTTGTGCCTAGGTGGACCTTTCCGCGTGAATACTGGCCATCTCCAGCATCACCTAGGCAAATCCACTGGTTTCTCCAGGGCGCCGTTCAACCATCATCCACCCAGAGGTAAGTTGAAAACTCAGAGTCTTGAAATCTTGATCATTATGTAGGTCTTGAAATTATTAACTCTCTCAACTCTCATGAATCACACAACCAACCCCGTCTAATAATAGCATAGCAAAAAGTAAAACAACGTTTCCCGGGCCAATGTGTCAAAGAGTTTGAGGGGGGTACCTACCACATGATACTACTACAATGTAACCAAGTTTCCAACTAACCTATCTTTCATGCAATTGGGGAAGATGGTAGAACGAATGCATATAAAACATGGGTAAACATGGTCAAGTGACTTGCCTGATTAATGATCTTCGTACGTGATTGACTCTAAGTAACAAGCTTCGCACTCCGGATAATCTAACGAAGCAAACAAGCACTCAATAAGCATACAACAAAATATTGTAACCCACAAACATCAATCAAGAACTAATAAACAATCAAGACAAAACAATGCACAATTCACAAGTAAGAAAAACACACAAAGTTTTGTTTACTAGGAGATGATTGATAAAACACTACTATCATAATAAAACTATTTTGAAATAACCAAAACAATTGTTGACAGCAAGGAAACAATAAAATATTTTTATTAATAAACAGAATAAAATCAATTTAAGTTTGTTGGAAAAACTTTTGTAAAGTTTGTAAAAGTTTTGATAAGCACTAAATGAAACAAATATAGTTTTACTAACAAGAGAGCAAAACAAAACTTATTATTTATTAGTAAAACATGTTCTTAACAGAAAAGAATTTACAAATAAAATTGTTTTAGAAAACAAAATTAAATTATATAAAACTTTGTTTGAAAGCAAAACTATTAATAACTAGTTGTTTTAATCAAAATAAACCTATTTGAAAAGAAGTTGTGATTCCTATCTTAAGAAGGAAATAAACTAAACAATTTTATATTTTTATTAACAGTAAGTAAAACACTAGATGTATAATCAACAGAACCTACTAAACAAATTAAAACTAAATCTAAATTAAACTAACTAAAACTAAGTAAATAAAACTATATTATAATACTAGGCAGATTCTGTTTATAGCTAAAACACTAACAATAATCATCCTAAAAATCCTCAAACTAAACATGGTGATAGTCCTAACCAATATCAAAGAGTAGTAAAAAGATTCATATAAAAATCTATTTTCAAACTCTAGTTATTCAGATTTGTAGATTTTGAGTAAATTTGATTAAATTCAAATTTTATAGTTCAAATTTGAAATTTAAAAGTACAGTGTTAAACTACATGAAAAATGTGAGCTATTGCAAAAAGAATCAACTCAATACATTTAGTAGATTAAAAGTTATAAGCAAAACAAAATTTGGATACACTCTGTTAACTAAAACAAAAACACAAAAAGGGAAAAATCTACCGGACGGCTAGGGGGCTACGTGGCATTGTCCTATTGGCTAGCTAGTGCGCGCGTTGGATGTTTTCGGGCAGGCGACCGATCAGAAAAGGAAAACGGTTCGGGGATAAGTGGCTTCTAATCTGGGTCGTTGGATTTGGATCGAAGAGAGGGGGAGTGTCCGGTACTTATAGGGGTGCTGGGGAGTGCGGGGGAGGAGAGAGGAGAGAGATCCGGGAGGGGGAAAAGAAACGGCCGGCGAGGTCGTCGGCGCGTGCGGGGGAGAGGGATGATCGGTCGGTAGAAACGGTCGGTCGGGGTGGGGTCCAGTGTCAGTGAGCGAGAGCGCGTTGAATGCGCGTCGGTCGGCCGGCTTTTACTCCATTCGCGAGTAACTGCCCGTGGGCCGGCCCGTTTAATACAGTAACCGTTACCGGTTTCTGTTTAATGTTTTTCCACAGCGTTTCAAAAACCTTTAAACCATTCAAATCATCTCTAAATAGAGGAGTGTTATATATCAAAATTAACAGAATAATAAATGCTATTTAATGAACATTTTTATTCTGTCATTTGAACAATTTCAAAAAAATAATATTTTCAAAAATTGCCTAATTGTTTTTAAATTCTTTTTTTTTGGCAAATATTTTCAAAAATAACTCCTGGTTATTTTTGTTCAAATATATCACCAAGATGACCCTGGTATGGAGTGTGATGTTACTCCCCTCTTATTTTGAACATTTTACCAGGATTTCAAATAGGTGAAAGCAACTTAGGGAAAGTAGAAAGGGCTTTCAGAAGTTTAGAAAGAACATTTCAACAAGCACATACATTCAAACAATGATGATGATGGATGCATAGCTATATTTCATAACATTCCAAAAATGGAATTTTGGGATGTTACAAACCTACCCACCTTAAGATGAATCTCGCCCTCGAGATTCGGGTTGGCTAGAAAATAGGTGCGGGTGGTCTCTACGAAGATCTTCCTCGCGTTCCCAGGTGGCTTCTTCCTTGGTGTGATGGCTCCACAAAACCTTACAAAACTTGATGATCTTGCTGCGGGTAACTCTGTTGGCTGTCTCGAGGATTCTGACAGGCTTCTCCTCGTAGGTCAGATCATTGTCAAGTTGTATGGCCTCCAGGGGCACTGTATCTCTCAAAGGGATATCAACCATCTCGGCATGACATTTCTTCAGCTGGGACACGTGGAACACATCATGAACTTCGGATAATCCTTCCGGCAATTCCAATTTGTATGCAACTTTGCCTCTACGTTCAAGAATTTTGTAAGGGCCTATGAATCTGGGTGCTAATTTTCCTTCAACACCAAACCTCTTGATTCCTCGAAGCGGGGACACACGAAGATAAGCTCGGTCTCCCACTTCATACGTCACTTCTTTACGTTTGCTGTCAGCATAACTCTTCTGTCGAGATTGAGCTATCTTGAGTCTATCGCGAATCAACCTGACTTTCTCTTCAGAATCTCGGATAAGGTCGGGACCAAAAAGTTGTAGGTCTCCAACACCATCCCATGTCAACGGTGTTCTACATTTCCTTCCATATAAAGCTTCGAAAGGGGCCATCTTCAGACTGGTCTGATAACAGTTGTTGTACGAGAATTCTGTGTAAGGTAAGTTGTCATCCCAACTAGATCCATAATCTAGCGCACAAGCTCTCAACATGTCTTCCAGAATCTGGTTGACTCTCTCAGTCTGTCCATCGATCTATGGATGGAAAGCTGTACTGAACTCTAGCCTTGTACCCAAAGTTTCATGTAACTGATGCCAAAACTTTGAGGTAAATTTTGTTCCTCTATCTGACACGATACTCCTCGGAACTCCATGCAGACATACGATCCTGGTCATATATATCTTGGCTAGCTTAGCACTGGTATAGGTGGTCTTCACTGGAATGAAATGAGCTACCTTGGTCAAGCGATCTACCACTACCCAGATAGAATCATAACCTGAATGGGTCCTGGGTAATCCTGTGATGAAGTCCATACCAAGCTTTTCCCATTTCCACTTGGGTATCGGCAAAGGTTCGAGTAACCCTGCTGGTTTCTGATGTTCCGACTTTACTCGCTGACAAACATCACATATTGCAACATGTTCCGCAATATCCTTCTTCATACCTTTCCACCAATAACTTTCCTTTAAATCCAGATACATCTTGGTATTGCCTGGGTGTATCGAGTAAGGTGAATCATGGGCTTCCTGAAGTATTAACTTCCTGAGCTCTGGATCATTGGGCACATAGATTCGGTTCTCAAACCACAAAGTTCCGTGTTCATCCTCACGAAAACCTTTAGCTTTACCATCTTCCATTCTCTGCTTTATTTCAGCTATCTCCTTGTCCGATTTCTGGGCTTCACGAATTCTTTCGGTCAAGGTGGACTGAATTTCCAGTGTAGCAACATATCCTCTTGGAACTATCTCTAGCTTGAGCTCTCTGAGATCATCGGCTAACTCTTGGGGTAATCCTCCCGCTGTGAGTGTGTTTACATAAGTTTTCCGACTCAAGGCATCGGCTACAACATTGGCCTTACCTGGATGGTAGTGTAATCTCATGTCACAGTCCTTGATTAACTCTAACCATCTCCTCTGTCTGAGGTTCAACTCCTTCTGTGTGAAGATATATTTCAGGCTCTTATGGTCGGTGTAAACATCACAACTATTTCCGATAAGAAAATGTCTCCAGGTCTTGAGTGCATGCACAACGGCTGCTAGTTCCAAATCATGGGTGGCATAATTCAACTCATGAGGTCGTAGTTGTCTGGATGCATAAGCTACAACCTTTCCATCTTGCATGAGTACTCCTCCAAGTCCTTGACGTGAAGCATCACAATAAACCTCGAAGTCCTTCCGAATATTGGGCAAAATCAACACTGGGGCTGTGACCAAACGTTTCTTCAACTCCTGGAAACTAGCTTCACATTCCTCAGTCCAAACATACTTGGATTCTTTCTTCAACAACTCTGTCATGGGCTTGGCTATCTTTATGAAATTCTCAATGAATCTCCGGTAATATTCGGCAAGTCCGAGGAAACTACGGATCTCCTTAACTAAGGTGGGTGACTTCCACTCGGTGATGGCTTCAACCTTAGCGGGGTCTACGGCTATTCCTTCTCCGGAAATAACATGTCCAAGGAATCCGACTTCCATCAGCCAAAATTCACATTTGCTGAACTTGGCATATAACTGATGCTCTCTCAGCTTCTCCAGAACTAAAGCAGATGTTCCTTGTGTTCTTCCTCGTTCTTGGAGAATATCAAAATGTCATCGATGAACACTACGACGAACTTGTCCAAATATTCCATAAACACTTTGTTCATCAAATTCATGAAGTAGGCAGGAGCATTAGTCAAACCAAAGGACATGACAGTATACTCATACAAGCCATACCTTGTGGTGAAAGCTGTTTTTGGTATATCCTGTTCACGAATCTTCAGTTGATGATACCCTGATCGAAGATCGATCTTAGAGAATACTTTGGCGCCTACTAGCTGATCAAACAAGTCATTAATCATCGGCAGAGGGTACTTGTTCTTGATAGTCACCTCGTTCAAGGCACGATAATCGACTACCATTCTCAAGGTTTTATCCTTCTTCTCCACCAAAAGAACTGGGGCTCCCCAAGGTGAAGAACTTGGGCGTATACAACCTTTGTCCAATAACTCTTTAATTTCCTTCTTGATTTCCAACAGATCATTTGCGGGCATCCGATAGGGTCTCTTGGAAATTGGGGTTGTCCCTGGCTGTAGCTCTATTAGGAACTCAATCTCCCTATCTGGTGGCATGCCTGGTAATACTTCCGGAAATACATCCAGAAAGTCTTTTACCACAGGTACTTCCTCCTGAACAACTCTTGTGAGGGAATTTAATCGTGCACTCATCTGGGTGCGTCGGGATACATACTTAATCCTCTTGTTCTCCGGGGTGGTGAGTGAAACAGACTTGCTGGGACAATCAAGATTTCCTTCATACTTGGTCATCCAATCCATGCCTAGGATTACATCCAATCCCTGGGATTCTAAGATGATGAGGTCGATGGGAAAAACATGGTTTCCTATATTGAGTTTCAGGGCATGGCATCCTATTCCTGCCATCATCATACCTCCTGGGGAACTGACCTTAATGGGCTGTCTAAGGGTTTTGGTGGGCAAACCATACTTATCCACAACTACCCTTGATATGAATGAATGAATTGCACCGGAATCGAAAAGTACTGTAACTGGACGTGAATGCAATAAAAACTTACCAACCATAGTCTCGGGTTGATCATAAACTTCTTCCACGTCAAGGTGGTTCACCTGGGCACGAGGAAAAGGGTTTGGCTTATTGGCTGCGGAGTTGCCATTTCCATTTCCCTGCTTGCTCTGGGGACACTCAGTAGCATAGTGCCCTGTCTTCTGGCACTTGAAAGAGGTGATGTGACTCAGATCCTTCTGAGTTGGAACGTGACGGTGCTGGTTGTTGTTCCCATTCCCATTGTCGGTCTTGAAATTGCCATGGTTGGGACGATTGTTCCCATTTCCTCCATGGTTGTGCACAACATAAGTGTGCTTTCCAAACTTACCGGTACCTGATCCGGTATTTCCTGAGTACGGGGAGTAGCGGGGCTTCTGATGAGCTCCAGAGTTGAACTTCCCCTGAGTGTACTTCCGCTTGCGGTTCTCAATCTACTGCTGTTTACCTTCCAAAATGAGGGCCTTGTCCACCAGCTCTTGGTAGTTGTTGAAAGTAGCCACTACCAGCTGCATGCTCAACTCATCATTGAGTCCTTCCAAAAACTTTTCTTGCTTGGCCGCATCATCGGCCACGTCTCCTGGTGCATAACGTGCCAATGTGCTGAAGTCATCCACGTACTGGGCCACAGAGCGATTTCCCTGGCGCAAGTTGCGAAACTCGCGCTTCTTCAGACTCATGGCTCCAGCTGAAACATGTGCGGTGCGGAAAGCTTGCTGGAACTGCTCCCAAGTTACATCAACAATAGGATATGTGGTGGTATAGTTCTCCCACCATGAAGCTGTTGGTCCTTCCAGTTGGTGTGCGGCAAATCGCACCTTCTCAGCATCAGTACATCCAGCGGTGACAAGTTCTCTCTCCATCTTACGGAGCCAGTCATCTGCCACAATGGGCTCAGTGCTGCTGGAGAAAGTTGGAGGATTCAACCTCAGAAAACGGGTGAGATTGTCAGTCTGGGGTGGATGTTGGTGGTTGTTCTGGTTGTTGGTCTGATTCTGGATCAATAGCTGCATCAGTGCATTCTGCTGCTGAAGAAGTTGCGTGAGTTCCGGCGGGAAGGTGAAGTCGGACTCACGTCGTGGAGGCATCTTGCTGTTTTCAGAGGGGTAAGAATTAGAATAGAACAAGGGCTAAAAGGAGATATTCACTACCCATATGCAATGCAACAAACATATCACACCAAACACTCATTCATTTATTCAATCAATGTCAAACATCGGGAATACAATACTCAATCAAACTACACATCAACCTACGCTCTTAACGTTGAAAATAAAAGATACATGGAGGGCATAACTAAAGTTTTCCTCAGAAGTACATGGTGACTGAGTCTCCTCTAGTGGTGCTCTCCTCATAGTCATCATCGTTGCTGATGAAAGGAGCCAAGTCTCCCTCAGGATGAAGATTTTCACCCATGTCCATCTGTTCCTCCAGAGTGGCGATGTGAGTGTTCAGCTTGTCGAACCTCTCTAAGAAATCATTCACCTCATACTCATGCTCGTACTCGGCTTCCCGTAAGTAAGCTTCAAGGTCAATCTCACAGTTCATTAGATTCTGGATTGTCTTCGTATCAGTACGAACTCGAAGCTCTAGACTCCTGATGTGCGTCTCCAGGGTCTGGATATATGACATGGTGGAGTCTCCAGTGGGAGGGGTTATGATGTTGCCATGGGCATCACTGCGGCAAACCATGCTGAGTCCTGGTGAAATGGTTCCACCTCTGTATTCCTCCTGAATACGTCCAAGGGCACGATGAATGGCCATGTCTCTTCCAAGTATCCAGTTGGGTGCCACGAACTTGAAGTCGATGGGTTTCTTCCGATTCCCAAAGGTTTTCCCTGGGATGTGCACCTCGATCCTGTAGCATCCATCTTGTGGAAATGACATGATAGGAGTCCCCGTGATGCTCGGCAAAGCAATCCTCATGTCTTTGACGATCCTCATCAGCTCCTTACCAAAAGGCATCGTTGCGTCAGGCTGACAAAACTCCATGATCAACACTGGGATGAAGGTGGCCATCTATAAATTTTGAAATAACCGGAGAGAAATCAGAAATGAGTAGATGAGAGTATAAGAATTTTAAAGACAAAGAGATACAATCCTAAGGCTTTCCAATCCTAGAGGTTACGTCCTACGGTCAGCGTGTGCTCTGATACCATTTCTGTAGCGACCCGACCTGAAAGGTCAAGTCTCCGGTGTTTCCGTACCATCCCAAGATCATGCTGGTACACACACGGTACATCAATGTATATATGAAAGGGAAATCACACAACAAATATATTAATCGAAATCTCATTTCGAGTCCTTTATTACAATATAAATTACAATAAAGTGGCTAAAAGCCAACTCATGAGAATATCTAAATCTTGCGGAAGCGTCGAAGGTAGATGAGTCCATCTGACTCCAAGGGCATCTCACTGAGCATAGAACGTGTCCTCACTCCTGGTCGGAAAAGTACTCTGCAACATGATACGTTGCAGCCATGTAGGTCAGCATATGGAATATGCCGGCAAAGTCACAAGAGAGGGGTGAAAAGATAATCATCTAGTCTATATGCTTATATGGCAGGTGGGGTGGTAAGTTTTTGCGTAAAGCCAATTTTTCCTACATCAAGACAGGGCTAAGCAACAAAAATATTACTAAGTTGGTTGATTAATGAGATGGTTCCGCCAACCAATTCTCATACCCAATTGTTAAATACCCACATCATCATATTAATTGTGTTGAGAATTTCGAATGTTTCAGTTCCTTTGGCTCAAGTCGTCCATGACCGTGGACACGGCTAATCGATTAGGTTTGAGTACTTTGCAGAGTTTTGCACATGTTCCCCACAAGATTTGGTCGCCTCCGTTTAATTTCTCGCACTTCAGGGTGTTTGAGAAACGGATGACCAAAACATGGTCTTCCAAAGGGTTTCCCTGCGACTCTGACGGTGCCCATCCTTTCCTACCGTTCTTCTACATCTCGTAGCACCGCCTGTCCAGGGTCACCACGATATCCAACCAAGCCAGAGCCCATAATGACTTGTGGCTGTGTAGGTAAGCCTTGGGTTTTGAAGCATCCATCCATCTCTTTGTGCCTGGGTGGACCTTTCCGCGTGAATACTGGCCATCTCCAGCATCACCTAGGCAAATCCACTGGTTTCTCCAGGGCGCCGTTCAACCATCATCCACCCAGAGGTAAGTTGAAAACTCAGAGTCTGGAAATCTTGATCATTATGTAGGTATTGAAATTATTAACTCTCTCAACTCTCATGAATCACACAACCAACCCCGTCTACTAATAGCATAGCAAAAAGTAAAACAACGTTTCACAGGGCCAATGTGTCAAAGAGTTTGAGGGGGGTACCTACCACATGATACTACTACAATGTAACCAAGTTTCCAACTAACCTATCTTGCACGCAATTGGGGAAGATGGTAGAACTAATGCATATAAAACATGGGTAAACATGGTCAAAGTGACTTGCCTGATTGATGATCTTCGTACGTGAGTGACTCTAAGTAACAAGCTTCGCACTCCGGATAATCTAACGAAGCAAACAAGCACTCAACAAGCATACAACAAAATATTGTAACCCACAAACATCAAGCAAGAACTAGTAAACAATCAAGACAAAACAATGCACAATTCACAAGTAAGAAAAACACACAAAGTTTTGTTTACTAGGAGATGATTGATAAAACACTACTATCATAATAAAACTATTTTGAAATAACCAAAACAATTGTTGACAGCAAGGAAACAATAAAATATTTTTTTTAATAAACAGAAGAAAATCAATTTAAGTTTGATGGAAAAACTTTTGTAAAGTTTGTAAAAGTTTTGATAAGCACTAAATGAAACAAATATAGTTTTACTAACAAGAGAGCAAAACAAAACTTATTATTTATTAGTAAAACACGTTCTTAACAGAAAAGAATTTACAAATAAACTTCTTTTAGAAAACAAAATTAAATTATATAAAACTTTGTTTCAAAGCAAAACTATTAATAACTAGTTGTCTTAATCAAAATAAACCTATTTGAAAAGAAGTTGTGATTCCTATCTTAAGAAGGAAATAAACTAAACAATTTTATATTTTTATTAACAGTAAGTAAAACACTAGATGTATAATCAACAGAACCTAGTAAACAAATTAAAACTAAATCTAAATTAAACTAACTAAAACTAAGTAAATAAAACTATATTATAATACTAGGCAGATTCTGTTTATAGCTAAAACACTAACAATAATCATCCTAAAAATCCTCAAACTAAACAAGGTGATAGTCCTAACCAGTATCAAACAATAGTAAAAAGATTCATATAAAAATCTATTTTCAAACTCTAGTTATTCACATTTGAAATTTAAAAGTACAGTGTGAAACTACATGAAAAATGTGAGCTATTGCAAAAAGAATGAACTCAATACATTTAGTAGATGAAAAGTTATAAGCAAAAAAAATTTGGATACACTCTGTTAACTAAAACAAAAACAGAAAAAGGGAAAAATCTACCGGACGGCCAGGTGGCTACGTGGCACTGTCTTATTGGCTAGCTAGTGCGCGCGTTGGATGTTTTCGGGCGGGCGACCGATCAGAAAAGGAAAACGGTTCGGGGATAAGTGGCTTCTAATATGGGTCATTGGATTTGGATCGGAAAGAGGGGGAGTGTCCGGTACTTATAGGGGCGCTGGGGAGTGCGGGGGAGGAGAGAGGAGAGAGATCCGGGAGGGGGAAAAGAAACGGCCGGCGAGGTCGTTGGCGCGTGCGGGGGAGAGGGATGACCGGTCGGTAGAAACGGTCGGTCGGGGTGGGGTCTAGTGTCAGTGAGCAAGAGCGCGTTGAATGCGCGTCGGTCGGCCGGCTTTTAATCCATTCGCAAGTAACTGCCCGTGGGCCGGCCCGTTTAATACAGTAACCGTTACCGGTTTCTGTTTAATGTTTTTCCAAAGCATTTCAAAAACATTTAAAGCATTCAAATCATCTATAAATACAGGAGTATTATATATCAAAATTGATAGAATAATAAATGCTATTTAATGAACATTTTTATTCTGTCATTTGAACACTTTGAAAAAAATAATATTTTCAAAAATTGCCTAATGGTTTTTAAATTCTTTTTTTTTTGCAAATATTTTCAAAATAACTCCTGGTTATTTTTGTTCAAATATATCACCTAGATGACCCTGGTGTGGAGTGTCATGTTACTCCCCTCTTATTTTGAACATTTTACCAGGATTTCAAATAGGTGAAAGCAACTTAGGGAAAGTACAAAGGGCTTTCAGAAGTTTAGAAAGAACATTTCAACAAACACATACATTCAGACAATGATGATGATGGATGCATAGCTATATTTCATAACATTCCAAAAATGGAATTTTGGGATGTTACATAAGCCTTCTCTGTAGCAATGAGGACAATCCTCAGATCACGGACCCAGTCCGCAATATTGCTACCAACATCTATCAACTCTATTTCTCTAGGAACATATAAAAATTAAGGGAGCTACAACGCGAGCTAGTAATCTATAACATAATTTGCAAAGACACTATTGACTATTTTCATGATAATGAGTTCAATTAATCATATTACTTAAGAACCCCAACTCAAATTGACATCCCTCCGATCATTCGAGTGATACATGATCCAAATTCACCAACTCAAGTCCGATCATCACGTGAGTTGAGGTGGCTGCAATGGTGAACATCATTATTTTGATCATATCTACTATATGACTCATGTTCGATCTTTCGGTCTCTTGTGTTCCGAGGCCATGTCTGTACATGCTAGGCTCATCAAGTTTAACCCGAGTGTTCTTCATGTGCAAATCTGGCTTGCACCCGTTGTATGTGCACGTAGAGTTTATCACACCCGATCATCACGTGGTGTCTCAACATGACGAACTTTCGGAACGGTGCACACTCGGGGAGAACACAATTTATCTTGAAATTAAGTAAGGGATCACCTTATAATGCTATCGTCGTCCTAAGCAAAACAAGGTGCATAAAAAGGATTAATGTCACATGCAAATCATAAGTGACATGATATGGCCATGACCTTGTGGTTTTGATCTCCATCTAGAAAGCACCGACATGATCTCCATCGTCACTGGCATGACACCATGATCTCCATCATCTTGATCTCCATCAACGTGTCGCGATCGGGGTTGTCACGTCCTGCATGCTTCTACTACTATTGCTATTGTTTAGCGATAAAGTAGAGCATTACATAGCGCTTAATGATTGACACGCAGGTCATACAATAATTAAAGACAAACCTATGGCTCCTGCCAGTTGCCGTGTTCATCGACATGCAAGTCGTGATAATCTATACATCACATGATCATCTCATCCATCACATATATCACATCATGTAATTGGCCATATCATATCACAACATACACTGCAAAAACAAGTTAGACGTGCTCTAATTGCTGTTGCATGTTTTACATGGCTGCTACGGGTATCTAGCAAGAACAATTCTCACCTATGCACAAACCACAATGTTGATACACTAGTTGCTTTTCAACCTTCTCAAGGACCGCCTTTGTCGAATCTGATCCAACTAAATTAGGAGAAACTGACACCCGCTAGCCATCTTTTGCAACAAGTGCAGTTGAGGGAACCGGTCTCTCGTAAGCATACGAGTAAGGTTGGTACGGGCGCTTCATCCCACAATACCGCTGAACCAAAACACGACCAAGGGAGGAAGCAATCTAAGCATCAATGCCCACAAACCTTTTGTGTTCTCCTCGAGATCTCATCGAACCATCAACCTAACTCATGATGCCACTGTTGGGGAACGTCGCATGGGAAACAAAAAATTTCCTACGCACACGCAAACCTATCCATGGGGATGAGCATCTAAGAGAGGGAGAGTGGATCTATGTACCCTTGTAGATCACTAAGCGGGAAGCGTTAAGAAACGCGGTTGGTGTAGTCGAACATCTTCGCGATCCAAATCACCGAGCGTCCCGCGATCTCATCACGATCCGTCCCGCGATCCAATCACGATCCGTCGCGCGAACTCATCACGATACGTCTCACGATCTTGATCACGATCGGTCCCGCAAATTCATCAGGATCCGTTCCGCGATCTCATCACGAACCATCTCGCGATCTCGATCACGTTCCTTCCGATCTAGCGCCGAACGGACAGCTCCTCCACGTTCAGCACACGTGCAGCTTGATGACGATGTCCACCGTATTGATCCAGCAAGAGGAAGTGGAGGGGAGGAAGAGTTCTCCGGCAGTGTGATGGCACTCCAGAGATGGTGGTGGAGCTAGTCCAGCAGGGCTTCGCCAAAGCACTGCAGAAATCCGATCTAGAGGAGAAACTATGCACTGGAGAAGAGGGCAACACGTGGCAGAATAACTTGTGCCAAACCCTCAAACCCCTCTAGTATATATAGGAGGAGAGGAGGAGGAGGGGCTGGCGTAAGGGCCAAAACCCACCTGGTTCGGCAGCCTAGGGAGGAGTCCTCCTCTTCCCACTCCTAGTGGGATTAGGACTCCTTCCATATATAGCCCTTTTTGCCTTTTTCCACCTTTTTCCTTTTGGTATTTTCTTCCCATCCTCATGGGCTTTGTGTAGGACTTCCACCAGCCCACTAAGGGCTGGTATTCATCCTCCTACATCCCATAAAGCCTCTTGGGTCGAAATACCCCTCTCGGTGGTCTCCCAGTACACTACCGGCACTCCCTGTACCCTATCGATGAGCCCGGAACTTTTCCGGTGACCAAAACAGGACTTTCTATATATAAATCTTTACCTTCGGACCATTCCGGAGCTCCTCGTGACGTCCAGGATCTCATCTGTCGGTCACCACCATACATAACTCTATAGTATCGAAACGTCACCAAACCTTAAGTGTGCAGACCCTGCAGGTTCAAGAACTATGTAGACATGACCGAGACACCTCTATGGTCAATAACCAATGGAGGGACCTGGATGTCCACATTGGTTTCTACATATTCTATGAAGATCTTTATCGGTCGAACCTCTATGTCAAGGATTCAGTTAATCCCGTACGATGTTCCCTTTGTTTTTCGGTATGTTACTTGCCTGAGATTCGATCGTCGGTATGTCCATACCTAGTTCAACCTCGTTACCGTCAAGTCTCTTCACTCGTTCCGTAATACAAGATCCCGCAACTAACAATTAGTCACATTGCTTGCAAGGCTCATTGTGATGTTGTATTACCGAGTGGGCCCTGAGATACCTCTCCGTCACACGGAGTAACAAATCCCAGTCTCGATCCATGCCAACTCAACTGACACCCTCGGAGATACCTGTAGAGCACCTTTATATTCACCCAATTACGTTGCGACGTTTGATACACACAAGGCACTCCTCCGATGTCTGTAAGTTGCATGATCTCATGGTCATAGGAATACATACTTGACATGCAGAAAATAGGAGCAGTAAACTAACACGATCATATGCTATGTTTGTAGTTTGGGTCTTGTCCATCACATCATTCTCCTCATGATTTGATCCCGTTATCAAATGACATCTCATGTCCATGGCTAGCAAATCTTAACCATATTTTGATCAACGAGCTAGTCTATTAGAGGCATACTAGGGACATGGTTTTGTCTATGTATCCACACATGCATTTAAGTCTCCGATCAATACAATTATAGCATGGATAATAAACGATTATCATGAACAAGGAAATATGATAGTAACTAATTTATTATTGCCTCTAGGGCATATTTCCAACAGCGGCTTCCCCCACACGGTGTCCGCCTCTGGCTCGAAGTGAATGGTCAGCCGTGTTAGTGGCCGCTCCAAATGCCTTGGGTTCCGACGCGCCGCTCCGGGTCCTGGGCAGCCTACCGCGCGCAATGCGGTGAGTAATGATGCCATGGGGCCCGCGCACGCGGGCTGATAGGATGTTGCCCTAGGCCTAGCCTGTCAAGCTGCGGGCGTAGCCCAGTAGGCCTCAGGGCGCAGGTCGAGATCTTCTACTCCCCGACGTAGCGGTTGCGGCCCAGGATGCCCACGCGCGCGAGGAGATCCTGGTGGAGTGGGCGCATATAATCCCCACCTCCCCTGATCGTGGCTTCCTTGTTTCAAAGGGAGAGAGGGCGAGGGGCGGAGGTAACCGTGCCCCATTCGCCCCCTTGGTTTTACTCTTCTTCGTCTTCTCAGCTTCACCATGCGTTGCCACTCTCCTTGCTTGCTGCTCCGTCCGCTCGCCTTCTCGCGTAGCCCTGACGTCGTGATGGTCAAAGGTTGCTCGGGGAGTTCCGCCTCGCTCGCTTGTTGCCGTCGAAGGAGTGCGTGATCCCTCACGTGCCAGGTGACGAAGTGGTGCGCGAGCCGCAGGCGGGGGAGCACGTCGTCTTCTCCTGCCATTTCTCTCGTGGCTTCGGGCTGCTAGTTAGCCTTTTCTTCCGTCTTTTGCTAGATACATTCTATCTACAGTCACACCACCTTGGCCCCAATGCCATCCTCTACATCCCGGGCTTCATGACCCTGTGCGAGGGTTACCTTGGGAGCTCCCCTGTAACGCCCAAGATGCTCTCCTATCCTTATTTAGGCACGGGGGTCGCGATAGGAATAGAGGCGCATCTCGTCGTTTCGCAAGTGCAGTAAACATTGCATACATGTTTGAAGAGATGAGTACATGAGTTGGCTTACACTCGCCACAAGCTAGATTACAAGTTCAAACAATTATTCAAACATCATAACGAAGGCAGGGTCCATCTACAGACGAAATCAAACGAAGAAAAGAAGCAATGAAACTGCCATGCTGGCCCAAAGATCAGGACCATGGCCACTCTACCCATTGGGGTATGTGACATACATTCTGACACGTCCTTCGTCATATTCCCATTGGAGCTGGGTCACATCATCTGGCACGGACTCATCACCACCTACAAATGTATTGTTTTAATCTGTGAGCCACAAGGGACTCAGGAATCATGTAACCCAGGTACCGAAACTATGCTAGCTTATGGGTTTCGAAGGGGTAAGTGTTGAGTTTGCAGCAAGCACTAAGCATTATTTGGTGGCTAACTTACGAGAACCTGAATGTAAATATGGTGGACTACAAAAGATGATTGAGTACTACCATGATCACTAAGTGATCCTGAACACCAACTTACATGGAACATAACCCCACCGTGTTCTCTCTCGGTTCTTGTTCATGAGTAGAGACGATCCCGGTTGTGCACACAGTTGGTGTATTTTATTGGAGTTTACATCAAGTTAACTATAACTGGGTGTTAAATAAAATATCCAAGTTGCCACATAACTGTGAGCACGGCTTACCGAAAGATTTAACCCTGCAGGGGTGCACCAACTAATCCATTACAAATTAACCACACGCTGTGAGAATAACCTCGACCACAGATCTCGTGATCATCCTAGGCAATTCCAAAGGAAAACTGACACCTCAAGATAGCTCAAAGAAGATCAGAGTTCCTCACGCAAGACATTCGAGAAAGGTAAAACCAGTCCAGCAAGACCGCCCGACGTGTCGACGAACCCAATAAGGGCCACGTATCTAGTTCTCAGGACACGATAGATAAGCGAAGCGTACGGGGGCCTGATAGAAATCTCTTGAGTTGTCCCGTGTTGGCCCCACACGGTGCTATAGTTTGGACCAACACTCATGAGGAGCACTGGCCTGGGTTGTTGATTAATTATCCATGGGATTGCAAAGCCCTATGCATTTCTATTAGGTTGTTTAAGCAAATAGTACCAACGTTGGGTCTTGCCATACAAGATTTAATCTCAAACGAATAATCAAGGGGGTCCCCATAACAACCCCGATCATATTAGGAGCGCAAATTATGGAAACATAACACCGGTAACAAGTAACTATGGCGGTGAAATGGAAGAAAACACTGACCAAAAGGCCAAGCCTTCCACCTTACCAAGATAATTATATACATTAAATTAAATAGCAGTAAATATTATGATATCTCTAGATATCCATGTTATCACATGGAAACAGCCTGCACCTGCATCTAAGAATGCAATAAGAGGGGCCGAGCAGCCGTAACTTAGCCAAACAAGGTTTGCTAGGTAGTGGAGGGGTTAGTGGCTATCATGGAAATATAGGAGGCTTTACATTAAATTGGTAGGTAACACAAATGTAACGATATGAGCGAGACATCTAGCAAATCAAAAATAATGTTGGGATCCGGATATGATCATCTTGCCTGTTGGTTCTTTAGAGAGACAAGGAGCTGGGTCCTCGTAGTGGTACTCTCCTGGATCCTCGTACTCAGGTTCAACATGCGCGTCTAACCAAGAGAAACATCAAGAAATAAACAAACAACCAAGGTGCAATGCACAAACAAGATGATGCATGATTCATTTGAAGTATTTCACATGGCAATCCTAAGCTAGTCATGTTTATCGTGGAATAGTTAAGTTATTTGTAGTTCTAGATAAAACCTCATGTTAAGCTATTTGAACATGCATGGACATGGGAAATATGGACGCTTCATGCAAAATCAATGCAAATGCATATGTGAAACATAGGAAACGGAGTAACGGATCTCACGCTACACTCACGGCAAGGTACGAAAGCAAAATACGAGATAACGAAGGCCATGGGCTATTCCTTGTTATTCCAAGGTAGCCACTCGTTAGGCAAGAAAAACCAATCATAATAGATCCAAATAACAAGCAAAACAATGGAGCATAGGTCCCAGAAGTCACAAAACACTACCACACATAATTTGCCCAAAACAGAAACACAACAACTTCCACAACAATTATCTACATCTACAGGATGTTTCCAACCTCAAACAAGGCATTTAAAGGAACTACATAACATGCTTGATAAATCATCCAACTATACAAACTTGAAAGGAAGCGTGCATCACTAAGCAGGAAGCTCACAAGATGACATAATGGAACAAATTCTAGGGACTTTGTGAAAATCACCGTTTGCTGGAATCTGAGTTAAGCTGGTAGCAAATTGACAACAGAGAACAATGATGCTAGAGACCACCTCATGGCATGAAAATTAACAGGATGGTAGAGGACAAGATCTACTACAAAACACTAGCACTGAGCTTGGGCTAAAACTCAACAGACCATTTGGTAGCATCCACTCAACATGGCATAAAAATAATAACAGATTCTCGGACTTACAAATACTTAGCATCTTGAAATCAGCAATATTTTGTTAGCTACTTTGGAGAAAGAAACCCATTTACATGCAATCTTATCATGTCCAGAGAAAATACTATGGAATAATACTCACAAAACCCTACCACTATCATGTTGACACAAATATCATAGCATGCATGGATTAATTCTTACAAAAATGTCAAAATGACATATTGGCACAAAATGACATTTTGCAAAACTTGCCCAAAAGCTAAAACAAATCACACTTATGGATTCTTGGGATTTTTTACCCCAAATCCATATATCACACTCATATGTTTGCATAAGAAAATCCCCACATCTCCTACTCGAAAAATATGCATAGAAATCATACTAGGCTTATATGTCAAATATTTGCTAAATTGTCTTCTGCCAAAAATGTCCATTTCGGGACATATTCCAAAAATGGAATATTTGCAATTTACAGAAATAAAACATAACAAATGACATTAATCAACTAAAGAAAATAAATAAAACAGGAGGGGACCCACCGGTCATAGACACAAGGCCCCTCTACACATGCACACACACTGATGTACACAAACATAGTGCATAGAACACATACATACATACCTACACACATACACGTACAGATACCTGCGTATATTCATAAATAGTACCCATATACACCAAAGACAAAAAAGAAAATAAAAAATCATAGAAAAAAATATACAAACGGGGTTTTAATATGGCACCGTGGGATCGAACCAAGGTCTCCCCATTGGGAGGGCACGCAGCAAACCAGTAGGCTAGGAGGGGGAGTCTACCTACAAAGGGTTCTTAACCCACTAATACCAAGTCTACCGAGCCTTAACTGATGAAACTAAATTACACAACACACATGCACATATATACAGAGGAACGGCAGCGGCGACTCCGACGACACAGGGGGTTGTCTGGCGAGGAGGACCTCCTACGGGGGATGGGGCTGACCAGGGGTTCCATTCCGGCAGTCCTGGAGGCAAGGCAACACGAGGAAGGTGGCGCTTGAGCATGAACAGAAGCTCGGCTCGGGGCCATGGTAGAACGATGGTGCTATGCTAGGGGTCGGACCGGAGAGGGCCGCGGGGAAGCGGTGCTCACCTAGGGTCTGTGGGGGAGTTGAGGGAGGTCACAGAAGGAGTCGGGACGGGAGGAGGGGTCGGAGCAGAGGAAGAAGTGGCTGCAGAAGGGGTTCTCGGAGCGTGACAAAGACGTCGATGATGCCAACGACGTGGAGGCTCTTTCCACGTCCTAGCGGCGGGAATGGGGCAAGGCCGCCGACGTGGATCCCCCGGACACCACGGCCGGAGGGAGTGAGGCCACCATCGGGGCCGGCGACGATGGAGATGGCCGGTGCCTCTCTGAGGCTTACCCGCAGAGCTCTCTGAACCTCTCTAATGGGGGAGAAGAAGGAAGGATAAGTTGGGAGAGAGGTGGCGGTGCCAGGGAGGAAAAGGGGGGAAAGGAGAGAGGGAGGTCGGAGCTATGGCTAGGCATCCTATATAGGGGGCTTGAGATCTCCGAGGCCGTCAAATTGGAGCACCTTTTGACGTGGACATGGTGGATGGAGGTTTTATGGAGGATAGGGAGAAGACGATCAGAAGATGGGCTGCGGGGGAGCTAGCTGGGTCGCAAGGAGGAAAAGGCCCAAAACACTCTGGAGCTCTCTCCCTCTCTCTCTCACGCAGAAAAGGGTTTTCTCCTTTGTTTAAAATGCAACAAAGGCAAAAATCTCAGAATACAAAGGAAAGGGGGTGTTGTACCACACTTGCACACACCATACCATGACCCTAGCACACATGATCATTTCAACACACCCAAACACAACATCACACTCACAACACAAACTTGGTGCACTCAACAGAAAATGTGATGAATTCTTATGATGTCATGATGCACAAATGATATGGAGCAAAATAATTTATCCCAACAAGGTTGAACATGGAAGGTTCACAACTTGCAATATTATAAACAAGCCCCTCGTGCACTTGGGCGGTTACATCCCCTTCGGAGAGCTCTTCAAGACGCTGTTTTTCCTCAAGGCGTTGAATAGCTCCGAGGGGCCGTATTCCTGCGGGGGTGTGGCAGTGTGCTGCCTTGGTTCGCGCTTCCCACACTTCAGCCTCATCGACTTCGTCAAGGGCTAGCACCGGACGTTCTTCTACATGAATAACGCAGACCCGCAGCGGGATTACATCCGGCTGCCGGCGTTCGTCAACGCCCCGTCCTCCGGAGTGAACTCGTCGGTGTTAGGACCCCGATCCAAAGCCATAAGAATCCATCTTGTAACACATCACATCACTTTGCGGTCTCACGCACGGTTATCTCCACGGCTGCCACCTTACCTGGGCCGGGACCGTTTGCGTCTTTTGACTCACGTATGTGAAAATGTCGCTAGCATTCAAATGTCAAAGAACCCGGGCCGACATGACTAGTCGTAGAACCCAAGTGGCACATCCGTACAGGGACATGCATACGTAACCCAACAATGCAGGTGTCGATCTCTAGCGTGTGTAGACGAGTCATAGCAAGCTACAAGGACTCCATTACACTGCGAGACATTTCCCCGAAGGGACAGACACAGTAGCAAAGAAGGATACATGCCGGTCAATCAATGTGTCCGGAGCAGTAGCAAGCTACCAAGGCTCGGTGGAAGCACAAAGAGGCAGTTCCCCGTAAGGAGTACTACTAAAGGCACAGAGCTAGGTGTCGGATCCCATACATATCGTTGCACGTCACACGTACGCACGACATACCCGATATGCATAGATACAACTATGGCATCACAACATAACCATACAACATTACAACATTTATTTAGAAGGCTCGGAAGAGCCAATACAATAGATGTTACAAACAGGGGTCACAAGACCCAACATTCCGAGCATTCAAACAAGCAAGCGGATGTTAAACATGTCCGGGTACGGACATCTACAAAAGTGGCTAGAGGAGCCTAAAAAGCTACAACGACCCTACCAAAGGAACCAAACCTCTGTCTGGGATTCCAAGCTAACCTGGTCAACATCGAACTTCACGTTGAAACGATCACTAATGAGACCAACGTCTCCTCTACAAAACATAAATTAAGCAAACATGAGTACAAGAGTACTCAGCAAGACTTACATCAGAACTAACTACATCTGCACAAGTATCAATGAAGGGGGTTGTGGAGTTCATTGCAGCAAGCCAGCTTTGACTCTTGGCTAACCTATACTACGACTACAAGAGCTTTCTATGAGGTGAGATGGTGCACACGAGTCCACATATTCACCAATCAATACACCACTATGGATCCACTTCCGTCTCCCTACGAGAAGGCCATCCATAGCACTCACTCTTATCTTGCGTATTTTAGAGTATCCACTTCCAGTTGTCTATGAACCACATAAGTTCTCCAAGTAGTCCATATCCGAGGACGCGGCTATTCGAACAGAATATTCACCCTGTAGGGGTATACTTCTTCACACACGCTCTCGCCACTTAGCACCATATGCATGTCATGCATCTCGGCAACCTTCAAGCGGAAGCACTGGCGTGGGCGTCGGCCACGACCGTCAACCACACAAGACCCTAGTCCAGGTTTATTGCCTATCCGAGGTTGAACCCGCATGGAAGTCCGGCCGAAGTTTCCGCTACGGCCTCAAAGGATGTGCGCAGGGTTCCCAAGCCCACCGTTCGGGTGCCACTTGGTACACCGTACCACTGTGCCTGTACCGCGTCACAATCCACCCCGTCGGGCAGCACTATGCACGGCCGCCATCACTTTTCCTACAAATGCCAGAAACTAGTTGCAACTCCTGGACAGAGGTCTAGGCGATTAATAGGCCGAGAGGGGTCGAGTTACCAGAACCCAATGTGTGGTAGTATCTTGTCTTGGATAACATACACAGAACTCAGTTCTTAACGTCGGTCCCAATGAGACAACCCGCCATGTACTCCTACATGACCTCTCATCGCTACCTTTACCAAATCGTGTTCACACACTTAGTTGTCACACCGTAGGACGTGAACACTGCCATTCTGATCCATCACCCAGATGTATCAGACCCGACACGACACGACTCTAAGCATAGCAGGCATAGTAAGTAAGCATGCATGTATGAGTAAGCACAACAAGGCTCAAACAGTTGCTACTCATGCTAAGTGGTTTCAACTATTTACTGTGGCAAATACAGGTCATGCAAAGGAATGGGTTCAACTACCGATGACATGGAACAGCTGAATCGTTGTTGTCCTAATGCAGTAAAAGAGAGCAGGAGCGAGAGAGTGGGTTGATATTAGTATGCTCAAGGGAGTTTTGCTTGCCTGACAGCCCTAAAGAAATACTTCTCTTCATTAGTGTCAACGTTCACATCGTTAGAACCATCGTTTACCGAGAGGGAATAACCACAGGCAAAGTGAAAGAAGGTACTTAATTAACCTAGAGGAGTGGTTAGCCAAGTTGGTTGAAGTGGAATTCAAACAAGTTTGAATTTCCAACTCCAAATGATATTTCATATCTTGGGCAAATCATAAAATGTCCTACTTGGTGGCATTAACTTGATCAAACATGCATGATCATGGCATAAATAGGTTCATTGGATTTTTCTGATCATTTTTCATATATAAATTATTTTCATCTGAGCTATAGATTATTTTCGATGATTTTTAGAAGTTTAGAGCATTTTCTAGAATTATTTTTTAATACAGAAAATATTTATTGCGTCATGTTGAGGTCATGCCTACATCAGCAGGTCAACTGGACCAGGTCCAGGTCATACCTGACCAATGGGTCCCACTGGTCAGTGACACAGTCACTAATAGGGTTTTATTTTATTTCTTAATACTAATTAACGCAGGAGGGCCCACCAGTTAGTGAGTAAT
Source organism: Hordeum marinum (assembly GCA_022496015.1). Lineage (NCBI taxonomy): Eukaryota > Viridiplantae > Streptophyta > Magnoliopsida > Poales > Poaceae > Hordeum > Hordeum marinum. The sequence continues at coordinate 52,990,021 of CM039673.1, read as the reverse complement.
TAGAGTTAATTAATTAGGTCAATTATTTTAACTTAATTTCAAATTAGCCGGGGGCTGGGCCCACCTGTCATTGACCCAGGTCTAATCCCCGGTCAAAACAGAGGCTGACTCAGCTTTGACCAGCTGCGGGGCCCGCTAGTCAATGTCTATTAGCTAGCTAACTAAGGAGGTTATCTCCTAATGACGGATCCACGTCATGCCCGCCGGCAGCTGAACGCCGGCGACCATCCGCTACGGCGGAGGTGCTCGGGATCGGCCTACAGGCCACTGATTCGAGCGCGGCTTGCGGCTATGGCTTGCTGGCTCTCGCCCGCATCCGTTGGGGCCATCTGGAGCGGCTGCAGTGGCTTGCAACGGCGACGGCGAGCATCCGAGCGGCGGCCGGAGCTCGGACTTGATCGGTCATGGGGTTGCAGGGCATGGACGAGCAAGGCAAGCGGTGAACCAGACTCAGGGGAGCTGCAGGAGCACACGGAGCTGCTCGGGTGCGGCCCGTGGTGGCTGTGGCCACGGCCATGCCATTACTAGCAGCGAGCGGCTCAGCCACTATGGCGCCACGGCCTAGAGAGCAAGGGAGGGACCGGAAAGAGGGGGAGAAGGACGGGGAGCTCACAGGGAGGCTCGCTGGCGTCGAAGGCGGCTCAAAGAGGCGATGACGCGAGCGCAGGATCGCCGGCGATCTTCGGCGCCCGGAGTCGAAAACGGCAACGGGGACGATGCCACGGGTTCGCTGGCCTCGATTCCTTTGGCGGGGAGGAGCTGGGGGAAGCGGCGGACCTGTTGGGCTTATCAGCTGGGCAAGGGGAGGCCGGTGGCCGCGGTGGGGCGAGCAATGGCGACGGCGGCCTTCGGGTCCGACGCGGGAGAGGAAGCAGGGGAGAGGGAAGAGAGCGAGGGAGAGAGGGAGAGGTGAGAGAGAGCTCGAGGCGGATCCACGCGTCCTCCAGGGCGGGATAAGGACGCGGGAGAGCTCGCCAGCGCGAAACAGGAGCTGGCTCACCCAGCGCCGTGCTTCGTCCTGCCTCTGCCTTCTGGCAGAGGTGGACGATGACTGGCACAGGCCAGTGGGCTGGGCCGGCTCTGGGCCAGGTATGCTTTCTTTTCTCTTTTATTTTTTTGGCTTCTGTTTTCTTTATTCTGACATTCTTCTTTTATTTGTGAGGCCAAAATACCTAGTACAAAAATGCCCAATATTTTATGAGATATAGTCTGATTAATTCAAATTTCCACAAAAATGCCCAATATTTATAATGCTTTATTAATTGATTTTAGTAGCATTAATGGGTATTTTAAAATGCTATATTTGTTTTGAAAATTAAGATGTCCCCTAATATGTTGTTGCCAACATTTATCAGAAAGAGAGAACATTTTTGAGGAGTATTTTGAAATCATTAATAAAATTCGATTGTTGTAATTTTGTTTATTTAATGAGGTGCTAGGGTTTGACATCCCCATTTCAACTTCAGTGGAATTTAAATATGATGCATGATGCCCTCAAATGCAACTAACAAAATTGTTTGCAAACAAATTCTAGGGCTGTGATAGTCGGGGACCGTTCCGCTTGGAATATAACTTGAAGAGCTTGGTCGTCTCTTGGAGATGAGGAGCGGGGAAGTGCTGGTCGCCTCCGATCTGGTGGCTGCCTTCATCGCATGCCGCGTGCTGCCTCTCTAGCTGAGGCCACATCGGATGCGCGACATGTCCGGCCGCTCGGACCCCTGCCGGCTGACGACCATCGACCTGACACCGACACAGCTGGCGAAGTGACTGAATGCCATCACAACCTTCCGGCTGGCGCCAGCGACGTGGACCTTCGTTAAGGAGTCATACGACCGGCACGACCGGGCACCCCTGGTACGTTCGGTCAAGGCGACCTATCTTTTCCGAACCCTTCCGGCTGACTCCCGATCTTAATTTATGTGCTGACCGCAGTTGTTCGTGCGTCAGAACACGCTGGACGGCCCGCACCCCTAGATCTTTGACGCAGAGGGTGTCCAGTGCAACTCCGAGGACTACGAGCAGGGAGGCGCGCCTGAAGAGGGTGTCAGCTCCTCGGGGGAGGCCGAGGCAGCGGCCGATCCGAGAGTCGGAAGGCCCGACGCAGCTGGTGAGTTTCCCCTCGGCCCCGCGATCAGGGATTGGACTGAGGATGACGATGTTCGAATCCTGAACACGCCTCCCCCACAGTTTAGCAGGCCTTGCGTAGGTGGAACGAGGAGCAGCTGGCGCATGCCCCGATGGTCGGGACCTCCAGCCGGGGGAAGAGGGGTGCTCAGGAGGAGCCGACTTGCAAGCCGGTGAAGGTGGTCACATCGAAGCCGCCGACACGCGCCAGGCGAGCTCTGCCCTTCATCATCGGGTAAGTGTTCTATCTCTTGTGTGGGTTTCTCTCTGGGTCGTGTGCTGGCAGGTGTTTGAGTCCTTTTTGCCCTAGGGACCCCATCGAGCTCCATGACATGGAGTTGACAGCCGACCCGGCGGAGGCCGCCAGCCTGCTGGCCCGCGAGCATGCAGCCATGCAGCGCGAGGCAAAGAGGAGGCTAGCAGAGCTGTGGGCCTCGAAGTACAGAGGCCAGGGCGGGCCCTCACGCTCCGGGACCTCGAGCGATGGGAGGCGGAGAAGGTCCACGTACCCCGCACGAGCATTGGACTAGGCGGCAGGGCCGACACGCATGTCGAGGCCCTTATCGAGCGAGCCACGAGGGGCGGCCACGGAGCCGGCTGCAACTCCGCCTGCGTAGGAATCGGCCCGACCTGGGGTGGCGGCCATGGAGCCGGCCCACGATTAGACTCGGCGGGTGGTGCCGGATGGGATGCCTCCTGCTGTCGAGCTGGCCCAGGTCGACGTGCTAGAGGCCCCGGCGCCTCCGGAGACGGCACCGAAGGTGCCGGTCATTGAGACGGAGATGCCAGTAGCCACGATCGTCTCGCCGAGCCATTCGGAGGGGGAGGCGGCATTGGCGCCAAACGAGGGACAACCGGGAGCTGATTCCCGCTCCCTTGCCGTTCTCAACCCTCCCATAGTGGTCAGTGTCGTGATGACTGCAGCGGCGGGCGGCGAGGAGAGCCTGCCCCGGAGGTCCATGCTGGACGTGATCCGAGACTGGGAGGCGCTGGCGTGCGTCCCCGCTATCCCGCCTCTGTCGGCAGGCGGCCCTGTCCCGGTGTTTGGGGAGCAGGGCAACGTCTTGGCGCGGTGCCGTGAGGAGCTGGCCCGGTTCATGGAGGCGGCCAACAACACCTTGTAGCGCGCGGAGGTAAGCCTCACTTATCTTCGTCAAAATTTTCAGTGCGGGCACGCGAGCGCATCCACTGTGTGTAGCCCCGAGATGTGGGCCGGCTGACCGGCTGTGGGGCAGCCAGGCCGGATCTCTTCTTGCATACTGTGATTTCGGCTTCCTGTGGCAGGCGGGGAACGCCCGATGGCAGGAGCTGTTCGACAAGGCGATCATGATCCACAATCGCGGCAAGCATGGTTTTTATCGGTTGGAGGAGGAGCTGACGAGGGTTCGAGGTATGCTTGGTCCAGTGGGGTCTGAAATGTTTTAACCGATGCTGGTTTTGTTTCACAGGGGAGCTGACCATCCTCCGGGGGAGAAGGCCGAGGCGGTCTCTAAGCGGGACCGGCTCATGCAGAGCGTCCATGTCATCACCCTGGAAAGAGACCGCCTGGGTGCCCTGCTGGTGGATGGGCAGCCGGCTCAAATCCCCCTGAGGGCCAACGTGGCGTGGGAGTTGGCGGCCAAGGAGAAGGCCGCCAAGGAGGCGGTTGACGCCTCCCAATGGACCGCCGCCTTCCAAAGCGAGGTGACCTGCCTCAAGAAGACGCTCGAGGAGCACAAGGCTTCCGTTGTCGAGGTGGAGGCGGTGATGGTGTTGTAGCGGGACTCGTTGTTGCACTTTGCCCTGGAGCTGGACGACTCCTTCCAACGTAAGTCTTGGTTTTTCCTTTCTCAGTCGGCTGTGTTCTTCTTGCCTTTGAGTTGCCTTCTTCTGATTCTCCCCTCTCTTTTCCTGAACATTTCTCGGAAACCCAGTGCCGTGACAGAACACCGAGATTATCTCCGGGAGCACGGGCACGAGATCGAGGAGAATTCCGGTTGGGACATGTCGGAGCTTGGGCTAGCCATGGAGAACCAGCTGATCCATCTTGAGCACAACATGGAGCTGTTAAAGACGGTCGGCAAAGAGGTCATCGCCGCCCTATGGCCGGGTCGCGGGACTCCGGAAAGCCGCGTGGCGTTGTGGCTAAAGAACGCTGCAGCCCGACTCGAGGTCTGGAAGGCGTCCATAGCTTGAGCCGGCACGCAGATGGCGCTCCGGTTCGTCACGTCGTGGTACTGTGGCGTCGACATGGGTCGGCTAGCCACCATGCAGGAGGATCCGGAGGAGGAGCGGGCGGCACGTGAGACCGCCCTAATATGTCGGGCCAACGAGCTTGCCTCGTATGTCGACCCGAACGAGTTCCTTCCTGCTCTCGGCAAGGATGGCGAGCCAGTTGCCGAGGATTCCTTCGGCAACCCCCAAGGTCGTGAGGATGAGGTGGTCGCCGATGAGAGCACCAACTCCACAATCGACAGCGGCAGCGAGATGGTGAGAACCACGACAACTGACCCGAAGGCTGCAACCTCTTCGAGGTCGCACGTTGAGCCGGCTAGTGACGCACCAGATGGCGACGAACCGGTAGCCTGAGCCCTGGCGCATTTTACTTGTTTCTACTTTTGCTGCATGTTAGACTCAATTCCACCCACTTGGGGTGTATGTAAATAACCTATGGTTGGTGGCCTTTTCACGCTTTTATCAATTTGCACTTGGAATGTTGAATGTGGTTTTATCATGCGCGTCGGCTCATCCTTTTCCCTTTTTTCCCTTGCTTCCGTCTGCTCATCCCCTTTTCCCCTTTGGTTTCGGCCCCGCCAGCTCGACACCCAGAAGCCGGTCTGTAGCCGGGTTGGGGCGTCCTCCTCGAGGGAGTCAGCTTTGAGTTTAGGAACCGTGAGGGATTTTTCCGGTAAGGTGAGTGACAGAGGTGAGAAAAGTGATCCGGCTAGACCTAGCCAGCGAACCCCTAGAGATTGCTTTTCGTGTGTGCAGCGGGAAGGAGCATGTCCCAAGTCTCGGCTTGGGGCACCCGTTGCATTCATAAGCCCAAAAGGGAAGGGTACATACATACACTGGTTCTTAGCAGTAAAACGGGCCGAAAGCACCGCCTTCCATGGGCGCTCCGTCTCGTCGCCGTAGGCGTCTCTCTTGCGCTTGTGCGGCTTCTGGGCGTCTAGCAGGTAGTATGCGTTGTTGTGTAATGCCTTGCTGACAATGAATGGGCCCTCCCATGGGGAGGACAGCTTGTGCTGGCCGGCTGTTCGCTGGATCCGCCTGAGCACCAAGTCCCCTTCGTAGAAGGAGAGTGGCCGGATCCTCTTGTTGTGGTAGTGTCGGAGCTTCTGCAGGTTGATGGCCGCCCGGCTCAAGGCCAGTTCACGTGCTTTTTCGAGTAGGTCGATGCCTTCTTCTCTTGCCTCCCTTGCATCCTTCTTCATGTACAGCGCGACCCAAGGCAAGTCAAACTCGATGTCAGTGGGGATGATCACCTCGGACCCATACACGATAAAGAATGGGATGTAGCTGGTCGACCGGTTGGGCATGGTCCTGAGGCTCCAAAGGATTGTTGGCAACTCATTGATCCAGTAGCCGGCTGACCTAACCATCGTTGTTACAAGACGGGGCATGATGCCAGCCAGGATTAGGCCGTTTTCCCTCTCGACCTGGCCATTTGATTGCGGATGCGCAACGGATGCCATTCGATCCAGATGCCTTGTTTGGCGCAGAAATGCGCCAGCGCACCCTTGGCGAAGTTTGTGTTGTTGTCGGTGATGATGTTGTGGGGAAGTCGTAGTGGACCATGATGTCTTCAATGAACCGGACGGCCGTGGGGCCGTCCAGCTTCTTGATTGGCCTGGCCTCGATCCACTTGGTGACCTTGTCGTCGGCCACCAGCAGATGTGTCATGCCACCTCATGCGGTCTTGAAGGGACCCACCATGTCCAGCACCAAGACGACAAAGGGCCATGCGAGGGGGATGGTCTGGAGGGTCGTAGCCGGCAGTTGTCTCTTCATGCTAAAGCGCTGGTAGGCCTCGCACTCGTCGACCAACTTCTTAGCCTCCTCCAAGTCGGTCGGCCAGTAGAAACCGTTGCGGAAGGCCTTGGCCACCAGGGTCTTGGAGGCGGTGTGGTGCTCGCAATCGCCCAGGTGGATGTCGAGGAGGATCTCCTAACCCTTTTCCGGCTCGATGCATCGCTGAAAGACGCCGGTGGTGCTGCGATGAACGAGCTCGCGGTTGATGATGTTGTAGGCCGAGGCTCAGTGCTGGATTTGTGTTGTCATGGCCTCGTATGGACGTAGCTCACTGCGTAGGAGGAATGCCAGGATGGGTTGGGCCCATGAGGGAGCTGAGATGGGGGCCAGTTCGGGGGCGCCCAGGTCTGCATGTTCAGCCCCCGAGACCGACTCGGCGGTCCCCGCGACTGGCTCGCCAGCCCCCGTGATGAGGACGGTGGGAGGCGCGTCGATCGTCATCATGACCGCCGTGGTGTCGGAGCCGGCTACTTTGGATGTAGCCGGCTGGACTGGAGGAGCCGGTACCGGCAAGGCAACTCAGGTCTATGGAGCCAGCGGCGAAGATAGCGGTGGGGTAGCCAGGCTTGCCGACGAGCCGGTAGCGTCACTCGGCACAAAGATGAACTCCGACTCGGGGAGGGCTTGATCGACGGCTTGAGTAGCCACTCGAGGGAGACACCAGCTGGGATGGTCTATCGAGTGGAGCCGATCTTTGCCAACGCATCGGCCGCCTCATTCTCTGCCCGCGGGATGTGGTGGAACTCACATCCCTCGAAGGAGCCGGTGAGCTGATCGACGAGGAAGAGATAGCTAGCCATGTTGGCGTCTCTGGCGTCCCATTCGACGAGGTCGGAGTCATCGAAGCACCGGATGCGCCTGATGCCAATTTCCTTGGCAAGTCGGAGGCCGTGGACGAGTGCCTCGTACTCGGACATGTTGTTGGAGGTGGTGAACTGAATCTCGAGGGCGTACTTGAGTTGGTCACCTTTTGGAGAGGAGAGGACTATGCCAGCACCCACGTCGTTCCTCATCTTCGAGCCGTCGAAATGCATGCGCCAACGCGTGTAGTCTGGAGGAGGTGGCACGGACTCGCTCTCCGCCCAGTCGATGAGAAAGTCGGCCATCGCCTGCGACTTGATGGAGGTACATGGCTCGTACTGGATTTTGTTGTCGGCGAGGTGGAATCCTGACCGCTCACGAATTCGGCGAGAGGGGCCATACTCAGCACGATGATGGTGTGCTCCCGGAAGTACTGCTTGACCTTTTTGGCGGCAAAGTAGATGCCGTAGCACATCTCCTGGTAGTGGGGGTAATTCTTCTTGGAGGCGGAGAGAACCTCGCTGAGGTAGCAGATGGGGCGCTGGACCAACAAGGATTTGCCTTCCTCCGGCCGCTCGACCACCAGGACGACGCAAATGACGCTCTTGGTTGTCGTGATGTAGTCGAGCAATGGCTCCTTCTTAGCCAGCGCGGCTAGGATGGGCGCGTTGGTGAGGGCCCTCTTGAGGCCGCGGAAGGCCTCATCTGCCTCGTTGGGCCAATTGAACATGCCCGACTTCTTCATGTGACCCGGCTCGACAAGGGCCATCTTGCAAAGGAGCCCGTAGAAGGGCAAGGCTTTTTCCCTAGCCGGCTAATGAATCGGCTGAGGGAGGTGAGGCATCGTGGAGATGGGTCGGCTTGGGCATGCTCTCGATCGGGCTGATCCTCTCCTGGTTGTCTTCGATGCCGCGAGCGGACATGAAGAAACCCAGGAGCTGGCTGGCTGGGACGCCGAAGACACACTTCTCCGGGTTGAGATTGATCTTGTATTCGCACAGGTTCACGAATGTCTCCCAGAGATCCTCGAGGAGGCTGAAGTGCTTCTTGGTCTTGACGACGATGTCGTCGACGTAAACATGGACGTTCCTGCCTATCTGAGGTAAGAGGCATTTCTGCATGCATCGCTGGAAGGTGGCGCCTGCATTCTTCAGGCAGAAGGACATGGTGATGTAGCAGTAGGCCCAGAAGGGCGTGATGAAGGAGGTCTTGAGCCGATCGTCTAGGTCCAGCTTGATCTGGTGGTAGCCAAAGTAGGCATCCAAGAAAGATAGCAAATCGCAGCCGGCCGTGGAGTCGATGACTTGATCAATCCGCGGCAGGGCAAATGGGTCCTTGGGGCACGCCTTGTAAGGCTGGTGTAGTCGATGTACATGCACTGGGTCTTGTTCTTTTTTAGCACCAGGACTGGGTTGGCTAACCGATCCGGGTGGAAAACTTCCATGATGAAGCCGGCTACGAGCAGCCGGGCGATCTCTTCTCCTATAGTTTGCCGCTTCTCCTTAGAGAAACAACATAGGGCTTGCTTGACCAGTTTAGCGTCCGGACGGACGTGAAGCTTGTGCTCGGCGAACTTCCTCGGAACACCAGACATGTCCTAGGGGTACCACGCAAAGATATCTGGATTCTCACGGAGGAAGTCGACGAGCTCGCCTTCCTATTTTTTGTTGAGGCGGGAGCCGATGGTGACGCACTGTGCGGGGTTGGCCAGGTCGAGCGGGACCTGCCTGGTGTCCTCAGACGGCTAGAAAGAGGCCTCGCCGACCGACTGCGAGGGAGGAGCCGGCACGGCGGGCTGGCTAGCAGCAAGGGCCACAAGCCGGTTGAGCTACCACTTTTCCTCGGCAATCTCAAGGGCCTCGGCCAGCCGGCTGCCGTCTCGAGCGCACTCGGTCGACATCTGTTAGTCACCCGCGATGGTGATTATCCGCTTGGGACCCGGTATCTTGAGCTTCAGGTAGGCATAGTGGGGGACCGCCATGAACTTGACGAGAGCCGGTCGGCCCAGCAGCGCATGGTAGGGACTCTCGAGCTCCACTACCTTGAACCATACCGTTTCGCGGCGAAAGTGACCGGGACTGCCGAAGAGGACGTCGAGCTTGATCTTGTTGATAGGGGAGCAGGACTTTCCCGGCATGATGCCATGGAAGACCGTCCGACTCGCCTGCGGGTCTTCTATTTTTAGCCCTAGCTTGTGCATCGTGTCGAGGTAGAGGATATTGATGTTGCTGCCACCATCAATCAGCACCCGCGTCAAGCGGCAGGTGCATTTCTTAGTGGCAATGGTTGGGTCGAGGACCAGGGCATAGCTGCCGGGGCTCGGGAACACAGCCGGGTGGTCTGCCCTGCTCCACATGACCGGCTTCTCCGACCAGTCCATGAACTGGGCAGTTGTCGACATGGTGGCATTCAACTCACGATGGAGTTGGCGATGAGCATGTTTTCCCGTCTCTTCACTGGTGAAGACGATGTAGCAACCGTCCTGGTTGGGAAATTGGTCATGCAGGCGGCAGAGCCGGAGCGGTAGCTAGTGTTGGGTCCGGCGCGTGGGCAGGCGGCGTGTGGGGAGCTGGAAGGACAGCCCCCCAGGACAATCGCTGTGAGAAGCTGCACTGCCGGAGCGTGTGCGTACAGGGCTTGGCCCTAGTGTGGTTCTTGCAGGGGGAGGTCAAGCATCTCCTCGAACGTGATCTTGGGCTGCCAGGCAGCCTTGCTGGTGCGCTGGCGTTGACCCGAAGGCTGGGGAGCCGACACCTGCGCCTCGACGGTGGCGACTTGCCGGCTCCCATAGCATCAGGCTGGTCATTCTTGGGCTTGTTGCTCTGCGGCTGCCAGTTGTCAGCAGCTGGTCGTGACACCGCCAGCATTGATGTTGCCTTGGCGGGCGGAGTCGCCTTGACCTGAATGGTGGAGTCAGTTGTAGCGTACTTGTCTGCCTTGGTCATGATCTTGGCCAGCGTATCCGGCTTAGAGCACATGAGCTTGTGCTTGAGGGGAGTACAATCACGACAGCCTTCGATGTCGTGGGGGTCTTGTCTTGTCGCCATACCCACCCGCAGCAGGATGGGACGGGAGCTTGCTCGCCCGAAGGTCAACGAGGGAGTCGGCCTTGGGTCAGCCGGTCGTGGCCCAACCGGCCGGGGCCAAGCCATCTCTTTGGACAGCCGGCCGCGAGCGAGCTAGCCGTGCACCAGCCAGCCGTGAGACAGCTGGCGATGTAAATTTTTTTGAAGTGGGGGAGAGAACCCCGTTTCTTTGGCCTACGCAGCGGTAATAACCACGTCAGTGGTGGAGGGTTAGACTGCTCCCCATCACGACCTAGATTCCCATGAGTTGGTGGAGCCATCCTGGAGATGGACAAGAACATCAGCACACCATTGACAAAGATGAAGCAATAAGTTGAATCAAATGGCTTGACAGAAATTGCAATGAATCACATGCATTCAAACTGAAATGTTTAGTACAAACGCATACTTCATCTTTGGAATAAGATCAACATATCTTGAATCCACTTGCAATAACACAAGAGTATTGAGCTAAGGTTGCTCGAAACAAATGTATATATCCTCATACATCTGAAGAAGGTGATCCTAGGTAGCTACTTCAATTCGCACCTAAGAACTTCCGAAATCTCTGCAATCGGGTGTTGCGGATATAGGGAGGCAAAATATGTCACACAACTAAGAAGCCCTACACTCCAACTATATCCATCCACCAACACATAACAGAGGCTTCGGAACTCCATCTATCTCGGATCCTCGAAAACACAACGATACCAAACATGGTAGTACCCCGGACGCCTCCCTAGTACTGGGTGACTCTGACCTTATCTCGCCACGATATTTAGTGAAGCAATTTGGAACATCCTCCATCCTGAGATACTAAGGAAACTGAATGATAACGATGTGCCAAGAATCAACTGGAGCTCAACTCCCCAGAAGAAATCAAGTCAGATAGGAGACACCAAGACAAAACTCTGTCACATCGGCATCATATAGTTTCCAAAATACCCAATTGATCCTAAAAAAAATTTGACCGAGAATAGGAGTAGAATCGAAATTCCTATGTCGAATACATCACCAGAGTATAGAAGAGGAGTAAAAGAAACCCACTCTTTGATATAACAGGCCTCAAATAGTTTTTACTAGACTCGACTCGGCCAAGTTCGATCAAGCAAAGGCTCCTATGGTCGTATGGCTCTTAATACCAACTTGTAACGCCCAAGATGCACTCCTATCCTTATTTAGGCACAGGGGCCTCGACAAGGATAGAGGCGCATCTCGTCGTTTCGCAAGTGCAGTAAACATTGCATACATGTATGAAGAGATGACTATATGAGTTGGCTTACACTCGCCACAAGCTAAATTACAAGTTCACACAATTATTCAAGCATCATATAGAAGAAAGGGTCTGTCTACGGACGAAAATAAACGAAGAAAAGAAGCAACATAAAGCTGCCTTGCTATCCCAAAGATCATGACCATGGCCTCTCTACTCATAGGGGTACGTGACATACATCTAGCCACGTTCTTCATCGTACTCCCACTGGAGTTGATTCACATTTTCTGGCACATACTGATCAACACCTGCACCTGTATTGTTGTATTCTATGACCCACAGGGACTCAGGGATCATGTAACCTGGGTACCGAAACTATGTAAGATTTTGGGTTTGGAAGGGGTAAGGGTTGAGGTTGCATCAAGCACTAAGCATGTATTTGGTGGCTACCTTATGAGAACATGAATGTAACTATTGTGTTCTGTGAAAGACCGACGAGAACTACCATGATCTCTAAGTTATCCTGAACACCTACTCATGTGAAACATAACCCCACCATGTTCTCTCCCGGCTCATGTTCACGAGTAGAGACAATCACGGTTATGCACATAGTTGGTGAATTTTTATTCAAGTTTACTTCAACTTAACTATAACTGGATGTTAAACAAAATATCAAAGTTGCCATATAACCGCGGGCATGGCTTTCCAAAAGATTTAACCCTGCCGGGGTGCTCCAACTAATCCATCACAAATTAACCACACACCGCGGGAATAGCCTCTACCACGGATATCGTGATCTTCCTAGTCAATTCCAAAGGAAAACCGACACCTCGAGATATCCCGAACAAGATCGGAGTTCATCATGCAAGACATTCGAGGAAGGTAAAACAAGTCCAGTAAGACAGCCCACCAGGACAGATCCCAATAGGAGTCATGTGCATCTCTATCTCAAGGCACTACCAGATAGCTCTAGCTACGGGGAAAACCAATCCTCAAGTTCCCTCGAGGTGGCCCCGCAGGCAGCCCGCTTTGGACCAACACTCATGAGGTGCACTGGCCCGGGTTGTTGATTAATTATCCATAGGGTAGCTAAGCCCTATGCATTTTTATTAAGTTGTTAAGCAAATAGTACCAATGTTGGGTCTTGCTAGACAAGCTTTAATCTCAAACGAATAATCAAGGGGGTCCCCATAACAACCCCGGGCATGTTAGGAGCGCAAAATATGGAACATAACACTAGTAACAAGTAACTATGGCGGTAAAAGTGGAACAAAACACCGAGAAAAAGGCCAAGCCTTCCACCTTATCAATATATAAATGTGCATTAAATTAAATAGCAGAAAATATTGTGATATCTCCAGATATTCATGTTATCACATGGAAACAACCTGCACATACATCTAAGAGGGGCTGAGCAGCAGTAACTTAGCCAAATAAGGTTTGCTAGGTAGTGGAGGGGTTAGGGGCTATCATGGCAATGTAAGAGGCTTGACATTCAAGTGGTAGGTAACACAAGTGTAACGATAACAGCAAGACATCTAGCAAAGCAAAAAAAGTGTCGAGATCCGGGTACGATCATCTTGCGTGTTGGTTCTTCAGAGGGACAAAGAGTTGGGTCCTCGTAGTTGTACTCTCGTGGATCCTCGTAGTCAGGTTCAACACTCGCTTCTACCGAAAGATAAACAGCACCAAATAAACAAAAAAACAAGGTGCAATGCACAAACAAGACAATGCATGATTCATTTGAAGTATTTAGCATGGCAATCCTAAGCTAGTCATGTTTCTCATCCAATAGTTAAGTTATTTGAATTCTGGACATAACCTCATGTTTAGTTGTATGAACATGCATGAACATGGAAATATGGATGCGTCATGCAAAATTGATGCAAATGCATATGTAAAACGTTGGAAACGGAGTAACGGTTCTCGCGCTATGCTCACGGCAAGGTACGAAGACAAAATACAAGACAAGGAAGGCCATGGGACTTTCCTTGGTATTCCAAGGATGCCACTAGTTAGGAAATGAAAAACTAACCGCTATAGATCCAAAGATTAAGAAAAAAATGGAGTGTAGCTCCCACAAGACACAAGACAAAACCACACACACACGCTATCCAAAACAGCAACATAGCAACTTGCACAACAAATATCTAGAGCCACAGGATGTTTCCAACCACAAAGAATGTATGACCAAAAACTACCTAACATTCTTAACAAATCATCCTACTACACAAACTTGACAAGAAGGAAGGATCACTAAGCATGAAGCTCACAAGATGGCATAATGAAACAGATTCTAGGGACTTAGTGAAAATCACAGTTTTTTGGAATCTGAGTTATCCTGGTAGCAATTTGACAGCATAAAACAATGATGCTAGAGACCACCTCATGGCATGAAAATTAACAGGATGGTAGAGTACAATATCTAGTACAAAACACTAGCACTGACCTTGAGCTAAAACACAACAAAACACTTGGTAGCATCCACTAAACATGGCATAAAAATAATTACAGCATCTCAGACTTAGAAATATTTAGCATGTTGAAAAGAGGAACATTTTATTAGCTACTTTGGTGCACGAAACCCACTTACATGAAAGCTTATCATGTCAAAAGAAAATACCAGGGCATAATACTCACAAAACTCTACCACTTGCATGTTGACACAAATATCATAGCATGCAAGGATTTATTCATACAAAAATGACAAAATGGCATGTTCGAACAAAATGACATTTTGCAAAACTTTCTCAAATGGCCGAACAAACAGCACCATTGCATTCCTTGGGAATTTCTACCCCAAAATCATATATGGCACTCATATCCTTGCTTTTGAAAATTGCAGAAAACCTAGCTCAAAACTATGCATGCATCACTTATAAGTTAAAACTTACTATAAAAGAATAGTGCTAAAAATGCCTAGTCCATATCTGGACATTTCCATAAATGGAATTATTCTAATAAAAAATAGAAAAACAAAATAAAACAAAAAAATAATATATAGGAGGGACCCACCTAGCAGTGAGCCAGGGCCCCTCTATGGGTATGACAAGTGGGGTCAGGGCCCACTGTCATACAAACACACACACAGCCACATAGCCACACACAGGGCCATAGACACGCATTGCATAGGCACATGGGATCGATTCCATGGCCACACCAGATCCACTCACACACTCACAACACATGCACGCAACGCCGAAAGAATAAAAGGGCCGGGGGGAATCGAACCCCAGACCTCTCGGTCATTGCCCCGGCTCTCTACCACGGCGCTAGGTGCGGACACTCAACAAAAAGAAGGAAGCTTCCCTCTTATCTACGCACAGGAGGTTACTTGATGAAACTGAAGAGACATGGCACCGGCGACAGAGACACGGCAGCGACGAGATTCCTGGCGAGGCAACGTCCATCGACGGCAGCGAGCACTGGCGGGGACTGCATGCATTGAGGGGAACTCGTTCCCACACTCCACCTAGCTAAACACGGTAGCAACGAGTAGCTCGAGCATGAGCTCATGCTCAGCTCAGGCACGGCATGGCAACAGCGAATGAGAACGACATGGCGAGACCAACGGGGAAACAGGCAAGACAGGTTGGCGGTCGACCGCACACGGAGAGGGGGTGAAGACTGGCTCAGCGCGGCGATGGGGAAGAACATCCATGGCGGGGCTACATGTTCGCATCGGAGCAGCGGGAGAAGCCGGTGATGCGGGGGCTCTCTCCATGCCCTAGCATCGGGAATAGGGCGCGGGAGGCACCGTGGAGCTCCGCGGCATCCTAGGCGACGAGGAGGAGGCCACCCGAGACGAGGACGATGGCGAAGCAGGGTGGCGCTGCACTGGCTGACTCTCTGAACCTCACTGCTCTCTGAACCTGCCTGATGCCGACTAAGGGAGGGAGAAGGAGGGAGATGGAGGGAAGAGGGGGGTCGGCGATAGCTCGGGGGAAAATGGGAAACCCTAGGGAGAGGTCACAGAAATCGAGGGGGTTAAGTAGGCTGGGGTTTGACAGCGACCTCGACGTCTGTGATAACCATGCTCTCACTCTCTCACTGAAACCTGATGGAGGAAGGGACGGAGCAGATAGCCGCCGGACGCTCTCCTGGGCTGCGGGAGGGACGAGGCCCGACTATGGGAATGATAAGAGCAAATGGGCCTCCTTACGCTGGCCCAACCCAATCTCTCTCTTGCTAAAGAAACCCTTCCTGTTTTTTTAACAACACAAGGAGAAAAGGAACCAAGCCAGATTTGAGGAGAAAACTAGAGAGATAAAAAATAGCATTGGAGACACAAAATTGCATACTAATTTATAAAAATGAAAATGGCATTTTTGAGCAGCAAAATAGAAACCATATTTTAATTCAAATGCAACATGCTTTTAAGGAATGTGGGTGGATGAATTTTAAACATGACTAGGAGCTGGTTTTAAATTCATATTAGAATATTTCTAAAATGAGCAACATCTCTAATATGTGAAAACAGCAAGTAAAATATTATCATGAGGAATATTTTAATGAGAGAGAAGAGGTGGTGGTTTAGTTTCTATAGAAATAGTGGAGGGTTATCACACAGAAGAACACAAGTGTCACCAGCACACCAACATCACAAAACACCCACCCACAACAACAACAACACACCACAATCATGTCAAACAATAATATGATGCACTTGATGAAATGAACATGATGCCATGATGCATGAAATGACAAGAGGACAGTTTGATATTCAAACTCAAGATACAATTCATAGAATGTCACAAATGAGAAACAATACAAATATTGCAAGGGGTGCACTTGGGCTGTTACAGCCAGCTGGGTCCCCCCAAGCAGTACTTTATAGATATTGTAAGCCGGGGGGTTGCCTTTAAAAAAAGCTGAGCCCCCCCCCCCATGCAAGGGAGAACATTTTTTTGCACACACCCATGGGACACTCCCCACATATTCACCCACGTAGCAAAGGAAGGGGAGCCAGCTGCTCCTTCTTCCTCCTCTAGACAATAGCTCCACGAGCACCCTCGTAACCATACCCATCTATCAAACTAGACCAAGCAGGACTAGGGTATTACCTCCCTCGGAGGGCCCTGAACCTGGGTACATCATGTGTCTAACACCGCTTGTGCCTAATCCCATTCCTAGAGCCCGTCGGCGTCCTTCGGCCCCAACCACCTTCGATAAGCCTACCCATGGCATCTGTCGTGAGAAAACGACGACAACAAAATTGTCCATGTTGCGGACCTCCTTGTTGATGACGAGGCGAGATGTTGATTCCATCTTGCTCACAGAGGAACTATCAATGAAAGCACCAATGTCGGTGTCAAAACTGGCGGATCTCGGGTAGGGGGTCCCGAACTGTGAGACTAGGATCAACGGTAATAGGATACGAAGGGGACACAGATTTACCCAGGTTCATACCCTCCTATGGAGGTAATACCCTATGTCCTCCTTGATTGTATTGATGGTATGGGGGGTTACAGATTTGATCTACCTTGAGATGAAATAGCTAACCTAGATGAGTTGTTCTGTCCCTACACCCTAAAAACCTCCGACTTATATAGATGCCTAGGGTTTACACATGGTCGGTTACAAGCCTATTTACTACATCAAACATGGAGCGCAAGCCATGCTTCCCGAAGCTTCCATCCTGGAGACAAGGCTTTCAAATATTCCAGTGTCGGTAAGTAGCTCATATAGTCCGGCCTGTAAACAATAGGTCGGCTATCCAAAGACCCCCTAATCCGGGACTCCCTCACAAGCAACAAGGGAAGCGGCCACAAGTTCAATTGCATGCTCAACCACAAGTTGAAGAAAGGCCTCTTCCCAAGAAGACCCAAGTCAACCATCATCAAGTTGAGAAATCAATTGATAAGAAAGTAAGGGTAGATGTTGCTACTTATGTCGTGAGAAGGGTCACTTGGCTTCTTCTTGCATGAAAGGTAACTTATCCAACCCAATCATTATTGATGATATCTATTCTCTTGGGAAGGATAAGTTTGGAAATGTGTTTGCCAAATGTGTTGGTACTCAAAGTGGTGTAAACAAAAGAACCATTTGGGTAGCCAAGCCTATTGTGACTAACCTCGTAGGACCCAACTTGGTTGGGAACCAACAAGGTCAAACTTGATTAATAGGTGTTGATGGAGGGCATTGGTGACTTGGCTACATTATGAAGAACTAAGGGTTCTTCATCATTCATATTGCCTCAAGACAAGTCATGTGGATCATCAAGTGTATATCACATACCAACGTTCCTCCTTGCGGTAACTTGTACTTAAATTGAATACATTGCTGGTTACTTGCCCCTTTGCATGTTGTGGTTTTGTACCTTGCATGTGTTTTTATATGTTGTGGTTTTGTACCTTGCATGTGTTTTTATATGTTGTGCTTCCTATTTGTTTATCTTGAGAAATCATGTATGTATAATGGGTTGCACATCATGTATGTGTGAGTCTTGTGTAGAGACTTTTTGCATTATATTTGTATCTTAGTTGGCTCTTTTGAGAGATTAATGGATTATCCCATTTTGGGCGAGTGATGTGCTTTATGCACTTCATGACCCTAAAAATGTGTGTTCATGAGGAATAATATTTACTATTCATATTACAAGATTATCTAGCTTCTATTTGGTATGTATTCTCATGAGAAATTCGAATTCTAAATGGTCCATTAAACACCTCTTGTTGGATTTCATTTGCCACTTGTTCATAACGTTGGGTTACCACATTATGGGGGAGTAATATACTATGTGCATATTGCAATCCTAGAGAATGTGTACAGTTGAGATATTTCCACTTAGATTTGATATTATTATTTATCTTGTTCCTAGGTGGCATGCTAGCTCGACAAGTGTCATTTTCTTGTGAATTAGGAGTAAAGATGATGTTGGATCTATTTGCAATCTACCAATGCGAATTATTTCCAAATACTTCTTGTCCTTTGATAATTGGTATTCCTTTTAAGTGGTAGAATTTGCTAATCATCTATACATAGGTTTTTGTTTATCGTTTGTCTTCCTTGCCTCTTGTGGATCTTTTTGAGCATATCGAGTGTTTCTATATATATAGGGAAAGTGATGATCCCATCGTGCGCATTTTATATTTGTAGCGAGCCGACTCAAAACGAGTCAAGCCTCTGTGTGTTCAGTGCCATCCCTGGATCAGTATGCTGGCACTCACAGTACATCAATGTACATATCAAAGTGCAATCACATGTAATAATGTAAAACTGATATATATACCTTAAAATAGCAGCAGATACAGTCAACGGGAGTGGAGTCCCAATAACACCAACGACAAGTTGAGTGCAGACTGTAACCCTGAATCGTACTCATAACTGTCGTAGAAGAGTATCTGCAACATGATACGTTGTAGCCATATAGGTCAGTACATTGAATGTACTGGCAAGATCACCATAGTAGAACATAAGAATAAAGACAATTCTATATGCAAAGGCTTTGTGGCTTTGTGGCTGAGTTTTTTTGCATAAAAGCTGATTTTATTTTCCTACAACAAAAGGAATATCAGGAATTTTACTATAGAGTTACCTATCATGACATGGTTCCGCCAACCAATGTCTCAATGCCCCCAAGTATCTTAAGTTGCCCACAATTAAGTTATCAGTCTAGTGTTGAGAGTTCAGAGATAGATCCAAGTCCAGAGGCTCAAATTGTTCGTAACCGTGGACACGGCTAATCGATTAGGTTTAACTCTGCAGAGTGTTGTGTACTTTACCCACAAGATTCTTTCCCTCCTGGTAAGTCCTCGCACTGCCTGGTGTTTGAGAACAGGATGAAAGAAACATGGTCTTTCAGAGTGCTTCCCTGACTGTCTGACAATGCCCATCCAATCCTAACGTCGACTACATCTCGTAGCACTGCCCAGCAGAGTCACAACAAAGATCAACCAAGACAGAGCCCATAATGACTAGTGGCTACACAGGTAAGCTTCCGGGCATGAAGTATTCATCCTTCTCTTTGAGTCTGGGTGAGGCTTTCCGCGTGAATACCGGCACTTCTCTATCAAAAACTAGGAAAATCCACTAGTTTCTCCAGGGTGCCGTTCCAACCATCCCTCACCCAGTAGTGTGTATTGAAAACTTGTCTTCTCGAGTCTCGAAGTCTTGAGGTCTTGAAGATGCAGGACTTGAAGATGTCTTCATGACGTTGTCGTCTTGACGTAGAGTCCTTCTTTCACACCACTCACGAACACTCATACCAAACCCCGTCTACTTTAGCATAGCATAGAAGTAACTCACGTTCCCAGGGGCTTTAGTAACCAGTGGTGTGGGTTCCTACCTCATGCATTCTACTCAACTACAAGAATTTCAATAACACTACGGGAGGGATTTGTTGAATGATGTCACTACATGCAATAAAACGTAGGTATGAACAAGATGGTCAAAGTGAACTTGCATGTACTGTTGATGAAGATAAAGATCGCTCTCAGAAATAACTTGATAGACTATACGTCACTCTCCGATGAAATCTATAACAAACATTGCATTCATAAGCAATCATACTAGAAATCAATTCTAACAATCACAAGGTAACACAAGAACCAAAGCAACAAGGTTGATGAAGGAAATACTTAAGACAAAAGTTAAAATCAAGAAAGTTTTTCATAAAAGCAACTAAAGTAGTTTTCCCCTACAAACAACTATTTTCAATAGTACCAAAATATTAACAAAGTAAAATACAACTAAAGTATTTTAGTAAAAAAATTACTAACAAAAAGATTTACTTTTGAAGAACAAGTAAAACTATGAAAACATTATCCTAAACAACATAAGTGTTTGCCTAATGAACTTAACTACAAGCACAACCATAAACTAAGAGAAAACAATTAGGAAACAACTAAGTTAACAGAAAATAAAACTTATAAAACAATTATTTTAAATATTTGTGAATAAGAACCAACTAGTATTACTAGAGCAACATGTCAAAACATATAAAAGAAGAGCAATGGACTCTAAGTTTTAGATGGCTAAACCATTACTAAAACCAAACTATTGTTTTTGTAACCAAACTAATAGTCAACAGAAAATAATTAGTAAACATATTTATTTTAAAACATAATTAAATCATTTAAAATTTTTCTAAAAATAATCTCTACTAATACTAAGTTGTTTTATCAAACATTCCCTCTCATCAAACTTTCAAAAGTTTCAAAAAGTTTAAATTTTCACTCAATTTAAGTTCACTCAAGCAACAAACAATCATTCTAATAATTATTATAACATTCCAAAGTTTGGGATGTTAAAATATTCAAATGCAAATTCTATCTAATGCACATCTCTTGGGGGAGCCATCATATTTTCTTTCAAACACTCTCGTTATGTGTTTATCATAAAATCTTTTGATCTTCGTCAAGTGTGTGTTGGTGGGAGGCAAGCCTTTTCACTATGGTGCATTCTGTCATCATGAAAATTTGCGGTGGGTTAAGTTTGTTTCGAACCTAGCTCTCTTTTGGAACTTGATACCTCTTCTTTTCCTTCAATTGGTATCTTGTTTCCTTCTATTTGGCTTGTTTCAATGGATATCTCATTCCTTGATGTATCTTTTAGTTGGTATCCGTCAACTGATATTTTTTTCGTTTGATATTTGATTTTCACTTGATACCTTATCTTTCGGTGTCTTATCAACTTTGTGTTGATTTTATTCTTGAAAGCCTTGATCATGCATATTTTCACATGTACTTTAGTTGGCATGTTCTCTTTCCTTGACCCAATATATAGGGGAGACTCCACAATGACATAAGTTGGCTAAGGTGTGCATGAAATTCAATTTCATATCTATACACACATATTTATGTGGAGTTTTTTCCTACGTATTGTTGGTCCACTAACTCTTTGGTCCGAATAAGTTTGGGTACCACTTTGTTTGTGGTGTTGTTCTAGGAACAATTGGAGATTCATTGGACACTCGGCTCACTTACAAGGAAGGTGTTGACACCATGTGCTTATTGGAGCCATGCTAGGATGAACGAAGAACCATTGTCTACTACATCAATCCAATGCTATCTCAGTAACAAGTATCTACTCCATGCATACATTTCTCGCATTCAACCGTTTGTAGGTTGCATCATGGCATGAATTTCTTGAGTCATTCTTGTGGTACTTCTTTCCTTCTCAAAGTGTCTCAATGACGATGTCATATTTCTAGTTATGATGTCTTTGATGTTCGTGTATTGGGATTTCATTTATGTACAATAAGAAAATATTAGGAGATGTGCTATGCTTTCAAGCAAAGATCTTATTGGTATATTTATGACTTCCTTTTGGATATCTTGTTTGTTCCTTCTTTTAACTATTTTGTGTGTACATAATTCTTTGTGGATATATCATCATGATTGCCCTCTATCTAGAATATTATACACATGAGATAAGTTACATCTCTAATTGATATCATCTTTTCATTCACGTCCACCGTTGGATTTCCTTTTTATTTACTTGGTGGTTTCGTGATACAATCTGTCTTGAGTGCAGATCTTATATCCTTGCATTTTGATGCACTCCTTGGTGGTGAAGATTATTTTACTCATGCTTGTCTTCACGAGGGTTTTGCCATCTCGATTGGTATCCCTCCTATTGAGAAGGCTATTATTTCCATCTTCACCAGGGGTTGTCCCAAGCTTTGGTTTTTAATTTTTTTATTACTAAGCTTGTAACCCATTCGCCACTGGGTTGTGTGTGGGAAGGATATGTGTTGCACTTTATGCCTCATTTCATCAAGACTATGGTGATGCTTAATTCTCATCCTTATATTATTCTTCTCAAGTGCTTTGCCACGACTCACACACATCATTTTGGTTGAGCCTATTCTTTAACCTCTTCTACCTGTTGCTCAACCATATGTTTGGTGCAAGTACTATGCTTATTGGCTTCTCTACTTGCTTGCACTTTGTTGTGTGTTTATATTGATTTTGGGGGAGTCATGATCCTATTTGGTGCACTTACATTCAAATACAAGAAATCTCAATTGTACGCAAATCATGGGGAGCTCCTCTAGTTTCTTCATAAAACACTTTTGTCCATATCATAATATCTTTTATTCATGTGGCTCGTAGGTCCATGTGATTGATTGTTCCAATTGGTATCTTTTGATTGCTTGCTTAACTCCGGTGATTGTTTGTGTGCCATATGATCTTTTTTGCAATCTTTGGTTTCTGAATATAGTTTGTCTTCCTCCAACTACTTATCATAGGATATGTGTATTTCTTTGGACACGTATTTTGAGAAATACAATCTTTTTAGAGGAACACCTATTATATTGGCTTTCTAAACTTTTTGTTCATTTTGGCAATCGATGTCAATGGGGGAGAAGTTTAGAGAGTTTAGTTTGGAAATCTTAGAGAGATTTTCTTTTGTTGCTTAAGCATTTGCATATCACATCCATCCATCGCTTTGCATTTATATGTGCTTGTTTGTGCTTATTTCCTTATATAAACTCTCTTGAAAGTGGTTGTCATCAATTACCAAAATGGAGGAGATTGTAAGTGCACATTTATCCATGTGTGGTTTTGGATAATTGATGACAATCCCTATGGACAAATGGTTGCCTTGATTTATATTCGAAGGATTTGTCCATAGTTACTTCTTGAAGTCCATCTGTTGGTTTCAAGGAGTTTATATGGTGACCAAGGTGGTATTCAAGGATTATCCAAAGATCGTTCATGTGGGAGTTGAGATTATTGGAAGCATGTCTTGAAGAAGAAGATTGTGTAAGCATTCATGTTTACCGTCAAGACATCATATTACTGAAGAGAGAAGATAAGATCCAAGGTTGATCAATACTAAGTCAAAACGTGAATCAAGTTGATCAACCGACAAAGCATACAAGATGTACTGAGAGGGATCAAGTGATCCCATGTTGTGGTAAGCATTGTCCATTACACTTTGTGTACTAACCCATGGTCTACGTGAGAGTTCTTTGTGAGGTTAGGTATATTTCCATGGGCTTGCATCAAGAGGCAGATCCCATACATCCCATGGAAGATGACATCAAGTGGATATCGTCATCAAGGGTGCGATGTGCAAGCTCAACTGAAGCATCATGGAGAGATCATGCTTGAGGCTTGCCATTCATTGTGGTGATAATGGACTTATGAAGATGTGATGAAGAGTGTCTCACCCATAGTGGAGCATGGGGGAGCAATAAACCAGTCTTCATCAAGCCGGCACAATCAAGAAACGTGGTCCATCTTGAGGAATTCAAGATCATCATCATCTGACTCCGGTGTACTATGCGTAAGGCAAATGTTTGACCTTGATAGGATTTTCTATTTTACCGGTCTCATGGTGGTAGTTTGGATACCGGGTTATAGGATTGATTTCCATACTGTCAAGGTGGGCTCCCAAGTGACTAGATTGATTGTATTTCTCGTTGAGAGCTCAAACCATTGCATTCTTGGCATCTTCATATTTCTTGGTTCTTGAGTGGCTTTTCTGTATGTGGGTTCTTTATCTTGTGGTTATCTTCGTGACAAGCTCTAGTACTTCGAAAACAAATTTCATATGCTTCTTCTATTGCGTTTCCGGTGTTGGAGGTTTTACTGGTATTATTCGAGGAAGGGTTCTCACCATTCTCTTATATGCCTTTTATAATTTGATTCTTATTGATATTTCTATCAATATTGTGTTATTCCATGTCGTTATCTTTCCAACAAACTTTGTTTCATTGAATTCAGAGTCCATTTGCAGAAGTTGTGGCAGTTTTGGTGTTCTTAAAAGGCTGCAACGGTACTACCGCGGGTACTACCGCTTGGAGCGGATGTAATTTTTTACTAACGCTCCATACCAGTACTTCCATGGCTACTTCTGCTCTGGACCAAAATCTCGTGTTTTGTCCAGCTGTGGTAGCCACGGATGTATTTTTTTAGTACTGCTCAAATGCAGTAGTACCGCTACCCTTAGTGGTAGTACCACTATACCTAGCGGTAGTAACGTTAGGACGAGAGGTAGTACCGCTTCGGTGGTTCTTATAGCCTTTAGCCTCCTCGCTATTGTTTTTCAAGGGGCTTACACTGCCCTAGCGGTAGTACCGCTCCCATGAGCAGTAGTACCGCTCTGTGCGGGATGTGAGCATAACGGTTGGATTTTCCCCCACCTATAAAAGTGGGTCTTCTTCCCCATTGAGCCTTATCCTTTGAGCTCGTGTTCTTCCCCCATTGTTGGCCTTCTTCGAGCTTGCTAAATCTCAATCCCTCCAATGATTCTTGCTAGTTCACGAGGGAAAAGAGAGAGGAGATCTAGATCCATATTTCCACCAATCACTTTCTCATCTAAGTGAGGGGAACCCCTTGGATCTTGATCTTGGAGTCCTTCGTGTTCTACTTCGTTCTTCCTCTCATTTTCCTCCCGAGCATTAGTTACTTTGGTGGTATTTGGGAGAGAAGATCTTGCGCACTCCGTGTTCCCTTGCCATTGCATTTGGTGCATAGGTTTGAGTTATCCACGGTGATACATGGAAGTGAGAAGTTGAGAAGCTTATTACTCTTGTGTGTTTGAGCACCCTAGAGCTTGTTCCTCTTGGATGCTTTGGCGCCCTAGATGGTTGGTGGTACATCGGAGTGCAATAATTATGGTGCAAAGCTCCGGGAAACCTTCGGGGTCTCCAATTAGGTTGTGGATATTGCCCCGAGCATTTGAGGTCACATCAGATCCATAATCTGGTGAAGCTTCATGGTGTCGTTGGGAGCATCCAATTAAGTTGTGGAGATTGCCCCAACCTTGTTTGTACAGGTTCGGTGACCAGCCTCAATGGTCCCTTAGTGGAATCATGACATCTTTCATTGTGCGAGGGCGTGAGGAGATTACAGTGGCCTTAGTGGCATCTTGGGGAGCATTGTTCCTCCACACCGCTCCGAACGGGGATTAGCATCCGCAAGCGTGTGAACTTCGAGATACATCATCGTCTCCGAGTGCCTCGGTTATCTCTTACCCCGAGCCCCTTTACTTATTTACTTTACTTTGTGATAGCCATATTGTCTCTTGTTATGTATCTTGCTATCACTTGTCTATATTGCTTAGCATAAGTTGTTGGTGCACATAGGTGAGCCTAGTTGTTTTAGGTTTTGTGCTTGAATAATGAAACGATAGTTTTATTCTGCATTTGTTCAAGCCTAAACATTAATCATTTTAAAGCGCCTATTCATCCACCTCTAGGCGACATCCGCATCCTTTCATAAACGCCGAGGGTATCTAGGGTTTACACAAGGTCAGTTACACGCCGAAGAGATAAACATGCATATTTTCTACATCAAACGTGGAGGACAAGTCGTGCTTCCTGAAGCTTCCATCTTGTAGAGAGGGCCTTCAATCGATCCAGTGTTCGGTAAGTGGCCCATATTGTCAGGCCGATAGAAATAGGTCGGCCTCCCGAGGACCCGTTAATCTAGGAATCCCTTAGTAGCACCCGAACTTGCCTCCAATGCCAAGGGTCTTAGCTTCAATTGCTTCGCACGTTCAGAGTCTTCGGCTTGCAAGGTGAATTCTTCCCGCCGAATTTAGTTCAGCCTTCGATGACATGTAGTTTTCTAAATAGTGGTGCATCCCAATACTGTGAATAAGCTGACACTGAAGGCCAAACGCCAAGGTGTGAAGTAGTGTGTCCTGACAACCTTTCCAACGAAAGGTCATGGCCCACCTTGACCGCTAGACCAGATATAGAAACTCGATTCGTGGTTCAAGGCAATTTCCATCAACACGATTCTATCAATGCGTAGATCATGCCCCATTTTATATGGGATATGTTTAATCATGCGCGTGCAACGGCTCACACGTCTCGAGAACCGAAGGGATTCACGGTGCAGCAAAGGGAGGCCAAACGATAAGCCTCATAAAAGGGAAGAAAACCCCAGAGTCTAATCACACTCCCCATTTGCCTGCTTTTCTTCCCCATTTCTATGAGCCTCCAAAGCACAGATCTAGGTTTTCCACCACCCACCTTCTAGCTCATCCATGGCGGGCTCCATCTCCAATGGCAAGTGGGAGGCTACCATGATCACCGACCGGGACATCCAGGACCTCAAGAAGGACGGCTACCTCCCCACCGACATCCCTCACCACGCGCTGGAGAAGGGCCAAATGATCCCCACTCCCAAGCTAGGCAAAAGGGTAGTCTTCCTCCCCCCACTTCACCCAGGGGCTGAGCTTCCCGTTCCACCCTTTTGTCAGGAGGCTCATGTTTTTCTACGGCCTCGACTTCGACGACGCCCACCGAACTATTTCGTGAGTATATCGGCCTTCATCCTCATCTGTGACGCTTTTCTATGGGTCAAGCCACACTTCGGGCTTTGGCTCAAAGTGGTCAACGTCAAGTCGAAGTGCGTCGGAGGCAAGTACGTAGACTGCGGCGGGGCTGTCATTGGCAGGCTCACCCGCTTCGTATGGCCATCGGGCACCTTCATCGACACCATCAAGGTGTGGCAGAAGGATTAGTTTTATATCACTGAACCACGGGAGGAAGGCCAGATTGCCCCGCTGAATTCAAATCTGGTCCCCCCACCAGATTAACTTCATGGCTCCGAAAGGGCCTCAGCAGGGGACCGAGCAAGGAAGTGAGCAAACTGTAGAAGCACAGGCTCTATGATCAAGAAAGACATCAAGCTGGCCAACGTGGTCTAGGTATATGCTCCGGAGGCGCATCCTCCCCTACTAGTGCCGGGATACTCCCTTGTGGGCTTGTCAGCTCGATGACGCGCCCATGAATCTGCACCTCTTCTGCACCACGCGAGAGAAGCTATGGAAGGTGCTCTTCAAGTCGCAATAGAGTTGGCCATTAGAGGAAGAAGATAGGGGTCTGCATGCCTCCAAGTCCGCCTCCGAGGTACGGCATAATTTTGCTTGGTCGGCTCTATCCTTCATAGGGAGGATCTATAACATCTTTTTTGATCATCCTTTACATACATGGCTGAAGAAAGCCGCGGACATCAACAGTCCGGTGCCTCATCCTGAAGATGCTAGGTCCAGGATGTTATCGAAAATGCTTGTCATGAAGCCTTACAAGGCCCTCGCGAAGAATGAGAAGAAGAAGAAACCAGGGCGAGAAGGCCTTCGCATCAGGGACCCGGAAACTCATGCCTCCTCGAATCAAGAGGAGCATGAGGAGGAGGAGGAGGAGCAGGAAGAAGAGGATGAAGTCGAGGGGGAGGCGATTCCCCCTCGCAAGAAATAGGGCGGCATCATCGGACGCCAAGGAGGAGGTACCCCTTCTGCCCAAAAGAGAGCATGTCGGACATAGGTGATTCCATCCGACGATAGTTCGGACTCAGACACTGAGTTCGATGATTTCGAGACGGTTCCATGAAGGATCCTTAGGGTCAAGCCCCCTGCTTGAAGGTTAGGATCCAAATACTCCCTTGTTTGTCATTAAAAGGTTTAAAGTTTACTAACACACAAGCGCTTATTGACTTTGCAGCCCCATGCGAGTCCTTCCCACCGATCAGATATCGGACGGGGAAACCCCGCCCACCGATCTAGCGGAGAGCAGCAATGCGTCGCATCCCGCTACTCTGGGCGCCACGAAGGATGTCGCGGAGGTGTCATCCCAGCATGCTTCTATGGAGCCAGGCACCAGCGGCGGGCGATACAACATAATGGCTGAGGCTAATTCCTTGGCCACCAAAGACCGGGGGGCTAAACCCCACCTGGATACTAAAAAGGATGGACGAGCGGCTGCTCAGTCCCCTCCGAGGACCTCTCCAGAGCACACCACGCTTCCAAAGGCAACGGTTCAAACCCCCATTGGTGATTGGATTGCCAGATCACCACCGGCGCCGCCGACCAATGGGTGGTCATGGAGGAGGCTTTGTCGAGCACCTCCATCTCCGAGGAGCATCGCACCCTTATGGGTGCGGTATTTAGAGCAGTCAGTCCGTTGACAACGGACAGAAGGAGGCCTTTAAAGGTCTCTTGACAGGCTTTCAGGTAAACCATGTGACACATTGTTTGGAAAATATTGATTTGTTTTTATTATTATATACATGGCAGCCCCCGCACCCTTGGTGAGTTTGAAAAACCTTACCTAGGGGTCAATCATGGTTCCAATTCCGAACTATATACAATTTTTATGTTCAAAATGTTAGAATAGCCCCTAAGAGGGCCGGACGTATGATCTGATTGACGATAGTTCGGAAGTATCAAGCCCATGTAACCTGACACATGTTTGTGTATTACAGGCTTCCTCATCGGCGGCGGCTATGAATGGCGCCGGCTGGACGAGCTGAATCAGAAGCGCAATCGCTCGGAAGATGAGCTTGATGCTCTTAACAAAAGATTCGACGAGGCGCAAGGTAAGTCTAAATCAAAATCTGAAACACTTTTGACCGAATACTGTCAATGCAGTTTTTTCATAGGGTTAATGATCACATAGCCTCGGCAAGGGACGAGGAGAAGCTCAAGGCCGAGCTATGACAGGCGAACGATGAGAGGGCAGCACCCAAGGAAGCAGCTACTTCACTGTTCGCCCTACAAGCCACCAGCAAAAAGCATGAGGCTCGCGTGGCGGAGATCCAGTAGGAGCTCAAACACGCCGGCCAGAATTGTGAGGTCCTTGAGCAGAAGAGCAAGGAGCACGCGGCCGAACTGTCCACCCTAAAGGCCGATCTGCAGAAGGAGTGGGCGGATGGGCAATTCTTTGAAGAGCAAGTCTGCCAAGCGAAGGATATAACGGATGGTAAGCCGTACTTACTACAGTGTGTCTTCGGGGATAACAAGTTCAATTTGCTTACCCAGGTGCGGCATTCCTCAGGTGCCTCCTACGACCTCCATAAGAGCATGGCAGACTCCAATCAGCTTTGTGCTTCGCGGGAAGGAGATGAAGCTCGTCTATTCTAGGCACAATTTGAAGCCTCCGAGCATCCTCCTCTTCTTACTGAGCAGTTGAAGCAGCTGATGGAAATACGCCGGATGGCGGAGTCAACCATGAAGGACCTGTACCTCTGGTTGTGACCTGACGAGCGACTGCCAGGTAGCTACTTCGGCCTGGTGCATAAGCTGATCGACACTCTGCCCCGTGTCGACGTGCTGAGGTGCTCCTCCTGCATCGAGGGATCTCGGATGGCCTTTGCAAAGGCTAAGGTGCACTGGCCGGGGCTAGATCCGACGAAGATAGCCACCGCATGTCCGCCTCCTGGAAAGGAACATAGGCGCCCAGAGCTATACTTTGCTGGAGTAATGGAAGGTGCTCGGGCGGTAGCATTCCTTTATAACTCATATGCGGCTGTTTCAAACTAAAAGTTGTGGGTCGTCGGCTTCAGGCCCCATGTAGATACTACATGGGGTGTCTCTACCAATGCACTATGTCCCTTAGACGAATTGTCGGAAGCCGAAGGTGGTAGAGTGCGGCGGACTAGGCAATCAAACCATAGTGATTTATTGCTTTCACTTAGCCATAGGGGCACGAAAAGGTCTGCAGGGGGCTGATGACTAGCCCCCGGTTTTTTGTGATGTTTGGATGAACCGTGGCTAAGGCCAACATCACATGGTTTGCGTGAAGAACAAACCCCTCTTATAACACGAGGTTATCCGCTGACGAGGATTTAAGTATCACACTTCAAGCTCGGATTCACAGACCGGTTCTCGCATACTATGGTAGTCAGTTTTCGGCTTTCTCACCTGATGTGCTTGACCAAACTATCCAGAAACGCAATCGCATCGGTTATCCCTTTGTCCTTTTAGCCGAACGAGTAGAACGTAAACGGGCAAGCACAGGAGCTGGGCAACCCAACTATTGACCCTAGACATAGTTAGGAACCAATGCATATAAAGTGAATTCCAACATGCCAAACGCATAATGAGTTGCACATAAGGCGATTTTTATTAAACTCGAGCCCCGGTATATTAGCCGGTTGCATCACAACATACCGAATAGTTTTATGAGAAGAGGGAGAAAAAGAAAGTATGTGCGGAAAAGGACATACGATCCAAACTTTTGTAATGTTGTTATATTTTTGTCAAGAACTCTTATAGCTCGGATTGCCGAGGCAACTGCTTACATGTATTTGAAAAAAGAAATGATACAAGAGTGGTTATACCAGGGGTTCTCGATTGGTGACCTTATATCCTCGATGTGCCCTGTCGCTAGTTTACTCCTGCTCTTTGGCGCACCTCAATGGGTGGTACTGTTCGGCGAACGGATCTTGCGAAAAAGGCCTTGAGAATTTGTTGAATCGTGGATCAGCTTTATGCCATTGGCAAGGCTTTTCGTGGTAACTGCATTGTGTCCGAAGACATGTTGATGGTAGTAGCTCGGTCCAGCCGGACACCCACCTTTGTTTCCCCAGCGCTACCCATGGAATTTTAAGTGCAAAGTTTTGCCTCCTTGGCACATACTTCGATGGTCCTAGGATTGTGCGATGGGGGAAGAGTCCTCATTTAAGGGGGGAGGAAGGTTCTAAGGGTTCGGACTGAAGCCGAGCTCGCTTCCCAACCTTGCGTGCCTTTACAGAAGATGTTGGAGATTGCCGGTCATCTTTGAAATTAAATTCGACTGCTAGGGCTAGCACATGTTCCTCAGTTTGTAGAGAGCGCTCCGTGTTGCTGTTAAAAATGATGACCCCCTTGGGGTCGGGCATCTTGATCTAGAGGTATGCATAATGCGGGATGGCGTCGAATTGAACGAACGTTGTCCGACCGAGCAGAGCATGATAGCCGCTGCAGAAGGGCACAATGTCGAAGATCATGTCTTCGCTGTGAAAGTTCTCGGGCGAGCCAAACACTACTTCCAAGGTGACGGAGCCCTTGCACTGGGCCTCGACACCTGGAATCACTCCTTTAAAGGTAATGTTACTAGGTTTGATCCTTGACGGGTCTATGCCCATCTTTTTCACCGTGTCTTAGTAAATCAGGTTAAGGCTACTTTCTCCGTCCATTAGGACTTTTGTGAGGCGATACCCATCTATTATGGGGTCTAGGATGAGTGTCGTTGAACCCCCATGAGATATACTGGTCGGGTGATCGCGCCGATCAAAGGTGATCGAATATGCGACCATGGGTTATACTTCGAGGCTATAGGCTCTACGGCGTAGACCTCTTGAAGGGCGCGCTTCCTCTCCTTCTTAGGTATACGGGTGGCGTATATCATGTTCATGTTTTGACTTCTGGAAAAAAATTCTTTTTCTGCCACTAATCGGACCCTGAGGCTTATCCTCATCCTCTCTGCAAGGGCTCTTGCCTTCGTCCTCAGGTGGGAGCTTGTCGGCCTATTTGAACACCCAACAATTACGATGTTTGTGATTGGCGGGTGTATCTTGAGTCACATGGATTTTGCAAGGCCTTTCCATGATCTTCTCTAGCGGAGTCGGTCCGTGGCGATTGCCTTTAGGAGGCTTCTTCCGCTGCCCAGGTCAGGAGTTGTGGAAGCCGGCATTAACAGTCGTGTCATCGGCATCACTATTATTGTGTCAGCGCTTGTTCTTGTTGCGCTTTGGTTTCCCATTGCCATCCCGAACTTTAGAGGTTTTGGGGTCTTCGGACTTGTGGCTTCGTCTGACTAGCCAATTATCTTGGTCCTCACAAAAGCGGGTCATGAGGGAAGTAAGGGCGGACATGGTCCGAGGTTTATCCTGACCGAGCTGGCGAGCCAGCCATTCATCTCGAATATTGTGCCAGAAGGAGGCTATTGCCTCAGTGTACGGGCAGTCGACAATCTGGTTCTTCTTGGTCAAAAACCGATTCCAGAATTGCCGAGGAGACTCTTCGGGCTTCTGAACGATGTTGCTTAGGTCGGAGGAATCTAGCGGCCGAACATAGGTTCCCTGTAAGTTAGAGCGGAATGCATCCTCTAGGTCTTCCTAGCATCCAATTGTGTTTTAGGGGAGGCTGCTTAGCCAGTGTCAAGTTGGCCCCTTGAGTTTGAGGGGGGGAGATATTTGATAGCATGGAGATCATCTCCCTGCGCCATGTGGATATGGAGGAGAAAGTCCTCAATCCACATGGTTGGGCCAGTTGTCCCATCATACTATTATATATTCACAGGTTTAAACCACTCTGGGAACTCATGCTGCATTACCTCAATTGTGAAGCACAGTGGGTGAGCGGCGCCTCTGGCCCGAGCTATGTCGCACCTGTATTCGGCGTCTATTCTAGCCTAGTTGCATTCCCGACTTACATTGGTTTGGTCGAGCCGTGGTCTGTACCTGCCCCGTCTATCGGGTGAGTAATCTCTGGATCCGTAGAGGATCTTGTACGACCTCCTCTGTGATCTAGGTCATCTCGCAAGTTGAACCTATCATTGGGCTCTAGTGGCTCCTTTCCCGATCTTCGGGGCATCACCGGTCTGTAAATGGTGTCATCAGCCGTCCTATCACGCCCATGAGGAGGGCAGTCCGCCTCGTCGTATGGGGTCTGTTTGCGAGATGGAGTATCATTGATCTCGTCGTCAAATTGCGGCAGCAGCCCTCTCCATGGATAACTCTTAGGTTGGTCCGATAGACCGGTACCATATCCTTCCTTAGAAGAGAGGACTCTCGTCCATCGATCATTGAGGTCATGTTGTTCAGCTTTAAGTTGTCGTTCCTTTGCTTTCAGGTTGCGGGTCGTCACTATGAGTTGTTGCCTGAACAATTCCTGATCTGGAGGGTTATTAGGAATGTCCAAGTCATTGCCTTCCAAGAAGTCCTCCTCTTCGACAGTGCGTAGGTAGTTGTCGTCCTCGGAATCATCGAAGTCGTCGGGTTTGCGCTGGTATTCGGGCCTCTCCTGACCCTCTAACGTGTGTTCGGTACATCGGGATCGCCGCGGTCCTCCGGGGTATCTCCGTCCCCACTGCCGATGATAGCTTTCCTTCCATTTTTCTTTTTGACCGCTTATGCGATTTCCGGTGCCTTCACAGCACGTCGCCTGACTTTTCGCCATCGTTATTAGGCGTTTAGTCGCCATTAGTGGCAGAAGTGTCAACCATGTAGACATCGTATGTGGAAGTGGCGGCCCATCATCCGGTGTTAACGGGGGTGGGAGCGCAGTCCTCTTCATCCATGTATTCTGCCTCCTCGAAGGCATAGTCCAGCATGTTAGTTAAACCTTCGACTGTGGCTATCAACTGGGTGGTGGGTGGGTCAAAAAATTTGTCCTGAACCGCACTATAACTGATCTGAGCATTGATCAGGGTTGGATCGTCGGTAATCTTCATCGATGAGATCTGGTCTAGGGCCTTGTCAACCGCCGAGAGCTTGATCGGATCAAACTTCTCAGAACTTCTGGAGTTGACCTACAATGTGTCCAGGCGAGGGGAGTGTTCGGCAAGAACTAACATCCGGTCCTCTGACACTATGGCCGGGTCCGGACTAGGGATCGGACCATCACCGTGGTTAACTCTGTTGGTGTGACCAAAGAAGGAACTCGAGGTTAATGCTCCAGAGTCTTCGCGCATGGCAGGCGAAACTGCGAGCCCGGTTAGTGACAAGTCACCCCGAGAATCTACGGAGAACTCTAGGTTCCCGAATCTGACCTCTCGATCAAGGGCGAAGCTCTCGACATGGCCTAGATGGCCAATTAGGTCGACGTGCAGCACAACACTACCAAAGGCGAAGATTTTTCTGGGGAGGAAAGTGTCCATGTTGCATACCTCTTCATTGATGACAAGGCGATACATCGATTCCTTGGGCGCTCACACTGAAACTATCAATGAAAGCACTAATGTCAGTGTCAAAACCGGCGGATCTCGGGTAGGGGGTCCCAAACTATGAGACTGGAATCAATGGTAACAGTAGACGAAGGGGACACGGTTTTACCTAGGTTCGGGCCCTTTTATGGAGGTAATACCCTACGTCCTGCTTGGTTGTATTGTTGATATGGGGGTTTATAGTGTTGATCTACCTTGAGATCGAATAGCTAACCCTAGATGAGTTGTTTTATATCTACAACCTAAAACCCTCCGGCTTATATAGACACCGAGGGTATCTAGGGTTTACACAAGGTCTGTTACACGCCGAAGAGATAAACATGCCTATTCGCTACATCACACATGGAGGACAAGCCGTGCTTCCCGAAGCTTCCATCTTGGAGATGGGGCCTTCATTCGATCCAGTGTTCGGTAAGTGGCCCATATAGTCCGGCTAATAGAAATAGGTCGGCCCCGCCGTCATAAGGGGAACAAAAAGCAAAAACTAAAAGCTAGATCATACTAAAACTTTATTCTACTAGATCAAGATAAAACCAAAAGGATCGAACTGAAAAGCAAGAAAAGGAAAAGGTGTGATGGTGATACGATACCGAGGCACCTCCCCCAAGCTTGGCACAAGCCAAGGGGAGTGCTCATACCCATGTGCTTACATGTCCTTCTTAGGAGGTGGCGGTGTGATAATCTTGGCGATGATGCCCCTCAGAATGCGATTCTCCTCCTCAAGCTTGTTATTTTGATGCCTAAGATCCATTATTTCCTTGTGAAGTTTTCTAGTGACGGTTAGAGATCCCTTCACCCATGGATGTTTCATTGCTGTGGGCTAAAAGACAACACTCTTATTCATGTTTTCATAAGTAAGAAATTTAGCATTGGGAGGAATGACCGAATTCGGGATTGCTGAGCTCTCAAGTTCCTCTAACATGGCTACAGGTTGTGGATCTGAGTTAACTTCTTGGTCTTCCTCCATGGCATCCACCCTTTTCAAGTCGGCCTCCATATCCTCCTCCATGGTCCGTCGAAAGTGGTTAGCTCCAATGTATGCTCTAGGCTCCTGTTTCGGGTGAGAAACACGACTCTCCCCGACCGACTCTTGCGAAGACAACTTTCTCTAAATTTGCTACACACACAGCTCAAAATAAAAAAACAAGAGGTATTGTCATGATACGAAAGTCCAAACCCCTGGGAGATTATATAATGAATTTTTGCCGACTCAAAAGAGTGTACTGCTACCTCCTGAGCTTGCATTGGTATTTCCTTGAAGAGGAAAGGATGATGCTGAAAAGTAGATAAGTATTTCCCTCAGTTGTTGAGAACAAAGGTATCAATCTAGTAGGAGGAACAAGCAAGTCACCAATTGATGCACCTACAAAAACAATCAAACGCTTGCACCCAACGCTATAAAGGGGTTGTCAATCCCTTCACGATTATTTGCAAGGATTAGATCCGATAGAGATAGATGTAAACGAGAACGAAAAGTAAAAGATAAATTAATTGCAGAAAATTATTTTTGGTATTTTTGGTTTATAGATTTGAAAGTATATTATGGAAAGTAGACCCGGGGGCCATAGGTTTCACTAGAGGCTTCTCCCTCGAAGGAAAATATCATGGTGGGTAAACAAATTACTATAAAGCAATTGAGAGAAAAGCGAATAATCATGCAGTTATCTAAGGCAATGTCATGCATATAGGCATCACATTCATATCAAATAGACCGAAATGATTCTACATCTACTACTATTACTCCACACATCGACTGACTCCTGCATGCATCTCAAGTGTTAAGTTCATGAAGAATAGAGTAGCGCATTAAGAAAGATGACATGATGTAGAGGGGTAAACTCAAGCAATATGATGAAAACCCCATCTTGTTACCCTTGATGGCAACAATGCAATACGTTCCTCGCTACCCATACTATGTCACTAGGTGAGGACACCGCAAGATTGAACCCAAAACCAAGCACTTCTCCCATTGCAAGAATTACCAATCTAGTTGGCCAAACCAAACCAAACTCAAAGAGGCTTACAAGGGTATGAAATCTCGCAGATATGAATTCATAACAGATTCAAATAATATTCCTGGATAATCTGAACAGAAACTCACAATTCATCGGATCTTGACAAACACACCACAAAAGAAGATTACATTAGATAGATCTCCATGAAGATCATGAAGAACATGGTATTGCAAATCAAAGACAAACAAGAAGCCATCTAGCTACTAGCTATGCATCCGTAGGTCTATGGTGGACTACTCATGCATCATCGGAGAGGCAATGGAGTTGATGTAGATGCCCTCCATGATCGAAACCCCCTCTGACAGATATAAAAAATATTGGGCAAAAGAAATACCAAAGGGGAGCCACCAGGAGGTCACGAGCCTGTCAGGCGCGGCCTACCCCTTGGTCACGCCTAGGGGGCTCATGGGCCCCCTTTGGCCCCTGTGGCCCCCATCTTCTCCCATATGAAGGGTTTCGTTCCAAAAAAATGAATATACAGCTTTCGGGAGGAAACGCCGCCGCCACGAGGTGGAGCTTGAGAAGAACCAATCTAGAGCTCCGGCAGGGCCGTCCTGCCGGGGAAACTTCTGTCCTGGAGGGGGAAATCATCGCCATCGTCATCACCAACACTCCTCTCATCAGAGGGTACTCATCTCCATCAACATATTCATCAGCACCATCTCATCTCCAAACCCTAGTTCATCTCTTGTACCCAATCTCCATCTCGCGACTCCGATTGGTACTTGTAAGGTTGCTAGTAGTGTTAATTACTTATTGTAGTTGATGCTAGTTGGTTTACTTGGTGGAATATCATATGTTCAGATCCTTAATGCTATTCAAATCCTCTCTGATCATGAACATAATTATGCTTTGTGAGTAGTTACGTTTGTTCCTGAGGACATGGGATAAGTCTTGCTACTAGTAGTCATGTGAATTTGGTATTCGTTCGATATTTTGATGCGTTGTATGTTGTCTCTCCTCTAGTGGTGTTATGTGAACGTCGACTACATGACACTTCAGCATTATTTGGGCCTAGAGGAAGTCATTGGGAAGTAATAAGTAGATGATGGGTTGCTAGAGTGATAGAAGCTTAAACCCTAGTTTATGTGTTGCGTCATAAGGGGCTGATTTGGATCCACTAGTTTAATGCTATGGTTAGACTTTGTCTTAATTCTTCTTTCGTAGTTGCAGATGCTTGCGAGAGGGGTTAATCATAAGTAGGATGTTTTTCCAAGTAAGGACAGCACCCAAGCACCGGTCCACCCACATATCAAACTATCAAAGTAGCGAACGCGAATCATATGAACATGATGAAAACTAGTTTGACAATAATTCCCATGTGTCCTCGGGAGCACTTTACTTTATATAAGAGTTCGTTCAGGCTTGTCCCTTGCTACAAAATGGATTGGGCCATATTTCTGCACCTTTGTTACTATTGTTACTTGCTACCCGTTACAAATTATCTTATCACACAACTATCTGTTACCGACAATTTCAGTGCTTGCAGAGAATACCTTACTGAAAACCGCTTATCATTTCCTTCTGCTCCTTGTTGGGTTCGACACTCTTACTTATCAAAAGGACTACGATAGATGCCCTATACTTGTGGGTCATCAAGACTCTTTTCTGGCACCGCTGCCGGGGAGTGAAGCGCCTTTGGTAAGTGGAATTTGGTAAGGAAACATTTATATAGTGTGCTGAAATTTATTGTCACTTGTCACTTTGGAAACTAATCCTTTGAGGGGCTTGTTAGGGGTATATTCACCTCAACTGGAAGCACAAAGAGTTGCTCCTCAACCTACTACACCTACTGAAAATATTTATTATGAGATTCCTTCGGGTATGCTAGAGAAACTGTTGGCTAATCCTTTTATAGGAGATGGAACATCACATCCTGACTCGCATCTAATCTATGTACATGAAGTTTGTGGTTTATTTAAGCTTGCAGGTTTGCCCGAGGATGAGGTCAAGAAGAAAGTCTTTCCCTTATCTTTGAGGGATAAAGCATTGACATGGTATAGGCTATGTGATGATCTGGATCATGGATCTACAACCAATTGAAATTGGAATTTGATCAAAAGTTTTATCCTATGCATTTGGTACATCGTGATCGGAATTATATCTATAATTTTTGGCCTCGTGATAGAGAAAGTATCGCTCAAGCTTGGGGGAGGCTTAAGTCAATGTTATATTCATTCCCCAACCATGAGCTCCCTAGAGAGATTATTATTATGGACTTCTATGCTCGGCTTTCTCATGTAAATCGCACCATGCTTGACACTTCTTGTACCGGTTCTTTCATGAAGGGAGATATTGACTTCAGATGGGATTTATTGGAAAGAATTAAACGCAATTATGAATCTTGGGAGTTTGATGAAGGTAAGGAGTCATGTATGAATCTTAAGTTCGATTGCGTTAAATCCTTCGTAGAAACAAATACTTTTCGCGATTTTAGCGCTGAACATGGACTTGACTCTGAGATAGTAGCTTCTTTATGTGAATCATTTGCTACTCATATTAATCTCCCTAAGGAGAAGTGGTTTAAATATCATCCTCCCAAAGAAGTTAATGTAGCTAAACCCGTTTCAGTTGAAGAGAAAGTTATTTCTTATAATGATTCTATTGTTCCTACTGCTTACATCGAGAAACCACCTTTGCCTATTAGAATAAAGGATCATGCTAAAGCTTCAACTGTGATACGTAAGGGCTACATTAGAACACCTACACCCCCTGAGCAAATCAAAGTTGAACCTAATATTGCTATTATTAAAGATCTCTTGGCCGATAATGTTGACGGGCATGTTATTCAATTCTACGAAGCTTCTGCTAGAATTGCTAAACCTCATCCTAGAGACAAACATAAACATCTAGTTGGCTTGCCTATTGTTTCTGTTAAGATAGGAGATCATTGTTATCATGGTTTATGTGATGTGGGTGCTAGTGTTAGTGCAATACCTCAATCTTTAGATAATGAAATTAAAGATGAGTTTGCACCTGTCGAGATGGAATTTATTGATGTTACTATTAAACTTGCTAATAGAGATACTATCTGTCCTTTGGGATTTGTTAGAGATGTTGAAGTATTGTGTGGTAAAACTAAGTATCCTATTGAGTTTGTCGTTCTTGCTACGACACAAGATAGCTTTTGTCCCATCATATTTGGTAGACCTTTCCTCAATACTGTTAATGCTCAAATTAATTGTGAGAAACAAACTGTTACTGTTGGCTTTGGAGGCGTGTCACATGAATTTAATTTTTCTAAGTTTGGTAGACAACCTCATGAAAAAGAATTGTCTAGTAAGGATGAAATTATCGCTCTTACTTCTATTGTTGTGCCTCCTACTGATCCTTTAGAGCAATACTTGCTTGAACATGAAAGTGATATGCATATGGATGATAGGAATGAGATAGATAGAATTATCTTTGAACAACGTCCTATCCTAAAGAATAATTTGCCTGTTGAATTACTTGGAGATCCACCTCCACCCAAGGGTCATACTGTGTTTGAGCTTAAACAATTACATGATACTCTTAAGTATGCTTATCTTGATGAAAAAGAGATATATCCTCTTATTATTAGTGCTAACCTTTCAGAGCATGAAGAAAAGAAATTATTGAAAACTTTGAGGAAGCACCGTGCTGCTATTGGATATACTCTTGATGATCTTAAAGGCATTAGTCCCACTCTATGCCAGCATAAAATTAAAACTGATCCTGATTCCAAACCAGTTGTCGATCCCCAACGAAGACTGAATCCTAAGATGAAAGTGGTGGTAAGAAAAGAAATATTAAATCTCCTGGCAGCAGGTATTATTTAGCCTGTTGCTCATAGTGATTGGGTAAGTCCGGTGCATTGTGTCCCTAAGAAGGGAGGTATTACCGTTGTTCCTAATGATAAAGATGAATTGACCCCACAAAGAATTGCTACTGGCTACTGGATGGTAATCGATTTTAGGAAATTAAATAAAGCTACTAAGAAAGATCATTACCCTCTACCTTTTATCGATCAAATGCTAGAAAGATTGTCTAAACATACACACTTTTGCTTTCTAGATGGTTATTCTGGTTTCTCCCAAATACCTGTTGCACAATCTGATCAGGAGAAGACCACTTTTACTTGCCCTTTCGGTACCTTTCCTTATAGATGTATGCCTTTTGGTTTATGTAATGCACCTGCTACCTTTCAAAGATGTATGATGGCCATATTCTCTGACTTTTGTGAAAAGATTGTTGAGGTTTTCATGGATGATTTCTCTGTTTACGGATCTTCTTTTGATGATTGCTTGAGCAAACTTGATCGAGTTTTGCAGAGATGTAAAGAAACTAACCTTGTCTTGAATTGGGAGAAGTGCCACTTTATGGTTAATGAAGGCATTGTCTTGGGACATAAAATTTCTAAAAGAGGTATTGAAGTTGATAAGGCTAAAGTTGATGCCATTGAGAAGATGCCATGCCCCAAAGACATTAAAGGTATAAGAAGTTTCCTTGGTCATGCTGGTTTATATAGAAGGTTTATTAAAGACTTCTCTAAGATTTCTAGGTCTCTCACTAATCTCTTGCAAAAAGATATCCTTTTGTTTTTGATGATGATTGTGAAGAAGCCTTTGAGATACTCAAGAAGGCCTTGATAACTGCACCTATTGTTCAACCACCTGATTGGAACCTACCTTTTGAAATTATGTGTGATGCTAGTGATTATGCTGTTGGTGTTGTCCTAGGACAAAGAGTTGATAAGAAATTAAATGTTATTCATTATGCTAGTAAAACTCTAGACAGTGCGCAAAGAAATTATGCTACTACTGAAAAATAATTTTTAGCAGTTGTGTTTGCATGTGATAAGTTTACATCTTATATTGTTGATTCTAAAATTACTATACACACAAATCATGCTGCTATTAAATATCTCATGGAAAAGAAAGATGCTAAACCTAGACTTATTAGATGGGTTCTCTTGCTACAAGAATTTGACTTGCATATTGTTGATAGGAAGGGTGCTGAGAACCCCATAGCAGATAACTTGTCTAGGTTAGAGAATGTTCTTGATGACCCACAACCTTTTGAAAATAGCTTTCCTGATGAACAATTAAATGACATCAATGCTTAACGCATTACACCATGGTATGCTGATTATGCTAATTACATTGTTGCTAAATATATACCACCTAGTTTCACGTACCAACAAAAGAAAAAGTTCTTTTATGATTTGAGACATTACTTTTGGGATGATCCTCACCTGTATAAAGAAGGAGTAGATGGTGTCATTAGACGTTGTGTACCTGAGCATGAACAGGGATAGATCCTACAGAAGTGCCACTCCGAGGCTTACAAAGGACACCATGTTGGAGATAGAACTGCACACAAGGTATTGCAATCCGGTTTTTATTGGCCTACTCTCTTTAAGGATGCCCGTAAGTTTGTCTTGTCTTGTGATGAATGTCAAAGAATAGGTAATATTAGTAACCGTCAGGAAACGCCTATGAATTATTCACTTGTTATTGAGCCATTTGATGTTTGGGGTTTTGATTATATGGGATCTTTTCCAAAGTCCAATGGGTATACTCATATCTTAGTTGTTGATTACGTTACTAAG
This sequence comes from Hordeum marinum, assembly GCA_022496015.1. Taxonomy (NCBI): domain Eukaryota; kingdom Viridiplantae; phylum Streptophyta; class Magnoliopsida; order Poales; family Poaceae; genus Hordeum; species Hordeum marinum. The sequence continues at coordinate 52,948,605 of CM039673.1, read as the reverse complement.
TGGGTAGAAGCTATTCCAACTAGTAGTGCTGATCATAACACCTCTATTAAGATGTTCAAAGAAGTTATTTTCCCTAGATTTGGAGTCCCTAGGTATTTAAAGACTAATGGTGGTTCACATTTTATTCATGGTGCTTTCCGTAAAATGCTTGCTAAGTATGATGTCAACCATAGAATTGAATCTCCTTATCACCCTTAGTCTAGTGGTCAAATAGAGTTAAGTAATAGAGAAATTAAATTAATTCTGCAAAAGACTGTTAAGAGGTCTAGGAAGAATTGGTCTAAGAAACTTGATGATGCACTGTGGGCTTATAGAACTACTTATAAGAATCCCATGGGCATGTCTCCTTATAAAATGGTTTACGGTAAAGCATGTCATTTACCTCTTGAGCTAGAGCATAAGGCTTATTGGATAATCTAAGAGCTCAACTTTGATTTCAAACTTGCTGGTGAGAAACGGTTATTTGATATTAGCTCACTTGATGAATGGAGAACTCAGGCATATGAAAATGCCAAGTTGTTTAAAGAAAAAGTCAAGAGGTGGCATGATAAAAGGATACAAAAATGTGAGTTCAATGCAGGTGATTATGTCTTCCTATACAATTCTCGTTTAAGATTTTTTTCAGCCAAGCTTCTCTCTAAATGGGAAGGTCCTTATATTGTCGAAGAAGCATATCGTTCCGGCGCCATCAAAATCAACAATGGGGAAGGCACTTTTCCGAGAGTTGTGAATGGGCAAAGAATCAAGCATTATATGTCAGGTACTCCCATAAATGTAGAAAGCAATATAATTAATACCATAACCCCGGAGGGGTACATAAGGGATGTTTACCAGCCCGTTTCAGACTCCGAAAGCGAAGATGTATGTGATACGGTAAGCAAACTGACTCCAAGACTTTTCCAATAGCAATTTTTCTCCGTTTTGGATTATTTAGAAAAATACAAAAATTCAAGGTAGTCCGGAAAGCGCACGAGGAGGCCACGAGCCTGCCAGGCATGGCCCCACCCCCTGGGCACGCTTGGGGGGCTTGTGAGCACCTCGTGTGCCTCCTGGACTCTGTTTTATTATGGAGCACTACTTATGGTCGGTAAAAATTCATTATATAATCTCCCGAAAGGTATGACCCTCGTATCACGCAAATATCCTTTGTTTTCGTTTCGAGCCTGTTTCTGCAGCAGATTTAGAGCAAAGATGTCCTCTCAAGATTCAGAGGGGGAGAGCTATGTGGCTGATTACCTTGCTAACCCCAAGGTCTACGGAGACTTAGATCCTTATGGTTGGACCACAGATGAGGAAGGAGATTATGATCCTAAGAGGAAGGAAAGAAAAAGTTCCTACAAAGAGGAAGCTCCTCTACCCCAACCTGGGGACATGCATGTGGAGCTCAAGAAGTCGAGTCTCCCTAACTCAAGAAAGAAGCCTAAGATTTTGTTTACCCATTCTCATCTCTTGCAGGAGAGTGTGCAAGAATTATGTCAAAGGGTGTTGAGGCTTGAAGAGGAAGTTAACAATCTCAAAGAGCAGAACTTTGTGCTAAAAATGAAACTAAACAAGCTTAAGCATTCTGCCCCAACTTCACCACCACCACCTCCAAAGGAAGACAATTAAACACACGGGTATGGGCACTCCCCTAGGCTTGTGCCAAGCTTGGGGGAGTTGCCTCGGTATCGTATCACCATCACATCTTTAGCCTTTACCTTTATATATTAGTTCGATCCTTTTGATAATATCTTTATCTAGAAGAATAAAGTTCATAGTATGATTTAGGCTTGAGTTTTGCTTTGTGTTACCCCCAATGTAATCGAGTTCGTAAGTTATATAATAAAGAGTGCTTTAGTTAAGGGCTTTGCTTCTTGCCATGATATAAAGAAAATAGTAATAAAAGAACAAAAGCATGAAAGATCATGTGATGATCTTATGGGAAGTGATGACTTCACATATAAAAAGAGTGTTGACTGAAACTTGTTGTGGGTAGACAAACGTAGACCTTGGTCATTGTTGCAATTAATAGGAAGTAATAAAGAAAGAGAGGTTCACATATAAATATATCATCTTTGACACCATCTATGATTGCGAACACTCATTAAACTATTACATGCTAAGAAGTAGATGTGGACAAGGAAGACAACATAATGAATTATGTTTGCTTGGTTCCGAACAATGTTATATGATTATGGATCCTTTAGAATGTGATGCTTGCTTCCACCTCATATTAGCCAAAACTTCCGCACTAAGTAGAGATACTACTTGTGCATCCATGAGACCCTTAACCCGGTTTTGCCATGAGAGTCCACCATACCTACCTATGGATTGAATAAGATCCCTCAAGTAAGTTGTCATCGGTGCAAGCAATAAAAATTGCTCCCTAAATATGTATGATCTATTAGTGTGTGGAAAATAAGCTTTGTACAAACCTGTGATGAGGAAGACATTAAAGCGGCAGACTGCATAATAAAGTTCTTTATCACAGGAGGCAATATAAAGTGGCGTTCCTTCACACTAATAGATCTCACATCCAAACCTCGAAAGCGCATGACAACCTCTGCTTCCCTCTGCGAAGGGCCTATATTGTACCTTTACATTTTATCCTTAAAAGAGTCATGGTGATCAACACCAATTCCTTATTTTGCCATTATCCTAGCAAGCGTCATGTGCTAGGGAAAGATCTATATTCATATATCAACTTGGAAGTAAGTAATCATGAATTATTATTGTTGACATTACCCTTGAGGTAAATAGTTGGGAGGCGAAACTAGAAGCCCCTATCTTTCTCTGTGTCCAACTAAAACTTTGATCTCATGAGTACCGCGTGAGTTTCGGCAATTGTAGAAGATTAAAAGATGAATGAGTATGTGGATTTGCTTTACAAGCTTTTATTTGACTCTTTCCGATGTTATGATAAATTGCAATTGTTTCAATGACTAAAGACTATTGGTTGTTAATTCTCAATAAGGTTATTTATGCATGCTTTACATTGTGAATGAATTGTCACTTTCGCATAAGGGATTATTTGACGATATTGCTGTTCTAAATATGATCATGATGCATGCATGTCCGTATTTTATTTTATCGACACCTCTATCTCTAAACATGTGGGCATATTTATCGATCTCGGCTTCCGCTTGAGGACAAGCGGGGTCTAAGCTTGGGGAGTTGATACGTCCATTTTGCATCATGCTTTCATATTGATATTTATTGCACTATGAGCTGTTATCACACATTATGGTACAATACTTATGCCTTTTCTCTCTTATTTTACAAGGTTTACATGAAGAGGGAGAATGCCGGCAGCTGGAATTCTGGGCTGGAAAAGAAGCAAGTTTGAGATGTCAATTCTGCACAACTCCAAAAGCCGTGAAAATGAGCGAGGAATTATTATGGAATATATAAAAAAATACTGGGCGAAAGAAATACCAGAGGGGAGCCACCAGGAGGTCACGAGCCTACCAGGCGCGGCCTACCCCCCTGGTCGCGCCTGGGGGGCTCGTGGTCCCCCTGTGGCCCCTCTAGCCCAAATCTTCTCCCATATGAAGGGTTTAGTTCCGGAAAAAATGAATATACAGCTTTCGGGAGGAGACGTCGCCGCCATGAGGCGGAACTTGAGCAGAACCAATCTAGAGCTCCGGCAGGGTCGTCCTGCCAGGGAAACTTCTCTCCCGGAGGAGGAAATCATAGACATCATCATCACCAACACTCCTCTCATCGGAGGGGACTCATCTCCATCAACATATTCATCAGCACCATCTCATCTCCAAACCCTAGTTCATCTCTTGTACCCAATCTCCATCTCGCGACTCCGATTGGTACTTGTAAGGTTGCTAGTAGTGTTAATTACTTATTGTAGTTGATGCTAGTTGGTTTACTTGGTGGAATATCATATGTTCAGAGCCTTAATGCTATTCAAATCCTCTCTGATCATGAACATACTTATGCTTTGTGAGTAGTTACGTTTGTTCCTGAGGACATGGGATATGTCTTGTTACTAGTAGTCATGTGAATTTGGTATTCGTTCGATATTTTGATGCGTTGTATGTTGTCTCTCCTCTAGCGGTGTTATGTGAACGTCGACTACATGACACTTCACCATTATTTGGGCCTAGAGGAAGGCATTGGAAAGTAATAAGTAGATGATGGGTTGCTAAAGTGACAGAAGCTTAAACCCTAGTTTATGCGTTGCGTCGTAAGGGGCTGATTTGGATCCACTAGTTTAATGCTATGGTTAGACTTTGTCTTAATTCTTATTTCGTAGTTGTGGATGCTTGCGAGAGGGGTTAATCATAAGTGGGATGTTTGTCCAAGTAAGGATAGCACCCATGCACCGGTCCACCCACATATCAAACTATCAAAGTAGTGAACGTGAATCATATGAACATGATGAAAACTAGTTTGACAATAATTCCCATGTGTCCTTAGGAGCACTTTACTTTATATAAAAGTTCATTCAGGCTTCTCCCTTGCTACAAAAGGGATTGGGCCATATTGCTGCACCTTTGTTACTATTGTTACTTGCTACCCGTTACAAATTATCTTATCACACAACTATCCGTTACCGACAATTTCCGTGCTTGCGGAGAATACCTTGCTGAAAACCGCTTATCATTTCCTTCTTCTCCTTGTTGGATTCGACACTCTTACTTATCGAAAGGACTACGATAGATCCCCTATACTTGTGGGTCATCAGTGAGCTGACAACACTGTAGTTGACGACACTGTAGCTGTCCGGCTCGGCAGCCTCCATCCGTTCGGCTCGGCAGCCTCCACCCGTCCTGCTCGGCAGCCTCCATCCGTCTGGTTTGGCAGCCTCCATTCGTCCGGCTCGGCAGCCTTCCGTCTGGCTCGGCAGCCTCCCGTCCGGCTCGACACCCTCTATCCGTCCGGCTCGACAGCCTCTACCCGCCCGGCTCAACAGCCTCCACCCGTCCGGCTCGGCAGCCTCCCGTCCGGCTCGGCAGCCTCCCGTCCAACTCGGCAGCCTCCATCAATCCGGCTTGGCAGCCTCCACCCATTCGGCTCGGCAGCCTCCATCTATCCGACTCAGCAGCATCCCGTCCGGCTCGGCGGCCTCCATCTGTCCGGCTCAGTAACCTCCACCTGTCCGGCTCCCCCTGTCCGGCTCCTCCCGTCCGGCTCCACCTGTCCAGCTGCGGCCTGACGAAGTCAGCTCCCAACATCCCATCGGGCACGTGCGGACCTGATGGCCATATCTCATGGCGGCGCACTATTGGCGAGCAGGAGTACACTGTATGTGTCATCGTTTTCTCACGACAGATGCCATGGGTTGGCTTATCAAAGGTGTTGGGGCCAAAGGACGCCAATGGGCTCCGGGTGCGAGATTGAGCACAAGAGGTGGTGACACGCGATGTACCCAGGTTCGGAGCCCTCCGAGGGAGGTAACACCCCTAGTCCTTCTTGGTTTCATTGGATGGGTGGATATGCATACAAGGGTGCTCCCGGAGCTGGGTCTAGAGGAGGAAGAAGGAGCAGCCGGCTGGTCTTCCTCCGCTACTAGAGTGGGTATGAGGGAGTATGTGTGTGATCGTTTTCCCGTGGATTCGTGCTTGTTGCATGGGGGGCTCGGGGGGTTTTGTAGGCGAACCCCCCGGCTCTTACAATATGCTTTACGTAATTGGGTGGAGGGACCCGGCTGGCAGCCTCTCTACCTGTCCAGAGGGTCCAACTGCTCGCATCGTCTCGTCAGGGGCAGGGCCCGCCAGCCGCGCGGTTCCATCCCCGCTGGGGCCCGCCAGCTGGCATCGCGATTGGTCCTTGCCCACCTGCCCTGGCATGGGCCACTAGGGGATGCGTCATTTAGCGCCAGCCGGCCGAGGTCTCATGTACGGCCGGCGACACTTTAGCCATGCTGGGATAGACAATCTAGTGTCGGAGGAGTGCTGGCATTGTTCCCCCGCTCGGTCGCGCTCACTGGGGTCAACGGCCCGGACGGTTAAACTGTAGCCATGCGGTGCCGTGTGTATGCGACCACTTTATCCAGAGGGTCGCCCGTCCCGCTAGTCGCGTCGCGTCATTGTACCCGCGGACAGAGGGACGGGATGGGGCATGTCCGTCCCCAAGTCAATGGAGGGGCCGGCTCGTGGGCGGGCGGCTGTTTGACCAGCCGACCGAGGGCCAGCCCGGCTGCTTGACCAGCCGTGCAAGGCGCTAGCCAGGGTCGGCTCGCATTGCGCGTCCTCCAGCCGGCCTCGTTCAGCCGGCCACTTGCTTTTTCTTCGAAGCAGAGAGGGGAGAACCCCGTTTCTTTGGCCTACCTGGGGGTTAAAATCCCGTCAGTAGCCCCCGAAGCCAGTGGGGGCCATGTCCAGTGGACAGTGGGGAGCTGGCGGCTTCCCCTCAGCTTTGCCCGCCTCCGGCTCGGTGGCGAAGGGGCAGCCGGGCCGGCCATTGGACCCGATGCCTCGGGTTCCGAAGCGCTGCACCGGGACGCGCGCCAGCACGTGACTCGCCACTCGATGTAATGATGCGATGGGCCCCACGCATGCGGGGAGATGGGACGTCGCCTGGGCCTAGCCCGCTAGGGCCCAGGCGTAGCCCGATAGGCCTCGGGGCCCAGGCCGGATCCTCTGTGCCCCGAAGCGGCGATTACGGCTTGGCGCTCCTCACTCGCGTGGGGTTTCTAGGGGATGTGGGCGCAACGCTCGCACGTCCTCGATCGTGTCCTCCGATATAAAAGGGACGGGAGCGCAGGAGGCGGAGGTACCCGTGCCCCACTTGCCTCCTCGCAGCCCTCTTTGCTGTTGCTCTTTCTTCTACACGCGCCGCCGCGCCCGTTCTTGTGCCCGTGCCCACACGCCGTACCGCCGCCACGATGGCCGATGGACGCAGTGACAGTTGGGGCGGTTCCTTCGTCACCGAGGCAAACATCGCCGAGTTGCACAAGGCGAGGATGCTGCCGCCGCCCGAGCGGGTGACCGCCCGTGCGTTGGGCGGTGAGGTAGCGCCGGCGCCGTAGCTTGGGGAACGTGTCTTGTTCCTCTAGCATTTCTTATGGGGCTTCGCGCTTCCGGTGAGCATCTTCTTTCGCCTCCTTCTCGACATCTTCGACCTCCAACCTCACAATCTTTGTCTGAACTCCATCATGTACCTCTCTGCCTTCTTGGCGTTGTGCGAGGGGTACCTTGGCATCCTCCCCTTCCTTGATTTCTTCAATGCGCTTTTTTATCTCAAGCCCTTGAAGAGAGACGCATGCGGGGGCACGATGGTGTGCTGCCGCAGTGTCACTCGCTTTCCCCCTCTAACCTTGATGGACTCTGTAAAGGGGTGGCACCGGATGTTCTTCTACGTGAAGAAAGACGAACCGAGGATGGACTATATTCGGCTGCCGCCTTTCGAGGACCGGCAGTCCTCTGAGCAAAATTGGCTGGCGTCAGCCCCGCGCGGCATGGCCCTGGACGAGCTGGCCAGGCTCGTGCAGCTGAAGAGTGCCGAGGGGCTGGTCGCCGCTGACCTGGTGGCAGCCTTCATCTTGCACCGGGTGTCGCCTCTCCAGATGAGACCACACCCGATCTATGATATGTCCGGCCGGCACGACCCCTGCCGGCAGTCCACCGTCAAGATGACGTCGGCTCAGGTGGCGAAGCGGGTGAACGCCCTCACGACGTTCAAGCTGAAGCCCGCCTCGTGGTCCTTTGGCATGGAGCCGTATGACCGCATCAACCGGCCTCCTCTGGTGAGTTCTTTCGTCGAAGTGGTTGTTTTTTGTTTAAACATTCCCCAGCCGGCAGCCGGCTAAAGGACTCACGTTGAAGTGCTGACCGCAGTTGCTGGTGCGATAGAACACTCCGGATGGCCCGCATCCACAGATTTTCGAGGCGGAGCGGGAGGACTCCAACTCCCAAGAATTCCTAATGGGAGGTCCTGTGGAGGAAGGAATGGACTCCTCCGGAGGGGCCTGCCGAGCCGGCGGACCCGCGAGGTGGCGCTCCAGGCGGAGCCGGAGGGCCCGGAGCAGCCGGAGAACCCATTGGAGCGGGTGAGTTCCCTCTTGCCCCCTCCATCCGCGACTGGACGCATGACAACGATGATGACGATGACGATGATGATCTGATGATCCTAGATGGACCTCCTCCTGCAGCGCGCCAAGACTGGAGGAGCGAGGAGCGTCCGGCTCAAGGACCGGCCGTCGAACCGGCCGGCCGGGGTAAGAGGCCGACTCAGGTAGGGCCGGCGACCGCATCGCCCGGCCCGAAGCAGGCCAAGACGGCCGCACGGAAACCGCCGCCCCGTGCCAAGCGGGCCCTGCCCCTCGTCGTCGCGTAAGTCTTCTTTGTTTTTTGTGTGAGTCTCTTTCTGTTTGCGCACGAGCCGGTCGATGACCAGGCTTTGGGCGTTGCAGCGACCCCATCGAACTCCAAGAGGAGGAGGCGGCGGGGGAGTAGACGGAGGCCGCCAGCCGGCTGGCCCGCGAGCACGCGGCCACCTAGCAGGAGGAGAAGAGGAGGCTCGCGGAGCTGCGAGCCTCCCGGTCCGGCATGTTGGGAGGAGCCGCACACTCTGCGACCTCAAGTGGCCGGCGGCGAAGGGGGGCCTCGGACTCGGCGGCGGACTTCGCTCACATGCCGAGGCCTCCCTCAAGCGAAACGTAGGGGGCGGCCATGGACCTGTCGTCGCCCCCGCTCGCGTGGGAGACGGCCAAGATGAGGGAGGTGGCAACGGAGCCGGCCCTCGACGCGACCCGACCTGAGGTGCCGGTAGTGACCCCACCCGCCTCCGAGCCGGCCCGGGAGGAGGTGCCGAAGGTGCCGGCGGCTACAGAGGCAACGCCAGAGGTGCCGTCGGAGGTGGCCGGCATGGAGGTGGAGCGGCCCTCCGGCGCGACTGACGCTCCGGAGCGGCCGGGGGGGAAGGCGGCAACGGTGCCAGGTGAGGGGCCAGCGGGAGGCGACTCCCAATCCCTCGCCGTCATCAACCCGCTCCTAGCAGCCGGAGGCGCGGCGAGTCCGGGCAGCAGCGGCGGCCAGGCCCGGAGGATCCTACAGTTGATGTAGGAGGTCTGCTGGGACTAGGACGCGCAAGAGAGTGTAATGGCCCTGCCGGCTGCACAGGTGGGCGGCCCAGTCCCCTCCCTGGTGGATCTGGGGAGCGTCCTGGAAGGTGCCGGTAGGAGCTAGCCCGGTTTGCGGAGGCGGAGGATGACGCCCTTCAGCGTGCCGAGGTAAGTCAACTTCTTGTCATGGAATTTTCAGTGGGGGTGCGCAAGCGCACCCGCTAGGTGTAGCCCCAAAGATGCGGGTCGGCTGACCTGCTGACGGGCAGCTGGGCCGGATCTCCTCCGAGCATATCTTGATTTTTGCCTCTTTGCAATATGAGGGAACCTCCCAGTGGCCGAAGCTCTTTGCGGAGGCGGTCGCCATCCACGACCGCGGCAAGTACGGCTTATACTGCCTGGATGAGGAGCTGGCGCGCGTGCAAGGTGTGTTGCGCTTTGTGGAGTTAGTGCGTAGCCCCCGGGAGTCAGCGGCTGCCGCCGTTTGCTGATGTTGGTCGTGTCGTGCTAGCGAACTGGTCGCCCTTCGATGGGAGAAGACCGGACTCATCGCCGACTAGGACTGGATGACGCGGGACGTCCAGGCGGCTGCGCAGGAGACGGACCGGCAGGCCGCGCTGCTAGTCGACGGGGAGGCAGCCCAGGACTGGCTCAAGGCCGAGGTGGCAATGGAGGTGGCGGCTCGGGAGGCGGCCATCAAGGAGGCGGCTGACACCACCCTGAGGACCGCCGCTCTTCAAGGCGAGGTGACCCGCCTCGAGAAGACGCTCGAGAAGGTCAAGGGTTCCCTTGCCACCTCGGAGGCGGCCCGGAAGGCAGAGCACGAGGCGGTGCTCCACTTCGCCATCGGAATGCACGACACGTTCGAAGGTAGGTGTCAACTTCTTTCTTTTTTTAATTTTACTGCCCCTTTTATTTCCGCCTCTTGTGTTTCATCTTGTTTTCCCTTTCCTTCTTCTCTTCTTCCTTCCAATGCAATTCCCGGAGACTCATCGTCGTGCCTCTCGGGCTGTTGAGGAGCACCGGGCGCACCTCCGGGGGTACGGCCGCTCCATCGATGAACACGCCCCGTGGGACATGGACGAGATCGGGATCGCCATCGAGATGCGGATGACCCATCTTGAGCGGACCATGGAGCGTCTCAACACCACCGACAAGGAGGTCATTACCGCGCTGTGGCCCGGCCGCGGAGGAGCTCCGACGCACTGTGTGGCCCTGTGGCTTGAGAACGTCGTCCCCCACCTCGAGGCCTGGAAAGCATCGGCCGCCTGGGCCGGAGCGCAGATGGCGCTCCGGTTCGTCACTTCGTGGTACCGGGGCGTGGCTCTGGCCCGGCTGGAGACCATGCGGGACGTGCCGGCCGCGGAGCGTGAGGCCCGCGAGCCAGCCTTTGTCCAGGGGGCGAACGAACTCGCGTCGTACGTTGACGCGGATGAGTTCCTGCCGCCCCTTGGCGAAGACGGGGAGCCGCTATCCGAGGACTCCTTCGGCATTCCCTAGGGCCCGGAGGATGCCGAAGTCGCCGATGAGAGCACCGACTCGAGTGGCGAGACGGTCGAGACCGAGGAGCCCGCTGTGAAGGACAAGGTGGCTGACCCGAAGGCCGTGACCACCTCCGGGGCGAGGACCGAGCCGCCCCGCGATGCGCCGGCTGGGGGCACGCCGGTTGGCGATGCGCCAATGTCTTGAGCCCCCGGGCATCTTCATGTTTATCTTTTCTTTTTCCTGCATGTGAAACTTGGATTCGATCCACCCACTGGGGGTGTCTATGAAATGAATCGAATGCCGGCTGTTGGCTGTTTTGCTTTAATATTTATGCCATGACTACTTGTGTTTTGCCTTGTGAATCCTGCCGCCTCGCTCTGACCCCTTTTTTCCCGCCTCGATTCTTTGTATTTCTACTCCTTTTCCCCTTTGGCCTTGGCCCCGGCAGCCCGACAGTCGGGAGCCAGTCTGTAGCTGGTTCGGGGCGTCTGCCTCGAGGGAGCCGTTTCGAAACTTAGGAATCGTGGGTTTTTTTTCGGGGTAAGTAATGTGGCAGAGACATGGCGAGGGTCTGGCTAAGCCTAGAAGAGATCACTTCCTGTTTCGACCTTTGGTGTGAGTCAAACCTTGCCGCCCCAAGGCCCCATCAGCCGGACAGCCAGGAGCCGGTCTGTAGCTGGTAAGGGTGGGGAAGCTTGGCCGGCTCACATTACTTACCTTTTTTGTGGAGAGACGCTTCCAAGTCCAGCCGGCTAGCCCTCGGGCCCGGGAGCTGGACCGGGGAGCCGGTGAGTGTGGAGCGCTTTTGAGAGAAATGAAATGGGGCGCGCCCCAAGAGCCGGCTTGGGACGCCCATTGCATTCATAAGCACAAAAGGATGGGATACATACATACATTGGTTTTCCTCAGCAGTAAAATGGGTCCTCCCATAGAGAGGACAGCTTGTGTTGATCGGCAGTCTGCTGGATCCGCGTGAGGACCAGGTCCCCCTCGCGGAACGAGAGCGGCCGGATCCGCTTGTTGTCGTAGTGCCGGAGCTTCTGCTGGTAGATCGCCGTCCGGCTCAAGGCCAGCTCGCGAGCCTCCTCGAGTAGGTCGACGTCATCTTCTCATTCTTCCTGGGCGTCCTTCTCTGTGTCTAGGGCGACCCAAGGCAAGTCGAACTTGATGTCGGTGGGGATGATCGCCACGGACCAATACACAAGGAAAAACGGGGTCTAGCCGGTTGACCGGTTCGGGGTGGTCCTGAGACTCCAAAGGACGGACGGCAGCTCGTTGATCCAGCAGCCGGCCGACCTTAGAAGCGGCATCACGATCCGGGGCTTGATTTCGGACAGAATGAGGCCATTCGCCCTCTCGACATGGCCGGTTGACTATGGATGAGCGACGGAGGCCAGGTCGAGCCGGATCCCCTGCTTGGAGCAGAAACGCGTGAGCGCTCCCTTGGCGAAGTTGGTGTCATTGTCGGTGATGATGTTGTGGGGGATGTTGTAGCGTACCATGATGTCGTCGATGAACCGGACGACCGTGGGGCATGCTTCTCGATTGGTCGTGCCTCGATCCACTTGGTGAATTTGTCCACGGCCACCAACAAGTGCGTCATGCCGCCTCGAGTGGTTTTGAATGGACCCACCATGTCCAGCCCCCAAACGGCAAAGGGCCACGAGAGCGGGATGGTTTAGAGGGCCGTTACCAGCAGGTGGCTTTGCGTGTTGAAGCGTTGGCAGCCTTCGCACTCGTCGACCAACTTCTAGGCCGCCTCGAGAGCCGTGGGCCAGTAAAAGCTATGGCCGAAGGCCTTGGCCACCAGGGTCCAAGAGGCGGCATGATGCCCGCACTCACCCTGGTGGATGTCGAGGAGGATGTCCAGGCCCTTTTCCGGCTCGACGCATCGCTGGAAAATGCCGGTGGTGCTGCGGTGCACGAGCTCGTTGTTGATGATGTTGTAAGCCGAGGCCCGGCGCTGTATTTGCCTAGCCAGAGTCTCGTCCGGAGGCAGCTCGCCTCGTAGAAGAAACGCCAAGATGGGTTGGGCCCATGAGGGGGCCGTGACGGCAGCCGGCTCGGGAACCCCCGGGACTGGTCGATCTGCCCTCGGGGCCGGCTCGGAGGCCCCCGAAGCTGGTTGGTCAGCTCCCGGGTCTGGCGTGTCGGTCCCTAGTGTTGGAAATATGCCCTAGAGGCAATAATAAAATGGTTATTATTGTATTTCCTGGTTCATGATAATTGTCTATTGTTCATGCTATAATTGTGCTAACCGGAAACCGTAATACATGTGTGAATACATAGACCACAACGTGTCCCTAGTGAGCCTCTAGTTGGCTAGCTCGTTGATCAATAGATGGTCTCGGTTTCATGACCATGGACATTGGATGTCGTTGATAACGGGATCACATCATTAGGAGAATGATGTGATGGACAAGACCCAATCCTAAGCATAGCACAAGATCGTGTAGTTCGTTTGCTAAAGCTTTTCAATGTCAAGTGTCATTTCCTTAGACCATGAGATTGTGTAACTCCCGGATACCGTAGGAATGCTTTGGGTGTGCCAAACGTCACAACGTAACTGGGTGGCTATAAAGGTACGCTACGGGTATCTCCGAAAGTGTCTGTTGGGTTGACACGAATCGAGACTGGGATTTGTCACTCCGTGTGACGGAGAGGTATCTCTGGGCCCACTCGGTAAGACATCATCATTATGAGCTCAATGTGACTAAGGAGTTAGTCACGGGATGATGTATTACGGAACGAGTAAAGAGACTTGCCGGTAACGAGATTGAACAAGGTATGGGGATACCGACGATCGAATCTCGGGCAAGTACCATACCGATAGACAAAGGGAATTGTATACGGGATTAATTGAATCCCTGACATCGTGGTTCATCCGATGAGATCATCGTGGAGTACGTGGGAGCCAACATGGGTATCCAGATCCCGCTGTTGGTTATTGGCCGGAGAGGTGTCTCGGTCATGTCTACGTGTCTCCCGAACCCGTAGGGTCTACACACTTAAGGTTCGATGACGCTAGGGTTATAGGGAAAAGGTATACGTGATTACCGAAGGTTGTTCGGAGTCCCGGATGAGACCCCGGATGTCACGAGGAGCTCTGGAATGGTCTGGAGGTAAAGATTGATATATAGGAAGTCCAGTTTTGGTCACCGGAAAGTTTTCGGGCTCATCGGTAGTGTACCGGGAGTGCCGGGAGGGTGCCGGAGGACCCCCGGGAGGGGTGTGACGACCAAAGGACCACATGGGCTGTTAGATAAAGTGTGCCAGCCCTTATTGGGCTGGGCAAGACTTTTGCTAAAGGCCCATGCGGCTGGAGATAAGGAGATAAGGCAAAAAGGATTTAAAAGGAGGAGATCCACCTCCCTTGTGGGAGGTGGACTCTCCCTTTAATTCGGCCGGCCATCTCCTCTTTGGAGTAGAGGCCAAGCCAGCCCTCCACGTCCCTCCTCCTATATATACTTGAGGTTTTGGATGTTTTGAGACAAGATTTGATCTCTCTCTCTCACGGCAAAGCCCTACCTCTCTTCTTCCTCCTCCGCAGCGCTTAGGCGAAGCCCTGTCGGAATACCTTGCTACTCCACCACCACCACGCCGTCGTGCTGCTGTTGGAGCCCTTCCCCAACCTCTCCTTCCTCCTTGCTGGATCAAGGTGTTGGAGACGTCACCGGGCTGCACGTGTGTTGAACGCGGAGGTGCCGTCCGTTCGGCACTTGATCGGATCTACCGCGATCTGAATCGCTGCGAGTACGACTCCATCAACCGCGTTCTTGTAACGCTTCCGCTTAGCGATCTTCAAAGGTATGAAGATGCAATCTCTCCCCTCTCGTTGCTGGTTTCTCCATAGATAGATCTTGGTGAACGTAGGAAAATTTTGATTTACTACTACGTCTCCCAACAGTGGTATCAGAGCTAGGTCTATGCGTAGAATCTATGCACGAGTAGAACACAAAGCAGTTGTGGGCGTCGATTTTGTTAATATGCTTGCCGTTACTAGTCTTATCTTGATTCGACGGTATTGTGGGATGAAGCGGCCCGGACCAACCTTACACGTACGCTTACGTGAGACCGGTTCCACCGCCTGACATGCACTAGTTGCATAAGGTGGCTAGCGGGTGTCTGTCTCTCCCACCTTAGTCGGATTGGATTCGATGAAAAGGGTCCTTATGAAGGGTAAATAGCAATTGGCATATCACGTTGTGGTTTTGACGTAGGTAAGAAACGTTCTTGCTAGAAACCTATAGCAACCACGTAAAAACTTGCAACTACAAATTAGAGGACGTCTAACTTGTTTTTGCAGCATATGCCGTGTGATGTGATATGGCCAAAAGGATGTGATGTGATGCATTGTGATGTATGATATTGATCATGTTCTTGTAATAGGGTTCACGACTTGCACGTCGATGACTATGACAACTGGCAGGAGCCATAGGAGTTGTCTTATTTATTGTATGACCTGCGAGTCAATCATAAACGCCATGTAATTACTTTACTTCATTGCTAAACGTTAGCTGTAGTAGTAGAAGTAATATTTGGCGAGACAACTTCATGAAGACACAATGATGGAGATCATGGTGTCGTGCCGGTGACAGTGATGATCATGGTGCCCCGAAGATGGAGATCAAAGGAGCAAGATGATATTGGCCATATCATGTCACTATATTGATTGCATGTGATGTTTATCATGTTTACATCTTATTTGCATAGAACGACGGTAGTAAATAAGATGATCTCTCAATAAAATTTCAAGAAAGGTGTTCACCCTAACTGTGCACCGTTGCTAAGGATCGTCGTTCCGAAGCACCACGTGATGATCGGGTGTGATAGGTTCTAACGTTCGCATACAACGGGTGTAAGCCAGATTTACACATGCGAAACACTTAGGTTGACTTGACGAGCCTAGCATGTACAGACATGGCCTCGGAACACGGAGGACCGAAAGGTCAAACATGAGTCGTATAGAAGATACGATCAACATAGAGATGTTCACCATGGATGACTAGTCCGTCTCATGTGATGATCGGACACGGGCTAGTTGACATGGATCATGTATCACTTGGAAGACTAGAGAGATGTCTATCTAAGTGGGAGTTCATTAATAATTTGATTAAATGAACTTAATTATCATGAAATTAGTCTAAAAATGTCCTTGCAAATTATGTCGTAGATAGCTCACGCTGTAGCTCCCCAGTTTTATTGATACAATCCTAGAGAAAAGTAAGTTGAAAGTTGATGGTAGCAATAATGCGGACTGGGTCCGTGATCTGAGGATTGTCCTCATTGTTGCACAGAAAGCTTATGTTTTTTATGTACCGCTAACTGCATCACTCCCTCAAGCGTTGTCTGTAGATGTTGTGAACATATGACAGGCACTTTTTGGTGACTACGTGATAGTTCAATGCGTCATGCATTACGGCTTAGAATTGAGGCTCCAAAACGTTTTGAACGTCACGGAACATATGAGATGTTCTAGGAGCTGAGATTGTGATCTCAGGCTCGTGCCTATGTTGAGAGGTATGAGACCTCCAACAAGATTCTTTGTCTACAAGATAAAGGAGAATAGCTCAATCGTTGAGCGTGTGCTCAGATTGTCTGGGTGCTACAATCACTTGAATCAAGTGGGAGTTAATCTTCCAGATGAGATAGTGATTAATGCAGTTCTCCAAGTCACTGCCACCAAGCTACTAGAGCTTCGTGATGAACTATAACATGCCAGGGATGGATAAGATGATCCCTGAGTTGTTCGTGATGTTTGACATCACGAAGGTAGAAATCAAGAAGGAGCATCAAGTGTTGATGGTTAAGTGAAACCACTAGTTTCAAAAGGGGCAAGGGCAAGAACGGAAAACTTCAGGAATGGCAAGCCAGTTGTTGCTCTAGTGAAGAAACCCAAGGTTGAGCCCGAACCCGAGACTAAGTGCTTCTGTTATGAGGAGAATGTTCGCTGAAGCGGAAAACCCCTAGATGCTTGGTAGATAAGAAGGCTGGGAATGTCAATGGAAGTATATTTGATATACGTGTTAGTGATGTGTACCTTGCTGCTACTCCTAGTAGCACCTGGGTATTGGATACCGGTTCGGTTGCTAAGTGTTAGCAACTCGAAATAAAAGCTACGGAGTAAATGGAGACTAGCTAGGTGAAAGGTGACGATGTGTGTTGGAAGTATTTCCAAGATTGATGTGATCACCATCGCACACTCTCTCTACCTTCAGGATTTGTGATAAACCTAAATAAATGTTATTTGGTGTTTGCGTTGAGCATGAACGTGATTAGATCATGATTAGTGCGATACGGTTATTCATATAAGTTAGAGAATAATGGTTATTCTGTTTACATGGATAATGCCTTCAATGGTCATGCACCCACTCGAAATGGTTTATCGAATCATGATCGTAGTAGTACACATATTCATAACATTGGTACCAAAAGATACAAAGTTAATAATGATAGTACAACATGCTTGTGGCACTGCCACGTAATGTCATATTGGTATAAATCGCATGAAGAAACTCCATACTGATGGATTTGTGACTCACTCGATTTTGAATCGGTTGAGACATGCGAGCCATGCCCTTTTGGCAAGATGACTCAGACCCCGTCTTCCGGTATGATGGAGTGGACTAGTGGCTTATTGGAATTAATACATGTTGATGTATGTGGTCCAATGAGTGTTAAAACACACAGTGAATATCGTTATTTTTCTTTACCTTCACTGATGATTTGAGTGAATATGGGGATATTTACTTAAACACGAGTCTGAAATGTTTGAAAGGTTCAAGGAGTTTCACAGTGAAGATAAAGATCATCGTGACAAGGAGATGAAATGTCTACGATATGATCGTGGAGGTGAATATCTAAGTTACGAGTTTGGTATGCAATTTTAGACAATGTGGAAATTGTTTCACAGCTCACGCCTCCTGGAACACCATAGTGTGATGGTGTGTTCGAACGTCGTAGTCGTGCTCTATTGGATATAGTGAGTACTATGATGTCTCTTATCATTTTACCACTATCGTTATGGGGTTATGCATTAAAGACAAATCCATTCACTTTAATAGGGCACCATCTAAGTCTGTTGAGATGACACCGTGAGAATTATGGTTTGACAGAAGCCTAAGCTGTCATTTCTTAATGTTTGGGGCTGCGACGCTTATGTGAAAATGGGTTTTTCACCTAGCGAGCTCGAACTCAAAGTAGACAAATGCATCTTCATAGAATACCCTAATGAGACATTGGGTATACCTTCTATCTCAGATCCAAGCGCAAAAGGTGTTTGTTGCTAAGAACGGGTCCTTTCTTGAGAAAGAGTTTCTCTCGAAAGAATTGAGTGGGAGGAAGATAGAACTTGATAAGGTTGTTGAACCTTTGTTTCAACCAGAGAATAGCGCAACACAGAAAGATGTTTCTGTAGAGCCTACTCAGTTGAAAAGGAAGTTAATGATGATGATCATGAAGCTTCGGATCAAGTCACTATCGAACCTCGTAGGTCGACAAGGACGCGTACTGCTCCTGAGTAGTACGACAACCCTGTCTTGGAAATCATGTTGTTGGACAACGATGAACCTACGAACTATGGAGAAGCGATGGTGGGCCCGGATTCCAACAAATGGCTAGGAGCCATGAAATCCGAGAAAGGATCCATGTATGAAAACCAAGTATGGACTTTGGTAGACTTGCCTGTTGAATGGAGGGTCATTGAGTACAAATGGACCTTTGAAATAAACATAGACACTAATGGTGAAATGTCACCGTTTATAAAGCTCGACTTGTCGCAAAGAAGTTTCCGCCAAGTTCAAGGAGTTGACTGCGATGAGATTGTCTCATCTGTAGCGATGCTAAAAGTCTATTAAAATTTTGTTAGCAGTTGCTGCATTTTTCGATTATGAAATCTAGCATATGGATGACAAAACAAGGTTTCCGTAATGGTTTCTGTGAGGAAGAGTTGTATGTGATACAACCAGAAGGTTTTTTCAATCCTAAGGATGCTAATAATATGCAAACTCCAGCAATCCTTCTATGGACTGGAGCAAGAATCTCGGAGTTGGAATATATGCTTTGATGAGGTGATCAAAGTGTTTAAGTTTATACAAAGTTTATGAGAAACTTGTATTTGCAAGAAAGTGAGTGGGAGCACTATAGAATTTCTTATAAGAATATGTAGTTGACATATTATTGATCGGAAATGATGTAGAATTTCTGGAAGAGCATGAAGGTTTGTTTGAAAAGAGTTTTTTCAAAGGAAGACCCAGATAAAGCTACTATTTTATTGAGCATCAAGGTCTATAGGGATAGATCTATTCGATGGATAAGTTTTTTCGACGAAGACATACCTCGACAAGTTTTTGAAGGAGTTCAAAATAGATGGGTCAAAGAAGGAGTTCTTGACTGTATTGTAAGGTGTGAAATTGAGTAAGACTCAATACCCGACCACGGCAGAAGATAAAGAAAAGATGAGTGTCATCTCCTATGCTTTAGCCATAGGCTCTATATAGTATGCCATGCTGTGTACCGCACCTGTGTGTGCCTTGCCATGAGTCTGTCAAGGGGTACAAGAGTAATCCAAGAGTGGATCACTGGACAGCGGTCAAAGTTAGCCTTAGTAACTTGAGAACTAAGGAAATATTTCTCGATTATGGAGGTGATAAAGAGTTCATCGTAAAGTGTTACGATGATGCAAGCTTTAAAACCAATCCGGATGACTCTTAGTAGAAATCCAGCTACGTATAGTGGAGCAGCCATTTGGAATAGCTCCAAGTGGAGCATGGGAGTAGTATCTACAAATATGACATGGAAAGTTTGCAAGGTACACACGGATCTGAATGTCGCAGACCCGCTGACTAAAAACCTCTTTCACGAGCAGAACATGAACAAACCCCAGAACTTATTGGGTGTTAATCACATGATGATATGATCACATGGTGATGTAAGTGTTAATCACATGGTGATGTGAACTAGATTATTGACTCTAGTGCAAGTGGGAGACTGTTGGAAATATGCCCTAGAGGCAATAATAAAATGGTTATTATTGTATTTCCTGGTTCATGATAATTGTCTATTGTTCATGCTATAATTGTGCTAACCGGAAACCGTAATACATGTGTGAATACATAGACCACAACGTGTCCCTAGTGAGCCTCTAGTTGGCTAGCTCGTTGATCAATAGATGGTCTCGGTTTCATGACCATGGACATTGGATGTCGTTGATAACGGGATCACATCATTAGGAGAATGATGTGATGGACAAGACCCAATCCTAAGCATAGCACAAGATCGTGTAGTTCGTTTGCTAAAGCTTTTCAATGTCAAGTGTCATTTCCTTAGACCATGAGATTGTGTAACTCCCGGATACCGTAGGAATGCTTTGGGTGTGCCAAACGTCACAACGTAACTGGGTGGCTATAAAGGTACGCTACGGGTATCTCCGAAAGTGTCTGTTGGGTTGACACGAATCGAGACTGGGATTTGTCACTCCGTGTGACGGAGAGGTATCTCTGGGCCCACTCGGTAAGACATCATCATTATGAGCTCAATGTGACTAAGGAGTTAGTCACGGGATGATGTATTACGGAATGAGTAAAGAGACTTGCCGGTAACGAGATTAAACAAGGTATGGGGATACCGACGATCGAATCTCGGGCAAGTACCATACCGATACACAAAGGGAATTGTATACGGGATTGATTGAATCCCTGACATCGTGGTTCATCCGATGAGATCATCGTGGAGTACGTGGGAGCCAACATGGGTATCCAGATCCCGCTGTTGGTTATTGGCCGGAGAGGTGTCTCGGTCATGTCTACGTGTCTCCCGAACCCGTAGGATCTACACACTTAAGGTTCGATGACGCTAGGGTTATAGGGAAAAGGTATACGTGATTACCGAAGGTTGTTCGGAGTCCCGGATGAGATCCCGGACGTCACGAGGAGCTCTGGAATGGTCCGGAGGTAAAGATTGATATATAGGAAGTCCAGTTTTGGTCACCGGAAAGTTTTCGGGCTCATCGGTAGTGTACCGGGAGTGCCGGGAGGGTGCCGGAGGACCCCCGGGAGGGGTGTGACGACCAAAGGACCACATGGGCTGTTAGATAAAGTGTGCCAGCCCTTATTGGGCTGCGCAAGACTTTTGCTAAAGGCCCATGCGGCTGGAGATAAGGAGATAAGGCAAAAAGGATTTAAAAGGAGGAGATCCACCTCCCTTGTGGGAGGTGGACTCTCCCTTTAATTCGGCCGGCCATCTCCTCTTTGGAGTAGAGGCCAAGCCAGCCCTCCACGTCCCTCCTCCTATATATACTTGAGGTTTTGGATGTTTTGAGACAAGATTTGATCTCTCTCTCACGGCAAAGCCCTACCTCTCTTCTTCCTCCTCCGCAGCGCTTAGGTGAAGCCCTGTCGGAATACCTTGCTACTCCACCACCACCACGCCGTCGTGCTGCTGTTGGAGCCATTCCCCAACCTCTCCTTCCTCCTTGCTAGATCAAGGTGTTGGAGACGTCACCGGGATGCACGTGTGTTGAACGCGGAGGTGCCGTCCGTTCGGCACTTGATCGGATCTACCGCGATCTGAATCGCTGCGAGTACGACTCCATCAACCGCGTTCTTGTAACGCTTCCGCTTAGCGATCTTCAAAGGTATGAAGATGCAATCTCTCCCCTCTCGTTGCTGGTTTCTCCATAGATAGATCTTGGTGAACGTAGGAAAATTTTGATTTACTACTACGTCTCCCAACACCTAGGACCAGCTGATCGATGATCATCATGATGGTCGTGTTGGGGAACGTTGCATGGGAAACAAAAAAATTCCTACGCACACGCAAACCTATCCATGGTGATGAGGATCTATGAGAGCGAGAGTGGATCTACGTACCCTTGTAGATCGCTAAGCGGGAAGCGTTAAGAAACGCGGTTGGTGTAGTCGTACTTCTTCGCGATCCAAATCGCCGAGCGTCCCGCGATCTAATCACGAACCGTGCCGCGAACCAATCACGAACTGTCCCGCGATCTCGTCACGATCCGTCCCGCGATCCGATCACGAACGTCCCGTGGCCTTGATCACGATCCTTCCGATCTAGTACCGAACGGACGGCACCTCCGCGTTCAGCACACGTGCAGCTTGATGACGATCTCCACCATCTTGATCCAGCAAGAGGAGGTGGAGAGGAGAGAGAGTTCACCGGCAGCATGATGGCGCTCCAGTGATGGTGGTCGTGGAGCAATTCCGGCAGGGCTTCGCCTAAGCACTGCGGAAAAATCATCTAGAGGAGAAACTATGCACCGGTGGAACGGGTAGCACGTGGCCGGAAATTCTTTGCAAAACCCTAGCTATCCACCAATATATATAGGAGGAGAGGATGAGGAGGGGGGCTGTCACACCAAGTCTCCCTAGCGGATTCGGCCGGCCAAGGAGGAGCAATCCTACTCCTCCTCCAATCCTAGTTGGAGTAGGATTGCTTCCTATTGGCTGATTTTCCCCTTTTCCCTTTAGGACTTCCTCTCCCTATGCCATGGGCCTTTGTGTCTGTTTCCCCAGCCCACTAAGGATTGGTTATTATTCTCCCACAGCCCATGGACCTCTTGGGGTCGAAATACCCTTCCCGGAGGTCCCCCGGTACACTACCGGCACTCCCGGTACATTACCGATGAGCCCGAAACTTTTCCGGCGACCAAACTGGGACTTCCTATATATGAATCTTTACCTCCGGACCATTCCGGAGCTCCTGGTGACGTACAGGATCTCATACGGGACTCCGAACAACCTTCGGTCACCACCATACACAACTCTACACTACCAAAACGTCACCAAACCTTAAGTGTGCAGACCCTGCGGGTTCGAGAACTATGTAGACATGACCGAGACACCTCTACGGCCAATAACCAATGGCGGGACATGGACGTCCACATTGGTTCCTACATATTCTACGAAGATCTTTATCGGTCGAACATCTATGTCAAGGATTCAGTTAATCCCGTATAACATTCCCTTTGTTCTTCCGTATGTTACTTGCCCGAGATTCGATCGTCGGTATCTCCATACCTAGTTCAACCTTGTTACCGGCAAGTCTCTTTACTCGTTCCGTAATACAAGATCCCACAACTAACAATTAGTCACATTTCTTGCAAGGCTCATTGTGATGTTGTATTACCGAGTGGGCCCCGACATACCTCTCCGTAACACGGAGTAACAAATCCCAGTCTCGATCCATGCCAACTCAACAAACACCATCGGAGATACCTTTAGAACACCTTTATAGTCACCTAGTTACGTTGCGACCTTTGATACACACAAGGCACTCCTCTGATATCCGTGAGCTGCATGATCTCATGGTCAAAGGAACATATACATTGACATGCAGAAAACAGTAGCAATAAACTGACACGATCATACGCTACGTTTGTAGTTTGGGTCTTGTCCACCACATCATTCTCCTAATGATGTGATCCCGTTATCAAATGACATCTCATGTCCATGGCTAGGAAACCTTAACCATCCTTTGATCAATGAGCTAGTTCACTAGAGGCATACTAAGGACATTGTGTTGTCTATTTACCCACACATGCAATGTGTTTCCAATCACCACAATTATAGCATGGATAATCAATTATCATGAACAAGGAAATATAATAATAAACATTTTATATATTGCCTCTAGGGCATATTTCCAACAGTCTCCCACTTGCACTAGAGTCAATAATCTAGTTCACATCACTATGTGATTTACATGGTAAAGAATCGAACACCCATGCAGTTGTGGTGTTGATCATGTTTAGCCCTTCGAAGAGGTTTAGTCAACGGGTCTGCCACATTCAGATCCGTGTGCACTTTGCTAATATTTATGTCCTTCTCCTCGATGTAGAACCAGATGGAATTGAAGCATCGCTTTATGTGTCTGGTCCTCTTGTGAAACCTTGGTTCCTTGGCTAGAGCAATGGCACCAGTGTTGTCACAGAACAAGTTTATTAGATTCAGCGCACTAGGCACTACTCCAAGATCTGTCATGAACTGCTTCATCCAGACACATTCCTTCGCTGCCTCCGAGGCTGCGATGTACTCCGCTTCGCACGTAGAATTAGCTTCCACGCTTTGCTTGGAACTGCACTAGCTTACCGCTCCCCCGTTAAGAACAAATACTTATCCGGTTTGCGATTTAGAATCGTCTGGATTAGTGTCAAAGCTTGCATTGACATAACCCTTTACGACGAGCTCTTCATCACCTCCATAAACGAGAAACATGTCCTTAGTCTTGTTAAGGTACTTAAGGATATTCTTGACCGCTTGCCAGTGCTCCATTCCAGGATCACTTTGAAACCTTCCAGCCATACTTATGGCAAGGCTGACATCGGGTCTTGTGCCTAGCATTGCATACATGATAGAGCCTATGGCTGAAGCATAGGGGATGACGCTCATCTTTTCTTTATCTCCTGCAGTCACTGGGCATTGAGTCTTACTCAACTTCACACCTTGTAACGCAGGCAAGAACCCTTTCTTGGACTGCTCCATTTTGAATTTCTTCAAAACTTTATCAAGGTATGTGCTCTGTGAAAGTTCTATTAAGTGTCTTGACCTATCTCTATAGATCTTAATGCCTAATATGAAAGCAGCTTCTCCTAGGTCCTTCATTGAAAAACTCTTATTCAAATATTCCTTCACGCTTTCCAGAATTTCTATATCGTTTGCGATCAGCAATATGTCATTCACATATAACACTAGAAACCCTACAGAGCTCCCACTCACTTTCTTGTAAACTTGTATAAACCCAAACGCTTTGATCACCTCATCAAAGCACTTGTTCCAACTCCGAGATGCTTGCACTAGTCCATAAATGGATCGCTGGAGTGTGCAAACTTTGTCAGCATTCTCTAGATCGACAAAACCTTCGGGTTGCATCATATACAACTCTTCCTCAAGGAAACCGTTGAGGAACGCCGTTTTGACATCCATCTACCAAATTTCATAGTTCAAATAAGCAGCTATTGCCAACATGATTCTGACAGACTTAAGCATCGCTACGGGTGAGAAAGTCTCATCGTAGTCAACTCCTTGAACTTGTGAAAAACCCTTTGCCACAAGTCGAGCTTTATAGATGGTGACATTACCGTCCGCGTCTGTCTTCTTCTTATAGATCCATTTGTTCTAAATGGCCTTTCGCCCTTTAGGTAGCACTTCCAAGGTCCACACTTTGTTTTCATACGTGGATCCCATCTCAGATTTCATGGCCTCTAACCATTTCTCAGAATTTGGGCCCATCACTGCTCCTCCATAGCTCGTAGGCTCATTGTTGTCTAACAACATGACCTCTAAGACAGGGTTGCCGTACCACTCGGGAGTAGTACGCGTCCTTGTCGACCTACAAGGTTCAATAGCAGCTTGATCCGAAGCTTCATGATCATCATCATTAACTTCCTCTTCTATCGTTGTAGGTCCCGCAGAAACATCTTTCTGCGCTGCGCTACTCTCTAGTTGAAGTAAAGGTTCAATAACCTCATCAAGCTCTATTTTCCTCCCACTCAATTCTTTCGAGAGAAACTCTTTCTCAAGAAATGTTCCGTTCTTAGCGACAAACACACTGCCTTCGGATCTGAGATAGAAGGTATACCCGACTGTCTCCTTCGGGTATCCAATGTAGATGCATTTTTCCGCTTTGGGTTCCAGCTTTTCAGGCTGAAGCTTTCTGACATAAGCATCACATCCCCAAACTTTAAGAAACGACAACTTCAGCTTTTTGCCAAACCACATTTCATATGGTGTCGTCTCAATGGATTTCGATGGTGCCCTATTTAAAGTGAATGCAGTTGTCTCTAATGCATAACCCCAAAACGATAGTGGCAAATCGGCAAGAGACATCATAGAACGCACCATATCTAATAAGGTTCGATTATGACGTTCAGACACACCATTACGCTGTGGTGTTCCGGGCGGTGTCAACTGTGAAACAATTCCACATTGTCTTAAGTGACTGCCAAACTCATAACTCAGATATTCACCTCCTCGATCAGATCGCAGAAATTTAATCTTCTTGTTACGATGATTCTCAACTTCACTCTGAAATTGCTTGAACTTTTCAAACGTTTCAGACTTGTGTTTCATCAAGTAAATATACCCATATCTACTCAAGTCATCAGTGAAGGTGAGAAAGTAACGATATCCACTGCGCGTTGCAACATTCATTGGACCGCACACATCAGTATGTATGATTTCCAATAAGTCACTTGCCCGTTCCATTGTTCCTGAGAACGGCGTTTTAGTCATCTTGCCCATCAGGCATGGTTCTCATGTGTCAAGTGATTCAAAATCAAGTGACTCCAAAAGTCCATCAGCATGGAGCTTCCTCATGCGTTTTACACCAATATGACCTAAACGGCAGTGCCACAAGAAAGTGGTACTATCATTAACTACTCTACATCTTTCGGCATCAATGTTATGAACATGTGTGTCATCACTATCAAGATTCACTATGAATAAACCCCTAACATTGGGTGCATGACCATAAAAGATATTACTCATATAAATAGAACAACCTTTATTCTCTGATTTAAATGTGTAATCGTCTCGCAATAAACAAGATCCAGATATAATGTTCATGCTTAACACAGGAACTAAATAACAATTATTCACGTTCATCACTAATCCTGATGGTAATCGAAGAGAGAGCGTGCCGACGGCGATCACATCAACCTTGGAACCATTTCCCACGCGCATCGTCACTTCCTCCTTTGCCAGTCTTTGTTTATTCCGTAGTTCCTGCTTTGAGTTGCAAATGTGAGCAACCGAACCGGTATCAAATACCCAGGCACTACTACGAGAACTAGTTAGGTACACATCAATAGCATATATATCATATATACCTTTTTTGTCGTTGGCCGCCTTCTTGTCAGCCAGGTACTTGGGGCAGTTCCGCTTCCAGTGACCAGTTCTCTTGCAATGAAAGCACTCAGTTTCTGGCTTAGGTCCATGCTTAGGCTTCTTTGTAGGAGCAGCAACTGCTTTGCCATCCTTCTTGGTTTTACCCTTCTTGACTTTGCCCTTGCCATTTTTCTTGAAACTAGTGGTTTTATTGACCATCAACACTTGATGTTCTTTCTGGATTTCAGACTCAGCGACTTTCAGCATCGCAAACACCTCAGATGATGACTTTTTCATCCCGTGCATGTTATAGTTCATCACAAAACTCTTGTAACTAGGTGGCAGTGATTGAAGAATTCTATCAATGATCGCCTCTTGCAGAAGGGCAATTCCCAACTCAGCTAGACGGTTTGAATATCTAGACATTTTGAGTATATGCTCACTGATAGACCCGTTCTCCTCCATCTTGCAAGCATAGAACTTATCGGAGGTCTCATACCTCTCGATCCGGGCATTCTTTTGAAAGATGAACTTCAATTCCTGGAACATCTCATATGCTCCATGACGTTCAAAACGTCTTTGAAGTCCCGGTTCTAAGCCATACAATATTGCACACTGAACTATTGAGTAGTCTCCAGCACGAGCTTCCCAAGCGTTCTTAACGTCTTCAGAGGTCATGTCTTCTGGTTGATCACCAAGCGGTGCATCAAGGACATATTGTTTCTGGGAAGCCGTAAGGATAATCCTCAGATTATGGGCCCAATCAACAAAGTTACTTCCGTCATCTTTCAACTTAGCTTTCTCTAGGAACGCATTAAAATTCAGGGGTGCTACGGTGGGAGCCATTGATCTACAACATAAATATGCAAAGGTTACTTAGACTATTGTTCATGATAATGAGCTTAGTTAATAAAATTTACTAAAGATCCCACTCAAATTGACATCCCTCAGGTCATCTGAGTGTCACATGATCCAAATTCACCAACTCAAGTCTGATCATCACGTGAGTTAAGCTGGTTTCAATGGTGAACATCATTATGTTGATCATATCTACTATATGACTCATGTACGACCTTTCGGTCTCTTGTGTTCCGAGGCCATGTCTGTACATGCTAGGCTCGTCAAGTTTAACCCAAGTGTTCTGCACGTGCAAATCTGGCTTGCACCTGTTGTATGTGAACACAGAGTCTATCACACCCGATCATCACGTGGTGTCTCGACACGACGAACTTTCGCAACGGTGCACACTCGGGGAGAACACAGTTCATCTTGAAATTCAAGTGAGGGATCACCTTATAATGCTACCGCCGTACTAAGCAAAACAAGGTGCATAAGAGGATTAACATCACATGCAATTCATAAGTGACAAGATATGGCCATGAACTTGTGTTTAAGATCTCCATCTTTGAAACACCGGCATGATCTCCATCGTCACCGGCACAACACCATGATCTCCATCATCTTGATCTCCATCAATGTGTTTCCATTGGGGTTGTGGCACCAGCCCTGCTTCTACTTCTATTGCTACCGCTTAGCGATAAAGTAAAGCATTACATAGCGCTTAATGATTGACACGCAGGTCATACAATAATTACAGACAACCCTATGGCTCCTGCCGGTTGTCGTATTCACCAACGTGCAAGTCATGAAAATCTATACATCACATGATCATCTCATACATAACATATATCTCATCATGTAATTGGCCATATCACATCACAACATACCCAACAAAAACAAGTTAGACATCCTCTAATTGTTGTTGCATGTTTTACGTGGCTGCTACGGGTATCTAGCAAGAACGATTCTCACCTACGCATAAACCACAACGGTGATAGATAGATTGCTTTTC
Organism: Hordeum marinum; assembly: GCA_022496015.1. NCBI lineage: Eukaryota > Viridiplantae > Streptophyta > Magnoliopsida > Poales > Poaceae > Hordeum > Hordeum marinum. The sequence continues at coordinate 52,920,425 of CM039673.1, read as the reverse complement.
AACCTTCTCAAGGACCGCCTTTGTCGGATACGATCCAACTAAAGTGATACAAACTGTCACCCGCCAGCCATCTAAGCAACAAGTTGCGTCGAGGGAACCGGTCTCTCGTAAGCATACGAGTAATGTTGGTCTGAGCCGTTTTATCTCACAATCCCGCTGAACCAAAATCCGACCAAGGGAGGAAGCAATCTAAGCATCAACCAAAATCCGGCAGGTGGCTTTGCGTGTTGAAGCCTTGGCAGCCTTCACACTCGTTGACCAACTTCTTGGCCGCCTCAAGAGCCGTGGGCCAGTAAAAGCTGTGGCGGAAGGCCTTGGCCACCAGGGTCCGAGAGGCGGCGTGATGCCCGCACTCACCCTGGTGGATGTCGAGGAGGATCTCCAGGCCCTTTTCCGGCTCGACGCACCGCTGGAAAACGCCGGTGGTGCTGCGGTGGACGAGCTCATTGTTGATGATGTTGTAAGCCGAGGCCCGGCGCTGTATTTGCCTAGCTAGAGTCTTGTCCGGAGGCAGCTCGCCTCGTAGAAGAAACACCAAGATGGGTTGGGCCCATGAGGGGGCCGTGACGGCAGCCGGCTCGGGAACCCCCAGGACTAGTTGATCAGCCCTCGGGGCCGGCCCGTCAGCCCCCGGGACCGGCTCGGAGGCCCCCGAAGCTGGTTGGTCAGCTCCCGGGTCTGGCTCGCCGGTCCCTGGGAGCGGTTGATCGATGATCATCATGACGGTCGTGTTGGGGAACGTCGCATGGGAAACAAAAAAATTCCTACGCACACGCAAACCTATCCATGGTGATGTGCATCTACGAGAGGGAGAGTGGATCTACGTACCCTTGTAGATCGCTAAGCGGGAAGCGTTAAGAAACGCGGTTAGTGTAGTCGTACTTCTTCGCGATCCAAATCGCGAAGGGATTCGTCTGGCCCCTGAACGCACATGGCAAGCTCACGGGGCCGGCCGGGCCGCTTGTAGGTGATGGTGCAGTTGCGGACGAAGGCCTCCTTGAAGTCCGTCCAGGTGTTCATGCTGCCGGCCACCGGGCTATTGAGCCAGGCGTGGGCCGAGCCGATGAGCATGAGGGGGATGTAGCGGACGGCCATGCTCTTATTCCCACTTGCAATGTTGTAACATCCCAAACTTTGGAATGTTATAATAACTATTAGAATGATTATTTGTTTGTTTGAGTGATTGAAAGTGAGTGAAATTTGAAACTTTTTGAAACTTTTGAAAGTTTGATGAGAGGGAATGAAATGACTTTCCCAAATACTTTCACTCTACATTTTGATCACCAGGAATTCAAAATCCATTTCATCACAAAACCCTAGAGTGAAGATGACATGACTTCTTCCATTTGAGAAAAAATGAAAAGGGATTTGAAAATGGTTTGAATTCCATTTTGAAAATATTTCAAATTCAGAAACTTTATGCAACTCAATGACTTTCATGAGAGAAGATAATATGACTTCTTCAAATATATGAAATATGAGTTGGAAGTTAAACCAAAGATTTGAAAAAGGGAATTTGAAAACTATTTGAGAATTTCTCATATGGAGTTTCAATTTCATTTGAATTCCCTATTTGAATTTGCAAGCATCCAAACCCCTTGCAAAGGACTTTTGAGAGGAGCAACATGACACTCCACAACCAGGGACAAATTCGTGGTTTATTTGAACAAAAACAACCAGGAATTATTTTGAAATATTTGCAAAAATGCTTTAAAAACAAATAAGCAATTTCTGAAAATAATATTTTTTTACATATTGTTCAACTAACAGAATAAAAATGCTCATTAAATGGCATTTTTTATTCTGATAATTTTGATATATAATATTCCTATATTTGGAATTGTATTATATGCATTAAAGGCTTTTTATCTCTCTGTTTATTAAAATAGGAAAGACATTTAAAACCAGATCGGGCCGGCCCACTATAGTTAATGTCGATCCGCTTAAATTCCGGCCGACCCACGCGCCTGCTTCCTCTCTCCCTCGCTGACAGCCTGGTCCCACCCCGACCGCCCGCTAATTTAGCGCGGTCGTCTTCCACCCGCGCGCGCCGCCCTCGCCGGTGACCCCGCCGCCGCGGATCTCCCTCCTCTTCCTTCCCTGACCTCCCCGCGGCCTATATAAGTGTGGCATCCCTCTCCGCGCTCCATTTGCCCTCCGAACCCCTCCCTCTCCTTGCTCGAGCGCCCCGCACCAGCCTCGCCGGAGTTCGGCCTCGACCGAAGCTCCCTTCGCTCCTGCACGTCGCCTCGGTTGCCCCCTCTCCTCTCCGACACCACCAAAGTGCGTCGGAGACCCGCTGCTGTTGTTCGAACCCCTCGGACGCCATCCCCACCCACTGGAGCACTTCCCCTGACGACCACGTCGCCTCGGCCTCGCCGGAGAAGCCCTCGCCGGCGACCCACCCCTCGGTGAGCCCCCCATCCATCCGATCTGAATCCTATGGCTAGGATTAGAACGGGTTAAGTCCCGAATCATTTTTCTTTAGCGTTCGGTCGCCCGCTCGAAACACCCGCGCCGCACACACTAGCCAGCCACTCACAGGTTGCCACGTAGCCCCCTGGCCGATTGAATGTCAGTTTTTCTTTTTCTGATTTGTTTAGAAAACAGAGTAATTCCAAATTTTGTTTTGTTTATATCTTTTAATCTGTTTAGTGTTTTGAATTGATTCTTTTTGCATTAGCTCACATTTTTCATGTAATTTCACCCAGTTGTTTTAGATTTTAAATTTGAACTTTAAATTTGTATGGAATAAAATTTGCTCAAATCACTCAAATCTGAATAACTAGAGTTTAAAAATAGATTTTGATATGTATCTTTTTGCTACTACTTGGTATTAGTTAGGACTATCATATTGCAAAGTTTGAGAATTATTTGCAGAAATTTGGTTAGTGTTTTTAATCAAAACACAATCTGTTTTAATTTCCTATTAGTTTAATTAGTTTAATTTTCTTTTGGTTTAATTTGAAATCTGATTTGATTTAACTTATGTTCTGTTGTTCTAAACCTTAGTAATTTACTTGCTGTTAACAAAAGATCATTTGTTTAGTTTATAAATTTTTATTATAGGGACCTATACCCTTTTTCAAATAGGTGTAGTTGGTTAAAAACAAATTAGTTAGTTATAACTCTTTTAACAAAAAATTTAAGTAATTAGATTCTGTTTTAAAATAAAGTTTTAATAAATCTTTTATGTTAAGAAATGTTTTGTTAATAAAAATGGTTTAGTTTTACTCTATTACTATAGGAATCTATATTCTTCATCATTAGGTAATATTTAATAAAACAACTTAGTTTTAGTAGAGATTATTTTCACAAAAGTTTTAAATGATTTAATTCTGTTTTAAAATAAATAGTTTTTACTAATTCTTTTCTGTTAACTATTAGTTCGGTTACAAAAGAATAGTTTGTTTTAGTAGTGGTTTAGCCACCTAAACTTAGAGCCCATAGCTTTGTCTTGTTTTGTTAGTTGGAACTCTTATTGCTAGTTGGAACTCTTATTTGAAAATATTTTATAACTTGTTTTATAAGTTTTATTTTCTGTTAACTTAATTGTTTTATGCTTTGTTTTCTCTTATTGTCATATTTTATTGTTTTACTTGTTGTTAAGCTTAGTGGGCAAACACTTATGTTGTTTAGGAGGTTGTTTTCATAGTTTTACTTGTTCTTCAAAAGTAATTCTTTTTTCTAGTAAAATATTTACAAAAATCCTTTTTTTGTATTTTACTTTGTTATTGTATTCTTACTATTGAAATAGTTGTTTGTAGGGGAAAACTACCCTAGTTGTGTTTATGAAAACATTGTTGATTTTAACTTTGTCTTAAGTATTTCCTTCACCACAACCCTAGTGGTGTTGATGTAGTTTTGTTACCTTGAGTTTTGTCTTAAGTATTTCCTTCATCAACCTTGTTACTTTTGATTTTGGTACTTCTTGATTGTTAGTTTTGATTGCTAGAAGTGTTTTCTTATGAATGCAATGTTTGATTGTATAGATTTCATCGGAGAGTGATGAATAGTCTATCAAGTTATTTCTGAGAGCGACATTTATCTTCATCAACAGTACAGGCAAGTTCACTTTGACCATCTATTTCATACCTATTGTTTTTATTGCATGTAGTGACATCATTCAACAAATCCCTCCCGTAGTGTTATTGAAATTCTTGTAGTTGAGTAGAATGCACGAGGTAGGAACCCACCACTTGTTACTAAAGCCCCGGGAACGCTAGTTAGTTCAATACTATGCTAAAGTAGACGGGGTCTGGTATGAGTGTTTGTGAGTGGTGTGAAGAAGGACTCCACGTCAAGACGACAACTTCATGAAGGCATCTTCAAGTCCTGCATCTTCAAGACCTCAAGACTTTAAGACTCGAGAAGACAAGTTTTCAATACACACTACTGGGTGAAGGATGGTTGATTGGGCATCCCTGGAGAAACCAGTGGATGGCCGGGATGCATGGAGAAGCTCCATGACATCTTGCGGAAAGCTTCACCCAGACTCAAAGAGAAGGATGAATACTTCATGCCCGGAAGCTTACCTGTGTAGCCACAAGTCATTATGGGCTCTGGCTTGGTTGATCTTTGTTGTGACTCTGGCTGGGCAGTGCTACGAGATGTAGTCGACGTTAGCAATGGATGGGCACTGACAGTAGTCAGGGAAACACTCTGAAAGACCATGTTTCTTTCATCCTGTTCTCAAACACCACGCAGTGCGAGGACGTACCAGCAGGGAAAGAATCTTGTGGGTAAAGTACACAACACTTTGCAGAGTTAAACCTAATCGATTAGCCGTGTCCACGGTTACGAACAATTTGAGCTTCTAGACTTGGATCTATCTCTGAACTCTCAACACTGGACTGATAACTTAATTTTGGGCAACTTATGATACTTGTGGGCATTTAGAGATTGGTTGGCGGAACCATGTCATGATAGGTAACTCTATAGTGAAATTCCTGATATTCCTTTTGTTGTAGGAAAATAAAATCAGCTTTTACGCAAAAACTTATACACAGAGCCACAAAGCCTTTGCATATAGAATAGTCTTTATTCTTCTGTTCTACTATGGTGATCTTGCCAGTACATTCAATGTACTGACCTATATGGCTGCAACGTATCATGTTGCAGATACTCTTCTATGACGGGTAAGAGCACGATTCATGGTTACGGTCTGCACTCAACTTGTCGTTGGTGTTATTGGGACTCCACTCCCGTTGACTGTATCCGCTGCTATTTTAAGGTATATATCAGTTTTACGCTATTACATGTGATTGAACTTTGATATATACATTGATGTACTGTGTGTGCCAGCATACTGATCTAGGGATGGCATAGAACACACAGAGGCTTGACTCGTTTTGAGTCGGGTCACTACAGAAATGGTAACAGAGCACATGCTGACTGTAGGACGTGACTCTAGAAACTGGAAATCCCTTAGGAAAAGATTTCTCTCCAACTTGTTTTCAAAAGAGTCTTTATTTCTCATCCTTTGTGAGTTTTATCAAATAGTTAGACAATACCCCTTCCCTTTTGACCACACGAAGGATCAACTGAAGCCACTCCAAGAAGGACAAGATATCAGACAACTGGTGACCAACTCTGACAAAGATGTATTCCGTTATGGAAAGAGCTACAAAAAGGATTGAAGATTATACAGATCTGAAGAAATTGAAGGCCATGAAGAATTTCCAAGATGTTATGCCTTAGAAGACCAAACCCATGTTGTATACTTATGTTAGATACGATGAATTTGTGAGCTGTCATTTGTGTGTAAGTTTTATTTTTGACAGCCACAACTAAAAACTTTTTTTCAAAACCATTGTTTGTATTGCGTGTTTTCCCCTCTCTTGTTTCTCATCCCAAACCCTTGACCCCAATAGATGATGATTGAAGCTGGACTTGTGTATTCTGGATCGATGACTTAGTTGGAGACAGAAGAATGGATTCAGAACATGGAGGATCACCTAAGGAGTAACCTTGTTGCAAGGAACAAGATGGTCCAATATTCTCTTCGGTACTTTGCAGAAGGTGTTGCACATTGGTGGAAGATGCATGAAGATATCCATGATAGGCAGGAATCAATCACATGGGAAGAATTCAAGATGACTCTGCAAGGATCTCATGTTGTCACCAACACCCAGAAGCCCCGTTGCAAAGATGTGAAGAAGGTTTGTGCATGCAAGATATGTGGAGAGATAGGACACAACCAGGAAGAACACAAGGATGGATGCCCTTACTGCGAAGAGAAACACCCTGCTGAGGAATGCCCAACTAGGCAGGTGACATGTTTCTTGTGTGAAGGGATTACACATTACCCTGCTCAATGCCAAGTGTACCCCAAGGTACAAGAAGTCATCAAACAGCAAAAGAAATCCACGAAGGAAGCCTTCAGAGGAAAGTTAGGAGAACTTTTGATGAAGGAAGATATTGAAGACCCTGATGGAGAAGGCCTAACCAGATTCTATTCCAATGTCAGCTATTCATGTGGAGAAGAAGGACACTTCTCACAGGACTATACGAAGGAAAGAAAAGCGTATCTGGGAAACTTCCAGATAGAAGAAGTGGAGTTTGATCCACGGGAAATTGAAGTTTTGATCAGAACAAAGAACCCCAGGAAGAGACAAGCCCCTGAACAAAAGGACCTGAGTTATGTTCGATGTTTCAAGTGTAAGGATATGGGTCACTATGCCTATAAGTGCCCAAGAAAGGAACCAGAACTCCTAGGAGCAAAAACCAACATCAAGAAGCCCTGAGATTTGTCAGAAATCATCTGTTTCCAGTGCAAGAAGACAGGACACTATGCTGATAAATGCCCAGAGAAGAAGGCCAAGCATGAGTAGTCTGAGTTTTGGATTTTTTGATGTAATAAATGTAATAGGTAGCACTCTTATCTTTTTGACGTTATGTAACGAAAGTCTCGGAGTTTGTAATAAATTCATGAGTCAATGGAAATTTATGGTGTCATGATTTACCTTATGTTGTATTACATGAGTTGTTAATCTATGACCCAAGGTCTTTGACTATTTTCGAGGATATGAGAAAATATGGTCTCTGCAGACATGAGTGCATTTCATTTTAAGTGTGGTAGTAACCACAGGTACCTTTCCAGATTGAGGAGTTTGGATAACTGAATACAGGTGAAGAGAATGTGGAAACACATCAAAAATATGTGGATGATAACCTTTGTGAAAAAGTGATTTTGAAGTTGGAATATTGGGAAAAGGAATGATTGTGATGAAACCATACCCAAGGTTAAACAGACCAATGGAAAGGAAAATGAATTCCGCAGAGTGGAATCTAGACAAGAATAAGTGTGTGAATTGCTACCTAAAGGGTATGATGGGGTGAACTGAAGGTAAAGATGGTATATGGAACGATAGTAACCCCAGGAGTGAGTTAAAGCTATCCAAGTATTCAAGTGAACCCACAACTCACTGACCTCAGGATTGATAAGGATCAAGCCCTACCTTTTTGAACGAAGAAACTTGGAAGAAGCTACGACTGATCAACAAACGTTTTTCTTACGAGTAAACGATAACCTGAGAGTGTGAAGAAAACGATAGATGTTTTCGCTTAGCTTGCAGAATCAATGGATTTATCCGAACTTTGTTCGTTGACAAGAGAAATTTTTGCAACGCTTGGGAGGAATCCCAAGTGCTAGAATACGAGATTAACTAAACCTTATACAAGGTAATGATTTCAGTGCGACATGGTTTGGCCACCATGACGACTTACTCTTATCATTCTCTTGCTATTCGGAATGGTAAATCTGAGTGACTTACCCATAGTAAAGAGACGGCGTCCTTTGAAGCTTTTGTTTAAGCCTTAGAATGGTATGATGAAGAACCCTTGAACATGACAGTTGCTGTCACACGTAGGAATTCTACGGTGAGGAATGAAGCCAAGACCCATTTCACTACAGGATAACCACTAATGGTAGACCACCATGAGATCATCGATAGGTTATTTAGAATGAACGCGAGACCTGTCAGTTAAGAAGACCCAGTATCGGAGGAAATACATTTTGATGTGAGAACTCCAGATTTGGATATAATGGAAGGGCATCACCGAAGAGCTATCGTGAAGAATGTAAACAGACAGATGCACCCACAGGATTACCATGATTTTGAGGGACCATTAACTCTCATTTTAAGTGTGGTAGACCCACACTTCCAGGTCAATTTAGTCTTGTTGGAAGACCCCACACCTTCTTGGTTCGTGGATTTGTTAGAGGACCCCCCAAACCCTAACCATTTCTTGCTAGCCCCTCCGAATCTCGAGGACGAGATTCATTTTAAGTGTGGTAGGTTTATAACATCCCAAACTTTGGAATGTTATAATAACTATTAGAATGATTGTTTGTTTCTTTGAGTGATTGAAAGTGAGTGAAATTTGAAACTTTTTGAAACTTTTGAAAGTTTGATGAGAGGGAATGAAATGACTTTCCCAAATACTTTCACTCTACATTTTGATCACCAGGAATTCAAAATCCATTTCATCACAAAACCCTAGAGTGAAGATGACATGACTTCTTCCATTTTAGAAAAAATGAAAAGGGATTTGAAAATGGTTTGAATTATGTTTTGAAAATATTTCAAATTCAGAAACTTTATGCAACTCAATGACTTTCATGAGAGAATATAATATGACTTCTTCAAATATATTAAATATGAGTTGGAAGTTAAACCAAAGATTTGAAAAAGGGAATTTCAAAACTATTTGAGAATTTCTCATATGGAGTTCCAATTTCATTTGAATTCCCTATTTGAATTTGCAAGCATCCAAACCCCTTGCAAAGGATTTTTGAGAGGAGAAACATGACACTCCACAACCAGGGACAAATTGGTGATTTATTTGAACAAAAACAACCAGGAGTTATTTTGAAAATATTTGCAAAAATGCTTTAAAAACAAATAGGCAATTTCTCAAAATAATATTTTTCCAAATTATTCAAATAACAGAATAAAAATGTTCATTAAATGGTATTTTTAATTCTGATAATTCTGATATATAATATTCCTATATTTGGAATCATATTATATGCATTAAATGCTTTTTATCTCTCTGTTTATTAAAATAGGAAAGACTTTTAAAACCAGATCGGGCCGGCCCACCACAGTTAATGTCGATCCGCTTAGATTCCGGCCGACCGACGCGCCCACTTCCTCTCTCCCTCGCTGACAGCCTGGTCCCACCCCGACCGCCCGCTAATTTAGCGCGGTCGTCTTCCACCCGCGTGCGCGCCGCCCTCGCCGGTGACCCCGCCGCCGCAGATCTCCCTCCCCTTCCTTTCCCGACCTCCCCGCGGCCTATATAAGTGTGGCCTCCCTTTCCGCGCTCCATTTCCCCTCTGAGCCCCTCCCTCTCCTCGCCCGAGCGCCCCGCACCAGCCTTGCCGGAGTTCTGCCTCGACCGAAGCTCCCTCCGCTCCTGCACGTCGCCTCGGTTGCCCCCTCTCCTCTCCGAGACCACCAAAGTGCGCCGGAGACCCGCCGCCATCGTTCGAACCCCTTGGATGCTATCCCCACCCACCGGAGCACCACCCCTGATGACCACTCCATATTGTATTACTTGTCGTTAAGCTTAGTGGGCAAACACTTATGTTGTTTAGGAGGTTGTTTTCATAGTTTGACTTGTTCTTCAAAAGCAATTCTTTTTGCTAGTAAAGTATTTACAAAAATCCTTTTTTTGTATTTTACTTTGTTATTGTTTTGTTACTATTGAAATAGTTGTTTGTAGGGGAAAACTACCCTAGTTGTGTTTATGAAAACTTTGTTGATTTTAACTTTGTCTTAAGTATTTCCTTCACCACAACCCTAGTGGTGTTGATGTAGTTTTGTTACCTTGAGCTTTGTCTTAAGTATTTCCTTCATCAACCTTGTTACTTTTGATTTTGTTACTTCTTGATTGTTAGTTTTGATTGCTAGAAGTGTTTGTTTATGAATGCAATGTTTGATTGTATAGATTTCATCGTAGAGTGACGAATAGTCTATCAAGTTATTTCTGAGAGCGATCTTTATCTTCATCAACAGTACATGTAAGTTCACTTTGACCATCTGCTTCATACCTATTCTTTTTATTGCATGTAGTGATATCATTCAACAAATCCCTCCCGTAGTGTTATTGAAATTCTTGTAGTTGAGTAGAATGCATGAGGTAGGAACCTACCACTTGTTACTAAAGCCCCGGGAACGCTAGTTAGTTCAATACTATGCTAAAGTAGACGGGGTCTGGTCTGAGTGTTTGTGAGTGGTGTGAAGAAGGACTCCACATCAAGCGACAACTTCATGAAGGCATCTGCAAGTCCTGCATCTTCAAGACCTCAAGACTTCGAGACTCGAGAAGACAAGTTTTCAATACACACTACTGGGTGAAGGATGGTTGATTGGGCATCCCTGGAGAAACCAGTGGATGGCCGGGATGCATGAAGAAGCGCCATGACATTTGCGGAAAGCTTCACCCAGACTCAAAGAGAAGGATGAATACTTCATGCCTCGAAGCTTACCTGTGTAGCCACAAGTCATTATGGGCTCTGGCTTGGATGATCTTTGTTCTGACTCTGGCTGGGCAGTGCTACGAGATGTAGTCGACGTTAGGAATGGATGGGCACTAACAGTAGTCAGGGAAACACTCTGAAAGACCATGTTTCTTTCATCTTGTTCTCAAACACCACGCAGTACGAGGACGTACCAGGAGGGAAAGAATCTTGTGGGTAAAGTACACAACACTCTGCAAAGTTAAACCTAATCGATTAGCCGTGTCCACGGTTACGGACAATTTGAGCTTCTAGACTTGGATCTATCTCTAAACTCTCAACACTGGACTGATAACTTAATTGTGGGCAACTTATGATACTTGTGGGCATTTAGATATTGGTTGGTGGAACCATGTCATGATAGGTAACTCTATAGTGAAATTCCTGATATTCCTTTTGTTGTAGGAAAATAAAATCAGATTTTACGAAAAAACTTAGACACAGAGCCACAAAGCCTTTGCATATAGAATAGTCTTTATTCTTCTGTTCTACTATGGTGATCTTGCCAGTACATTCAATGTACTGACCTATATGGCTGCAACGTATCATGTTGCAGATACTCTTCTATGACGGGTAAGACCATGATTCCGGGTTACGGTCTGCACTCAACATGCCGTTGGTGTTATTGGGACTCCACTCTCGTTGTCTGTATCCGCTGCTAGTTTAAGGTATATATCAGTTTTACGCTATTACATGTGATTGCACTTTGATATATACATTGATGTACTGTGTGTGCCAGCATACTGATCCAGGGATGGCATAGAACACAGAGAGGCTTGACTCATTTTGAGTCGGTTCACTACAAATGCCCACCGCGATGGTGTAGTCGATTAGCCAGTCCTCGGGATTGGCATCCCCGTTGTAGTTCGGGGTGTCCCTGGGGAGCATGAAGCCGGTTGGCAAAGGCTCAGTGCGAATCCGGGGGCCGAAGCAAGCCAGACCGATCGAGCCCTCCTCCTCGAGGAGAGCGGATTGCGCGAGCCGGTCAATGCGGTTGCGGGCATCGTCCTTGCTGCATGGGACGCACGGTCCGAGCCGAGCCTAGAGCTCGAGACGGATGGTGGCAGGCGTCGACTGCCGCGCCTCGTGTCGTGGAGGCGGTGTGTGCGCCCAGCTACGCTGGCTGCCGGATGCCGGCGCTTCATGGTGGCGGCCGTTGCGAGGCGGCTTGTTGGTGTGCCGGATGCTAATAGCCGGATGCTCACTCCCCGGCGTCTGAGAGGGCCAGGGGTTGTGTGCTTCGACCCGACGACCGGAGACGCGAGGGCAATAGGAGTACTGGCCCGCCGGGCGGCCGGCAGTTCCTCTGCCCTTGCGCTCGGGCCGGGGGCCTTCAGTGGCGGCGCCGCCTGGCATGAGCAGATGCTGCTGTGCGTCAGCAGCCCTGATGAGCTCCTTGATGTGGCGCTCTTGAGCGGCATGCTCTTCGCCCTCCAAGGTGGCCAACTCCTCGTTGGCAACCTTGAGGGCCTATAGGTTGGCTACAGGGGTGTCGTAGACGGACATCTTGTTGTCGAGGATCTTGGCAACCACGCGGCCGCGGTCGTGCATGGCCCCACGCCAGCTGGGCTCAGCACCAGCCGGGGTAAGACCGTAAGTGGAGGCATACTCCCGCTACGTCGCCTCCATGTGGCGCCGCGTGGCAGCGAGGGCGGAGGCATCCTCGAACAGGATGCGTCAAGCCACCTCGAGATCGGCCACGGCGATGTCGGGGTTCACCGCAGGTGCAATCGGGGTGCTTAAACCCTGAAGGGCTGCACCGACAGGGTCAGACGTGCCGACGCGGGCGGCAGCAGCGGTAGCCGCTACACGTGCCCATCTGGATGCGGTGGAGGAGGTGATGGCCATCACCCCTACACGATCGTGGGACCCGCTGGACCGAGCCACAGCGAGTACGCCCACTTCTATGGGTGGGCCGGCGCAGACGAGCACCCCCATGGGGTACTCATCTACGGCCGGAGCCTCGGCGAGGATGAGCCTGCCGAAGCTCTCGATGAGCACGTCAATATCGGCCGCCAGGCCGTCGGAGCTGCCCGCAAGGCATGCTAAGGCAAGCCCCACGAGCTCCCCATGGTTTCGCCGGGCCAAGCGGCGACGGCGAGGAATGGTGAGGGGTCCCTCCCGGAGCATGAATCCAAACGGCGCCGCGTATGGCCCCACGGTGGGCGCCAATAGTCATCGTTTTCTCACGATAGATGCCATGGGGTGGCTTATCGAAGGTGTTGGGGCCAAAGGACGCCGATGGGCTTCGGGTACGGGATTAGGCACAAGAGGTGGTGACATGCGATGTACCCAGATTCGGGGCCCTCCGAGGGAGGTAACACCCCTAGTCCTGCTTGGTTTCATTGGATGGGTAGATATGCATACAAGGGTGCTCCTGGAGCTTGGCCTAGAGGAGGAAGAAGGAGCAGCCGGCTGGCCTTCCTCCGCTACATGGGTCATGAGGGAGTATGTGTGTGATCGTTTTCTCATAGATTCGTCCCCGTTGCATGGGGGGCTCGGGAGGTTTTATAGGCCAACCCCCCGTCTCTTACAATATGCTTTAAGTACTTGGGTGGATGGACCCGGCTGGCAGCCTCTCCGCCTGGCCAGAGGGTCCCACTACTCGCATCATCTCATCATTGGCGGGGCCCGCCAGCCAAGCGGTTCCATCCCTGCTGGGGCTCGCCGGCAGGCACCGCGATTGGTCCTTGCCCACCTGCCACGGCACGGGCCCCCGGGGATGCGTTGTTTAGCGCCAACCGGCCGATGTCTCCGGTATGGCCGGCAACACTATAGCCATGCCGGGACAGGCAATCGAGTGGCGGAGGTGTGTCGACACTGTTCCCCTGCCCGGTCACGCTCACCGAGGTCAGCGGCCCGGAGGGTTGAACTGTAGCCATGGGGGCGGTGTGTAAGCGACCATTGTATCCATAGGGTCGCCCGTCCTGCCAGTCGCGTCGCGTCGTTCTACCCGCGGACAGAGGGACAGGACAGGGCATGTCCGTCCCCAAGTCAACGGAGGGGCCGGCTCATGGGCGGCCGGCTGCTTGACCAGCCGGACGAGGCGCCAGCCGGGGTCAGCTCGCATTGCGCGTCCTCCAGCCGGCCTCGTCCAGCCGGCCACTTGGTTTTTCTTCGAAGCGGAGAGCGGAGAACCCCGTTGCTTTGGCCTACCTAGGGGTATAAATCCCGTCAGTACGCGCGTCATGTAATACTCTCTATAGTGTAACCTGCCCCCTAGATACAGATTTATAAAGTACACCAGGGGACAGACATAGCTTAGTCTACAAGCTACGTGTGGCTTGACTTGTAAGCTACCTATGGTAGCTTACACCTCACGCTGCTTGGGATGTAAGCTACCCAGTCTAGCTTACATCCCAAGCTACCCCCTCATGCCTATATAAAAGCCTCATGCCCACCAAATATAGAGATGGGGCTTCCAAACAGCTCCAGGAGCAACCATGTGCCAAATGTACCTCAGTTATACAGACATGCAGGAGTAGGGGTATTATCTCTCCGGAGAGCCCCGAACCTGGGTACACCAGTGTGTGCTATTCGCATACCCGTCCCGGATCATCCACGGCAGCCTTACCCTCACCTCGATAGGCCACCCCGTGGCATTTGCCGTCTCGCGTGACCCCCCATGAGAAAACGACGACAGTTGGCGCCCACTGTGGGGCTAGCTGCTGCTTGAGCCATGGTCCGGGTGGGACCCTCTTTGTCATCACCGCCACGGTGTCGCAGCTATCTTCTCGGGGGCTCGACTTCAACACACCACTGGGCGAATGTGCGCGAAGCCACGTCTTCACCGTCGGTCTCGTTAACGCCTTCGCGGCGTCACCGCTACCCTTCTGGGGTGTGACAGCCTAAGACCGACGCTCCAAAAGATTCCAGAAGATTCCCCTTTTATTTCCGTTCTTGTAATGTGTTTGTCTGGTTGTCGCATTCATCACCGCATCATTCGCATCATATGCATTGCGTCATCACTTGTTTTCGAAAAGTTGCATCCGTTCGTAGTCGCCGGTTCTCTTTGTTCTTGCCATTGCCCGTTCGAGACCAACCACACACGCATGCGCCCGCAACATTATTTAAATAAAACCGTTTTTAAGTGCGCGCAAAAATATTCTTGGATTGGGTCAAATCTTGACGTGCAGTCTTGTTATATTGTAGGTAGACCGCTCGTCGATTTTCATCGCTATCTGAGTTCGTTTGATACCCCGTCGGTCAGTCGTAGTTTTGAGGTTATTGGTTTATTTATCGGACGTTGTCGGTGTTTTAAAACCATCGTGTCACGGGCAGCACTTCCCTCTCATTTCCCCTAGACCATCAGCATAGCCACCATAGACCCCTCCACTTCCGGGTCGTCCAATCGACATCCCATGGTCCGAAAACGGCGTGAAACCCCCTCTCCTAGCCCCCGTTTCCTATTTAAGAACCCTAGCCTACCCTCAAGGGAAACCCTAGGCCTCCCCTCAAAATCCGTGCCACGGCCTCCTAACAGCCACCGCCGCCCCGCCAGGCCCATCCGGGCCCGAGCTCCCCGTGCTTCCATGGTGTCGTGCCCTTGCCCGAGCTCTTCCCGCTGCCGTGCTCGCGCCGCCCCTGGCCGGAGCCGCCGTCGCAGGTCAGCGCCGCCCCCGTCGGAACCCTGCTGCGCCGCCGTCCCTCTCTATTCTCCCCTCCTCTTCCCTTCTTCCTCCTATGATCCTCTCCCTCCCATAGGTGGCCGCCGCCCGATCTACCCTCCCATCGCTGTCGGACCTCCCTCCAGCCAGATCCGGCCCGCCACCAGCGGATCCGCCCCCTCCGGCCGCCCTGTCGCCGGAGATGCCCAGGCCCTGCCGCCGGTTGCTCAGCCGCCGCCGTTGGTTCTCCCTGCCGCGGGATCGACCGGGAGGACGACGACCCAGCCATGTCACAACCCTAGTTAGATGTCATAGGGTAAGCATGTGTGTTGCATCATATTGCATCTTGCATCAACAAGAAATGCGGACCAAAAGAAACCCCAAGTTCATATTTGAATCAAACCAATTCAAACTTGGTGAAAATTCAACAAATCCAAAATGCCCTTCAAAATGTTCCCTATGTCTAATAATTAAGGACATGATTATAACAGGGGTCATTTTAATTATTTGAACAATTAAAACAATTTGAAATAAATGATAAAGCTCCTGAAATCACTAAATAAAGCATCTATCATTATTTTAGTTTTCAGATATTCTGAAACTTTTCAGATAAGTTTGAAATATTCAAACTTTAGTTTATAAAATATTTGGGATATTTTAATTAGTATTTTGTACCCGCAAAAGAAAATAAACACATGTTAGACAATAGAAAAGAGGAAATAAAGAGAAAAGGAAAGGGGGAAAGCCTACCTGGCCTAGGGAAGAAGCCGGCCCAGCCCACCAGGGGCGAACCGGTCATCTTCCACCTCCGTCCAGAAGGACGTCGGGCGTGTGGTCGCCGCATGCCGGCCACCTCCTCCCATCCTGGCTGTTGGCCTGGAGGGTTGGGAGGGCACCAGCACGAGGCCCATGCCATGGCCTCCTTCTCCTCTCCCTCTCCCCCCTACGAGCTCTCCCTCTTGCTCTTTCTCTTCCCCTCTGTTTTGCCATAGCCGAGCTCTGTTTGAGCTCACCGTCGTCGTTCTAGCCGCCCCCATGCCTCTTCGAGCCAGCCAATCGATCCGCCTAGATCCGCTCTTCCTCCTCGCCAAGTCGTGCTCAGCCGGAAGCTCCCCATCGCCGTCCCCGCGTCATCTTCAACCTCCGGCCGCCGGAGATCAAGTGGATCTCACCGCCGCTCCAGACCCTCCCCGAGCCCGCTCTCGACGCCCCTTCTCCTGCCGTGAGCCGCTGAGCCTTTTCCCCTCTTTCCCCCTTCATTTGCGCGCTCCAACACCGGATTCCGTTAGGGTCCGAATGCCTCCGCCGCTCGAGCTCGACGCCGGCCGTGCTCTGGTGACCAGTTGGTCCATCCGAGGCCTCTGTCGTGTTCATGCGGTGGTGTAGAGTCCGTAGATGCCAAGTAGGGATAGTGTCACGCCCTGGTTCGACGAGCTCGTGCTCGCCCGAGCTCTGGCCGCCGCCCAGCTCACCGCCGGCATCGATTCCGACCATCTCAGCTCCTTGGGAGTGTCGGAATAGACGTGCGCGTTTGTGCTAAGTCATTAGGTTCCCTCCGCGGTCCTTTTGGTCGCCGGAGGAGGGATTCCGAAGCCCTCTGCCGTCCCTGGAGCCACCGGCAGCTCAATGCCGGTGGGTCTTGCCGGAGTTGACCAGGAGGTTTGACCCCCTGAGTCACTGGCAAGTGGGGCCCGGCCCTGACAGTCAAAGTTAATTAGGAAATAAACTAATTAATTTAATTAACCAAATCAGTCACTGACAGTGGGCCCATCTTCTGATAATTAATTAGGATTTAGTTTAATGAGTTAGTTAAATGTCTGAGTCACTCACATGTATCCCCCACATGTTAGGTTTGACTCTGGCCCGGTCAGCTGACTAGCTGATGTCATCATGATGTCATGCTGATGCAATAAAAGCAATTTCTAGTTTAAAAATAATTCTAGAAATTGTTTAAAACTTCAAAAACTCATATAAATTAATCTATAAATCAGATGAAAATAATTTATATATGAAAATTTATCAGAAAAATCCAATGAATCCAATGGTGCTATGGTCATGCATGTTAGAGCAATCAAAATAGGTGAACATGGACATTTACTAATAGGTTAATATATGGAATTTGAAATGGAGAACAACTTTGAACCTATATTCAAACCCATTTCAAATCAACATGATCACTAGCTACACTAGATCATCCTTACATGCCATCTTGCCATGATCATGCATCATATTGTTGCACTTGCGTGTATTGATTGCTTCTTATCTGCATCGCGGTAGGCCCTGCTTCCGAGGATACCCCCGAGTACCCCGCTAAAGGAGAGAACCTTTCCGCAACCCATCAAGGCAAGCAACCCCTTTGATCATTCCGATAACATCCCACTCTCTCACTCCTGCTCTTGTTTATTGCATTAGGACAAATGATCACATGTCAGTCACACACGGTAGATGATCCTATTCTTATGCATGACCTGTCCTTGTCACAGTAAATAGCTAAACCTTGCAACCTAGCATACCTGGTATATGTTTGTGCCATGATGTGCTTAGCTTACTTTGCCTGCTATGCTTGCTATGCTTAGAGTTGTGTCAGGTCTGATTCATCTAGGTGATGAACTGACTCAAACAATGTTGTCCAATGTGATGATCATATGATGAATACGATTTGGTAAAGGTAGAGATGAGAGGCTATGTAGGAGTACATAGCGGGTTGTCTCATTGGGACCGTTCTTAGGAACTGAGTTCCGCGTTTGTGATCCAACACTAGTTGCTACCACACATTGGGTTCAGGTAACTCGACCCCTCTCGACTTATCAGTCGCTTACACCTTAGTCCAGGAGTTGCAAGTAGTTTCTGGTGTTTATAGCATGCTGGAAGACGTGCGTAGCACTGACCCTCGGGGTGGGTTACGACGCGGTAGGCAGTGGCACGGTGTACCATGGGTCACCCGAATGGTGAGCTTGGGAACCCTGCGCACATCGTTTGGGGCCGTAGCGGAAACTTCGGCCAGATTTCCGTGCGGGTTCAGTCTCAAATAGGCGATAGCCTGGACTAGAGGTCTTATGTGATTGACCATCGTGGCCGACTCCCTCGCTAGGCATCCGCTTGAAGGGTGCCGAGGTGCATGGTTTTATGAGCACACAGCGATAAGTGGTGAGAGCGTGTGTGAAGAAGTACACCCCTGCATGGTATGAAACTATTCGAATAGCCGCGTCCTCGGATATGGACTACTTGGAAAACTTATGTTGTTCATAGATAATCAAATGGATACTCATAAAAATATCAAGACAAGTGTGAGTACCGTGGATGGCACTCTCACGGAAGGGGAAAGAGAATCCATGGTGGTGTATTGAGATGGAGGTAGTGGACTCGTGTGCGATATCTAAAATTAACCAAGAGTTAAAATTGAGTAGTGTAGGTTAGCCATGAGTCAAAGCTGGCATTGCTTCATAAACTCCACCACCCCCTTGTTGATACATGAGCATAAATAGACTAGGTCTGTTTTAAAGACTTGCTGAGTACGATTGTACTCATGTTTGCTTAATAAATGTTGCAGATGAGACCCAGGACCCATAAGGTGGGTTCTATCTAGATGTTGATGATGCCGAATAGCTGGTGTCCCAACTATGACCTTGCCCTGTGGCGGGCTGTAGATAGTCAGGCCATGTTCCTTTTTACCCCTTTCATCTGTCTATACCCAGACAGCTTTAATGCTTTCACTTGGTTTGTATGAACATGCTTGTATGACTTGAGTGTCGGGTCTTGTGACCCCTATCTATAACAACATATGATGCAAGGCTCGTCTAAGCCTCTTAAATAAAAGTCATGTTGTTGTATGGTTATGTTGTGATGCCATGGTTGTATCTATGCATATCGGGCATGTCGTGCGTACATGTGACGTGCAACGGTATGTATGGGATCCGACACCTAGTCGTGTGCCTTTAGTAGTACTCTTTATGGGAAACTACCTCTTTGTGCTTCCACCGAGCCATGGTAGCTTGCTACTGCTCCGGACACATTGATTGACCGGCATGTATCCTTCTTTGCTGCTGTGTCTCTCCCTTCGTGGAAATGTCTCGCAGTGTAATGGAGTCCCTGTAGCCTGCTACGACTCGTCTACGTGTAATGATGGCATTCGTGTCTCACGACGTAATGGAGTCCTTGTAGCTTGTTATGACTCGTCTAAACATGCTTGAGACCGACACCTGCATTGCTGGGTTACGTATGTCTGTTTCCGTATGGATGTGCCACTTGGGTTCTATGACTAGTCATGTCGGCCCAGGTTCTTTGTTGTGTGATTGCCAGCGACATGTTCACATACGTGAGCCAAAAGACGCAAACGGTCCCGACCAAGGTAAGGCTGCAGCCGTGGAGCTTACCGTGCGTGAGGCCACAAAGTGATGTGATATGTTATAGCCTGGATTCATATGACTTAGGATCGGGGTCCCGACAGCGTTGGTATCAGAGCCTGACTGACTGTAGGACTACCAAGCCAAACCGGCCAAAGTTGAGTCTATAGACACCATAGATAAGTCAGGGAATTGATTGTGGAAGGGAACGTAAGGCTCTTTTTACTCCTCCTCCCAAGTTACTCTATTCTGAGTCATTCTCATCTTTTCTACGGGGATAAGAACTAGGATTCTCATCTATTTCTTAGGATGACGAGTTACTAACCAATGACCACTAGCTAGCTTGTTTGCGAGTGTATGTGGTATTTGAGTGTTGTTGGTGTGACAAACAGATGGAGAAGAGATTTGAGTCTAGATAGCTGAGTGGTTATGCCTTTCCAATCTTTTGCAGTTGTCTCCAAATCCTTTTTGAGCAATTACAACCATTATGATGTCCAATTTCTGCTAGAATCTCTAATGTCTTTGCATCATTCTCTGTTTCAGATGCCCCCTCATCCTTCCCGTCAGGTGGTCCGTCTGACCAGGTGCATCGATGTACCGGGTCACACGGCCATGTTGGTTAGAGTTATGATGGAGGCTAGCTACCGTTGGTACCCAGAGTACACAGTGGAGGAACAGTATCGAGATTTCAACCAGAGTCAGTATCTGTGTACTGTCAGGATTTATCCTTCATACCCTGGAGCTGCAGAGCCGCTTCACTAGACTTATGGATTAGGTGTTACCATAGATATGGCAGTTCAGGAGGCCGCCTACACCATGCTGACCATCATGAGGTTTCACCATGGTCTGCTATAGAACACGGAGTTTTGTTATGTTCCTTCTTCCATGGGAGGAGAGGATGGCTATCTTAGCGCAGCCTACTATGATCATTCTCATGAGGACCCTAGGCTGCAGGTGATTGCTCAGATGTTGGAGAACAGGGATCATGATGCACGTGCCCTTCGCATGGAGCTCTATGCTACCCGTGCACGTCTTTGGACAGCCCTGACGCAATTGGCACCTGTCGTGCAGACAGGCTATGGAGATTTGGAGATGCTGACCCCATCGCGGACTCATTTTCCAGCACATGTAGACTGGCCTGATGTTGGAGGCATCACCCCTCTTTGAGGACCGCTGTTACCGCCGACAAGGGGACCAAGGCCACATCCGTGTCCTTACGGTTTCTAGGGATCCCAGGCTAGAGTGGTTCCAAATCCTCAGGTTCAGCTCCCGGGTCACGGGGGTAACCTGTATGAGGCATTCTACGGCGATGCTTGAGTGCGTGGATGTTAGTTCTAGTTTGATAGTAGTCGTATCACCACAGTCATGCGTGTCTTGTGGGATATGACCTAGGTTGAGAGTTGAGTTCCGGAGGTGTAGATAGATAATGTATAGGAAGCTTGCAATGCCTCCGATGAGTTGTGTCATCTCTCTGTAGTTGTTTTCAGCTTGGGCTTGTACTGAACTATGTCATGGTGTGTATGAAACCTAATGTTAATATGGTAGTTGTTTTACCATGTTGATTGGTGTTTATGCTACATGCCATGTTGTCCAGTACATTCCTTATCTCATGTCTTAGAGTTGATGTCCTCTATATCTAAGTTGTGGATTTGTTTTTCCCAGGATGGTGGCAACTAGGAACAACCCCGTGCCTGCTCCTGAGCAGGGCGAGGGAAGCTAGCCAAGGCAAGAGAATCTGCCACATGCGCCATCCCTGGCAAAGGTGATGCTAGAAGCCGAACGAAACAAGAGGGAGACCAACAGGCTGCTGGAAAGAATTGAGCAGAACACAGCTCATGCTCCTGGCAATGATCACAACGACGGAGTGTCACTTGGTGACTTCGTCAAGCTATGCCCGCCCAATCATCTTTCGATCGACCCCCTCGATGCAGATGACTGGTTGACTAGTATGGTTCGCAAGATTCGGGCTGCTAATGTGTCCGAAGCCAACAAGGTATCCTTTTCCACCTACTTTTTGGACGGACCCGCCAACCTGTGGTGGGAGAGTTATGACGCTATGCGTCCCCAAGGACCCGCATCAACTTGGGCAGAATTCAGTGCAGCATTCCGTACCCATCACATCCCCGAAGGGCTAATGGATCGCAAGAGAGAGGAATTATGTGCCTTCACCCAGGGCAGATTGTCAGTGGATGCTTATAGTCGCGAGTTCGGCAATCTTGCTCTCTATGCTCCAAAAGCAGTTTTGACTGATGCCAAGAAGCAGACTAGGTTCCGCAAGGGATTTAATCCTGAGCTTCGCCGAGATCTACACCTGCATGAGTGCACCACCTTCCGGGCTCTCGTCAACAAGGCCATCAATGCAGAGTCCGGACAGACTGACTATGAGGCCACGAGGAAGCATAACCGTGACTTCAACCCTGCATTTGGCTCAGGCCCCAACAAGCATCGAGTGTGGGTGCCCCATGCAGCTTTACCGGCAAGATACACCGCGAGGCCATCCTTCCAGGCGCCTCGCCCAGTTCAGCCCAACCCTCCACCCAGACAATTTGGAGGTCCGCCTGCAAATGCTGCACCCCGTGCTACTGTGGTGTGCTACAAGTGTGGAGAACCAGGACATTACTCTCGTGATTGTCCTCAGAACAACATCAAGCCTGCTGGATGTGGGAAACCAGGAAAAGCCTTCTATGTCAAGCCAGCTCCTGCTTGTGGATGAGTGAACTATGTTTCTGTTGAGGAAGCCCTTGAGGATCCTGATGTTATCCTAGGTATGCTTCTTGTCAATAGCCATCCAGCATCTATTCTATTTGATACTGGGGCATCTCATTCTTTCATCTCAGAAAGTTATGCACAGTTCCATAACATGTCTTTCTGTGCCATGCCTACTCCCTTAGTAGTTCAGACTCCTAGTTTAAAATGGAAAACTTTTAGAGTGAGCCATGGCAATGAAATTCTGGTGGATAGACTAGTGTTCCTAGCATCCTTGATAGCTCTTAAGTCTTTGGACATCAATATCATTCTAGGTATGGATTGGATGAAAGCCCACTATGCCAAGATTGATACTCATTCTAGGAATGTTCAACTTACACATCCATCGGGTGAGATAGTTAATGTCTCCACTCGAGCAACCAAGCGCCAACTCTATTCTCTCAATGCTAGCCATCTTCTAGAGTTAGAAGATGTTCCGGTAGTCTGTGACTTTCCGGATGTCTTTCCAGAAGAACTGCCAGGTATTCCACCTGTGAGAGATGTTGAGTTTCTGATAGAGCTCATTCCAGGGACAGTCCCAATAGCCAGAAGACCCTATAAGATGCCACTCTTAGAACTAGCCAAGCTAAAAATCCAACTCGATTAGGCTTTGAAGAAAGGTTTCATCCGTCCTAGCTCTTCTCCTTGGGCTTGCCCCCTCCTCTTTGTCAACAAGAAGGATGGATCGGATCGGATGGTTGTGGATTATCGACCAGTGAATCTGGTCACCATCAAGAACAATTATCCGCTCCCCAGGATCAACGATTTGTATGATCAACTCGCTGGGTCCTCTGTCTTTTCCAAAATGGATTTGAGATTGGGATACCATCAAATCAGAATTAGAAACGGGGACATTCCAAAAACGGCTTTTGTTACTCGTTATGGCCAATACGAGTACACCGTTATGTCCTTCGGTTTAACCAATGCCCCAGCCACCTTCTCTCGCCTGATGAATTCGATCTTCAAGGAGTATTTGGATAAATTCGTTATGGTTTACCGCGATGACATACTCATCTACTCGAAGAACAAACAAGAACATGTCGAGCATCTAAGGCTGGTATTGATGAAACTTCAAGAGCATCGCCTATATGCCAAACTCTCCCAGTGTGAATTCTGGTTAAAAGAAGTGACCTATCTGGGTCATGTGATCTCTGGTAAAGGTATTGCTGTCAATCCCGAGAGAGTTCAGGCCGTCCTTGATTGGACTCAACCTGAATCGGTTAAGCAGGGTTGGAGTTTCCTTGGCTTAGCGAGCTATTGTCTCTGCTTTGTTGAGAACTTCTCCAAGGTTGCAAAACCTCTGACTGAACTCCTCAAGAAAGATTAAAAGTTCGAGTGGAACCCACAATGCAAGCACAGTTTTCAGGAGTTAAAAAGACGACTGAACTCTGCTCCCGTTCTGGTGCCACCAGATTTCTCTAAGGACTTTGTTATGTACTGCGATGCCTAGCGACAAGGATTAGGTTGCATTCTCATTCAAGATCGTCATGTGATTGCATACGCATCTCTACAGTTGCTCCACATGAATATAATTATCCAACACATGATCGTGAGCTTGCAGCTGTAGTCCATGCACTGAAAACATGGCAACATTACCTTCTGGGTAATCGTTGCGAGATATACACTGATCACCAAAGTCTGAAATATATTTTCACCCAGCCGGATTTGAATTTCCGGCAAAGACGGTGGGTAGAGTTGATTACAGATTATGACTTAGGGATAACTTACACCCCAGGGAAAGCCAATGTCATGGCTGATGTACTAAGTCGTAAGTCTTATTGTAACAATCTAATGTTACAACAAGGTCAACCACTTCTTTATGAGGAATTTCGGAAGTTAAACCTTCACATTGATCCTCAAGGAGTCCTATCCAACCTGGTGGTGAAACCTACTCTTACGGATCAAATCATAGAAGACCAGAAGCATGATGCCGGAATATCTCAGATCAAAAAAACATTAAGAAGGGAAATGTTAGATGCTTCTTGGAAGATTATCGGGGTGTTGTCTTCTTTGAGAATCGTTTGGTGATCCCAAAGAAGCAACATCTGCGACAATTGATCCTTAAGGAGGCTCATGATTCTCCTCTCACAATTCATCCAGGCAGTACGAAAATGTATCAGGACCTACGCCAGAGGTTCTTGTGGACTAGGATGAAGAGAGAAATTGCTCAGTTCATTGCTAACTGCGACGTTTGTCGTTCGCGTGAAAGCAGAACATCAAAGGCTTGCTGGCACCCTTCAACCTTTAGCTATTCCTAAATGGAAATGAGATAAAGTCGATATGGATTTCATCACCGGATTTCCCAGAACCAAGAGAGGGAATAATGCTATATTTCTGGTCATCGACCGCCTTTCCAAAGTGGCTCATTTTCTTCCTGTTCGGGAGAGCATTACAGCTAGCCAGCTAGCGGAGTTATATGTTTCTCGAATAGTCTCCCTTCATGGTGTACCTTTGGAGATTAACTCATACCGTGGAAGTATTTTTACTTCTCGATTTTGGGAAAGTTTTCAAACCACTATGGGGACTCGTCTATCCTTTAGCACTGCTTTCCTCCCACAATCAAGTGGTCAAGTTGAGCGAGTCAATCAAATTCTCGAAGACATGCTCCGAGCTTGTGTTATATCTTTCGGTATGAATTGGGAGAACTGCCTTCCATTTGCTGAATTTGCATATAACAATAGTTACCAATCAAGCTTGGGCAATGCCCCTTTTGAAGTTCTCTATGGACGAAGATGTCGAACACCTCTTAACTGGTCAGAAACCAGAGAGAGGCAACTCTTTGGATCGGATATGATCCAGCATGCAGAGGACCAAGTTCGCATTATTCATGAAAAGTTGAAAACAGCCCAATCCCGTCAAAAGAGTCAATATGACCGCCATCATAAGTCTATGACCTATGAGGTTGACGAGAAGGCTTACCTTCGGGTTACACCTCTGAAGGGTACCCATCGATTCGGTATCTAAGGCAAGTTGGCTCCTTGTTACATTGGACCCTTTTGCATTCTTGCTAAATGAGGAGAGGTTGCCTACCCATTGGAACATCCGCCGCATTTTCCAAGGTTCATGATGTCTTCCACGTCTCGAAACTCAGGCGTTGCTTTTCGGACCCTGTCCGCGAAGTAGACCACGAAGCGCTTGATCTCCAAGATAACCTTACATATCGAGAATACCCTGTTTGTATTCTTAACCAAGCTGAGCGTACCACTCGGCGTCGGAACATCAAGTTTCTTAAGGTTCAGTGGTCACATCATTCTGAAAAGGAGGCCACATGGGAAAGAGAAGATCGTCTTCGACTAGAATACCCCGTGCTCTTCCTGACGACTTCAAAATCTCCGGACGAGATTCCTTTGAGTGGGGGTGAGTTGTCACAACCCTAGTTAGATGTCATAGGGTAAGCATGTGTGTTGCATCATGCTGCATCTTGCATCAACAAGAAATGGGGACCAAAGAAACCCCAAGTTCATATTTGAATCAAACCAATTCAAACTTGGTGAAAATTCAACAAATCCAAAATGCCCTTTAAAAATGTTCCCTATGTCTGATAATTAAGGACTTGATTATAACAAGGATCATTTTAATTATTTGAACAATTAAAGCAATTTAAAATAAATGATAAAGCTCCTCAAATCACTAAATAAAGCATCTATCATTATTTTAGTTTTCAAATATTCTGAAACTTTTGTGATAAGTTTGAAATATTCAAACTTTAGTTTATAAAATATTTGAGATATTTTAATTAGTATTTTGTACCTGCAAACGAAAATAAACACATGTCAGAAAATAGAAAACAAGAAATAAAGAGAAAAGCAAAGGGGGAAAGCCTACCTGGGCCAGGGAAGAAGCCGGCCCAGCCCACCAGGGGCGAACCGGTCATCTTCCACCTCCGGCCAGAAGGACGCCGGGCGTGTGGTCGCCGCATGCCGGCCACCTCCTCCCTGCCTGGCTGCTAGCCTGGAGGGCTGGGACGGCGCCAGCGCGAGGCCCTCACCGTGGCCTCCTTCTCCTCTCCCTCTCCCCCCTGCGAGCTCTCCCTCTCGCTCTTTCTCTCCCCCTCTGCTTCGCCATAGCCGAGCTCTGCTCGAGCTCGCCGCCGTCGTTCTAGCCGCCCCCATGCCTCTCCGAGCTAGCCAATCAATCCACCTAGCTCCCCTCTTCCTCCTCGCCAAGCCGTGCTCAGCCGGAAGCTCCCCATCGGCGTTCCCGCGTCATCTTCAACCTCCGGACGCCGGAGATCAAGTGGAGCTCGCCGCCGCTCCAGACCCTCCCCGAGCCCGCTCTCGACGCCCGTGCTCCTACCGTGAGCCCCTGAGCCTTTTTCCCACGCTCTAGCACCGTATTCCGTAGGGGTCCGAATGCCTCCGCCGCTCGATCTCACCGCCGGCCGTGCTTCGGTGACTAGCTGGTCCATCCGAGGCCTCCGCCGTGTTCGTGCGGTGGTGTAGAGTCCGTAGATGCCAAGTAGGATCGTGTCGCGCCCTGGTTCGACGAGCCCATGCTCGCTCGAGCTCCGGCCGCCGCCTAGCTCACCGTCGGCGTCGATTCTGACCATCTTAGATCCTGGGGAGTGTCGGAATGGACGCGCGCGTGTGTGCTGAGTCGTTAGGTGCCCTCCGCCGTCCTTTTGGTCACTGGAGGAGGGATTCTGAAGCCCTCCGCTGTCCCTGGAGCCACCGGCGGCTCAACGCCGGTGGGTCTTGCCGGAGTTGACCAGGAGCTGTCCCTGAGTCACTCGCAAGTGGGGCCCGACCCTAACAGTCAAAGTTAATTAGGAAATAAACAAATTAATTTAATTAACCTAATGAGTCACTAACAGTGGGCCCATCTTCTGATAATTAATTAGGATTTAGTTTAATGAGTTAGTTAAATGTCTGAGTCACTGACATGTGGCCCCCACATGTCAGGTTTGACTCTGGCCTGGTCAGCTGACCAGCTGATGTCATCATGATGTCATGCTGATGCAATAAAAGCAATTTCTAGTTTAAAAATAATTCCAGAAATTGTTTAAAACTTCAAAAATTCATATAAATTAATCTATAAATCAGATGAAAATAATTTATATATGAAAATTTATCAGAAAAATCCAGTGAATCCAATGGTGCTATTGTCATGCATGTTACAGTAATCAATATAGGTGAACATGGACATTTACTAATAGGTTAATATATGGAATTTGAAATGGAGAACAACTTTGAACCTATATTCAAACCCATTTCAAATCAACATGATCACTAGCTACATTAGATCATCCATACATGCTATCTTGTCATGATCATGCATCATATTGTTGCACTTGCGTGTATTGATTGCTTCTTATCTGCATCGCAGTAGGCCCTTCTTCCGAGGATACCCCCGAGTACTGCGCCGAAGGAGAGAACCTTTTCGCAACCCAGCAAGGCAAGCAACCCCTTTGATCATTCTGATAACATCCCACTCTCTCACTCCTGCTCTTGTTTATTGCATTAGGACAAACGATCACATGTCAGTCATACACGGTAGATGATCCTATTCTTATGCATGACCTGTCCTTGTCATAGTAAATAGCTAAACCTTGCAACCTAGCATACCTGGTAGATGCTTGTGCCATGATGTGCTTAGCTTACTTTTCCTGCTATGCTTGCTATGCTTAGAGTTGTGTCAGGTCTGATTCATCTGGGTGATGAACTGAGTCAAACAATGTTGTCCAATGTGATGATCATATGATGAATACGATTTGGTAAAGGTATCGATGAAAGGCTATGTAGGAGTATATAGCGGGTTGTCCCAGTGGCACCATTCTTAGGAACTGAGTTCCGTGTTTGTGATCCAAGACTAGTTGCTACCACACATTGGGTTCCGGTAACTCGACCCCTCTCGACTTATCAGTCGCTTACACCTTAGTCCAGGAGTTGCAAGTAGTTTCTGGTGTTTATATCATGTTGGAGGCCATGCGTAGCGCTGACCCTCGGGGTGGGTTACGACGCGGTAGGCAGTGGCAAGGTGTACCAAGGGTCACCCGAATGGTGGGCTTGGGAACCCTGCGCACATCGTTTGGGGCCGTAGCGGAAAGTTCGGCCGAACTTCCGTGAGGGTTCAGTCTCAAATAGGCGATAGCCTGGACTAGAGGTCTTATGTGATTGACGGTCGTGGCCGACTCCCTCGCTGGGCATCCGCTTGAAGGTTGCCGAGGTGCATGGTTTTATGAGCACACAGCGATAAGTGGCAAGGGCGCGTGTGAAGAAGTACACACCTACAGGGTATGAAACTATTCGAATAGCCGCGTCCTCGGATATGGACTACTTGGAAAACTTATGTTGTTCATAAATAATCAAATGGATACTCACAAAATATCAAGTAAAGTGTGAGTACCGTGGATGGCACTCTCCCGGAAGGTGAAAGCGAATCCATGGTGATGTATTGAGATGGAGGTAGTGGACTCGTGTGTGATATCTAAAATTAACAAAGAGTTAAAATTGAGTAGTGTAGGTTAGCCATGAGTCAAAGCTAGCATTGCTGCATAAACTCCACCACCCCCTTGTTGATACATGAGCATAAATAGACTATGTCGGTTTTAAAGACTTGCTGAGTACGACTGTACTCACGTTTGCTTAATAAATGTTGCAGATGAGACCCAGGACCCATCAGGTGGGTTCTATCTAGATGTTGACAATGCTGAATAGCTAGTGTCCCAGCTACGACCTTGCCCTGTGGCGAGCTGTAGATAGTCAGGCCATGTGCCTTTTTACCCCTTTCATCTGTCTGTACCCAGACAGCTTTAATGCTTTCGCTTGGTTTGTATGAACATGCTTGTATGACTTGAGTGTCGGGTCTTGTGACCCCTATCTGTAAGAACATATTATGCAAGGCTCGTCTGAGACTCTTAAATAAAAGTCATGTTGTTGTATGGTTATGTTGTGATGCCATGATTGTATCTATGCATATCGGGCATGTCGTGCGTACATGTGACTATAGCCTGCTATGACTCATCTACGTGTAGTGATGGCATTCGTGTCTCACGACGTAATGGAGTCCTTGTAGCTTGTTATGACTCATCTACACACGCTTGAGACCGACACCTGCATTGCTGGGTTACGTATGCATGTTTCCGTACGGATGTGCCACTTGGGTTCTATGACTAGTCATGTCGGCCCGGGTTCTTTTTGTGATTTCCAGCAACATGTTCAGATACGTGAGCCAAAAGACGCAAACGGTCCCGGCCAAGGTAAGGCTGCAGCCGTGGAGCTTAGCGTGCGTGATGCCGCAATTTGATGTGATATGTTACAGTCTGGATTCATATGACCTAGGATCGGGGTCCCGATAAGCCCCCGCTCGCTTGTGCAGTCCGCATGGGCCGGCCTCCCAAGCCCAGCCAGCTTCCTGCCATCGACCGGCCCAACCGGCCCAATGGTGAGCTAGCCCCTCCCTTGTGTTTTTCTTCTTATTTTTATGTATATGCCCGATGCAATTTTAAATCATTGATAACTATTTAACCGTAAGTCGTTTCGAAATAATTTTATTATCTAAGAAGCTTCGAATAAAATGTAGATTAATAATATGTCATTTTGCATAATTTCCATTTAGTTGCATTATCATAATTATTTAACCGTGCATCGAATTAATAAAATCACATATTAAAAAAGTTCATCTCATTGACATCGCATTTTCATGCATGAGGTAAATGTTGGCATGTTGTTTGCATTTAATTCGCATTAATGAATTGTTATAAGGTGATTAGGCCTAATACTCGTATATTTAATTGTGATTAATTTTTCACATGAACCTAAGCATATTATATATGTTTTCTGGGTAGAAAAATCCATGCGATTTAGTGCATTTAGTTTTGTCATCTGAGCATTTTGGTGTGCATGTCATTTATGCCGTGATGCCCATTTGTCATTTTCGTGTGATTTAATCCGTGCATGATATGAATTAATTTTGAACATCAGAAATGCCTTTGATATGTGTCCTAGCCCATGGACATTTTTCTTGTCATAGAAATGCATGTTCAGGTGTTGATTTCTTGTTGTCAACTTGCTATAAAATTCTGTTGTTTTGAGATGCTAAAATAGTTCTAAGTCTGGAATCTGTTATATTTTGTTTCTGTCTTGCCATGTGTTTTGCTAGTGATCTAGATCCCTTTTGTGGTAGGTGTAATGGAGTTATTTGTTGTTGATATTGTCTTTTAGTATGCAGTTAAGTTTCATGCCATAATATGACTTATAGCATATAGTTTCACTACTATCAATATGCCTTCATGATAAAAAAACTACACTGTCAAAAACTGCTATTTTCACCAAGTCTGAAACTGTTTTCAAGTAGCCTTCTTGTGAGCTTCCTACCAAGTGATCCATGCATGTTTTGAATATGATATGTGAAGATGAAATGAAGTAGATGTTGTATGCTACTACCCCATGCTTAGTTTGTGCATTTTGGAATCTTGTAGCTTGTTGTTTTCATGCGTGCAAAATGTCATGTTGCTATTTTTGGCAGATTTCAACTAAAACTTGTTTTGTTGATTGTAGTTGAACCGTAGCTCCGTTTTGAACATGTTGCATATGAAACTTGATTAGAATCTCATTTAGCTTCATAATAACTTGCTGCATTCATGTTTTTAAATGTTTGTGATGGTATTTCCCATGCATTTGCATTCATGACATGTGCATCTTGTGTTGCTCATATCTTTTAGACCGTAGCTCCATTTGAGATGTTCTATATATGTAAATCGCCTAGAATGATGTGTAGAATAACATGGTGAATTTTATTTTTCTGTTTAACAAATATAAAATATTTTTATTTCAGATCTGGACCAATTTCGAAATTAACATATGGGGTCATTTCGGAAATACTATAAGTTGTTTCCGACCTCATTTAAGATACCTAGATAGATAGTTTACCTATGCTTCACCTCTTCCCATGTTTAAAAACATTTAATATTGTCGTGTACATAAACGAGATTGAACTAAATATTCGAATGTGAAGTTTCGTCAATATGTAACTCATTGCATATTGAGCTTCACTTAATGTGTAGGATTTGATTGTTGTGAATTGCCATGCATCGCATATTAAACCAGACATTCATCATGTTTGTTTGCGCATCATGTCATGCATATGTTGTGGTGTATCTTGTGTTGATTGTTTGTGATTGCTTCTTCTCGATAGAGTTCCGAAAGCGTTCGGAGTGTGAGGATTCGTTCGACTACGTTGGATCGTCTTCTTCATGGACTCGTTCTTGTTCCTGGCAGGATCTCAGGCAAGATGACACATTTCCCTGGATACCATTGCTATCATTGACATGCTAGTTGTCTCTCTTTCATCATTATGTCTCGCTACCTACCACTATGTTACAGCTTGCTCAACCCTTCTTATAGCGTTTCTAGCTGCAGGTGCAATTTCCTCCATGTGTCAACATGGACATTCTTTTGTTATATCACAATATTGATGCTATTTAATTTAATGCACATATATATTAGGTAAAGGTGGAAGGCTTGGCCTTTTGCTCGGTGTTTTGTTCCACTCTTGCCGCCCCTAGTTACTTGTGAACCGGTGTTATGTTCCATAAATGAGCGCTCCTAACATGCTCGGGGTTGTTATGGGGACCCCCTTGATTTTCGGTTTGGGATAAAACTTGTCTGGCAAGGCCCAACATTGGTACTACATTTGACTAATAACTAATGAACTTGCATAGGGGATTTTCCGTACCCCATGGATAATTAATCAACAACCCGGGCCAGTGCTCCGCATGAGTGCTGGTCCAAACCAGAGAAGCTTATTAACGCTTCCTGGGGAAACTCAGTGTTTGGCGTGGTAACCATCGCTCATCCGGTTGTGCCCTGAGAATGATATACGCGGCTCCTATCGGGATTGTTGGCACGTCAGGTGGCCTTGCTGGATTTGTTTAACCTTTCTAGAACATCTTGAGTGAGGAATTCCGATTATTCTTTGGGCTATCTCGAGGTGTTGGATTTCCTTTGGAATTGCCTAGGAAGATCATGAGATCCGTGGTTGAGGTTATTCCCGCTGCGTGTGGTTAATTTGTGATGGATAAGTTGGAGCACCCCCGCAGGGTTAAATCTATTTGAGAAGCCGTGCCCGCAGTTATGTGGCAAACTTCGATAATTTGTTTAACACCCGGTCATAGCAAACTTGAAGTAAACTCTAATAAAATACACCAACTGTGTGCGTAACCGTGACTGTCTCTTCTCGTGAGTCCTTATCCGGAAGAGAACACGATGGGGTTTTGATTGACGTAAGTACTAGGTGTTCAGGATCAGTTAGTGATCATTACTAGTTCACGTCCGTTATGAGTAGACCACCATACTTTAATTCCTGTACTCGTAAGTTAGCCACTCAAATAAATGCTTAGTCGCTTGCTGCAGCCTCACCTCTTAACCATACCTCACCTATTAAGCTTTAATAGTCTTGATACCCTTGGAAATGAGATTGCTGAGTCCCCGTGGCTCACAGATTACTACAACAATAGTTGCAGGTACAGGTAATGCGATGATTTGACATGAGCGCACTGCTTGATTTGATTTGGAGTTCTTCTTCATCGATCTAGGATGGGTTCCAGGCGGCAGCCTGGGATAGCAAGGGTGGATTTCATTTTATTGTTTGATTTTGTCCGTAATCGGACCCTACTCTTTTGTATGGTGTTTGAGTACGTTGTTGTATTGATGTGACTCTGATGTAGCTTGTGGCGAGTGTAAGACAATTCCATATTCTCATCTCTTCTGTACATGTACTTGTAATGATATCCATTCTTGCGAACGCATCGAGATGCGCTCCTATCGTCGTCAAGGCCCTCGTGCCAAAATAATTATAGGACCGCATCTTGGGCATGACAAGTTGGTATCAAAGCATGTACCGACCTAGGAGCCCCCTTGATTGATCGAACTTGGCCGAGTCGAGTCTAGTAAAAACAAACTATTTTGAGTCTAGTTATATCAGAGAGTAGGATTGTTTTTACTCCTCTTCTATGCTCTGGTGAGGTATTCAACTTAGAAATTTTGTTTCTACTCCCCTTCTCACTCAAAAATTTTTTAGGATCACGCGAGTATTTTGGAATCTATATGATGCCGATGTGACAGGGTTCTGTCTTGGTGCCTCCTGTCTGACTTGATTTCTTCCAGGGAGTCGAGCTCCAGGGAATGTTGGCACATCGTTATCATTTAGCTTCCTTGATATCTCTGGATGGAGAATGTTCTGAATTCCTTCAATACTTATCATGGTGAGATAAGGTCGGAGTCACCCAGTACTGGGGAGGTGTCCGGGTTACCACCATGGTTTAGTATCGTTGTGAGTTTGAGGATTCGAGTTAGATGAATTTGCAGAAGCCTCTGGTCATGTGTTGAAGGATGGATACAGTTGGGGCGTAGGATTGCTAGTTGTGTGAGATATTTCCTCCTTGTATCCCCAACACCAGATTGCGTAACCAGAAAGTTTTCGGAAGTTCTTAGGTGGGAATTCAAGTAGGTACCTAGGATTATCTTTCCAACAAGTGCATAGTGGGTATGTATTTGTTCTGGCTTGTTTCGTAAGCCTCATCCTTCGTTTTGTTTTTAATATGGTAATTCGAGTTGCTTCGATGTCAAGTGGTGATCTCATATCTTTCCTAAGAAGTGTTCTCATATTTCTGTGGGATTGCTAATTTTTGTGCTCAATCAAGTTATCATATCAATTCTTTTCCTACCGGTGTGCTTCTCTTCAAGATAATTCTATCATTTCCAATAATTGCAAGATCAATCCTCATATTTCGTTTCGGAGTTGTCTCATCTGTTCCAAGTTCTCTTTGTTTTTCCCGTCCTCCCGCCCTTTTTATTCAATGATTAATTCTCATCCAGGTGCCTTTCTCTTCATTGATGCTTCCACTATCTTTTCTGCCGTTTTGTATCCTGTGATTCTTGTTAAT
The DNA here is from genome assembly GCA_022496015.1 of Hordeum marinum. NCBI lineage: Eukaryota > Viridiplantae > Streptophyta > Magnoliopsida > Poales > Poaceae > Hordeum > Hordeum marinum. The sequence goes on along the minus strand of CM039673.1, from coordinate 52,886,318 downwards.
ATTCTCAAGAGTTTCATTTCAAGATCTATCCTCATTCTTTGTTCTCGTGGTTATTCTTCTCCGGTGATTCTTTATGAAGACGCTCAGTGCTCAAGTTATCATTTATTAGTATTCATCTTTGTTTTTCTTTTCCAGTGAATTCAATTCAAGTTCTTGCTGTTCATCATATCATTATCATTCTCTATTTGCTCTCCCATGTTGGAATTCTTATCAAGCCTCTCTTGTTTATTCATCCCTCTCTATTCTATCCGGAGTGCTGAAGATATCTCAGAGATTCGTGTTTTCTTTCATTCTTCCAAATTATTTCAAGGGTCTCATATCATCAAGTTCTTAATTTGTATCAGTGCAATCTCTCTTTTAATCAATTGTTTCAATGGTCGTTTCTTTGAGTGGACCCATAACCCAAAGGTCTTTTCCCAGGATTCTACCTGACTCTTCTATCTTCCGGAGATGGTCTCAAGTTCTCTTCAGATATGACGTAAGAATGAATTTCATCATTCATATTCCTCTTCAATGATCGCTTCTAAATCATTTTCATTGTTGGCTCAACCTTTTGTTTATTCATTGTTCTGGAGTGTCTCAGTAATTCTTGGTGGTGTTCTCATCTTCATTCTCATCATTGAAGTCTGAAGGAGAGTTTCTCTTTAATCGTTGGTCATTCTTTCAAGATTCATGGTTTCAGCCTGTTGCTATCATCTCAGTTGTTTTGATCATGAGTTATTCATCCCATATCTATCTGGTGCATTCAGAGTTGTTTTCATTTCTTGATCCTCCCGAAGGCCATTATTTCAGAAGATTTCTTCGTTCTCGGCTCTCAGCTTCGTTCTCAATTCCTCTCAATTGTTGTCTCTTCATTCTTCTCTCAATTATTCCGGTGCCTTGTTTAGTTTCTATTAGGCAAATCTTGATCTTTTCATTCTCACATCTCCTCTTTAGTTTCTAATTCTTTCCAGTGCTTCGTTCAAGTTTTCTATTAGGTGGATCATGCTCTCTTCGTTCTCATGTTATATCATCCATTTGCATTATCCTCTTTCGTTTTGAATTTTTACCGGTGTTCTAATTCAAGACTTCTTCAAGTTTGTTCTCTATCTATCTCTTCATTATTTTTCAAGAAGAATAAGTGGTGTGCGAAATCCGATGCTTGTCATCAATTTAATTTGATGAAGGATAGACATATCATAATTCTTATTCTCGTTCCTTGAGGTTATTTTAATCCTTTTCCTGGAGTTTTTCATGCTATCAAATTCCTTATCCCAAGTGGTTATCTTTTATTTCCGGAGTTCAGGTTGCTCAAATATCTCTTCTCAAAGCATCATCTAAATCATTGGAAGGCTCTAACCCCTCCACATCCCAGCAAACCTTTGTTTGCCTATGTTACAGCTTCCTCAGCCCTTCTTATAGTGTTTCTATCTGCAGTTGCAATTGCTTCCATGTGTCAACATGGACATTCTTTTGTTATATAACAATATTGCTGCTATTTAATTTAATGCACATATATAGTTGGTAAAGGTGCAAGGCTTGGCCTTTTGCTCGGTATTTTGTTCCACTCTTGCCGCCCCTAGTTACTTGCGAACCGGTGTTATGTTCCATAAATGAGCGCTCCTAAATGCTCGGGGTTGTTATAGGGACCCCGTTGATTTTCGGTTTGGGATAAAACTTGTCTGGCAAGGCCCAACATAGATACTACATTTGGCTAATAACTAATGAACTTGCATAGGGGATTTTCCGGACCCCGTGTAATCAACAACCCGGGCTAGTGCTCTGCATGAGTGATGGTCCGAACCAGTGCAGCTTATTAACGCTACCCGGGTCAACTCGGTGTTTGATGTGGTAACCATCTCTCATCCGGTTGTGCCCTGAGAACAAGATACGCGGCTCCTATAGGGATTGTCGGCACGTCGGGCGGCCATGCTAGATTTGTTTTACCTTTCTCGAACGTCTTGTGTAAGGAATTCCAGTTATTCTTCGGGCTATCTCAAGGTGTTGGATTTCCTTTGGAATTGCCTAGAAAGATCACGAGATTCCTGGTTGAGGTTATTCCCATTGCGTGTGGTTAATTTGTGATGGATGAGTTGGAGCACCCCTGCAGGGTTAAATCTTTTCGAGAAGCCGTGCCCGCGGTGATGTGGAAAACTTGAATAATTTGTTTAACAACCGGTCATAGCAAACTTGAAGTAAACTCTAATAAAATACACCAATTGTTTGCATAACCGTGACTGTATCTTCTCATGAGTCCCTATCCGGAAGAGAACATGGTGGGGTTATGATTGACGTAAGTAGGTGTTCAGGATCAGTTAGTGATCATTACTAGTTCACGTCCGTTATGCGTAGACCACCATACTTTAATTCCTGTACTCGCAAGTTAGCCACTCAAATAAATGCTTAGTCACTTGCTGCAGCCTCACCTCTTAACCATACCTCATCTATTAAGCTTTAATAGTCTTGATACCCTTGGAAATGAGATTGCTGAGTCCCTATGGCTCATAGATTACTACAACAGCAGTTGCAGGTACAGGTAATGCAATGATTTGACGTGAGCGCATTGCTTGATTTGATTTGGTGTTCTTCTTCATCGATCTAGGATGGGTTCCAGGAAGCAGCCTGGATAGCAAGGGTGGATGTCATTTTATCGTTTGATTTCGTCCGTAGTCGGACCCTGCTCTTCTGTATGATGTTTGAGTATGTTGTTGTATTGATGTGACTCTGATGTAGCTTGTGGCGAGTGTAAGCCAATTCCATATACTCATCTCTTCTGTACATGTACTTCTAATGATATCCATTCTTGCGAATGCATCGAGATGCGCTCCTATCCCCGTCGAGCCTCTTGTGCCAAAATAAGGATGGGACCACATCTTGGGCGTGACATGGGGGCTCGACATCAACAATCCCCCCGGGCGAATGCGTGCGACGCTGCATCCTCGCCACAAGTCTGGTCATCACCGGCCTCTCCTCCAGCCGCGCGCGCCGCCTTCCGTGGCTCCCGGCCACGGCAGGTCGCCGCTGGCTCCCCCTCACGTCGGTGCTACGACTGGCCGTTGCTCGACTGGTCGCCGCCCTAGTGTTCTCCAACCGGACATCCACCCCCGCAACGACGTCTCCTGCGCATCAACCGCCCCAAGGAAAAAATATGGCACGCCCACATCATCTTCAGCCGTCGTCGACCTCTTGCCATGGACGTCACGCGATGTCCTAGCCTTTGACAGCTGCCGCTGGAAACCAGTGCCCAGCATCTCGCTCCCCTTGGCTACCAGAGGCTCCTCCATCATGCCTGACCATGCTGCGCCCACGCCGCCCTGGACCCCTCCCGATCACATACATCTCCCGGCCTCGCGTGTGCTGTCACCTCATCATCCCCGGATGCAGCCGTGCCTCCACTCCATCCCAGGCAAGTAGCCAGCGGAGATCGCGGCATCGGCCTCACCTCTCCCTCCGTGGGTGCCTCGCCTTTTCCCTACTCGTCGCTCACGGCCTCCATGTTCCGGTGCCATCTGCTCCGTCGCATCGCCGGCCACACACCCATCCCGCCTCCTCGTGCTGGCACGCTCGCGTCTCCCCGGGCCGGTTGGCATCTTCTGCCCCGACTTCGGCCCTGCATGCCCGACTGCACGCACTACCCGGGTCTTGGCCGGCTCCAGGCCCTGCCGTCGTAGCCACACGTTGGCCAGCCGGCTACTACGCGGGCTGCCTGCTCTACCCACACCGCGCTGCTCTTCCCGCTCACCGGCCCCGCGCATCGCGCCTGCGTGTCGGTCCCGTGCCGGCCGCACCTCGCCGCTCCGCTGCCGTGTCTGCGTGGGCTGGCTTGGCCGCATCGTTTTCCTGTGCCCCTAAACCTCCGCGTGAACCCGTGAGCCGGCTGTCGGCTCGCCGACGCCCTGTTTGCGGCCGTGGGCCGACTCGCATCTGCCGCGTGCGACCCGCCTTGTGCTGGCTCCCCCTCCCGCGCCTGGCCGCTCCGCCAGCCGGCCGTCGCCTAGACCAACATCGTCGGGGGGACGCCAACCACCTCATAGGCCGTCCCTCCATGCTGTCGACCTCCTCTCGTCGCCCGACCTCCGCCTCGGTCGCCCCTGCCATAATCCGGCACCGGCTGCCGCCCTCTAGCCGGCCTCCCTGCCTCTGGCCGCTGTGTTTCCCTCCAGGTGCGCCCCCGCCGTCTTGTCTGCATGGCCAGCTCCTGGCTGCGGCCCCGTGCCCCCGCATTGGCTCGCCACCTCGAGGTTGTCGGCCCTCCCCCACAGCCGAACCTCGTTGCGGCTCCGTGCCGGCCTTGTGCATGCTATCCCCGAGCCGACTGCAACCCAGCCCCTGCCGCCTATGCTTCTTCCGCACCAGGCTTGCCGCCCCACCTTCGGCCGCACGCGGCTCCCTGTCATCACACCCTCACTCCAGCTTCTGCTATGGTCGGCTGCTCGGGCTAAAGAAAAAAAAGAGACAAGCCGGCTGGAGAGAAAAAATGGCCGGTTGCAAAAAAAGAAAAGAGAAAGACGTCTGCCTGTCCGTTCGCCTGCTTCGCCACTCGCACGGCCAGAAGCAAACCGGCCCGCCCGCCGCTTCAACACCGGGCCGGCTGGAGGGCCCGTCCGACTGCCCGTCCGCCTCGATGCTGATCGATCGGGTCCGACCGGTTGGGCCCCCCTTCGAGCACCCGGAGGCTCGAAGGCTACACCCAGTGGGTGTGTCGGCGCACTCCGCAAGCGCCAAGCCACGCCGGATGTCTTCATCAACAAGCACCTCAGGAATGTCAAAAAAGCAATGAACCTCCTCGTCCGGAGGCTCAGAGGCTACCCTCGGCAGTGCCCTCGCGCTCACCAGCCGGCAGACCCCGCGTCCGCCTTCGGCAGCGCCCTCGCGCTCATCAGCCGACAGACCCCCGCATCTGCCCTCGACAGCGCCTCGCGCACACCAGCCGGCGGACTCCGCGTCCGCCATCGGCAACGCCCTCGCGCTCACAAGCCGATGGACCCCACGTCCGCACTCGGCAGCGCCTCGCGCTCATCAGCCGGTGGACCCCGCGTCTGCCCTCGGTAGCGCCTCGCGCACACTAGCCGGCAGACCCCGTGTCCGCCCTCGGCAGTGCCTCGCGCTCATCAGCAGACCGACCCCGCGTCCGCCCTCGTCAGCGCCTCCTGCACACCGGCCGGTGGACTATGCGTCCGCCCTCGGCAGCGCCTCGCGCACACCGGCCAACAGACCCCGCGTCCGCCCTTGATAGTGCCTCACGCACACCAGCCGGCGGACCTCGCGTCCGCCCTCGGCAGCGCCTCGCGCACACCAACCGGCAGACCCCGCGTCCACACCCGGCAGCGCCTCACGCTCATCAACCGGTGGACCCCGCGTCTGCCCTGGCAGCGCCTCATGCACATTAGCCGGCGGACTCCGCGTCTGCGCCCGGTAGCGCCTCGCGCGCATCAGACGGGCCACGTCGGTGGCGAGATGCGCCGATCGAGATCGATAAAACTGCCTCGCCGACACCCAAGAGCAATGTGAGATCTCCACACGCATACCCTTGCACCATACACACAAAACAAATAACCCTGAGCGGCGCACGTGGGCCATCTCCGCATTTATTCTGCAGCTTCACTGCTCACCCCGGCGCCAGCTAGTCTCGGCCCGGGGCTGGCCACTTGGCCCGCTACATTCGTTCCCACGAAACGCCTTAGTAGCGTGTATGGTACTGAAGGCCCACTCTTTATCTCAGCTACAGAATGCATCGCGGCTGTCCGGCTAGCGAGAGAAAAAGCTGGAGGTCACCGCACGCGAAAGGCATCCAGGGAGAAAACGCCCTGGGCGACCCGGTCATTTCATTTATGAGTATCTATTCGGTCGAGTATGCTCCCAGAGTCCGAGTACTGTACGCTCCTTTCCACGGGCCACTCTACGTCTCAGCTACAGACCAGCTCCCGGCTATCTAGCTAGAAAGAGCAAAAGCCAAAGAGCGGAGAGAACATAAAAAAGACTTAAGGGGGCTCGAACGAAACCGAGTCGGCACCCTTTGCATAAAGCTCATGCACTGCCAAAATCAACTATTGGGTATATATGTGCCAAGCTAACCTTGTTTTTTGCACGGTCATTTCCATGAGGAGCCTCCTTGCTCGGAGGATCGGAGGCTAATCCCGGCCGGGCACTACCCTCGACAGCCGGCGGACCCCGCATCCGCCTTCAGCAGGGCTCCATGCCCACAAGCCGCCGGACCCTCCGTCTACACCCGGCAGCACCTCGCGCTCAACAGCCGGCGGACCTCGCGTCCGCCTTCAGCAGGGATCCACGCCCACGAGCCGGCGGACCCTCCATCCGCGCCCGGCGGATCCTCGCGCTCGACAGCCGGCGGACCCTCCGTCCGCGCTCGGCGGCACCTTGCGCTCAATAGCAAGCGGACCTCGCATCCGCCTTCGGCGGGGCTCCACGGCCACAAGCCGGCGGACCCTCCGTCCGCGCCCGGTGGCGCTTCGCTCGCGACAACCGGCGGACCCCGCGTCCGCCTTCGGCAGGGCTCCACGCCCACAAGTCGGCGGACCCTCCGTCTGTGCCCAGCGGCGCTTCACGCTCGACAGCCGGCGGACCCTTCGTCCACGCTCGGCAGTGCCTCACGCTCGACAGCCGGCGGACCCCGCATCCGCCTTCGACAGGGCTCCACGCCCATAAGCCGACAGACCCTCCGTCCGCGCCCGGTGGCGCCTCGCGCTCGATAGCCGGCGAACTCCGCGTCCGCCTTTGGCAGGGCTCCACGCCCACAAGCCGGCGGACCCTCTGTCCGCGCCCAGCGGAGCCTCGCGCTCGATAGCCGGTGGACCCTCCGACCGCGCCCGGCGGCGCTTCGCGCTTGACAGCCGGCAGACCCCGCGTCCGCCATCGGCAGGGCTCCACGCCCACAAGCCGGTGGACCCTCCGTCCGTGCCTGACAGCGCTTCGTGCTCGACAGCCGGCGAACCCTCCGTCCGTGCCCGGCGGCGCCTCGCGCTCGACAGCCGGCGGACCCCGCGTCCGCCTTCGGCAGGGCTCCACGCCCACAAGCCGACGGACCCTCCGTCCACGCCCGGCAGCGCCTCGCGCTCGACCGTCGGCGGGCCTTGCATCCACCCTCGGCAGGGCTCCACGCCCAACAGCCAGCAGACCCCGTGTCCACCTTCGGTAGCGCCTCCTGCTCGACAGTCGGCTGACCCCACGTCTACACCCGCAATCCTTGATTCCAATGTCTTATTTAGCAACGGCAAATACCCTTCGCCCGACTCGTCGAGTCGCCTAGAGGCTCGGAGGCTACACCCAACGGGTGCACTGGCACGCCCCCGCTGGAAACTACTAGCCGACGGACTCCGCGTCTACGCCCGGCACCCTCGACGCCACCGTCTACTTCAGCAAACAACAAAGACCCTTTGCCCGACTCGTCGACTGGCCTGGAGGCTCAGAGGCTACACCCAGCGGGTGCGCTGGCGCGCACCCGCTGGAAGCAAGCCGCGTCGTCCCCAACCCACGATCAACCATCATCGACAACTTCTGCAACAACAACTCCACCAGCATAAACCCTCCGCCCGACTCTCTAAGTCACCCTGAGGCTCGGACGCTACTATCAGGGGGATTACCCCCGGGTAGGCTCAAGGAGACGACTCAAGAATTTTTAAACATCGGGAGACCCATCCCCGATATGCGAAGCCCCACGAATCAACGAGACAAACGAAGAAGTGAGCTGACAACATTGTAGCTGACGACACTGTAGCTGTCCGGCTTGGCAGACTCCATCCGTCCGGCTTGGCAGCCTCCACCCGTCCGTCTCGGCAGCCTCCATCCGTCTGGCTCGGCAGCCTCCATCCGTCCGGCTCGGTAGCCTCCTGTCCGGCTCGGCAGCCTCCCGTCCGGCTCGACAGCCTCCATCCGTCCGGCTCGAAAGCCTCCACCTGTCCGGCTCGATAGCCTCCATCCGTCTAGCTCGGCAGCCTCCCGTTCGGCTAGGCAGCCTCTCGTTCGGCTCGGTAGCCTTGATCCGTCCGGCTCGGCAGCCTCCACCCATCTGGCTTGGCAACCTCCTTCCGTCCGGCTCGGCAGCATCCCGTCCGACTCGGCGGCCTCCATCCGTCCGGCTCGGCAGCCTCCACCTGTCCGGCTCCCCCTATCCGGCTCCTCCTGTCTGGCTCCTCCTGTCCAGCTGCGGCTTGACGAAGTCAGCTCCCGATGTCCCATCGGACATGTGCGGACCTGATGGCCATCTCTCATGGCGGTGTGCTATTGGCGAGCAGGAGCACACTGTACGCGCGTCAAGTAATACTTTCTACAGTGTAACCTGCCCCCTGGATACTGATTTATAAAGTACACCAGGGGACAGACATAGCTTAGTCTACAAGCTACGTGTGGCTTCACTTGTAAGCTACCCATGGTAGCTTACACCTCAAGCTGCTTGGGATGTAAGTTACCCAGTCTAGCTTACATCCCAAGCAACCCCCTCATGCCTATATAAAGGCCTCATGCCCACCACATATAGAGGTGGGGCTCCAACTCTCACACACTCACACTCATGTATGAGGCAAGAAGCCTCATGGCTCTCCTCCCCAAATAGCTCTAGGGGCAACCATGTACCAAATGTACCTCAGTTATACAGACATGCAGGAGGAGGAGTATTATCTCTCCGGGGAGCCCCGAACCTGGGTAAACCACTGCGTGCTATTCCCATACCCGTCACGGATCATCCAAGGCAGCCTTGCCCTCACCTCAATAAGCCACCCCGTGGTACCTACTGTCTCGCGTGACCACCCATGAGAAAACGATGACAGGCGGTCTTCGATCATCCGGTGCCAGCCTTGCGGCCCACATAGTCCGGCCCATAAACAATAGGTCGGCTATCCGAGGACCCCGTAATCCAGGACTCCCTCACCCACTATTACATAACTGCTACAATCCAACACCGATGACGTTCCATATATCTGTAGATTTCCTAAATCCCCAAATTCCTAAAAGACCTATCTCATCGCAGTATAACCAGCAATTCCCATCATGATGATCTAGCAAACTCCGGTGTTAGGTGCATATGGATCCTTGAAGCAATCCTGACAACAATCCAATATTCCTAGTTTTTCTTCCACCGAGAAACATAGTATCAAGATCAAGATCATCGGACTAAATCCAAATTACTCTGAACCATGTAATTTGATTAACCCTGAGCACCTCTTAGAATCACCTATTTAAATCCAAGGTTTACATCTAGTAAGAATTTTCTACTAGTTACTCCAGGCACTAACATATCACCATCAATCCACTGTCAACTTTACTAGCCAAAGTCAAGTCATTAATCCACCAAGAATTTCAGCTTGTGATCATATTTGTCCTACTAAATCCAAGTTACTCAAGGGAGACGTAAGTTATGTTACTCTATCAATCTTGATCCACCAAGTTCGTCTACCAACATAGAGTCTCGTAAGCCACCAAAGGGGGGTCTCAACCACTTCCTCAAGATATCTCTTACAACCTCATCAAATCATTAGCTTACTAGTTATGTATCCTCAAAACAATCTTCCCTATGGCATCATCAGTTCAAGTGCTGGCTTAGGGATGTAATGTGTTTGTTCACTATGATCACTAGTCCCGTAATGAACCCAGTGGTAAGCAGGGGTTATTGAAGCTCAAAAGGTACTCTAGCAAATCCGTGTATTAAACACGTGATCATAGGCTTGTGTTGGAGAAGCTTGTGAGGTCTAGGTTGGTCTAGGGAGGGGTTTCCAATCTTGAGGGGAAGAGCATAACTCTACGGGGTTGTGCCTGGTTGAGTACGTTGTAGTCGAGGTCTTCAGTACCAATTATTTTTCGTGGTGGATCCTTGGTGTATTTGTCTGGTTGATCTTCAATTGACGAGATGGGGGAAGAGGGAAATTGGCATAGAGGGCAGTGCCTAAGGGGGTGGTATAGTGTAAGTGCAATCAAACAAGTGCTGAAAAGGCAAAACACACTTATTAAGATAAGGTGGGTGCTTAGTCGCGTACTTGTTGCCTAGGGCAAAAGTGCGAGTTACACCAAAGCACAAACAAGTAAAAACAAGTAACACACCGTCGTGCTTCCGTTATAACCATCATAAAAACTCGACTTCGCATGGGGGACACACGACTCATCCTACCCTAGGGGTTCTCGGACTCAGTACTCGTGCTTGCTTCACGTCTTGGAGAGGAGTCCGCTTAGTCTTCTGGGTCTTCTTAAGGTGTCGCTATGTCTCTGGTTGTTGTTCATCAAAATGATCCTGGTTGCGCTTGAAGAGTCCTTAACGACTTTGAGTCTGTAGAGTTGATTCTTCACGACTGTTGTTGGCGGGGTCTTATGGTGTCTTCGTAATCGTGACAATGCCTCCTTGTCTTCTGATACATCGAGGGTTCCAGGTAGGCAATCCTTTATGCAATGACATTAACAAGGCATGGTAGAGTTGTCTCATATCGGTCATGTTGACAATATCATCGACACCAAGAGCGGGAGATGATGAGAACCACCTTCCTGCTCACTATAGTGAGGCGGACCAAATGGCGAGGTTCTCATCCACCGGTGGTTACCGACACAACAACGGTAAAGACAGGATTGCTCTATTAGCGATGTAGACAATGATCTTGCATATCTTATGCCCTGGTCATCATAAGCTGAGGTGGCATCATCTTGGTGCAGAGTGGAGGGTGTCACCATCTTTCTAGTATTGACGCCTTCATTCCTCGAGGGAGCACCTTCTATTTGTATCATTTCGTGGTGGTGTCGTCAAACTTGTGTGAATGTCTCGCACGGTGGCTTCCCTCCAGATTACCCATGAGGATTTCAAGGATTCTAGTGGTCACGGGCACAAAGGTAGTAGCGACCATTTGCAAAGTTTTGAAAAAGTAGACAAGGAGAGTTAAGATAAAGATGGTGGAAATGCTAAGGCAAAAACCTTTGCTTCCTTTGAAATATTAGGAGAGGTGGGAATTATAGTGGTTTCTTAAGTAATTTTAAAGGGTCTGGAAAAATGGTTTTTTCCTAACTAACGTCCATGCTAACTAAGTGCTTCCTACAGTCAGGCTGGCTCTGATACCAGCTCTATGGGGACCCCGACTCATAAGTTGTGATCACCAAATGTACATGCATAGTGATCCTAGAGATCAATGCTCACTGAACACACCGAAACTGGATAACAAGAGTCTTACATCCATTACATACCGTTTGTGCTCAAATGTGGCCTTTATGGCCAAGTCTTCATCATCTCGCAGCGGAAATCTTCAACGATAGCGTGAACCCATGCCATCTGCCTTAACCCTACAGGCATGCTAACTGGGAACCATCCGGGCTCGCATGTTCGTCACCAAGATAATCTTCATCATAACCTGATCTTTCATGCATGGCCAATAAAATAACCAGTGGCAAGGCAATGAGTACTTTGAATGTACTTGCAAGCAACCCATGTTGGAACAAGGCAATAACAATGCATGATATAGCACTAAGTAGGTAAGTTTTGCAGAAAGATAGTTTTGAGTGTAATGACATGATCAAATAACTTATGTAAGCATGCATCAACAATTGGTAGATATCCATATGAACAAGTTATAGATATCATCGTAAGCAGGGTTTGAACATCTCATGTTCAGACATCATATCAAGTCATCTGACTTATCTCAATTATCATCTTTGTGTCATCCACACACACACACACACCAAGTTTAGTAAACATTTGGATGTAGCGCAAGAGCGGTCATCCAACTGTCCTTAATCATGGACACGGCTATTCAAATAGTTTTACACTTTGCAGAGGTTGCACACTTTACCCACGAGACTCAAGGAACTTCTATGTCATCCACGACTCGTGGTATTTAACATACCCGAGGTAAGCACGCAAACATTGTCTTTCCTCTGGCGATACTAAACAAAGAGTCCACTCAATTTATACCTAGCCCACATGATGTACATCACAATAGCATCCATGTAGGGACCAATGGTGTGCCCCGGTGCCTGTGAAGACAGCGCATGATTGTCCATACCGGCACGACCCTGTATCGAGAGTGACCACGCCAATCCCACCACTAGTAATGTGGGCTCCATGCTAGTACCCACCAAAGTAATCAACAAAGCCGCGACCCATAAGGGGTATCGTGGTTATACATGTAAGGTTGGAGTAACGGTCGCAACTTACACCAATCCGTTTTGGAAAACAACACACACTCACTTGCTCCGATACACCACTTCTTTCTCAAGTGGTTACCCAACTCAACATCATCTCCCTCGGGCATAGGTGGCACCCGACGGAGTTTTTGAAAAGTCTTTGAAATCATATCTTTGTTTCCATCACCATGCATCAACCTGATCCCACTTAGGTAGCATCTACTAGCAACCTAACTACTCCCACCCACATAACCCTCATAAGGAGGTAGGTTCATGCACGATGCAAGTATCAACGGTAAAAGTAAAGGAGGCATCCCACCGAAGTGGTCACCATATCACATGATCAACAACAAGGAATAAGGTGCTATATGACATGCATGAAAATGGTTTCTTAACATGATCAAAGTGCTGCTTGCCTGGCTCAGCAAAGTCTTTGAGGTCTTCACACGTTTCTCGTCCACTCTAAGCACTTCGTCTACTTCATTAACTATCGCTGAAAACAACCACAATGAGCAACACAACAAGCAGAGAAATAAAGTGTTCTATAAATAGTAGTTTTATTTTTCTTGGACACCTCTGGTCATGAGAAAAATAACCAAGGAGGTTTTATTAGATGTGGGTCAAGGGGAAGTTTTGAATGGTGGCAGTAGAGGAATTGGTGGTCATACAATAAGTCTACAAAAAACCTTTTTATAGAAATGGGTGGATGCACCCAACAATTTGGTCAAGATTTTAGAAGAAGTTTGAAATTGGTCTCATTGTATTTGGAGTTGGGATGAATTCCCAAGGATTTTCCTAAGATGAAGTTAATGGAAAGTGGGCCATTTATAAGATCCAACAAAATAGGTACATGGTAAAAAAATTCATCGTGGCTACATAAACAAGGAATGGTTTTTGGTGTATCTAGAAACTTGAATCACTCCATTTGGAGTTGATTTGGATGTTCTAGGAATTTTGCAAGTTGGTCATTCCTTAGTTCAAATTTGAATTTCAATTTGAAGAGTACAAAAACTTGTGGTGGAAAAATATGGAAGTTGCACTATTAAATAGATTGGAGTTTTAGAAAAATTCAGGAATTGGTATCATATCATTAGGAGTAATACCTATTTACCTATGATTTTTGGAAGTTCCTGATAAAAGTAAAAGGGAAAAAGGATATACCTAATGGGCTCAAAGCCAACGGGTCGTGTGGCTCAACGGGCGGAGCTGCTACTGGGCCGGCACAGTTGCTCAACTGCGCGGGAGGCCAAGGCCACGTCGACGGCGCACTCAGATGAAACCATTTTCCCTGAGCGAAAATGATCCCACACGGAGCCCGCTTCCACTTAAACAAGGGGCCTGGTCACTTGGTCGCTGGCAGGCAGGGCCCGCCCGTCGGGTCCGTCTTCTCCCTCCCGCTCGAGTAGAGGCGACAAAGGAGGCAAGGCAGAGCCTCTGCCGGTGCCGTTCCGGCGGCTCGGGCCATCTCGGGCCAAGCTCTGGCTACCGGAACGCTCAGGGCTGAGGCCCGCACCCACCTAGGGGATCCATTCCCGTCGGGGAGCACCGGGGAAGGCGGGGTCTTGCCAATAGCTTAGACTGGCCATGGCGGCCGAGGGGGGCGGTGCTCTAGTCACCGAAGCAAGAAAGGGAGAGCGTTGGAGGTTAGTGGCGATGCTGGTGGTGGTCCAGTGTGGTTCAGAGGAAAGGAGGGGCTGGGGGAGCTTGAATTCAAGCGGTGGCTGAGGCAGCATCGCCGGTCGTAGGAGGAGGAGGAGGACTCAAGCGCAAGGTTGGTGATGTCCAGGGGGGTCTACGGGTGAGGGAGAGAGTGAAGGGAGGCATCAGGGTGCTCAAGGGCAGGCTTAAGTAGTCACAGCGTCGGAGCACCGTGGACGGAGTCCATGGCTTCTGCGGGGAGGGCTCTAAAGGTCAGTGGAGGAGGCCGGGGTGGTCTGCGGTGCTCGTGGGTGTAGTGCATGTTGCTGGGGTGAGAGAAAGAGCAGGGCGTGCGCCAGGCCCTCGCGCATGTGAGGTCGGCCACTGGTCGAGTGGAGCGGCGCCAGGCACGCGCGACAGAGGAGAGATGTAGGCAAGTGAGGAGGGGGCCGACACGTTGCCGTGTCGTGGACGTTGAGGATGCTTCGGGGGACATGGCTGGAAGTCCCAAGGCTGTCGGGAGCGTCCATTGGGCGGTGGCTACAGTGCGGGTGAGCACTATAGCACGCTCCAGAGCGTGAGCTGTGCATGCCGGGGCATGCTCTTGGCACTTTGGGTGCATCCACATGTGTACAGGTGATCCAGGGGAGCTCAAACAAGGCATAGTAGGCCAATGGGTGCTTTGGAGGTGCCTTAGGATAGAAGAAAACTTGAGAGGGAGAGAAATGGGTGCTTTCCAGGGGGTAAAAATGGAGATTTTACCCCTAAATCATCGAGCTATGCCCATGAGGATTTTACCGGAGCTAGAAGATCGCTAGGAGAGTTTGTGTAAAAATTTGAAGTGAAGGAGAATAGCAGAATGGGGTGAAACAAGGTTTTGTAAAAAATAAGCAAAAGTGTTTGATGATGGTTTTGCTAACCAAATGGAGTTTGCTTGCCATGAGATTTAACATGATGAAAATATAGGTAGAAATATAGAGGATCACCAAGTTTGAGGAGTTTCGAAGAAAGTTCGCAATATAACTTTGTAAAACCCTAGAAATCAACAGAATCAGATTCCTGTAGATCTAGGTATGCATTTCCATTCTCCTTGATGCACCACTTGGTGTGGGATCCTTATTTGGGTAATGCAACATGCCGACAAGGTTTGGGGTCAAGAGAAGAAACTTCACAATGTAAAGTTGTTCAAATAAGAATCTAGACAGGAATGGTTTTGGAATATTTTGATAAACAAAATCAATTGGGATTGAGATGAAACTTTGCAAGATCATTACATATATCATGTGCGACTTGCTCGGATTTTTATGGAATTTATTGAGAATATTTCCTATATAAATATTTCAAAAGCTTGATTTAAGCAAAAGGGTTTTTAGGCGGTTTGCCCATGATTTTGTACATTCCCATGTGTTGAAACTCACTACTAGGAAAAGGCATTCTAGTGGCGCACCACTTTTGCCTACTAATGGCGCACTGGTGGTGCGCCACTAGTACCACGCCATTAGAATTAAATTCTAATGGCGCACCCCTAGTGCGCCATTAGAATCTGGTGTACTAATGGCGCACCAGGCCCTGCGCCATTAGTATAGCCAAAAGTGCGCCATTAGTATGCCTCCCAGGGGGCCATATGTACCCGTGTGCTTTGGCATACTAATGGCACACTGGAGGATGATGCGCCATTAGAATCTTTTTTACAGTGCGCCATTAGAGTCTTGTGTGGTGCGCCACTAGTATGAATATTAGGAATTATTATTTTTTTCTTTTCTGATATTTTCACAGGTTAAAAAATATATTACTGGACAGAATTTATACAACACCACACAGAAACAGCAGATTCATCGAATACAATAGAAGATTAGTCTCCGAATACAAATCATCATATTAGTCTCCGAATTCAAAAGACCGAACAAAGATAGAACATTACAAGTCTCGAGACCGCAAGTAGCGAGTTTGTCTTCACATTACAAGTCGATATCGATCATCTAAACTACCATCACATAGAAGAGAGCTGCGGTCATCACGATGAGCATAATCCCGATGAAACTGGTCTTCATCCGGTTCCTCCAACGCTCCCTCCTCTCTCACGCTAGATAGCGCGCGTATCTAGATTCCGCCTCCGCCCTAGTGGTGTACCCTTTGTAACTTTTACCGTTGAAACGGTGAACCTGTCTCCGACACTCCTCCTAGTCATGGTAGACTCCGGGAACCTTACCCTTGTACACGACATAAGACGGCATCTCTATGCACTAGCCAAACAAAACGTTAGTAGCAATTATGCAACAAAAGGATCGGAAGAGAAAAGCAAGACATCAATAGCATCGATTACATCTAAGTTGAACGACTGTCCAAACCAAAGAGACATACAAGTTCATTAAAGTTTAATTACAACATGAGCCAATCGATGTTTCAGAACTACACATAGCATCACTACTTTGGACTCGACTCAAGGGATCGGAGCGTGGATGAAGCCGCCGTCTCTCGTGATGGTCATGAAATCGCGGGCATTGTCAGCCTGCATTTGTAGCGTTGTGTCTATCTCACTGTTGGACGGTTGATTTCTGAGGTTGAACTGCCCCAAGGTACGAAGGACATCTTGATGGATGATTTCCGCAAACTCCGACTGGATGCGAAAGAATTCTTGTCTGATGTCCGCGTCCTGGATTGCCGACAAGTTCTCGGCCCAATCTTTGAGATTACTTGGTAGCAGAAGGTGATGAAGGTCCCGTACAATCGCCCGCATGTGATGGATGGCGTAGTAGGCATCCTTCTGACCGTCAGGCGGCTGCTTGACGCAGCAGAACGTCGTATTGTGGGCGAACACGTGCTTGTCGTACTTACGAACTGCCCTGGTGAAGGTGCCTCCAGATTTGGCGTAGCCGGGGAGAACATCATCAAGAACTTTCTTGACATTTGTGTAGTCTTTCTTCGACTGACGGTCCGAGTCGAAATACGTGGCCATGGAATATTTTGGGCTTAAGAGGATGAGTGTGCAATGTGTGTCACTGCACAAAACACGGAATGTTAAAAAAAATGATCGAAATCTAAGAAATCATATGTTACGGGGCGGTTGAGGGGACGACTTACTCGGGAAAGTAAGGCACGAGGAAGTTATCCTTATCTGGGTTTGCCAGAATGACGCCTTCGAGGTAAGAACTCGCGACTTGCCGGTCCCCAGCGCTGCCCAAAATCTTGGCACGCATGTAGAAGGGGTCGACTATCACGATGTCCGGGGTCTTGTCTCTAATGATCCGCATCTCCATACTCAGCGAAAATAGCCGAACGAAGGTGTAGTGCAACGGATGAAGGTTAAACATAGCGAAGATGTCATCAAACCGCAGAACGATCGTACCCCCGATGGAGTTATCCACAAAGCCCTTGCCCTCTGGCACCTTGGCCACGAAAACTGGGTATGGCACGTCATTCTCTCTAAGACACCGCTTCTCCAAAGAAAGAACACTGTCGTGGAGACTCTGCATAGCACCGGTTGCAGCATTGAGCATATTCGGTGGTAGCATCGGCCTACCCGCCACATGCACCCTCCTCGAGATATCCTTAGGTGAAGGTGGCCCGTCCTGAGCACGGATCGTACTCGGTGCCGGCTGGCTCGCACCCTTGTTGCTCTTTCTTTTCCATCCCTTCTTCTTGATCTGCTGTAATGGGACCGAGTTCTGCTCACAGACCTCCTTCTTGAGTGTGTTGGGGCTGATAATATTTCGCACCTCAGCTATCTAAGGCTCGGTGAAGTCGGTAGCTGGAGGCGTCTCCTGAGAACTGAACGCCAGACGACGCCTGTTGCAATTGGGTTTCTCCGTGGTACCAGCTAGATCGCGATCGTCTTTTGTAGGGTTGGGTTCTTGAGAAGGAGGCCCCAAGAATTCTTCATCGTACCCATGTTCGGCAAAGTACTTATCGACGTTGGTAAATGTACCGTCGTCGTTGTCGTCGTCGTCCGGATCCTATGCCATATGCATGTTCGGATCCTGTGCCATAGGGATGTCCGGCATGTCCGGTAGCGTTGCGGTGGCGTCGGCCGAGAGGCTTAATTAGTTACCATGATGATGGCGTCGAGCTCGGCTAATGTCGAGGCATCGCCAATGGTGGGTGTGCAATTGACGGAGGGGCCGCTTGCCGCCGAGGTGCCGGCCGGCGTACACCCGGGTGCATTAAGCTCCAATGCCCGTGCCAGCGTCACCGCCTGCCTAAGACACCAATACCGCCACCGCGAAGACACCAATGGCGCCGCCGCCGGAGACACCAATGGCACCGCCTGCGCGTTGTGCGAGTTGCTGGCCGTGAAGCTGGGAATCGGGGGTGGCCCCTGTTGTCCGCCCGCAATCCACGCCCGCAGCCCCTCAACCAAGGTAGGCATAATGGCGGTGATCGTCGCTCCCAGTTGGTCTCGCACTTGCTCTGAGACTATCTCCGGAATCCACGCCACTTGTGCCTTGAGTTCTTGAACCTTGCGCGACTGGCTTTCCGAGCTGGTCTTTCTCTCCTTTCGCCCACCAGAGTTATAGTATGACGACCATTTTGTGGACAAGCCTTTCCTGGCCACACGACTAGCTGACGACGGCTTAGTGAGCTTATCCTTGTTTTTCATTACGTTCAACGCCCTATTTAGAGTGCTGTCCCAAGGGGTGCTCTGAGACGACCCCGCGCTACTGCTTTCAGTCTCCTTCGCCAGAACAAGCTCAAGCGCCCTGGTCTTCGGATCCGTGGTAAGCTCCTTTGTTACCGGGTCCTCCTTGTACCGGGCCCTGACATAGTTCCTGGTCTGCTTGTCACTATATTTCTTGAAGCGGGGCGGTAGGCCTTGCTCGGCACGCTCCGCGTCCTCCTTGTCCCATATAGGCTCCGCCACTCTATAACCACCGGGACCGAGTTTGTGTTCCCCTAAGTTCAACTCCCACATTTCTTTCCCCCACTGACTTGATTCAGAGGTTGCGCTGCTCTCGCACTTGATCTTGAACTCCTTGTAGTCATCTTCGTTGATCGAAGGATTTTTTGCCTTGATCTTCTCATAACTATCACCTTTGTCAATCATTCTCTTCACCGCGCTTCTCCAAGTAGACAGGGCCTTGCTCATCCTCGTGAGGGCGGCACTGTTCACTTTATTCCCTGAGAGTCGTGTGTTTTCAAATTCAGCGGGGAACTTGTATCGTTCGTGCAGCTTCGTGAAGAGGAGGTTGCGCAAATTCCCTCGGTCCTTATGCCTTAGGTTCTCGGTGTTGATCGAGACGGTGCTCCGGAGAATGCACCCGAGCTGAACCGAGTACCCCTTGACTATATGTTTGGGCTCCGTTGGATGCCCGTCGGAGTCCACTTGAGTAAATTCCTCCTTGACGGTGTGGAGCGCGTTCGGGCGCCGGTCCTTCCGTTGCCTCTTCGGTTGGCTGCCATATGTGCGTGCGCTGCCATCATCGGTGGTGGCATCCTCGGCGGCACCATCAGTGGTGGCATCCTCAGCGGCACCATCAATGGTGTCATCCCCGACGCCACTATGGGTTGTGTAGTCAGGATCGGTGTCTTCCGCGTCGTCCTCATGGCGGTGAGGTTGTTCCTCCATCTCCTGGGACAGCTTCCAGAATTGCTTGCCGCCCGAACCGCCGGCCTCATCGTTGTGCGCCATGTTTCGCTCTAAATAGGAAAAAAAATTGGTCAAAACGTTGGTTATTGTCAAGGAACAAGATCATGGTCTCATCATTTAGGGTTTGTCGACACCGAGGCATCCTAAAAGCTAAGCTTTTATCATTTAGGGTTTGTCGACGCCGAGGCACCCTAAAAGCCTAAGCTTTCATCATTTAGGTTCTTATCGACACCGAGGCACCCTAAAAGCCAAGGTTTTATCATTTAGGGTTTGTCGACGCCGAGGCCCATGCATAACACAAGAGGCAGTTGATCCTACTTAATTAAGTACTAAGATACCCCAGCCCATGCATTAGTAGCAAGTACCCCATATGTCCGATTTTTAGCAAAGTCATGCTAAAATTCACGGAAAATTTCAGCATGACCTTTGCTGAAAATAGGACATATGGAGTACCCGAATTTGCCGGAACGGAAGTTAATCGACATTCTGGCAAACTCAAGGGCCTCTCGGGGTACCTGCAAAATCATCACGACACGATGGTTAGAGACAAAACCCAGCAAACTAGCACCACAATGTGCCTCTACTTTCATATGGATGAAAAGGCCACAGATCATATGGTCCTCTGCTTTCATATGGACAAAAATCAGCTCAACTTATGTGAGCTTCCATTCCAGATCTAATAGGTCACCCAACAAAAAATAATCAATAGTTTGAGCTGAAAAAAATTCATGGATTGCTGTTAACTGAAAATTAGTGAACTTGGCAATAAAACTGGAATATTAAAACCTTTGGCAAACATAGAGTAAAAGGAGAAGGTAGAACTGCAACTGATTTGGTATAGCTATGAAAGCTCACTAGTCACTACATCCCTCTTGCGACCCATGGCATACAACAAAGTAACTCCTCTCACTTTCAGGCAAAGTTCAATATAGGGTATTCCCATTAGCAGTAATGACATCTCTTGCCAATCTAGTGAACATCTTCCATATAACGGATATCTTCAGTTTAGCTACTTTGCCTGATGCTAAGTACAATAGGCTAGCTTTGTAACTCCCATATGTCACCCAGCTACTGTAGTGTGCGCAAAAACATAACAAGAGGCTGTCATGTTCTCTGAACATTGAACACAAAATTCAGAAGCTGCTGCAAGGTTCTGATTCAAGTTTAGTTTCTCTGGGCAACACGAACGACAAAACATATGCATCTCGTGGGTCAAACTTGAGGCAAGGCCACACTTCAAACTTTGTCAGTTCCAGCAAAATAAGAAGATTCAGTAAGTAGTAAGTTCCAGCAAAATAAGAAGATTCGGTAAGTAGTAAGTTCTAGCAAAATAAGAAGATTCAGTAAGTAGTAAGTTCCAGCAAAATAAGAAGATTCAGTAAGTAGTAAGTTCTAGCAAAATAAGAAGATTCAGTAAGTAGTAAGTTCCAGCAAAATAAGAAGATTCAGTAAGTAGTTCAACAGCTGACAAAGAAACACTGCCTCTCACTAAGCTCTGAAGTCTGAACACACAAGGATGGAACTGCTTGCAAAAGCTTCAGAGCTCCTGCCACCGTGAATATGTAGCCGACAATCGACGAATACCGCAAAAGAGCCACTTTCGTGCATGTCAATTCCACGCTGGCTCCAGCCTCTCATCTCATGCTCTCATCTCATGTTTAGGCAGTGCGTTCTTTGAATGAGAAAAGAAGAGGCCATACATGATACATGGAACTGAAGGTACACAACACATGGAGGAGGAGGCGAACAGGGTGGCGGCGATGGCGACCAAGGTGGCAGCGATGGCGAACAGGGTGGCGGCGATGGCGACCGGAGACGGGAGAGGAGGAGGATCTGGCGAGAGGGAGGAACGAAGGGGTCGGGGGAGTAGCTAAATATTTCTAATGGCGCACCCCCGAGCGGTGCGCCATTAGAATGTTTTTTTTCAAATTCTAATGGCGCACCGCTCGGGGGTGCGCCATTAGAATGTTTTTTTTGACATTCTAATGGCGCATCCCCGAGCGGTGCGCCATTAGAATGCTATTTTTAATATTCTTTTATAAGAACAGTAATAATTTTTTTATAAAAACAGTAATAATTTTTTTATGAATATGAAAAAATATCATCAAATTTGTTATTTGAAAATGGGGGTGCTCGGCGGCGGTGGAGCGGGGGAGGGTGCGGGGGGTGCTCGGCGACGGTGGGTCGTCGTCGGCGGTGGAGCGGGGGAGGGTGCGGCCGGGGGGATCGAGATCGAGATGGAGGGGGATAGCGATCGAGATGGAGGGGGATAGAGATCAAATTTGAAAAAATATTCATGAATTCAAAAAGTGCCCATGAAATTTAAAAATATTCATGATCGATTTCAAAAAGTGTCCATGTAATACAATCGAGAAATGAAGACTACGATTTAAATACAATCGATCTTAGCTAGCTATCTGTTCACAATCTTCTTGCCCTTCTTTTCGCAAACGGAGTTCTTCTGTGGAACGGACGTCCTTTAGGTAGGGTGGTCCTGCTTCTTCTTGTGATGATCTTCCTTTTGCCTCTCCTCACGACAACACGACTAGGCTTTGACGGGTCGGTAATGAAGAAGCATTGGTCCACTTGGGAAGCCAGTACCCATGGCTCATTTTTCGTGATGACGTTTGCGCCCGCGGTCTTGGATTTGGCTTCGGGTATAACCATGGTGGTGAAATACCGGTCTTCTTTTAGGACGCTCTTGGCCCATCTGACACGGAACATAGGGACCTTCTCTCCAGCGTAGCTCAGCTCCCAGATCTCCTCGATCCTTCTGTAGTATCTGTCCTTGTCGTTACCGGTGTAGGATTCCATCGTTACCCCGGAGTTCTGATAACCATCGCTCTTCATGTCCTTGTCCTCGGTGTAGAATGTGTAGCCGTTGATATCGTATGCCTCATAGGTCATCAGGTTGTGCTCGGCGCCCTGTGACAAGGGGAATATGAGTTGTTCTTCCGCGGTAGAATCCTCATGTAAAGGGCACGACAGAAGCTTCGGCTTGAACCAACGCGTGAAACATGAGTTGTGGTCTTTGATTATATCTCCGTCCGTCCTCTGTTGGCCTCGGTCATTGTACGTCTTCTCAATAAAGGTTTTGTGCTCTACCACCCAAGGATCGACCACGTCTATGTGTTGTAGCGCGACTAGGTTTGCTCTTTCAAAGTCGGCGAGTCGACCTCGAAGTCGACATGCATTTCGCGGCGCCCCTCACGGTGACCCCATCCAGCAAGCCTGCCGAGGTGCCTGTTGACGGGCAGACCAACGGGGTTCTCGATGCCTAGATAACTCGCGCAGTAGGAGATGCACTCTTCGGTCAGAAAGCCCCTGGCTATGCTTCCCTCTGGACGTGACATGTTGCGAACGTATCCTTTGATGACACCATTCATCCTTTCGAACGGCATCATGCTGTGCAGGAACGTCGGCCCGAGTTGGATGATAACCTCCACGATATGGACCAGCAGATGCACCATAACGTCAAAGAATGCGGGCGGGAAGTACATCTCAAGCTCGCATAGTATCACCACGATCTCTTCCTGTAGCCTTCTGAGTTGCCTCACGCCAACCGACTTCCGAGAGATGACGTCGAAAAAGTTGCATAGGCCAAATAGCGTTTCACGGACGTGCGCGTCCATGATCCCACGGATTGCAACTGGAAGTATCTGCGTCATCAGCACGTGACAGTCATGAGACTTCATCCCGCTGAACTTCTGCTTCGCTGGGTCTAGGTATCTGCTTATCTTCCCCGCGTAACCGTAAGGAAGTTTTACTCCTATGAGGTAGGTGAAAAACTGCTCGATCTCCTCCTGACTTAGAGTGAAGCACGCGGGAGGGTAGTCATTTCCGGTCTTCTTGGCCTTTTTGCCTTTACGACGACTTTCTGTGTCCTGCTTCGCCTCATCATCATCATCATTAGCGTGAAGCTCCTCCCTGATGCCCATTGATTTCAAGTCTGCCCTTGCTTTTGGCCCATCTTTGGTCCTCTCTGGCATGTTGAGCAGGGTACCAAGCAGACTCTCGCACACGTTCTTCATGATATGCATGACATCAAGCCTGTGAGGCACACGGTGGATCTTCCAGTACGGCAAGTCCCAGAAAACAGACCTCGTTTTCCAGACATTCAGCAGCGGCTCTGGCGCCTTTCGCTTCTTTCCCGGCTCTGGCGCCTTTTGCTTCTTTCCCGTTAGTGGGCAATCTTTCCAATTTTTCAACAGCTCATCTATTTCCTCGCCGCTCCTCGTACGCGGGCGTCTTCGGGGTTCGGTTTCACCATCGAACAGATCCTTGCATTTTCTCCATGGGTCATCATCGTGAAGCCACCTTCGATGTCCCATGAACATGGTTTTTGAAGACCTGGGATCTCTATCTAGTTGGCGATACGTTGTGTCATCCATGCACCTGACGCATCCAGAAAATCCGTGGACCACCTGCCCCGCGACATATCCGTAACCAAGATAGTCGTGCACCGTTGTGAGCAGTGCGACTCTCATAGGGAAATATTCTTTCTCTGCGGCGTACCACGTATTGGCTGGCGTTTTCCACAGCGTGTCTAGCTCCTCTTTCAGCAGCCCCAGATACAGATTGATATTGTTCCCTGGTTGTTTCGGCCCTTCAATTAGCATACTCATGTGAATGTACTTCCTCTTCATGCACAACCAGGGGGGAAGGTTGTACATCCACACAAACACAGGCCAGGTGCTATGTGTGCTTCTCTGGCTGCCAAACGGATTGACTCCATCGGTGCTCGCGCCCAGCACGATGTTCCTTGGATCATTCCCAAATTCTGGGTCTTTGAATTTCAACGCTTGCCACTGGCTCGCATCCTTAGGGTGACTCAGCATCTTGTCTTTTTTATTTATCTCCGGATCATTTCCGTCATCTTCCCGCTTCTTCTCCTCCCTATCCGCGTGCCAACGCAGGAGCTTTGCTACCTTAGGATCCGCGAAATACCACTGCAGACGAGGAGTGATCGGAAAGTACCACACCACTTTTTGAGGAGCTTTCTTCCTCTTCTTGTATCGAGTGACGCCGCACACCGGACATATGGTAGACTCTGCATGCTCATCCCGATAAATGATGCAATTGTTCATGCACACATGGTATTTCACGTGCGGTAAATCCAGAGGACACACGGTTTTCTTCGCCTCCTCGAAACCGGTCGGGCACTTGTTCCCCTTGGGAAGACGTTCGTGCCAGAATGACATGATCTCGTCGAAGCATGCGTCGGTCATTTTGTGTTTTACCTTCATCTCCAGAGCCATGAGCGTTACTTTCAGGCGGGTATCTTGGGGCCTGCATCCTTCATACAATGGAGTAACCGCGTCTATCTCCAGTTGATCCAGCTTGGCTTTCTCTCGGGCGGCAGCTCTTGCGTTATCCGTCTGCTTGAGAAGCAGCTCTTGAATATGAGGGTCCTGCACCCAGCCTCCATCGTCGTCTGCTCTGGCATCTTCATCTTCATGATCATGCCCTTCGTCTTGATCTTCCTCATCATCATGTCCGGCATCTTCTACATGATGACTGCGTACAGCATCACCGTCGTGATCATGTCCTAGAGATTCTTCATCTTCTCGCCCGCCCTCGCCGTCGTGGTTGTCTTGCTGCCCTTCCTCATTTCTTGCCCGACCCCCATGGACGACTTCATAGTCATATTCATCACCTTGCCACCGATAGCCATCCATGAAACCACGCAAGAGCAGGTGGTCCCGCACCTGCCCGGAATCCGGGTCCGCAATAAGGCTCTTCAGCTTGCATCTTCGACACGGACATCTTATCTCCGTCTCGTTCTTTTGAAGCATCTCGGCCTTCGCGGAGCTCAAAAACCTATTCACGATGCCTTCGGTCATCGTGCGGACCATGGTCGCCTGTGGGGTAGAGCAAAACGATATTTTAGAACCAAGAAATTTTTTTGCATGACTTTCCCTAAAAATAGGACCAAAAATAATGCATAGTGCCAAAATTCTCGCCAAAACGGAAATGAATCAACATTCCGGCAAAATATTGGCAACTATCGCATTTCAAATACCGGTACCTGCAAACACAAACATATATGCAACACCACAAACATATGCAACACCACAAACATACATAGATCTAGCAAGGCCATAAAAAGTGCATGTGCACGTTGTTGGAGCGAGCTAGGGGGGAAAAAGTAGATCTACAACATAAAGATAACTTTCCCCTTACTTACCTATCAAAAAAGGTAATTTAACCACTTAATTTTGATGAATCTATGGTGCAAATGAGGTGAGGAGAAGGAGGCAGCCGACACAAGCTTGGAGGAGGATGTGGAGAGAATGAAGTGGGGAAAGTGAGTGTGTAGGTGTGGCTGTCCAAAATATCTAGCTGGCCCAGGTTACTAATGGCGCACCACAGACAGATGCGCCATTAGTAACCTTGGTTACTAATGGCGCACCAGCTGGAGGTGCGCCATTAGAAGTTTGCAAAAAAAAATTTGTTACTAATGGCGCACCAGCTACGAATGCGCCATTAGTAACCAGGGTTACTAATGGCGCACCAAATGGTGGTGCGCCATTAGAATTTTTGCAAAAAAAAATTGCTACTAATGGCGCACCATCTACGAATGCGCCATTCGCACCAGATGGAGGTGCGCCATTAGAATTTTCGCAAAAAAAATTGTTACTAATGGCGCACCGTGTGTCTGGTGCGCCATTAGTGTCTACCACACTAATGGCGCACCAACTCGCGATGCGCCATTACTATATATTAGTGGCGCACCACTTGTCTGGTGCGCCATTAGTGGCCATATCATCTATAGCCCTTTTCCTAGTAGTGACTCATGTATATGGAAAATATATGTCCATTGAGTTTCCCTAAATTTTCTCAAATATTATTAAAGCATTTAAATAATTTTTCCCTATGAAAAACCATTTCTGGCCTTAAGAAAAAGGCTTTAAATAAAATAGCAAAATAATCTTTAAAACTAATATCGGGTGGTTTTGAGAAGTCTTGTATATATTGGGTTCCAAATAAACTCTTTGGCGCAAAGCATGCCACCCAATTTGGGAACTTGTAGTACAAACCTCATTTCAGGGGTTTTATAAAGCCTAATTTGAATAAATGTTTTTTTGCAAAAATAATATTTGATAAAAAATATTTTTTGGTACTATATACATGGCACGGTCATTGGGCAAGGATTTGGAGCAAGGATATGAGTTTTGAGAGTAGGAGGTAGTTTTATAAATATAGAGCACAAGCAAGCAATCAAACAATCAGCAATCAAGTCAAGCATCACAAGCATGCAAAAGTTTTAATTGGTTCTAATTTTTGAGTCATGTTAACTTAGTCATGAGGCAAAACACATGGTTTGACAAAGTTGACTCAGACGATGACGATGATGCCCCTGGCCCGACGGGGAAAAGCCAAAGGTGCAACAAAAAGCATAAGGGAATGGGAGTGTTGGCCGTTGAGAGCTCTAGTGATCTCAGTACATGCAAGAAGGCCAAGGCCGAGACCCCTATCAAGGGAGTTGTTGCGTGCAGTGATTATCGGGATGCCACTCCTGTAGAGAAAACTGTGGAGTCCGACGGGCCATACTGCAAAATCCACCACCCTAAGGGTCACGATCTCCAGGAATGCCGCCAAGTTGAACAGCTTGCTTAGAAGCAGAGGGCTGAATACGAGAAGCGTGACCAGAAGAAAGGCCAAGATGGTGCTGTCGGGAAGGGCCATGGGGGCAGAGGACTCCTCCGCGGCAAGGCCCGCAGCAGAAGGAAAAACCAGCCAGAGGCTGTGGAAAGAAGGAAGGAGATGATATGAGTGACGATGAGGATGATGAAGAGGATTCCAGTGACCGAGAATTCCAAAAGGCAATTGAAGCCATGTGTGTCGACGGGGGTGCATCCTTGCATTCCTCTCGTCGCCAGCTCAAGCAGTGGGCGCATGAGGTCAACACCATGGAGCCAGTTGTAGACTCCAGGAGACCACTCAAATGAGCCCGCACGCCTATCATGTTTGATGAAAAGGATCATCTTTACTACACAACTGCGGGCGGATGTTTGTCGTTGTTGGTCTCCCAACAATCCGCAACCTCAAAGTCACCAAGATGTTAGTTGACGGTGAGGCGGGGTTGAACTTGATCTCCCCTAAGGTGGTTGAAAGTCTGTTGATCCTTGACGGAGAGCTCAAAGCTACAGGTACATTTCAAGGAGTCAACCCCGGTAGGAGCTGACCCAAGGTAAAGATCACTTTGCCTGTGATGTTCTGTGGAGAGTTGAACTACCGAACTAAGAAGGTGGTGTTTGATGTGGTTGAACTCCCCCTGCCTTACAATGGAATTCTTGGTCGCCCAACTCTGGCAAAGTTCATGGCAGCATTCCACTATGCTTACAACACTTTGAAGATGCTGTTGGGGAATGTTGCATGGGAAACAAAAAAAATCCTACACACACACAAGATCTATCCATGGTGATGAGCATCTACGAGAGGGAGAGTGGAGCTACATACCCTTGTAGAACGCTAAGTGGAAAGCATTAAGAAACGCAGTTTATGTAGTCGGACATCTTCCCGATCCAAATCACCGAGCGTCCCACGATCGATCACGATACTTCCTGCGTTCCAATCATGATCTGCCCGCGATCTCAACACGATCCGTCCCACGATCCAATCACGAATCGTCTCGCGATCTTTATCACGGTCCTTCCGACTAGCACCGAATGGACGGCGCCTCCGTGTTCAGCACACGTATAGCTCGATGACGATCTCTGCCTTCTTGATCCAGCAAGAGGGAGCAGAGAGGTAGATGAGTTCTTCGGAAGTGCGACGGCGTTGAGGCGATGGTGGTGGAGCTATTCTAGCAGGGCTTCGCCTACGCACCACTAAAAACTGATCTAGAGGAGAAACTACGATCTAGAGGAGAGGCAGCACGTACCTCAAAACCTCTAATATATATATGAGGAGGGAGGGAGGAGGCTAGCGCACAAGGGGCCAGCCCTTTTCCCTTGGCGCAAGGAGGAGAGGAGGAATCCTCCTCCAATCCTAGTAGGACTAGGATTCCTCCTTTCCTACTTGGAAACTCTTTTCACCTTGCGTTTTTTCCTCTCAACCCACTCCAGCTGCATGGGCCTTTAGAGGAGGCTTCGGCCAGCCAACCAAGGGCTGGTTTACCTCCTCCCACAGCCCATGTAGCCTGTTGGGTCGAAATACCACTCCCGATGGTCCCTCGGCACCCTCCCAGCACTCCCAGTACACTACCAATGAGCCTGAAACTTTTCCTGCGACCAAAACAAGACTTCCTTTATATCAATCTTTACCTCCAAACCATCCCGGAGCTCCTCGTGATGTTCGGGATCTCATCCGGGACTCCGAACAACCTTTGGTCACCACCATACAAAACTCTATACTACCGAAACGTCAACGAACCTTAAGTGTGCAGACCATGCGTGTTCGAGAACTATGTAGACATGACCGAGACACCTCTCCGGTCAATAACCAATAGCCGGACTTGGATGCCCATATTGGTTCCTACATATTCTATGAAGATCTTTATCGGTCGAACCTCTATGTCAAGGATTCAGTTAATCCCGTATGATGTTCTCTTTGTTCTTCGGTATGTTACTTGCCCGAGATTTGATCGTCGGTATCTCCATACCTAGTTCAATCTCGTTACCAGCAAGTCTCTTTACTCGTTCCGTAATACAAGATCCTGTGGATAACACTTAGTCACATTGCTTTCAAGGCTTATTGTGATGTTGTATTACCGAGTGGGCCCTGAGATACCTCTCGGTCACATGGAGTAACAAATCCCAGTCTTGATCCATGCCAACCCAGCAGACACCCTTGGAGATACCTATAGAGCACATTTATAGTCACCCAGTTACGTTGCGACGTTTGATACACACAAGGTACTCCTCCGGTGTCAGTCAGTTCTATGATCTCATGGTCATAGGAAGAGATACTTGACATGCAGAAAACTATAGGAATAAACTGACACGATCATATGCTACATTTATAGTTTGGGTCTTGTCCATCACATCATTCTCCTAATGATGTGATCCCGTTATCAAATGACATCTCATGTCCATGGCTAGGAAACCTTAACCATCTTTGATCAATGAGCTAGTCCATCAGAGGCATACTAGGGACATGGTATTGTCTATGTACCCACACATGTATCTGAGTTTCCGATCAATACAATTCTATCATGGATAATAAACGATTATCATGAACAAGGAAATATGGTAATAAATAATTTATTATTGCCTCTAGGGCATATTTCCAACAGATGTCGGGACCCATGGGAAT
The DNA here is from genome assembly GCA_022496015.1 of Hordeum marinum. Taxonomy (NCBI): domain Eukaryota; kingdom Viridiplantae; phylum Streptophyta; class Magnoliopsida; order Poales; family Poaceae; genus Hordeum; species Hordeum marinum. The sequence continues at coordinate 52,856,749 of CM039673.1, read as the reverse complement.
CATCTCCATCCCATCACACAAGAAGGACGCGGTTATATGTGTGGAAAAGATGTATCAAGACGCGGTAGCAGCTGAAGTCGCAGAAACCCTAGCTCCCACTAAGGAATCAAATAAAGCAAAGAAGTATAGCAGGGACGCTGGCAAGGACTCCGAGAAGCGCCTCTTCGTAGTGCATTGCACCCATCGATGACCTGTCGGAGAGTTCCACTAGCAAAAGATCCAACGTCACATATCTTGAGACCAAGAAGATCCCAGCAGGGCAAGATGGTACCGGTGGTACGTTCACCATCAGTGCCACCCTTAGTGAAAAATAGGAAAGCGCGCCCATTGCCTTCCTGTAGGCGAATGTCGATGTGTTTGCTTGACAGCCATCTAACATCCCCGGTGTTCCCAGGGAGGTAATTGAGCACCATCTTGTTGTCTGCCCTCATGCCAGGCTCGTCAAGCAAAAGGTCAGGAAGCAAGCCTTGGAGTGGCAGCGGTTCATTGCCGAAGAAATCAAGAAGCTCGAAGTAGCTGGTTTGGTCATAGGAGTATTGGATCCAACTTTATTAGCCAACCCGGTAGTGGTGCGCAAGGCGAATGGGAAGTGGAGCCTTTGCATAGATTTCAATGACTTGAACAAGTCATGCCCGAAGGACGCTTTTCCCCTGCCGCGCATCGATTAGATTGTTGATTCTACTTCCGGGTGCGACTTGCTTTTCCTTATTGGACGCATACTCCGGATACCACCGGATATTTATGGCTAAGGAAGATGAGAAAAAGACCGCATTCATAACTCCGTGTGGCATGTACTATTTTGTACGTATGCCCTTTGGGTTGAAGAGCGTTGGTTCTACCTTTGCCAGAGCCGTGTAGATTGGATTTGGACCTCGGTTGCACAGAAACGTGGAAGCTTACATGGATGACATAGTAGTCAAGACCAAAGACGAAGGAACTCTCATACAAGACTGGGAAGAAACTTTTGCAAACTTGCGCAAGATCAAGTTGAAGCTCAATCCTGAGAAGTGTTTGTTTGGCGTCCCATCCAGCAAGCTGCTTAGGTTCTTCGTATCTCAGCGAGGAATAGAAGCCAATCCCGACAAGATCAAAGTGATCGAGCAAATACAAGCACCCAAGACTGTCAAGGACATAAGACGCTTGACTAGATGCATTGCCATATTGACTAGGTTCATCTCCGAATCCGTTGAACACGCCCTGCCGTTTTTCAAGATTTTGAAGAAGGCTGGCCAGATGAAGTATACCATGGAAGCAGAAGCAGCGCTGCAAGATCTAAAAGCTTACCTTTCCTCCGCTCCCACCTTGGTCGCTCCTAAACCGCAAGAACCGTTGATGATATACTTGGCGGTAATGAATCAAGTGGTTAGTGTAGTGCTGGTGGCGCAACGAGAAGTGGACGAAGATGCATCTGCTGTGACTGATGCTGTCGAGGACAAAACCGAAGCATTTGCGGCAGGACCTGATACAAACCAAGGGGAACCTCAGCAAGCAAGTGAAGGTAGTTTCAAGGAAGTGGCGAAGAAGAAAGTGGTGTGGTGACTAGTGTACTTTGTCAGCTCCTTGTTACAAGGGGCTAGGTCAAGGTACTCCGAAGTGCAAAAGCTGATCTTCGGCCTCATCATGGCCTCGAGGAAACTGCGCCACTACTTCCAAGCCCACGAGATCATAGTTGCCACTCGCTTTCCACTACAGCGCATATTGAGGAACCCCGAAGCCACTGGCAGGATAGTTGAGTGGGCACTAGAGATGTCGAGCTTTGGGTTGAGGTATGAGAGCACCTCCACAATTCAAAGCAGGGCGTTGGCGAAATTCATTGCAGAATGGACACCCATGCCAGACGAAGAGGTTACAGAGACAATTCTCCCCAGCAAAGAAGCACCTAAGGATTGGATCGTGTATTTTGACGGTGCTTTGTCACTCCAGGGCATGGGAGCAGGTGTGCTCCTCGTCGCCCCCACCGGAGAGCACCTCAAGTATGTGGTTCATATGCACTTTCCCCGAGAGGAGACCACCAACAACAACACTGAGTATGAGGGGCTCCTTGCTGAACTCAGAATCGCGGTGGAGTTGGGAATCATGAAACTGATCATCCAAGGAGATTCTCAACTCATGGTGAAACAAGTCAACAAAGATTATCAGAGTCCGTTGATGGAAGCATATGTGGAAGAGGTGAGGAAACTGGAGGAGCACTTTGATGGATTGCAAGCAGAGCATCTGCCGCGTGCAGAAAACAACATCGTCGATCATCTATTGAAGTGCGCCGCACAGAAACTTCCTATGGAACCAGGAACCTTTGTCCGCCACCTCACTCAGCTATCGGTATCCCCGTCAATGATGACCAGGAAAAGGAGAAAGCTGAACTCCGGCAAGCATTTCCTGGTAGAGCTTCCTGAAGCCGCTGGTAGAGAGGTTGTCGGGGGAAGTCCCGTTTAGGTTGGTGAGGAGCTCTCTCTAGCAGAACCCTAGGTTCTTGCGGTCGAGGTAAGCTCTCCCATGAATGAGGAGATGCCTTTAGTCCTCGTTGTCGAGCCACTGGCTCCAACCTGGGCACAACATATAGTCCACTTCCTTCAAACAGGAGAACTTCCCGAAGAGCAAGAAGAAGCCAAAAAAGTAGCCTGTCACATAAGTATGTATCAGTTTGTCGATGACACCCTACAGAAGACGACCAAACGGTGTGAAATTGAAGTGCATTTGTCGGGAAGATGGACTGAGGCTGTTGGCAGAGATTCACGGAGGCATATGTGGGTCTCACATTGGATCATGGGCCCTTGCCGAAAAGCCTTCCGGCAGGGTTTCTATTGGCCCACTGCCCTCCAAGATGCAACTGAGCTGGTCACCAGTTGTGAAGCCTGCTAGTTCCATTCCAAGAATATCCATCAACCAGCGCAAGCTCACCAGATGATCCCTTTATTCTGGCCATTCTCGGTCTGGGGGCTTGATATTTTGGGCCCCTTTCCCTGCGTTTTTTGGGGCTTTGAGTTCTTGTTCATAGCAATTGACAAGTTCACAAAGTGGCCTGAGGTGAAACCAGTGAGGAAGGTGACCGTGCAGTCAGCTATAAGGTTCATGAAAGGACTTGTGTGTCGTTTTGGAGTGCCCAACAGAGTGATCACCGATAACGACACCCAGTTTACGAGTCGCGTCTTCATGCAATACATCCAAAGCCTTGGAAGCAAGGTCTCCTTCGCCTCTGTTGCCCATTCAAGAAGCAACAAGCAAGTCAAGGGGATGAATGTTGAAGTGATGTGAGGACTCAAGACAAGAACTTATGATAGACTGCGAAGAAGTGGCAAGCGCTGGATAGATGAGTTGCCGGTGGTTCTTTGGTCCCTCATAACGACACCGAATCAAGCTACCGTCTAGACACCCTTCTCCCTAGTTTATGGGGCGGAAGTAGTTCTCCCCAGGGAACACATATACGGGTCACCTCGAGTACTTGCCTACGATGAAGTAGAGCAAGGGCAGCTATGGGATGACGATGCCATGCTCCTTGAGGAAGATCGTCTCCGGGACGCTATGCGTGATACATGCTATCATCAAGCCCTGCGCCCCTATCATAGTCGCAGGGTCCACGCCCGGAGCCTTAAGGAAGGCAACGTTATCCTTAGGCGCGTTCAGTCCGCCAAGGGTACCAACAAGTTGATGGGTAGCACGAGTCACCAGACCTAGCGCAGACCGAAGATGTAGCGACCCGACTCAAAACGAGTCAAGCCTCTGTGTTTGCTATGCCATCCCTGGATCAGTATGCTGGCACACACAGTACATCAATGTATATATCAAAGTGCAATCACATGTAATTAACGCAAAACTGATATATACCTTAGAATAGCAGCGGATACAGTCAACGGGAGTGGAGTCCCAATAACACCAACGGCGAGTTGAGTGCAGACCGTAACCCTGAATCGTACTCTTACCCATCGTAGAAGAGTATCTGCAACATGATACGTTGCAGCCATATAGGTCAGTACATTGAATGTACCGGCAAGATCACCATAGTAGAACAGAAGAATAAAGACTATTCTATATGCAAAGGCTTTGTGGCTCTGTGTCTAAGTTTTTGCGTAAAAGCTGATTTTATTTTCCTACAACAAAAGGGAATATCAGGAATTTCACTATGGAATTACCTATCATGACATGGTTCCGCCAACCAATGTCTCAATACCCACAAGTATCTTAAGTTGCCCACAATTAAGTTATCAGTCCAGTGTTGAGAGTTCTGAGATAGATCCATGTCCAGAGGCTCAAATTGTCCGTAACCGGGGACACGGCTAATCGATTAGGTTTAACTCTGCAGAGTGTTGTGTACTTTACCCACAAGATTCTTTCCCTCCTGGTAAGTCCTCGCACTGCCTGGTGTTTGAGAACAGGATGAAAGAAACATGGTCTTTCAGAGTGCTTCTCTAACTGTCCGACAGTGCCCATCCCAATCCTAACGTCGACTACATCTCGTAGCACTGCCCAGTAGAGTCACAACAAAGATCAACCAAGCCAGAGCCCATAATGACTTGTGGCTACACAGGTAAGCTTCCGGGCATGAAGTATTCATCCTTCTCTTTGAGTCTGGGTGAAGCTTTCCGCAAGATGTCATGGCGCTTCTCCATGCATCCCGGCCATCCACTGGTTTCTCCAGGGATGCCCAATCAACCATCCTTCACCCAGTAGTGTGTATTGAAAACTTGTCTTCTCGAGTCTTGAAGTCTTGAGGTCTTGAAGATGCAGGACTTGAAGATGTCTTCATGAAGTTGTCGACTTGACGTAGAGTCCTTCTTCACACCACTCACGAACACTCATACCAATCCCCGTCTACTTTAGCATAGCATAAAAATAACTAACGTTCCCGGGGCTTTAGTAACATGTGGTGGGTTCCTACCTCATGCATTCTACTCAACTACAAGGATTTCAATAACACTACGGGAGGGATTTGTTGAATGATGTCACTACATGCAATAAAACATAGGTATGAAATAGATGGTCAAAGTGAACTTGCCTGTACTGTTGATGAAGATAAGATATCGCTCTCAGAAATAACTGGATAGAACTATTCGTCACTCTCCGATGGAAAATCTATCGTAAGCAAATAACATTCAATAAACATTCATGCCAAAACAAAGAACCAAAAGAACGCAAGAACAAAACATGTCTTGGAGCGAATATAACAACCTACTAAGGTTAAAATAAGACAAGATAGGTTCTTATGGGGTTGTAAGGTGAAAGGTGAAGGAATCAACTCAAAGGAGTTAATGGATGATGAACTATTACTATATAAGCTTAGGTTGGAGAGACTACGAAAGACGATCCAAAGTATGGGAGAACAACATGAACGTTGTTTGACACATAGTATAAGGCATACGAATTTATTTGTAGAAAGAATTTAATTGAAAAGGTCAAAAGAAGTTGAACTGTAAATTCAAGTATGAATTGAATCTGAATTCACAAAGGTCAAAAGAAGTTGAACCGACGTAAGATGGTTATGAATAAAAATATATGACACGGGTATTTAGGGACAAAAGGAATCAATTGAAAAGATGTTACAGTTTGCAAGATATGATCAAATGAAGGTTCGGATTCAAATTGAATCGCTCCAATTTGAAAGGTTCAAAGATTGAAACTAATGATGTTACTATATATGGGAAGTCAATATGAACGTGTAGAAAAAGAATTACTAGGTTCAAAATAACGGATCAAAAGTTATAAGCAATTCAATATGGCATTGAGTTAGCTTAGTACAGTGTGTGAACACATTTTGGGGACTAATAGAGAAGTATGAGCAAGATCAAATTTATATGTTGAAACGATAACACTAATGATGTGAACGGAAAGATTACTTTGATACGGATCCGACGCAATTGGATTCATCGGAAACGGAGCTACGGATAAAAAGATATGATCAAAAGAAGTTTGAACATAAATCTGAATAAATTTTGAAATTTGAAATTTTGAAAAAAATTGACGTGATAGGTTGATTGGATAGGTGAAGTCAAGACGAAACTCTAGGCGTTGGTTTCATCTAATTCTGATAAACGAGTAAAAAGTTATGGCTATTTGAAAAATCTGGGCCAAACTGTTTTACGGAGGAAAAATGCTATGTCTAAAATAATTCTAGGACTAATGAGTAAATATGGAGACTAATTAATAATCTAATTACTCTACCGTATATTACTATAGAAATACTAGTCTAGGGATATTAAACTACAGGAGTATGAAAGAAAAAACGAAGAGAATACCTTTATATGCAGAGAAGATATATATCCAAAGAGGAGACGACTTCCAGAAATCCCGCCGGAGAGAAGAAAATATTTTTTTTTTATAAAGCTAGTCAAACCGAAACGATTCGATTCAACCCGAAGTGGATGACTTTTGGATGCACCTATGGGTCTATATTTATAGGTGAAAGGAAGGTGCAAACATCCAAAGCTAAGCAAGGTGGGACTAAAATAGGGAAAGAGAGAAGAAGAAGAGGGCCACCCGGATGGGCTGATTCAGCCGGCCTGTTTTTTTTATTTAAATACTCGGATGAACAGTGTACCGGCATGAACAGTGTTCCCTGTTTTTTTTAAAAAAAACAGCAAAGAAAAACAAATAAACAAAAATGGACAAACATTTTATATAGTCATATTATATATCAAAATTTTCAGAAAAATATTTCCTAAAACATGAACATTTTCTTAGGGCCGAATAAAATACTTTAAAAAAATATATTTTTTTGCAATAACTCCAAAATGAAAAGAAACTAGAATTTCAAATAAATGGCAAATATTTTTTTTTAAAAAATTTGAGTCAAAACATTTTATATGATTTTTGAGTGTCATTTACCTCCTCTCATTTGATTTTATAAGAGGGTTTTGAAAATATTTGAACTCAAAATTGAATAGGGATTCGAAATAGAAAATTTTGGGAAAGTCATTTTATTCCCTCTCATTAAAATTTCAAAAGTTTCAAAATTCCACTCAATTTCACACAATCAATCACACAACATTCAAGCAAACAATCCTACTTATTTATTTAATATAACATTCCAAAATTTAGAATTTTGGGATGTTACAAACTACCACACTTAAAATGAATCTCGTCCTCGAGATTCGAAAAGGCTAGAAAGAAAAGGTTAGGGTTTTGGGGATCTTCTTAGCAAATCAATTGACCAAGAAAGCGTGGGTCTACCACACTTAAAATGAGAGTTACTGGTCCATCAAAATCTTGGCAGTCCTCTGGGTGTAGCTGTCTGTTCACCTTCTTCCCGATAGCTTCTTCGGTGATGCTCTTCTGTTATATCAAATCCTGTGTCCTCATAACAACATGTATTTCCTCTGATACTGGGTCTTCTTAGCTGGCAGGCCTCGCGTTCATTCTAAATAACTTATCGAAGATCTCATGGTGGTCTACCATTTGTGGTTGTCCTGCAGTGAAATGGGTCTTGGCTTCATTCCTCACCGTAAAATTCCTACGGGTGACAGCAACTGCCGTATACAAGGGGTTTACATCATACCATTCTAAGGCTTCAACAAAAGCTTTCAAAGAACGTCGCCTCTTTACTATGGGTAAGTCACTCAGATTACCATTCCGAATAGCAAGAGAATGATAAGAGTAAGTCGTCATGGTGGCCAAGCCATGTCGCACTGAAATCATTACCTTGTATAAGGTTTAGTAATCTCGTATTCTAGCACTTGGGCTTCCTCACAAGCATTGCAGAAATTTCTCTTGTCAACGAACAAAGTTCGGATAAATCCATTGATTCTGCAAGCTAAGCAAAAACATCTATCGTTTCTTCACAATTCTCAGGTTATCGTAAACTCCTAAGAAAACGTTTGCTGATCAGTCGTAGCTTCTTCCAAGTTTCTTCCTTCACCAAGGTGGGGCTTGATCCTTATCAACCTAAGGTCAGTGACTTGTGGATTCACTTGAATACTTGAACAACTTCATCTCACCCGTGGGGTGACTATCGATCCATATTCCAGCATTACCTTCAGTTCACTACACCATACCCTTGAGGTAACAAATCTCAGACTTATTCTTGTCTAGATTCCACTCTGCAGAATCCATTTTCCTTTCCATTGGTTTTTTTAACCTTGGGTGTGGTTTTCACCATAATCATTCCGTTTCTCAGCATTCCATCTTCGAAAACTCTTTGTCTCAAAGGTTATTATCCGGATAGTTTGCGGTGATTCCACATTCTCTTCATCCGTATTCACTGATCCAAATTCCTTAACCGGGAGGTACCTGTGGTCACTACCACACTTAAAATGAAATGCACTCATGTATGCATATACCATATTTTCTCATATCCTCGAAAATGGTAGGAGACCTTGGGTCATAGAGTAACAACTCATGAAATGCAACATAAGGTAAATCATGACACCATAAATTCCATTGACTCATGAATTTATTACAAACCCTGAGACTTCCGTTACAAGATAAGCTCATGAAATCAAAAGTGCTTCATGATACAGGTATTTCCATCTTCGAAACTATCCCATTCTTCTCATATTCAATCCTTGGTTACATTCTCAATCACTTCTTAAAACTCCTAGAATGTACTTTATTACAAATGCTGCCATCCACATAGTTTGGTATGGTCTAGCATCAACTCTCAACTTTATTCATTCATCTCCCCTTGGAGATATTTTAGTACCATTGAAAATTTCCGATGTGCTCCTTGAAATCCTCCATCTTTTCCTTGATTAGGGTGGACATGAGTTTCATCTCCATCATCTCCGTATGTACCTCTTGCAGGTATTCCTGAGTATGACGGAGTCTTGCTTCAAGTATTTCTCCAATATGGTGTATGGGTTCCATGACAGCTTCACGAACAGCATCAAAGAAAATAGCTTGTGGTACACAAGATATGTAAAAGTATTGTCCAGTAGTCTTTGGGCAAACTCCATTTGCACGGTGGAGGTGTACCTCCACATACCAAAGTTTCACTCCATTATCCATGAATGGGTAGCCTTTGTAGACTGCATCTCCTTCAAGATGGATGTGCTTCATCATATCCTTCAGGATCCTTGGGTAGTCATGATCACTGGTCAGGGTCATGATTGTTTCCGGGCCTTTGAGGAAAGACTCATAAAGGGTGGTCATCTGCGTGTGTCAGAAAAGGTACTCAGAATTGACATATGTCTCGACTTGGGTAAACATCCATGTTATCCAAAATCAAACTTCAAATTCACTTTCCAACGTCTTTAGAGAGTATTGTCATCCTTAAGACAAATGGATTATCCATTACATAACTTCAAGGATAAGAGTGCTACCTATTACATTTATTACTTCCGAACTCAAACTACTCATGCTTAGCATTCTTCTCTGGGCAGGTATAGGAGTAGTGTCCTGTCTTCTTGCGCTGAAAACAAATGATTTCTGACATATCTCGGGGCTTCTTGATGTTGGTGCTTGCTCCTTGGGTTCTTGATTCCTTTCTTGGACACTTATCGGCATAGTGGCCTAAATTCTTGCACCTGAAACACATGATCTGACTCAGATCCTTCTTCGTAGAAATTGGGTTGTTCAGAGGAAGTCTTCGGTTTCTCTTCTTGGGTTCCTTGGTTCCGATCAAAAGTTCAATTTCCTGTGGATCAAACTCCACTTCTTCTGTCGGAAAATTTCCCAGATACTCTTTTCTCTCCTTCGTACAGTCCTGTGAGAAATGTCCTTCTTCTCCACATGTATAGCAGACATTTGAGTAAAATCTGGTTAATCCTTCTCCATCAGGGTCTTCAATATCTTTCTTCATCACAAATTCTTCAAATTCTCCTCTGAAGGCTTCCTTCATGGCTTCCTTCTGTTGTTTGATGACTTCCTGTACCTTGGGGTACATTTGGCATTGAGCCGGGTAGTGGTTGGTTCCTTCACACAAGAAACATGTCACCTGCCCAGTTGGGCATTCCTCAGCAGGGTGATTTTCTTCACAATAAGGACATCCTTCCTTGTGTTCTTCTTGGGTGTGTCCTATCTCTCCACAGATTTTGCATGCTCGGGTCTTCTTCATCGGGATAACACAATGCTTCTGAATGAGACGGGATCTTAACAGAGTCTTCTTGAGTTCTTCCCAATTCTTTGCTCCATTAAATCCTTGTATGGCGTGATGCATTTTCCACCAAGTTGCGGCACTTTGGGTAAAGTGCTGGAGGGCATATTGAACCTCATACTTCTGTGCTATCGAGTTGCTCCGGAAGTGATTCTCCATGTTGTGTATCCATACTTCTGCCTCTAACTGGGTCATTGGTCCAGAAAGTACAAGTCCAGCTTCATTCGTCATCTATTGGGTTCAAGGTTTTGGGATGAGATGGTTAAGAGAGAGAAAGGAGGGGATACACACAATACAAACAATGGTTTTAAAAATAGATTTTTGTTGTGGCTGTCGAAAATAAAACTTACACACAAATGACAGCGCACAATTCCTCGTATCTAACGTAAGTATACAACAGGGGTTTGGTCTTCTAGGGGCATAATATCTTGGAAAATTCTTCATGGTCTTCAATTTCTTGAGGTCTGTATAGTCTTCAATCCTTTTGTAGCTCTTCCATAATGGAATACATCTTTGTCTGAGTTGGTCACCAGTTGTCTGATATCTTGTCCTTCTTGAAGTGGCTTCAGTTGATCCTTCGTGTGGTCAAAAGGGAAAAGGGTATTTTCTAGCTCTTGATAAAACTCATAAGAGAGGAGAAGTAAAAGATATTTTGAAAACAAAATTTTCGAGAAATAATTTCCTAAGGCTTTCCAGTTTCTAGGGTCACGTCCTACAGTCAACATGTGCTCTGATACCATTTCTGTAGCGACCCGACTCAAAACGAGTCAAGCCTCTGTGTTTGCTATGCCATCCCTGGATCAGTATGCTGGCACACACAGTACATCAATGTATATATCAAAGTGCAATCACATGTAATTAACGCAAAACTGATATATACCTTAGAATAGCAGCGGATACAGTCAACGGGAGTGGAGTCCCAATAACACCAACGGCGAGTTGAGTGCAGACCGTAACCCTGAATCGTACTCTTACCCATCGTAGAAGAGTATCTGCAACATGATACGTTGCAGCCATATAGGTCAGTACATTGAATGTACCGGCAAGATCACCATAGTAGAACAGAAGAATAAAGACTATTCTATATGCAAAGGCTTTGTGGCTCTGTGTCTAAGTTTTTGCGTAAAAGCTGATTTTATTTTCCTACAACAAAAGGGAATATCAGGAATTTCACTATGGAATTACCTATCATGACATGGTTCCGCCAACCAATGTCTCAATACCCACAAGTATCTTAAGTTGCCCACAATTAAGTTATCAGTCCAGTGTTGAGAGTTCTGAGATAGATCCATGTCCAGAGGCTCAAATTGTCCGTAACCGGGGACACGGCTAATCGATTAGGTTTAACTCTGCAGAGTGTTGTGTACTTTACCCACAAGATTCTTTCCCTCCTGGTAAGTCCTCGCACTGCCTGGTGTTTGAGAACAGGATGAAAGAAACATGGTCTTTCAGAGTGCTTCTCTAACTGTCCGACAGTGCCCATCCCAATCCTAACGTCGACTACATCTCGTAGCACTGCCCAGTAGAGTCACAACAAAGATCAACCAAGCCAGAGCCCATAATGACTTGTGGCTACACAGGTAAGCTTCCGGGCATGAAGTATTCATCCTTCTCTTTGAGTCTGGGTGAAGCTTTCCGCAAGATGTCATGGCGCTTCTCCATGCATCCCGGCCATCCACTGGTTTCTCCAGGGATGCCCAATCAACCATCCTTCACCCAGTAGTGTGTATTGAAAACTTGTCTTCTCGAGTCTTGAAGTCTTGAGGTCTTGAAGATGCAGGACTTGAAGATGTCTTCATGAAGTTGTCGACTTGACGTAGAGTCCTTCTTCACACCACTCACGAACACTCATACCAATCCCCGTCTACTTTAGCATAGCATAAAAATAACTAACGTTCCCGGGGCTTTAGTAACATGTGGTGGGTTCCTACCTCATGCATTCTACTCAACTACAAGGATTTCAATAACACTACGGGAGGGATTTGTTGAATGATGTCACTACATGCAATAAAACATAGGTATGAAATAGATGGTCAAAGTGAACTTGCCTGTACTGTTGATGAAGATAAGATATCGCTCTCAGAAATAACTGGATAGAACTATTCGTCACTCTCCGATGGAAAATCTATCGTAAGCAAATAACATTCAATAAACATTCATGCCAAAACAAAGAACCAAAAGAACGCAAGAACAAAACATGTCTTGGAGCGAATATAACAACCTACTAAGGTTAAAATAAGACAAGATAGGTTCTTATGGGGTTGTAAGGTGAAAGGTGAAGGAATCAACTCAAAGGAGTTAATGGATGATGAACTATTACTATATAAGCTTAGGTTGGAGAGACTACGAAAGACGATCCAAAGTATGGGAGAACAACATGAACGTTGTTTGACACATAGTATAAGGCATACGAATTTATTTGTAGAAAGAATTTAATTGAAAAGGTCAAAAGAAGTTGAACTGTAAATTCAAGTATGAATTGAATCTGAATTCACAAAGGTCAAAAGAAGTTGAACCGACGTAAGATGGTTATGAATAAAAATATATGACACGGGTATTTAGGGACAAAAGGAATCAATTGAAAAGATGTTACAGTTTGCAAGATATGATCAAATGAAGGTTCGGATTCAAATTGAATCGCTCCAATTTGAAAGGTTCAAAGATTGAAACTAATGATGTTACTATATATGGGAAGTCAATATGAACGTGTAGAAAAAGAATTACTAGGTTCAAAATAACGGATCAAAAGTTATAAGCAATTCAATATGGCATTGAGTTAGCTTAGTACAGTGTGTGAACACATTTTGGGGACTAATAGAGAAGTATGAGCAAGATCAAATTTATATGTTGAAACGATAACACTAATGATGTGAACGGAAAGATTACTTTGATACGGATCCGACGCAATTGGATTCATCGGAAACGGAGCTACGGATAAAAAGATATGATCAAAAGAAGTTTGAACATAAATCTGAATAAATTTTGAAATTTGAAATTTTGAAAAAAATTGACGTGATAGGTTGATTGGATAGGTGAAGTCAAGACGAAACTCTAGGCGTTGGTTTCATCTAATTCTGATAAACGAGTAAAAAGTTATGGCTATTTGAAAAATCTGGGCCAAACTGTTTTACGGAGGAAAAATGCTATGTCTAAAATAATTCTAGGACTAATGAGTAAATATGGAGACTAATTAATAATCTAATTACTCTACCGTATATTACTATAGAAATACTAGTCTAGGGATATTAAACTACAGGAGTATGAAAGAAAAAACGAAGAGAATACCTTTATATGCAGAGAAGATATATATCCAAAGAGGAGACGACTTCCAGAAATCCCGCCGGAGAGAAGAAAATATTTTTTTTTTATAAAGCTAGTCAAACCGAAACGATTCGATTCAACCCGAAGTGGATGACTTTTGGATGCACCTATGGGTCTATATTTATAGGTGAAAGGAAGGTGCAAACATCCAAAGCTAAGCAAGGTGGGACTAAAATAGGGAAAGAGAGAAGAAGAAGAGGGCCACCCGGATGGGCTGATTCAGCCGGCCTGTTTTTTTTATTTAAATACTCGGATGAACAGTGTACCGGCATGAACAGTGTTCCCTGTTTTTTTTAAAAAAAACAGCAAAGAAAAACAAATAAACAAAAATGGACAAACATTTTATATAGTCATATTATATATCAAAATTTTCAGAAAAATATTTCCTAAAACATGAACATTTTCTTAGGGCCGAATAAAATACTTTAAAAAAATATATTTTTTTGCAATAACTCCAAAATGAAAAGAAACTAGAATTTCAAATAAATGGCAAATATTTTTTTTTAAAAAATTTGAGTCAAAACATTTTATATGATTTTTGAGTGTCATTTACCTCCTCTCATTTGATTTTATAAGAGGGTTTTGAAAATATTTGAACTCAAAATTGAATAGGGATTCGAAATAGAAAATTTTGGGAAAGTCATTTTATTCCCTCTCATTAAAATTTCAAAAGTTTCAAAATTCCACTCAATTTCACACAATCAATCACACAACATTCAAGCAAACAATCCTACTTATTTATTTAATATAACATTCCAAAATTTAGAATTTTGGGATGTTACAGAAGATGGCATCAAAATTCTTAAATCATGGAATATTGAGCATCTTCGTAAGTTCTACCCATAAGGCGCGGCTATCGGTCTCAGTCCCTCGCAGCCACCTTTTATACAAGCCTTGCCACAGTTGCATGTAACCCTTTGTACAAAGCCAGACGCAGACCCTGTGCGAAACAATAATAAAGCTAGGCATTGCATCATACCATCGCATTGCATGTATACTATGCATTTTTATGGTTGCAATGTTATCGCTTATAAGTTCTAGAAATTTGCTAGAGTACTTAATGAGCCAATAATCCTTGTTGCCGCATTCTCTCTCCATAGGATAGAGGCCTCTTTCCCTACATGTTTGACCATCAGGAAAACAACAAAGAAGGGCAAAGAAACAAGGAGGGTGGCCCGTCGAACTCTAGAGAGGGATACTGATTGAGAAGAGATAAGTCTAATCGCATATCCCAAATTCGATGTCGTTTGCTCCCTTGAGGAAATCCTTGCAATCCTTTTAACTATGTACGATGGAGTACTTCACACGATGGAAACTCTTGTCGGGACGAGCCGTCCCCCAGCACCTGTTGCTTACCAGCTCTTGGGGGGCGTCGATACCGACAAGGAGCCTTGTTGGGGAACGATACCAGCCTATTGCCGAGGGCTCAGTCCTCCTTGGCGCACGCGGTTAAGATAGACCCGGCAAATGGTTCCATGCGACAAGGACAAACATACTTACACAGTATAAACAAAGGGAGAAAGGAATATTATTTGAGGAAGAGAAATATCACTCTTTCATTCATTTTCAGTACAAAATGGATAAAAATTACATTCTGATTAGCTAAAATTTGGCAAGTGCCTACATCTTTTGATTTATAAAAGTATAAGTGCCTCGTAATGCCTTTCTTGTCCCTCACCTCCTAGGGATTAGGTGGAGAAGAAAAGGAGGGCAAAAGGAGCGTCTGGCTGGTATTCGGCGCCTCCCCAACAGGACCGGAGGGACGCGTCCCCTGAAGGAGCAAAAGGACCCTGCACCCAAGCAGGGCGGACGAAGCTGGCAGGGAGGAAGAAGGCAGAGGGCAGGTGCAGATGTTGGCGCTGTCGAAGCCAGCTGTTGGTGATGGTGCTGCCGGCAGTCACGATGCGTCGGAGCTGTTGTCCCCGCTCCTGAAGCGTCGTGGGTTGTCGTCGTCGTTGTCTTCTTCATCACTACCGCTCGATGCGCCGGAGCGGCATCTCGCCGGGCTCGGCCTTCACAGCGACATGCGGGTGTTGGAAATATGCCCTAGAGGCAATAAATAAAGTGTTTATTATTATATTTCCTTGTTCATGATAATCGTTTATTATCCATGCTATAATTGTACTGGTTGGAAACACATTGCATGTGTGGATAAATAGACAACACTGTGTCCCTAGTGTGCCTCTAGTGAACTAGCTTGTTAATCAAAGATGGTCAAGGTTTCCTAGCCATTGACATGTGATGTCATTTGATAACGGGATCACATCATTAGGAGAATGATGTGATGGACAAGACCCAAACTACAAACATAGCATATGATCGTGTCAGTTTATTGCTACTGTTTTCTGCATGTCAAGTATGTGTTCCTATGACCATGAGATCATGCAACTCACGGATATCGGAGGAGTGCCTTGTGTGTATCAAACGTCGCAACGTAACTGGGTGACTATAAAGGTGCTCTACAGGTATCTCCGATGGTGTCTATTGAGTTGGCATGGATCGAGACTGGGATTTGTTACTCCGTGTGACGGAGAGGTATCTCAGGGCCCACTCGGTAATACAACATCACAATGAGCCTTGCAAGCAATGTGACTACTTGTTAGTTGCGGGATCTTGTATTACGGAACGAGTAAAGAGACTTGCCGGTAACGAGATTGAACTAGGTATGGAGATACCGACGATCGAATCTCGGGCAAGTAACATACCGAAGAACAAAGGGAACATCATGCGGGATTAACTGAATCCTTGACATAGAGATTCGACGGATAAAGATCTTTGTAGAATATGTAGGAACCAATGTGGACATCCAGGTCCCGCCATTGGTGTGTCTCGGTTATGTCTACATAGTTCTCGAACCCGCAGGGTCTGCACACTTAAGGTTTGGTGACATTTGTGGGCGTTGATGCTTAGATTGCTTCCTCCCTTGGTCGGATTTTGATTTAGCAGTATTGTGAGATGAAGCGGCCCGGACCAACATTACTCGTACGCTTACGAGAGACCGGTTCCCTCAACCGCAACTTGTTGCATAGATGGCTTGCGGGTGACAGTTTCTCTCACTTTAGTTGGATCGGATCCAACAAAGGCGGTCCTTGAGAAGGTTGAAAAGCAACTAGTGTATCACCGTTGTGGTTTTTGTGTAGATGAGAATTGTTTCTTTCTAGATACCCATAGCAGCCACGTAAAACATGCAACAACAATTAGAGGACGTCTAACTTGTTTTTGCAGGGTATGTTGTGATATGATATGGCCAATTACATGATGTGATATATGTGATGTATGAGATGATCATGTATTGTATAGAATATCACGACTTGCATGTCGATGAGTACGGCAACCGGCAGGAGCCATAGGGTTGTCTTTAATTATTGTATGACCTGCGTGTCAATCATTAAGCGCTATGTAATGCTTTACTTTATCTCTACGGTATCAATAGCAGTAGAAGCATGTTGGGCGCGACAACCCCAATGCCGATACGTTGATGGAGATCACGATGTCATGCCGGTGACGATGGAGATCATGCCGCTGTTTTCATGATGGAGATCAAAAGCACAAGATTATGGCCATATCATGTCACTTATGATTTGCATGTGATGTTAATAATTTTATGCACCTAGTTTTGCTTAGAATGATGGTGGCATTATAAGGTGATCCCTCACTTAATTTCAAGATAAATTGTGTTCTCCCCGAGTGTGCACCGTTGTGAAAGTTCGTCGTGTGGAGACAGCACGTGATGATCGGGTGTGATAGACTCTAGTTCACATACAACGGGTGCAAGCCAGATTTGCACATGCAGAACACTCGGGTTAAACTTGAGGAGCCTAGCATGTACAGACATGGCCTCGGAACACAAGAGACCGAAAGGTCGAACATGAGTCATATAGTAGATATGATCAACATAATGATGTTCACCATTGAAGCCACCTTAACTCACGTGATGATCGGACTTGAGTTGGTGAATTTGGATCATGTGACACTCAGATGACCTCAGGGATGTCAATTTGAGTGGGAGCTTTAGTAATTTGATTAACTAAACTCATTATCTTGAACAATAGTCTAAGTAACATTTGCATATTTATGTTGTAGATCAATGGCTCGCACAGTAGCACCCCTGAATTTTAATGCGTTCCTAGAGAAAGCTAAGTTGAAAGATGATGGAAGTAACTTTGTTGATTGGGCCCGTAATCTGAGGATTATCCTCGCGGCTTCCCAGAAACAATATGTCCTTGATGCACCGCTTGGTGACCAACCAGAAGACATGACCTCCGAAGACGTTAAGAACGCTTGGGAGGCTTGTGCTGGAGACTACTCAATAGTTCAGTGTGCAATATTGTATGGCTTAGAACCGAGACTTCAAAGACGTTTTGAACGTCATGGGGCATATGAGATGTTCCAGGAGTTGAAGTTTATCTTTCAGAAGAATGCCCGGATCGAGAGGTATGAGACCTCCGATAAATTCTATGCTTGCAAGATGGAGGAGAACGGGTCTATCAGTGAGCACATACTCAGAATGTCTGGGTATTCAAATCGTCTAGCGGAGTTGGGAATTACCCTTCCGCCAGAGGCAATCACTGACAGAGTTCTTCAATCACTGCCACCTAGTTACAAGAGTTTTGTAATAAACTATAACATGCACGGGATGAACAAGTCAGTCGCCGAGCTGTTTGCGATGCTGAAAGTCGCTGAGTCTAAAATCCAGAAAGAACATCAAGTGTTGATGGTCAATAAAACCACTAGTTTCAAGAAAAATGGCAAGGGCAAAGGCAAGAAGGGTAAAACCAAGAAGGATGGCAAAGCAGTTGCTACTCCTACAAAGAAGCCTAAGCATGGACCTAAGCCAGAAACTGAGTGCTTTCATTGCAAAGGAACTAGTCACTGGAAGCGGAACTGCCCCAAGTACTTGGCTGACAAGAAGGCGGCCAACGACAAACAAGGTATATATGATATACATGTTATTGATGTGTACCTTACTAGCTCTCGTAGTAGTGTCTGGGTATTTGATACCGGTTTGGTTGCTCACATTTGCAACTCAAAGCAGGAACTACGGAATAAACGAAGGCTGACGAAGGACGAAGTGACGATGCACATGGGAAATGGTTCCAACGTTGATGTGATCACCGTCGGCACGCTGTCTCTTTGATTACCATCAGGATTAGTGATGAACCTGAATAATTGTTATTTAGTGCCTGCGTTAAGCATGAACATTATATCTGGATCTTTCTTATTGCAAGACGGTTACTCATTTAAATCAGAGAATAAAGGTTGTTCTATTTATATGAGTAATATCTTTTATGGTCATGCACCCAATGTTAGGGGTTTATTCATATTGAATCTTGATAGTGATGACACACATGTTCATAACATTGATGCCAAAAGATGTAGAGTTGATAATGATAGTACCACTTTCTTGTGGCACTGCCGTTTAGGTCATATTGGTGTAAAACGCATGAGGAAGCTCCATGTTGATGGACTTTTGGAGTCACATGATTTTTGAATCACTTGACACATGTGAACCATGCCTCATGGGCAAGATGACTAAAACGCCGTTCTCTGGAACAATGGAACGGGCAAGTGACTTATTGGAAATCATACATACTGATGTGTGCGGTCCAATGAATGTTGCAGCACGCGGTGGATATCGTTATTTTCTCACCTTCACTAATGACTTAAGTAGATATGGGTATATTTACTTAATGAAACACAAGTCTGAAACGTTTGAAAAGTTCAAGCAATTTCAGAGTGAAGTTGAGAATCATCGTAACAAGAAGATTAAATTTCTGCGATCTGATCGAGGAGGTGAATATCTGAGTTATGAGTTTGGCAGTAACTTAAGACAATATGGAATTGTTTCACAGTTGACACCGCCCAGAACACCATAGTGTAATGGTGTGTTCGAACGTCGTAATAGAACCTTATTAGATATGGTGCGTTCTATAATGTCTCTTGCTGATTTGCCACTATCGTTTTGGGGTTATGCATTAGAGACAGCTGCATTCACTTTAAATAGGGCACCATCAAAATCCGTTGAGACGACGCCATATGAACTGTGGTTTGGCAAAAGGCCAAAGTTGTCGTTTCTTAAAGTTTGGGGATGTGATGCTTATGTCAAAAAGCTTCAGCCTGAAAAGCTGGAACCCAAAGCAGAGAAATGTGTCTTCATAGGATACCCGAAAGAGACAGTTGGGTATACCTTCTATCTCAGATCCGAAGGCAAAGTGTTTGTCGCTAAGAACAGAACATTTCTTGAGAAAGAGTTTCTCTCGAAAGAATTGAGTGAGAGGAAAATAGAGCTTGATGAGGTTATTGAACCTTTACTTCAACCAGAAAGTAGCGCAGCGCAGAAAGATGTTTCTGTGGAACCTACGACGGTAGAAGAGGAAGTTAATGATGATGATCATGAAGCTTCGGATCAAGCTACTATTGAACCTCGTAGGTCGACAAGGACGCGTACTACTCCTGAGTGGTACGGCAACCCTGTCTTGGAGGTCATGTTGTTAGACAACAATGAACCTACGAGCTATGGAGGAGCAGTGATGGGCCCGGATTCTGAGAAATGGTTAGAGGCCATGAGGTCCGAGATGGGATCCATGTATGAAAACAAAATATGGACTTTCGGAAGTACTACCTGAAGGGCGAAAGGCCATTCAGAACAAATGGATCTTTAAGAAGAAGACGGACGCGGACAGTAATGTCACCGTCTATAAAGCTCGACTTGTGGCAAAGGGTTTTTCACAAGTTCAAGGAGTTGACTACGGTGAGACTTTCTCACCCGTAGCGATGCTTAAGTCTGTCAGAATCATGTTGGCAATAGCTGCTTATTTCGACTATGAAATTTGGCAGATGGATGTCAAAATGGCGTTCCTCAACGGTTTCCTTGAGGAAGAGTTGTATATGATGCAATCCGAAGGTTTTTTCGATCCAGAGAATCCTGACAAAGTTTGCAAACTCCAGCGATCCATTTATGGACTGGTGCAAGCATCTCGGAGTTGGAATAAGCGCTTTGATGAGGTGATCAAAGCGTTTGAGTTTATACAAGTTTATGGAGAATCTTGTATTTATAGGAAAGTGAGTGGGAGCTCTATAGTGTTTCTAGTATTATATGTGGATGACATATTACTGATTGGAAACAATATAGAAATGCCGGAAAGCGTGAAGGAATATTTGAATAAGAGTTCTTCAATGAAGGACCTAGGAGAAGCTGCTTTCATATTAGGCATTAAGATCTATAGAGATAGATCGAGACGCTTAATAGCACTTTCACAGAGCACATACCTTGATAAAGTTTTGAAGAAGTTCAAAATGGAGCAGTCCAAGAAAGGGTTCTTGCCTATGTTACAAGGTGTGAAGTTGAGTAAGACTCAATGCCCAGTGACTGCAGAAGATAAAGAAAAGATGAGCGCCATCCCCTATGCTTCAGCCATAGGCTTTATCATGTATGCAATGCTATGCACAAGACCCGATGTCAGCCTTGCCATAAGTATGGCCGAAAGGTTTCAAAGTGATCCTGGAATGGAGCACTGGCAAGCGGTCAAGAATATCCTTAAGTACCTGAAAAGGACTAAGGAAATGTTTCTCGTTTATGGAGGTGATGAAGAGCTCGTCGTAAAGGGTTACGTCGATGCAAGCTTTGACACTGATCCGGACGACTCTAAGTCGCAAACTGGATACGTATTTATTCTTAACGGGGGAGCGGTAAGCTGATGCAGTTCCAAGCAAAGCGTTGTAGCTGATTCTACGTGCGAAGCGGAGTACATCACAGCCTCGGAGGCAACGAAGGAAGGTGTCTGGATGAAGCAGTTCATGACACATCTTGGAGTAGTGCCTAGTGCGCTGAATCCAATAAAACTGTTCTGTGACAACACTGGTGCCATTGCTCTAGCCAAGGAACCAAGGTTTCACAAGAGGACCAGACACATAAAGCGACGCTTCAACTCCATCCAGTTCTACATCGAGGAGAAGGACATAAATATTTGCAAAGTGCACACGGATCTGAATGTTGCAGACCCGTTGACTAAACCTCTTCCAAGGGCTAAACATGATCAACACCAGAACTGCATGGGTGTTCGATTCATTACCATGTAAATCACATAGTGATGTGAACTAGATTATTGACTCTAGTGCAAGTGGGAGACTGTTGGAAATATGCCCTAGAGGCAATAAATAAAGTGTTTATTATTATATTTCCTTGTTCATGATAATCGTTTATTATCCATGCTATAATTGTACTGGTTGGAAACACATTGCATGTGTGGATAAATAGACAACACTGTGTCCCTAGTGTGCCTCTAGTGAACTAGCTCGTTAATCAAAGATGGTCAAGGTTTCCTAGCCATTGACATGTGATGTCATTTGATAACGGGATCACATCATTAGGAGAATGATGTGGTGGACAAGACCCAAACTACAAACGTAGCATATGATCGTGTCAGTTTATTGCTACTGTTTTCTGCATGTCAAGTATGTGTTCCTATGACCATGAGATCATGCAACTCGGGATATCGGAGGAGTGCCTTGTGTGTATCAAACGTCGCAACGTAACTGGGTGATTATAAAGGTGCTCTACAGGTATCTCCGCTGGTGAGTTGGCATGGATTGAGACTGGGATTTGTTACTCCGTGTGACGGAGAGGTATCTCAGGGCCCACTCGGTAATACAACATCTCAATGAGAGTTGCAAGCAATGTGACTAATTGTTAGTTGTGGGATATTGTATTACGAAACGAGTAAAGAGACTTGTCGTTAACGAGATTGAACTAGGTATGGAGATACCGACGATCGAATCTCGGGCAAGTAACATACCGAAGAACAAAGGGAACATCATGCGGGATTAACTGGATCCTTGACATAGAGGTTCGACCGATAAAGATCTTCGTAGAATATGTAGGAACCAATGTGGACATCCAGGTCCCGCCATTGGTTATTGACCGTAGAGGTGTCTCAGTTATGTCTACATAGTTCTCGAACCCGCAGGGTCTGCACACTTAAGGTTTGATGACGTTTCGGTAGTATAGAATTATGTATGATGGTGACCGAAGTTTGTTCGGAGTCCCGGATGAGATCCTGGACGTCACGAGGAGCTCCGGAATGGTCTGGAGGTAAGGATTCATATATAGGAAGTCCTGTTTTGGTCGCCGGAAAAGTTCCGGGCTTATCGGTAGTGTACCGGGAGTGCCGGTAGTGTACCGGGAGACCTCCGGGAGGGGTATTTCGACCCAAGAGGCTTCATGGGCTGTGGAAAGGTATTAACCAGCCCTTAGTGGGCTGGTGTAATAGCCACAACAGGCCCATGCGGCTAGGGGAAGAGTCCCAAAGAGAAAAGAGTGGAAAAACGGCAAAAAGGGAGAGTCCTACTCATACTAGGATTGGAGGAGGAGTAGGATTCCTCCTCCTTGGCTTCGGCCGACTCCAAGAGGGCCTTGCCCTTGCGCCAAGGCTGCCTCTCCTCTCCTCCTATATATACTGGTGGAATAGAGGGTTTTTGCACAGAATTTACGGCCACGTGCTACCCGTTCCACCAGCGCATACTTTCTCCTCTAGATCTGATTTCTGCAGTGCTTAGGCGAAGCCCTGCCGGAATTGCTCCACCACCATCGCCGAAGCGACGTCACGCTGCCGGTGAACTCTTCCTCCTCTCCACCTCCTCTTGCTGGATCAAGATGGTGGAGATCGTCATCAAGCTGCACGTGTGCTGAACGCGGAGGTGCCGTCCGTTCGGTACTAGATCGGAAGGATCGTGATCAAGGCCACGAGACGTTCGTGATTGGATCGCGGGACGGATCGTGACGAGATCGCGGGACTGTTCGTGATTAGATCGCGGGACGCTCGGCGGTTTGGATCGTGAAGACGTTCGACTACACCAACCGCGTTTCTTAACGCTTCCCGCTTAGCGATCTACAAGGGTACGTAGATCCACTCTCCCTCTCGTAGATGCTCATCACCATGGATAGATCTATGTGCGCGTAGGAAAATTTTTGTTTCCCATGCGACGTTCCCCAATAGCGGGGTCCGTGCGCTGGAGGAGTCGGAGCCAGACGACGACGATGATGTCCCGACCATGCGCCTCGGTTGCCACGACGAGCCGCTCCGGCGCGAGATGGACGGCGTGAGACAGTCGAGACGCGGCGTGTTGCCGCCCTCAATGTGCTCGAGCACGGCTTCGAGGGTGCAGCCCGTGACGTCCCACCATCGCCGCCGACCTCGAAGCTGTGGCGACCGCAACTGGGCGGAGCACCGTTCGTGGGGGTGAGCTGCTCCTCGTGGCGACGCTCGAAGTATGTCGTCCACAAGTTATGGTTGTCCGGGGCGTACCTCAGCTGCTGGTGTGCCGTCTCCGACAAAGACGACCGGATCTTGGCGCGCCGCTCGCCACCACTAGGCACTGGAGGCACCGGAACCCCGTCAGCGTTGAGCCTCCATGAGCCCGGCACCTGCATGTCGAGGGGCGTCGGGTACTCCGCCTCGTAGAGGAGGTGAGCCTCATCCTCGTGCAGGTGGCGGAGGCCGAAGCCATTGGCCGTCGTACCATCGCCTAGGAAGCGCTCAGCCATCGGGAAGAGAGGATCGGCGAAGAAGAGAGAGACAAAGGGGCGTCGATGACGAGAGTGGGAGAGGGGCTATGGCAAGAAGTGTCCAGCCACCGGCGAGGAGGAAGGCTTTTATAGCGGCGAGAGGGCGGCACCGTGTGGCCGCATGGAGGGAGAGGTGTGGACACACGTCGCCCCACTTTCACTGCGCAGATCGTGACTGCGCCGCCCGTGGGGCATCAATGGAAGGCTGACCGGCGGGCAGCCTTCGCATTGATTCCTGCGGGAAACCTAGGTGACGAGGACGACGAAGCACCTCTCGGTAGCTGACTCGACATACCCGTCCGTTTTCGCGCCAAAAAAGGTTTCCCCCGACGCCAGCTTCGGCCTCGGTACGTCGGTGCCAATTTTGACCCTAGGTGACGAAGATTAGGCTCCTGGAAACGCGACTGGACCGATTTTTCTCAGACAGCGATAAAAAGGTTCTTGGGGGACCTGTTGGGGGGAGTGGAGATGCTATATTGCTAAATGTAATGTGGTTGGAGAGTTCCACCAAAGTCTCCACATTGTACAAGGACACATACTATGAAGTTGTTTGGATGAAGGCCCAGCACGCCCTGCCAAATAGTGGGCAGACCAAAAATTTGGCGCAGCTTCTAGCACGCCCTGCCAAATCGTGGGCAGACCAAATATTTGGCGCAACATCCAGCCACCGACGATCCTGCCAACTTTGGCAAGGAAAAAATAAAACTGGAGAAGGCCCCCATTGCCTAGGCGAGCCAATTGTTTGGTGGACATCCAAAGGAACACCCACACTTGGTAACAACCAATTTGGCCATCCAAAGGAGCATAGGGATGACAATGAGTAGGGTATAGGTGGGTATAACCTTTTTCTATCCAAACTCATACCCATAAAAACTTTCTATACCCATTCATTTCAATACCCATGGGTATAAATTGGCACCCATGCCCATACCCATTGGGTATCATATACCCATTGGGTATCCAGTGGTTACAATATATAATATTTTTTAAGGTAGATAAATGACTTTGAATTTCAAATGATGATGAACGAGCAGTATGGCACTGACACAAACTTTTATAGTGGTGGCCTCTTGGAAGCATCATGGGAGTATGAGCGTCGGGTGGTGAAAGCTCGACGCAATGGGAAGTGGTGGTGGGAATGGAGGACCGCTAGATTGAGAGTTGGACAAAAGCCCAATAGCAAAGAGTCAAGATTTCATCTTTTCGAGGAGTATCATAGGACATAAGAAGAGTGAGGAGCATATGATCATGGGCCTATGAGCTATGGCCAGTTTAAGGAATCGAGACTTAGGGTCTGTCAAGGAGTTGGATGTTAACCCTACATGTCATAAGAGTTATTTTCATTTATTAACTTTTTCTAGGTATCCATTGGGTTACCCATGTGTAAGTCCATACCCATACCCTACCCATATATTTTGTGGGTACAGATACCCATTACACGTGGGTACAAAATCTCTCAAAGTCATGCCCATGCCCGTTGTTTTTAGATAGTGTACCTGCGGGTACCCATACCCATGGGCAAAACTGACATCCTAAAGGAGCGCCCGCACTTGTCAATCACCAAAGCTCCAGGTTCCAATCCAAGACAGCCACGTACTACAAACCTCAGTTCACCCTTAGGGGTTGTAGATGAATAGCTCACCAAACTGCAGAAACGGAGAACATGGGATGGTTGAATTGACGAAGTACCCAAATAAAATCAGGTAGGTTTAAACAAACATTTATCAACAACGTGCTAACCAAACAAGGCTAACAGTCTAGGTGGACGGTAATGGCTGATTTAACTGGTCTGCCGACTTTAACCAGAAAGCATCCACAAAACAGGCAAGCATCATCATGATGTGGGACCAACCGAACATAAGGCTAATAAGGTCCATAACTCCATAGTAGACAAATTGAAGTATTCAAATGTTTTAAAGCATCATCCATGATATAATAACAGAAGGTGGCATGGTTGCACAGCATTGAGATGCAAGAGCATGACATTCCACCTATCCGCAATGTGCAAGAGATGAAAATGGCTTCATGTGGTGATGTTGGCCATGGTTGAGCCAAGAGAGTCTACACTGGCATTAGAGGCTTCAAAGGGGGAGCTCACTGTCATCGGCTTTACACATTTCACTTGATGGCATTGAGGAATACATAAGCAACATGTGTAAGTCACATTAATAATATATAATAAATAAAACTAAAATCATGTTATTTATTTAACGCACAGAGTTGTTTCATCAAGAGAAGATAATGGAACAGACGGGAACAATTCCACGTGCTAGAAAAAAAATTGGAAACATTTTGACTTTAATCTTTTTGTTCTGATCCAATCATCCAACAGCAAATCTATTGCAATAATGCATATGAATTCTGAAACTCAAGCACCCAACATGCTAGAAAAAATCATGTTATTTATTTAACGCACAGAGTGGTTTCATCAAGAGAAGATCATGGAACAGATGGAAACAATTCCACATGCTAGACAAAATGTTCGAAACAATTTGGCTTTACTCTTTTTGTTCTGATCCAATCATCCAACAGCAAATCTATCGCAATACTGCATATGAATTCTGAAACTCAAGCACCCAACAACAACAACAACAACAAAGCCTTTAGTCCCAAACAAGTTGGGGTAGGCTAGAGGTGAAACCCATAAGATCCTGCGACCAACTCATGGTTCTCGCACATGGATAGCAAGCTTCCACGCACCCCTGTCCATGGCTAGTTCTTTGGTGATGCTCCAGTCCTTCAGATCTCTCTTTACAGACTCTTCCCATGTCAAGTTCGGTCTACCCCGGCCTCTTTTGACATTATCAGCATGCTTAAGCCGTCCGCTGTGCACTGGGGCTTCTGGAGGCCTGCGCTGAATATGCCCAAACCATCTCAGACGATGTTGGACAAGCTTCTCTTCAATTGGCGCTACCCCAACTTTATCCCGTATATCATCATTCCGGATGCGGTCCTTCCTTGTGTGACCACACATCCATCTCAACATGCGCATCTCCGCCACACCTAACTGTTGCACATGTCGCCTTTTAGTCGGCCAACACTCAGCGCCATACAACATTGCGGGTCGAACTGCCGTCCTATAGAACTTGCCTTTTAGCTTTTGTGGCACCCCCTTGTCACAAAGAATGCCAGAAGCTTGGCGCCACTTCATCCATCCGGCTTTAATTCGATGGTTCACATCTTCATCGATATCCCCATCCTTCTGCAACATTGACCCCAAATATCGAAAGGTGTCCTTCTGAGGCACCACTTGCCCATCAAGGCTAACATCCTCCCCCTCCTCGTTCCTAGTAGTACTGAAAGCGCACCTCATGTACTCGGTTTTAGTCCTACTAAGTCTAAAACCTTTCGATTCCAAGGTTTGCCTCCACAACTCCAACTTCCTGTTAACCCCCGTCCGGCTCTCATCGACTAGGACCACATCGTCCGCAAAGAGCATACACCATGGGATATCTCCTTGTATATCCCTTGTGACCTCATCCATCACCAAGGCAAAAAGGTAAGGGCTCAAAGCTGACCCTTGATGCAGTCCTATCTTAATTGGGAAGTCGTTAGTGTCGCCCTCACTTGTTCGAACACTTGTCACAACATTATCATACATGTCCTTGATGAGGGTAATGTACTTTGTTGGGACTTTGTGTTTCTCCAAGGCCCACCACATAACATTCCACGGAATCTTATCATAGGCCTTCTCCAAGTCAATGAACACCATATGCAGGTCCTTCTTTTGCTCCCTATATCTCTCCATAAGTTGTCGTACTAAGAAAATGGCTTCCATGGTCGATCTCCCAGGCATGAAACCAAACTGATTTTTGGTCACGCTTGTCAATCTTCTTACACGGTGCTCAATGACTCTCTCCCATAGCTTCATTGTATGGCTCATCAGCTTAATTCCACGGTAATTAGTACAACTCTGAACATTCCCCTTGTTCTTGAAGATTGGTACTAATATACTCCGTCTCCATTCTTCTGGCATCTTGTTTGCCCAAAAAATGAGGTTGAAAAGTTTGGTTAGCCATACTATCGCTATGTCCCCGAGGCCTCTCCACACCTCAATGGGGATACAATCGGGGCCCATCGCCTTACCTCCTTTCATCCTCTTTAAAGCCTCCTTGACCTCCGACTCCTGGATTCGCCTCACAAAACGCCTGCTAGTATCATCAAAGGAGTCATCCAGATCAATGGTAGAGCTCTCACTCTCCCCATTGAACAACTTGTCAAAGTACTCCCGCCATCTATGCTTAATCTCCTCGTTCTTCACCAGGAGTTGATCTGCTTCGTCCTTGATGCACTTGATTTAGTCAACATCCCTCGTCTTCCTCTCTCGTCTCTTGGCCATCTTATAGATGTCCCTTTCGCCTTCCTTCGTGTCTAACCTTTGGTAGAGGTCCTCATACGCCCGACCCCTTGCTTCACTCACAGCTCGCTTTGCGGCCTTCTTTGCCATCTGGTACTTCTCTATGTTGTCTGCATTCCTATCCAGATATAGGCATATGAAACAATCTTTCTTTTCCTTGATTGCCTTCTGGACAACATCATTCCACCACCAGGTATCTTTAGCTTCTCTTCTACTTCCCCTGGACACTCCAAACTCCTCTGAGGCCACCTTACGAATGCAAGTCGCCATCTTCATCCACATGTTGTCTGCATCACCTCCTTCCTCCCAAGGGCCCTCCTTAATGACCCTCTCCTTGAACACCTGAGCTACCTCCCCCTTGAGCTTCCACCACTTCGTTCTAGCGACTTTGGCACGCTTGTCCCGCTGGACACGAATCCGAAAACGGAGGTCAGCAACCACAAGCTTATGCTGGGGGACAACACTCTCTCCAGGTATCACCTTACAGTCTAGGCATGCACGCCTGTCTTCTCTTCTCAAGAGGATGAAATCAATCTGGCTAGAGTGCTGCCCACTACTGTAAGTCACTAGATGTGATTCTCTCTTCTTAAAGAAGGTGTTAGCTACGATCATGTCATAGGCTAACGCAAAGCTTAAGACATCTTCTCCTTCTTGATTCCTGATCCCATAGCCAAATCCCCCATGCACCCCTTCAAAACATGTGTTAGCTGTGCCCACGTGGCCATTGAGGTCTCCTCCTATGAAGAGCCTCTCGCTGATCGGTACACTCCTAACCAAGTCCTCCAGGCCTTCCCAGAACTCCCTCTTGGTGTTCTCATTGTGGCCTACTTGTGGGGCATAAGCGCTGATAACGTTGAGGACTAAGTCCCCAACTACCAGCT
Source organism: Hordeum marinum (assembly GCA_022496015.1). NCBI lineage: Eukaryota > Viridiplantae > Streptophyta > Magnoliopsida > Poales > Poaceae > Hordeum > Hordeum marinum. The sequence continues at coordinate 52,827,605 of CM039673.1, read as the reverse complement.
TGACCAGGATAATCCGGTCCCCACGTCTCTTGACGTCTACCACTCCATCCTTGAGGCTCTTGCTGATCAATATGCCTACTCCATTTCTGTTTGCAACCGTCCCCGTGTACCACAGCTTGAAGCCGGTACCCTCCACCTCCTTCGCCTTCTGTCCCCTCCATTTGGTCTCTTGGACGCAAAGGATACCAATGCCTCTCCTCACCGCTGAATCAACTACCTCCCGAAGCTTACCTGTCAGAGACCCTACATTCCAGCTACCTAATCGAATCCTCCTAGGCTCGGCTAGCTTCCTTACCCTTCGCACTCGTCGAGTCAAATGCGAAGACCCTCGCTCATTTTCCACTACACCCGGGCGCCGATGTAGCGCGCCACTAAGGATGCGACGACCCGATCCTCGCTCACTTGCGACCGTATCCAGATCACGATACGGCGCGCCACCTGGGGGGTGACGGCCCGGCCCTTGCCCATTTTCCACCACACCCGGGTTCCGATGTGGCGCGTCGCTGAGAGGGTTACGCCCCAACGAAAATCTTTTGGGTTTCATCTCCATAAGAGTGGCTGGGTTTTCACGTTGGCTCGCCAAGCCTATCACAACCCTCCTCCTTTACCCGGGCTTGGGACCGGCTATGTTGAGACAACATAGGCGAAGTTCTCAAGCACCCAACATGCTAGAGAAAATCATGTTATTTATTTAATGCACAAAGTGGTTTCATCAAGAGAAGATCGTGGAACAGATGGAAACAATTCCACATGCTAGAAAAAATGTTCGAAACAATTTGACTTTAATCTTTTTGTTCTGATCCAATCATCCAACAGCAAATCTATCGCAATACTGCATATGAATTCTGAAACTCAAGCACCCAACAACTTAGTGTCACAAGCTAATTAAAGTAAACAAGCTTGGCTCGGAAAAGTCAAAAGTTCAATAGATCACACAAGATCGAGTCACTCACCCAAAGAAACCAAGATTCCCATCATCAGTCCCCATATAATATTTTCACAAATAGAATTTTAAAATCATCAGCTAGTATCACTGACCACAGCTAGGTTCACATTCAACTTTACTGCACTGGCTAATTTGCAATTGCTAGGTTGTGTTCTCCAATTCAAGATAAATTTTCCCTTTTGGGAGAAAGGCTGACACAAAAACTTTGATAAGTTCTGCTTATAAGTTGAATGAAACTTTGCGAGTCCTAAAAGATGTTTATTAGCTCACGCAACAGTTTCACTTACTTATTTGGCACATTAATAACCAGTTCATTTGTCGGCTTCTAAAATAAGCTGAGCCCTCACAAGCTTAATTTATAAGCCGCCCCCAATACTCACTGAAGCTGCTGAATTAACTAATCCTTAACTTTCAACGGATATGGGGAACGGTTTCCAAATAATCTAGGAAGGGGGCGGCTTATGCCATAAGCCAACAAAATTAGGCCTCAGTACAGGGGATGCAGTGTGCAAATAATATCCCTATTGATAATGTTTGCACGTTGTTAACACGTGAGCAACTTGAATATGATCTCTGAAGTACAGATGATGATTAATTAATTATCCAATTCAGCACCGTTAAATATTAAACCTCACAAAGAGATGCAAGAACATGAAGTTCAAATGACATTATGCCTACCACATTGTTTGGAACAGTATCCCTCGATGAAAGATGATCATTCAGCAAACCATTCTGAGCAAACTCTGGTGCAACTTCCTCAGTACATGGCCTAAAGCAAATTAAGAGGCAAAATGTCAAGTGCCATGTGATAAAATAAGTGAAGAACTGGTTTAACAAATCTTCTTAATTTACTTATGAAGGTCAACAGAAGCAAAGCAAAAGAAAACCATGCCTTGGACCTGGAGCGGTATTCAGATATGTTGAGAATGCACAGGAAATGGCATCAAAAGAAGTGGATCTCCCATCCCAAGATGGTTCCATGACTTCCTGCTTCCTTCCAATATTAAAACGAACAACCGGAATGGGGCCAAAAGAAATGGATCTCCCACAGCCATATGCTTTGATGCTTTCCAGCTTCATTTTTCCAATATCAACACCAACAAGCAATGCATCATTATCCTGAGACTCCACCTTAGACACAAGGTAGACAACATCACCGCCATAAAAACCAAAGGTCGGGAAGCATGTACCCTTAAGGTTTCCCAATGTCCATTTCTTGTCTGTATCATTCCATAGATGAGACAGCAGCTCAGAGGGTTCAGGTGGGCAGACTGATATGTCATCAACATGAAGAGAGTAACTACCTTTCCAATAGTTCCAATCAATGTTCTTAAACATTGTCCGGATCTTCCAGCCAGCAGGTACATGCTGCACAGGTTCGTCATCTGTAACGTCGTCCATATCATCAAGACTGAGGAGATCTGCATCATAGATGGTATCTGCAACATCAAAAATCATGGCCGTCTTCATAGTGCTCTTTCTGACAACGGGAAACCATGTAACACAGTGTTCAATCTCGACAAAGTTGATGTAACCATTGGGGAAGCCAATGACGTCCCGCACTTGCCGTGCTTGGCTTTTCCGATGCAGGTCAAAATCAGCCTTGGGCAGCGGGATGAACCGGAGAACAGCCTCCTTTTCAAGCAAATTGCAGATGACAATGCCACGCCACAGGTCAACCCATCCTACCTTGCTTCTTCCCAGCAAGATCACCTTGTCAGCTAGGATTGGCAAATCCAGTGGCAGGACATTCGAGGGCGTCTGCAGCTGCACGTGTTTGGTGCTCCACTCGTTTGTCTCTGACAAGAAGATGTGCAGGTTGTAGTGCCCAAGGTCCCCAATCGGGGAAAGATCAGCGACAAAGAAATTGTCGTCCTTGCTGGGCACAATGGCGGCGTGCCATGAATGCATGTAGGTTGGAGGAGGACATGGGACCAATCTGATGCTGGGCTTGCCACCGGAGGCAGCCTTGTAGACGAAGTACTCGTCGGTGCTCAATGTGCCGGTTCTGAAGGGGAAGCGGAGGAGGACGAGGTCATTGGCCGAGGAAACAACACGGGGCTCCATGGTGCAACACTCTAGTATGCTGATTGCGGGAAAGTGGACGCAGAAGTAGGAAACGGCAGGCGGGTCGGTGAGACAAAAGGTGACCACGAATTCGTGGCCCGCGCTCGTCGTGGACTTCACGGTGGTAGCGTTGACGCGGTCGGCGAAGTATGCTCTGCTATCGAGGAGGACCCAGGAGGGGTAGCGGCATGGGTTGGCGCCGGCGGGATCGACGGCGGGGGGATGGAAGGAGGCGGGATCGACGGCGGAGGGGTTAGCGCCGGCGGGATCGACGGCGGGGGGGTGGAAGGAGGCGGGATCGACGGCGGAGGGGTGGGCGGCGGCGGGATCGACGGCTGCGGGGTGGAAGGAGGCAGGATCGACGGTGGGGGGATGGACGGCGGGGTGGTGGATGGAGGCGGCCGTGAAGGACTCCTCCATGGCTGCTGATCCCAGAAGGATTTGGGAACTAGGGTTACCTCTCAGCAAAGGGGGCGGCGGCGAGGATTTGGGAACCAGGGTTACCTCTCTCAACAGAGAGGGGACGGCAAGCGATTTCACTTTATTTTTATTTTGAGAATCAGCTATTTCAGTTTCGTAGGGACAGCGGCGTGCGGGCAGAGTCTTCCGTCCTGCGTCTTCTCGGCGTTGGGCCGGGGCCGGGGTAGCCAGACTATCCACCTTCACGTTATTTTTTTTTCTTGTACTTCTTTTTGCGGGGACGATCTTCCACTTCTGGTAGACTAGTACCATGAAATTAACTAGTATACCGGTAGTACCCTCTCGCTAGGGTTTTTCTTCTCACGACGCCGATAGCGACGTAGAGATCCCCGACCCCGTCTACGCCATGACCCTGGTTCGTTCCTGCTCGGGCTGATTAAGGGCCAACCATAGGTTGCTGCCCGGCCTTGGCGGGGCTCCAGGTGACCGCTGTGGTGGGGTTTGTTCGTTTCCTGGGTCATCCAGGTCAGGGTGGTTTTCGATCTGGTTTTGCTGCAGCAGCCATGCAATCACGGGACAGGTCCAGCGCATCTGACAACAAGGGGAAGGGACGACTAGAGGACATTATGGAGGAACTAGCCTTGGAAGAGGGCAATATGGATGACGTGGTATTTGAAGAGGAGGATGCATCAGTGGACGAGAATCTACGCTGGATGATAATAGCTCGAGTGCACATGGAGAAGTATTTTAGCAAATATGGCTTATTTCGAACGATGCGCATGGCGTGGGATCTAGCCAGGTCGGTTAAGATCAAAACCCTGGAAGGGAACTTGTTCATTATGCACTTTGAGTGTCTTGGGGATTGGGAGATGGTGACGTAGGGAGGCCTGTGGCACTTCAAGGGCAATCCGGTGATCATTGCGTCATACGACGGATTCACCAAGCCATCAACTATAGAGCTCTACAAGTTTGATGTGTGGGATGGGATCATTGATCTCACCTCCCCCCCCAGCTTATCATGGGAAGGTAAAGGCTCTTGCGTCAAAGTTTGGTGAGTCCATGGACTCCGAACCCTCCTTCGATTTCGAGGGAAATTTCTTCAGGGTAAGGGTTAGACTTGATGTTCGCAATCCCCTGAAAAGGGCGACCTCTCTAATCGGGAAACGGGAGCATGAGATTTTTGCGTTTTTTATGAAAGGCTTCCGGATTGGTGCCAGGTTTGCAGCATGATGAGCCATCGGTTCAAGGAACACGACAACGTCGTGCACCCTCCGTCAGTGTTGATTTCAAGAACCTACGTGCACCTGCTACTACTAGCTGGGCCACTAGAAGGAGGAATACTTCTCGGTAGCAACAGCCGAGGACGGGTGAAAATCCTAAAGATGATGGTGAGCATGAAAGGGAGACCGAGGCAGTGGATATCATTTTGATGAGACAGACCCAACCCGTAAACGATCTTCGGATGCGGTGGTGGTGGAAAACTTGTCGACAATGACAGGAATGGAGATTGTTCAGGTGTCCAAAGGGGTAATGGGTGTGGAAGTTGTTCCCCCTAGCCCTCCATCAAAGCAGGATCCTAAGAGAACTAGAACTACATTGACGGCTGAGAAGAGCAATGGCATTGGCGGAAAGAAGGCACCTGGTGGGAAAAATAATGATGTCTGTTTGGCGGCCTCCTCAGGGAAGGACCGCCAGGCGCAATGAATTTGATAAGCTGAAATTGTCGCGGGATTGACAACGCACCAACAATTCAAGAGCTACGCGAGATCGTGACAAAGTTTTCCCCTAGAGTACTTTGCATTGTCGAGACCCAGATTGGCGGTGCTAGAGCAGAAAATTTAGAGGGGCACTCTCGGCTATGAAAAATCTTTTGTTGTTGACTCCTTTAGAAGGAGTGGAGGTTTGGCACTATTTTGGAATGATGATATAAAGATCGAGATCTTAGGTTATTCCAAATATCATATAGATGCAAAAATGAGTATACTTGGAGGGGATCAATGGAGATTCTCTTGCTTCTATGGAGAGGCTCAAACTCATTTGCGCTACCACACGTGTGATACATCTCCGTCGTATCTATAATTATTGATTGTTTCTTGCCAATATCCTAAAACTTTCTTATACTTTTGGCAACATTTTATATTATTTTTTAGACTAACATATTGATTCAGTGCCTAGTGCCAGATTTTTCTGCATGTTTGGTAGAAAATCCAACGAAGTCCAAACGCGATAAAAAATTTATAGGGATTTATTTTAGAATATATGTGAATTTTGCAAAGAAGATTCAATTCAAGACGGTCACCAAGGTAGTCCCAAGGCAACAGGGCGCGCCCATGGGGTATGGGCACGCCATGTTGCCTTGGGACTCCGTCTTAAGTTGGTTGGGGCCCATCCTTCTCTGCAAGAAAGATAATTTCCCAGGAAAAAATCCCTTCAAAATTTCATCCCAATCGAAGTTACGGATCTCTGGATATTTAAGAAACAGTGAAACGCCAGAAAACAAATGCGAAAAGAAAAAGAGAAACAAAGAGAGAGATCCTATCTCGGAGTGGCTCCTGCCTGATATGTCTCCATCGTATCTATAATTTTTTATTGTTTCATGCCAATATTCTACCACTTTCATATACTTCTGGCAACATTTTATATTATTTTGGGGACTAACTTACTTATCCAATGCCTAGTGCCAGTCCTTGTTTTTTGAGTGTTTTTTGTTTCTTAGAAAATCCATATCAAACGAAATCCAAACGCGATAAGAAATTATGGAAATTTTCTCTAAAATATATGTGAAATTTGGGAAGAAGAATCAACGCAACACAGTGCCCGAGGCTCTCACAAGCCAACAGGGCAGGGTTAGGGGAGGTGGACGCGCCCTGATAGCTTCTGGCCACCACTTAAGTCGGTTGGGACCCTTCTTTTGCCGCAAGAAATATAATTTACCGATAAAAATCCCTCTAAATTTTAACCCAATCGAAGTTACGGATCTCCGGATATTTAAGAAACAGTAATGTGTCAAAAAATAGTCGCGAAAACAGAAGAGAACAGAGAGAGATCCAATCTCGGAGGGGCTACTGCCCTCTGGGAGCCATGGAGGCCATGTACTAGAGGGGAAACTCTCCTCCCATCTAGGGGGACACCAAGTAAGAAGAAAAAGGAGGGGGGCTCTCTCCCCATCTCTCCCTGTGGTGCCAGAGTGCCCCCGGGGAAATTATCGTGACGACGATCTACACCAACAACTTTGCCACCGTCACCACCATCACCTTCCCTCATCTATTTACTACGATCCACTCTCTTGTGCCCTGTTGTACCCGCTACTTGAACACGGTGCTTTCTGCTTGATATTATTCTCAAATGATTTGTTATTATCCTATGATGTTTGAGTATATTCCTTTTGTCCTATGTGTTGATTGATGATCTTTATTGGTTTGAGTTGCGTGGTTTTTTTGGTGTTGTCCTATGGTGGCTTCCATGTCACACACATGTGGGGGATTCCTGATGTAGGGTGTTGCAATACGTTCATCATTCGCTTATAGTGGGTGGTTAGAGTCACAGAAGATAACACCGGAGTAAGGGGGTTGTTGCGTATGGGAGTAAAGGGGACTTGTTACTTAATGATATGTTGCATTTTACCCTAATTATTTCTAGTAGTTACGGATGCTTGATAGAGGTCCAATCATAAGTTCATATGTTCCAAGTATGGAAAGTATGTTAGCTCATGCTTCTCCTTGATATAAAATGGCAACAATGGTTGCCGATCTTGTTATCAATTGCCTAGGACAATCTTGCAAATCCAACCACCAATTTTCGACACTCGCTATATTTACTTTATTGTCTTTATAAAAAAAGGACCTAACTTTTATTTCCATTTTCTTTATTATCTTGCAAAACTATCTACAAAGTACTTCTAGTGTTATTCCCGCAAAATAGTTTCATACTTGTTCTAGGTAAAGTTAGCGTTAGGGTGCATAGAGTTGCATCAGTGGTCGATAAAAATTGAGAGAATATTAATTCTACATTTAGCTCCTTGTTGGGTTCGACACTCTTACTTATCTAAAAAGTCTACAAACGACCCCCTACACTTGTTGGTTATCACTGCCCTCTGAAAACCATGGAAGCCATGGACCAGAGGGGAAACTCTCCTCCCATTTAGGGGGAGCAAGAAAGAAGTAGGAGGGTGCTCTCTCCCCCCTCTCTCTGTTGGGGATATAACCCCATGATATAACCCACCCTATTGGGCCAGGTCATCCTGATGACGGCTCGTAAGTAGTACACAAGGTGGGCTATGACGCTGAGGAACAAGATCAGCAAGGCGGCTTACCAAGTAAGCCGGTTTGCGGCCCAATACCCGAAGATGGCGACTCAAGGCCCTAGAGGTGGAAAGTCGCCTAGAGTTTCCTTATTTGGGAGGTAAGGCAAGTTAGAGACATACTTGGTCACGAATCGTAGCACGAGTCAAACTCTTGTAAGCCCAGGATCTTGACATGTATATAGAGGCGAGTCCATGAGGGCAATAGACTTAAGTTACAATCGATCAATAGCTAGCTCAAGCGAACTCGCTCCCTTGTATTGATCCCCAAGCAATAAGCAGAAAAGCAGGAGTAGGTTGTGATACATCTCCGTCGTATCCATATTTTTTGATTGTTTCATGCCAATATTCTACAACTTTCATACACTTTTCACAACTTTTTATACTATTTTTGGGACTAACATTTTGATCCAGTGTCCAGTGCTAGTCCCTGTTTGTTGCATGTTTTTTGTTTCATAGAAAATCCATATCAAACAAAGTCCAAAAACGATAAAAACTTACATAGATTTTTTTTGGAATATATGTGATTTTGGGGAAAAAGAATCAACGCGAGATGATGCCCGAGGTGACCACAAGACAGGGGGCGTGACATACCCCCTGGCCGTGCCTTGGGCTCTTGTGGCCACCTTGTAAGACGATTTGTGCCCTTCTTCCGCCGCAAGAAAGCTAATATCCGGATAAAAATCCCCTAAAAATTTCAGCCCGATCGGTGTTACGATTCTCCGGATATTTAAGAAACGGTGAAAGGCCAGAATCGGGGAGCGCAGAAATAGAAGGAAACAAAGAGAGATCCAATCTTGTGTTGGGGAACGTTGCATGGGAAACAAAATTTTCCTACGCGCATGCAAGACCTATCCATGGTGCTGAGCATCTATGAGAGGGGGAGTAAATCTACATACCCTTGTAGATCGCTAAGCGGGAAGCATTAAGAAACGTAGTTGATGTAGTCGAACGTCTTCGCGATCCAAATCGCCGAGCGTCCGACAATCCCATCACGATCCGTCCCGCGATCCAATCACGATCCGTCCCATTATCTTATCACGATCCGTCTCGTGATCTTGATTGCGGTCCTTCCGATCTAGCACCGAACGGACGACACCTCCGCGTTCAGCACACGTATAGCTCGATGACAATCTCTGCCTTCTTGATCCAGCAAGAGGGAGCAGAGAGGTAGATGAGTTCTCTGGCAGCGCGGCGGCGTTCGGCAATGGTGGTGGAGCTATTCCAGCAGGGCTTCGCCTAAGCACCGCTGAAAACCGATCTAGAGGAGAAACTATGATCTAGAGGAGAGGGTAGCACGTGGCTGATTTCTGTGTCTCAAAACCCTCAAAACCTCTAGTATATATAGGAGGAGGGAGGGAGGAGGCTGGCGCACAAGGGTCCAGCCCTTTTGGCCTTTTGCGCAAGGAGGAGAGGAGTACTCCTCCAATCCTAGTAGGACTAGGACTCCTCCTTCCCACTTGGAAACTCTTTCCACCTTAGCTTTTTTTCCTTCTCCTTCCGCTCCAGCCACATGGGCCTCTTGTGGGACTTAAGCCAGCCCACTAAGGGCTTGTATACCTCTTCCCACAGCGCATGTAGCCTCTTGGGTCGAAATACCCCTCCCGATGGTCCCCCGGCACCCTCCTGGCACTCCCGGTACATTACCGATGAGCCCGAAACTTTTCGGTGACCAAAACAGGACTTCCTTTATTGAAAGTCTCATCAGGCGTCTTGATCTATCTCTATAGATCTCGATGCCCAACAATTAAGTAGCTTTATCCAGGTCTTCCTTTGAAAAACTCTTTTCAAACAACCCTTTATGCTTTTCAGAAATTCTACATCATTTCCTATCAACAATATGTCATCCACAAATGCTTATCAGAAACTCTATAGTGCTCCCACTCACTTTATTGTAAATACAAATTTATAATAAACTTTGCATAGACTCAAAAACTTTGATCACCTCATCAAAGCATATATTCCAACTCCGAGATGCTTGCTTTAGTCCATAGAAGGATCACTGAAACTTGCACACCTTTTAGCATCCTTAGGACTGACAAAACCTTCTGGTTGCATCTCATACAACCTTTCCTCAAGAAAGAAATCGATGTTTTGGCATCCATCTGCCATATTTCATAATTGAAAAACGCAGCATCTGCTAACATAATTCCAATAGACTTTAGCATCGCTACGAGTGAGAAAGTCTCATCGTAGTCAACTCCTTGAACTTGGTGAAAACTTCTTTGCGACAAGTCAAGCTTTATAAATGGTGACATTTACCATCATCGTCAGTCTTCATCTTAAAGGTCCATTTGTACTCAATGTATGTCGTCCAACGAGCAAGTCTACCAAAGTCTATACTTGGTTTTCATACATGGATCCTTTCTCGGATTTCATGGCCTCTAACCATTTGTCGGAATCCGGGCCCATCATCACTTCTCCATAGTTCGTAGGTTCATCGTTGTCCAACAACATGACCTCGAAGACAGGGTTGCCGTACCACTCAAGAGTAGTACACATCCTTGTCGGCCTACGAGGTTTGATAGTAACTTGATCCGAAGCTTCATGATCATCATCATTAACTTCCTCTTCAACTGACGTAGGCTCTACAGAAACATCTTTTGTGCTGCGCTACTCTTTGGTTGAAACAAAGGTTCAACAACTTCATCAAGTTCTATCTTCCTCCCACTCAATTCTTTCGAGAGTAACTCTTTCTTGAGAAAGGACCCGTTTTAGCAACAAACACTTTGTGCTCGGATCTAAGATAGAAGGTATACCCAACTGTTAGGGTATTCTATGAAGATGCATTTGTCCGCTTTGGGTTCGAGCTCATTAGGTGAAAACCTTTTCCACATAAGCGTCGCAGCCCCAAACATTAAGAAATGGTAGCTTAGGTTTCTATCAAACCATAATTCATACGGTGTCATCTCAACGGATTTAGATGGTGCCCTATTTAAAGTGAATGTAGTTGTATCTAATGCATAACCCCAAAACGATAGTGGCAAAACGACAAGAGACACCATAGTACGCACCATATCCAATAGAGCACGACTATGACGTTTGGACACACCATCAAACTATGGTGTTCCAGGTGGCGTTAGTTGTGAAACAATTTTCATATTGTCTAAAGTTGTTTGCCAAACTCGTAACTCAGATATTCACCTCCACGATCATATCATAGAAATTTTATCTTCTCGTCACGATGATCTCAAACATCACTCTGAATTTGTTTGAACTTTTCAAATGATTCAGACTTGTGTGTCATTAAGTAAATATACACTATATCTATTCAAATCATCAGTGAAGGTAAGAAAATAACGATATCCACCGCACGCTACAACACTCATTGGACTGTATACATCAACATGTATCATTTCCAATAAGTTACTTGCACCGCTCCATCATATTGAAAATGGGGTTTTAGTCATCTTGCCCATGAGGCATGGTCCGCATGTCTCAACCGATTCGAAATCGAATGAGTCCAAAGATCCATCAGCATGGAGTTTCTTCATGCGCTTTACACCAATATGCAATTTAGCCGCAGTGCCACAAGTATGTGGTACTATCATTTTTAACTTTGTATTCTTTTTGGCATCTATGTTATGAACATGTGTATTACTATGGTAGAGATTCAACAAACCATTCTCATTGGGTGCATGACCATCTAAGGTATTATTCATGTAAACAGAATAACCATTATTCTCTAACTTAAATGAATAACCATATTGCAATAAACATGATATATTCATGTCCATGCTTAACGCAAACACCAAATAACATTTATTTAGGTTCGTCACTTATCTCGAAGGTAGAGAGAGCGTGCGATGTTGATCACATCAACCTTGGAGACATTTCCAACACACATCGTCACTCACCCTTAGTTAGTCTCCGTTTATTCCGTAGCTTTTATTTTGAGTTACTAACATTTAGCAACCGAACCGGTATCCAATACTCATGTGCTACTAGGAGTACTAGCAAGGTACACATCAATAACACATATATCAAATATACTTCTGTCGACGTAGCCAGCCTTCTTATCTACCAAGTATCTAGGGTTGTTCCGCTTCAGCGACCTTTCTCCTCATAATAGAAGCACTTAGTCTCGGTTTTGTGTTCAACTTTGGGTTGCTTCACTGGAGCAGCAACTGTCTTGGCATCCATGAACTTTCCCTCCTAGCCCTTGCCCTTCTCGAAACTAGTGGTTTTACTAACCATCAACACTTGATGCTCCTTCTAGATTTCTACCTTTGCGGTGTAAAACATCGCGAATAGCTCAGGGGTCATCATTTCTATCCATGGCATTTCATAGTTCATCACGAAGCTCTAGTAGCTTAGTGACAATGACTTGGAGAACTGCATCAATCACTATCTTATCTGGAAGATCAACTCCCACTTGATTCAAGCGATTGTAGTACCCAAACAATCTGACCACATGCTCAAAGATTGAGCTATTCTCCTTCATCTTGCAGGCAAATAATCTCGTTGGAGATCTCATATCTCACAAGATGGGCATGATCCTGAGATCACAATTTCAGCTCTTAGAACATCTCATATGTTCTATGACGTTCAAAACATTTTGGAGCCTCAATTCTAAGCCGTAATGCATGACGCACTGAACTATCAAGTAGTCATCGGAACGGGCCTGTCACATATTCACAACATCTACAAACGACGCTAGAGGGGGTGGCGCACCGAGCGGTGCATTTAGGACATAAGCCTTTTGTGCAGCAATGAGGACAATCCTCAGATCATGGACCCAGTCCACAACATTGCTACGATCATCTTTCAACTCTATTTCTCTAGGAACAAATAAAAATTCAAGGGAGCTACAACGTGAGCTAGTAATCTACAACATAATTTGCAAAGACACTACTGACTATGTTCATGATAATGAGTTCAATTAATCATATTAATTAAGAACTCCCACTCAAATTGACATCCCTCCGGTCATTCGAATGATACATGATCCAAATTCACCAACTCAAGTCCGATCATCATGGGAGTTGAGGTGGTTGCAATGGTGAACATCATCATGTTGATCATATCTACTATATGACTCATGTACGACCTTTCGGTTTCTTGTGTTCCGAGGCCATGTCTGTACATGCTAGGCTCGTCAAGTTTAACCCGAGTGTTCTGCATGTGCAACACTGGTTTGCACCCGTTGTATGTGAACGTAGAGTCTATCACACCCGATCATCACGTGGTGTCTTGACACGATGAACTTTCGCAACAGTGCACACTTGGGGAGAACACAATTTATCTTGAAATTCAAGTGAGGGATCACCTTATAATGCTACCGTCGTCCTAAGCAAAACAAGGTGCATAAAAGGATCAACATCACATGCAAATCATAAGTGACATGATATGGCCATGAACTTGTGGTTTTTATCTCCATCCATAAAGCACCGGCATGATCTCCATCATCACCGTCATGACACCATGGTCTCCATCATCTTGATCTCCATCAACGTGTCGTCATCGGGGTTGTCGCGCCCACCATGCTTCTACTACTATTGCTACCGCTTAGCGATAAAGTAAAGCATTACATAGCGCTTAATGATTGAAACACAGGTCATACAATAATTAAAGACAACCCTATGGCTCCTGCCGGTTGTCGTACTCATCGACATGCAAGTCATGATATTCTATACAATACATGATCATGTCATACCTCACATATATCTCATCATGTAATTGGCCATATCACATCACAACATACCCTGCAGAAACAAGTTAGACGTCCTCTAATTGTTGTTGCAAGTTTTACATGGCTGCTACGGGTATCTAGCAAGAACAATTCTCACCTACGCAAAACCGCAACGGTGATACATAAGTTGCTTTTCAACCTTCTCAAGGACCGCCTTTGCCGAATCCGATCCAACTAAAGTAGGAGAGACAGACACCCGCCAGCCATCTTTGTGCAACAAAGTTACACGTCAGTCGATGGAACCGGTCTCTTGTAAGCGTATGAGTAAGGTTGGTCCGGGCCGCTTCATCCCACAATACCTCTGAACCAAAACACGACCAAGGGAGGAAGCAATCTAAGCATCAACGCCCACACACTCCTTTGTGTTCTACTCGTGATCTCATCTACACATAGACCTATCTCATGATGCCACTGTTGGGGAACGTTGCATGGGAAACAAGAAATTTCCTACGCGCACGCAAGAACTATCCATGGTGATGAGCATCTACGAGAGGGGGTGTGAATCTACATACCATTGTAGATCTCTGAGCGGGAAATGTTAAGAAACACGGTTGATGTAGTCGAACGTCTTCGCGATCCAAATCGCCGAGCGTCTCGCGATCCAATCACGATCCATCCCGCGATTCAATCACGATCCGTCCCGCGATCCAATCACGACCCCCCCCCCGCAATCTCATCATGATCCGTCCCGTGATCCAATCACGATTCGTCTCGTGATCTTGATCAAAGTCCTTCCGGTCTAGCACCGAACGGACGACACCTCCGCGTTCAGCACACGTACAACTCGATGACGATCTCCGCCTTCTTGATCCAGCAAGAGGGAGCGGAGAGGTAGATGAGTTCTCCAGCAACGCGACAAAGTTGCGGCAATGGTGGTGGAGCTATTCCAGCAGGACTTTACCTAAGCACCGCTGAAAACCGATCTAGAGGAGAAACTACGATCTAGAGGAGAGGGTAGCACTTGGCTGATTTCTGTGTCTCAAAACCCTCAAAACCTCTAGTATATATAGCAGGAGGGAGGGAGGAGGCTGGCGCACCAGGGGCCAACCCTTTGGCCTTTGGCGCAAGGAGGAGAGGAGGAGTCCTCCTCCAATCCTAGTTGGACTAGGACTCCTCCTTCCCACTTGGAAACTCTTTCCACCTTAGCTTTTTTCCTTCTCCTTCCACTCCAGCCGCATGGGCCTCTTGTGAGACTTAGGCCAGCCCATTAAGGGCTTGTATACCTCTTCCCACATCCCATGTAGCCTCTTGGGTTGAAATACCCCTCCCGATGTGTGGGTACCCCGACTCATAAGTCAAGATCACCGAATGCACGTGTACAGTGATCCCAGAGATCAATGCTCACTGAACACACAGAAGCTGAATAAAAGAGTCTTACATCCACATTAAGCGTCTTACCCAAATGGTGACCATGGAGGTTGTAGTCTTACAAGGATAGGGCCACACGGGCCAAACACTTAGTCTAGAACAAGCAGCGGAAATCTTCGTCAAAGCGTTAACCCATGCCATCTGCCTTAACCTACAGGCATTCTGACTGGGAAGCGTCCTAGTTCGCATGTTCGTCTCCAACGAACTCTTCAACATACTCCTGTTCTTCCATGCCTGGCCAATTAAATAACAAGTGGCAAGCCAATGAGTACTTTGAATGTACTCGCAAGCAACCCAAGAGTGGAACGAGGCAATAATGATGCATGATAATAGCACTATAGGCAATTTGCGGAAAGCTGATTTTGTATGCAAGTGACATGATCAAGTAATAGTAAGCATGCATCATCACTAACCAAGTATTCATGATAACACATTGTCGATACCATCACGGGTATCAGTTGAACACATCATGTTCACGCTAAGTCAATAGACTTGGTTCATTCTCATGCCAAGTCATCGGACTTGACTCGTGTGACCCCTTGTCACTAACACACCCATACTCACACTAATGTTTCATGAAAACATCAGGACGTAGTTTAAGCAGCACCACCCAACTGTCCATGACCACGGACGCGGCTATTCGAATAGTTTTACACTCTGTAGAGGTTGCACACTTTACCAACAAGACTCAGGGAACTTCCGTGTCATCCATGACTCGCGGTATCTAACATACCCGAGGTAAGCACCCGAACAATGCCTTTCCCCCAGCGATACTAAAAAAAGAGTCCACTCGATTGGTACATAGACCTCATGATGTACATCACACGAGCCTCGCTCTAACCGTACCATCCATGAGGGGACCAACGGTGTGCCCGGTGCCTGTAAAGACAACGCATGATCGTACATACCAGTATGACCCCGTATCGAGAGTGACCACGCCACTCCCGCCACTAGTAATGCAGTCTCCTTGCCAGTACCCACCAAGGTAATCAAAAAAGCCTCGTCCCATAAGGGGTATCGTGGTCGTGCATGTAAGGTTGGGACGGTCGACAAATCTTAAATCTAATCCGTTTTCGAACACACACACACACTCACTTGTTCCGGTACACCACTTCTTTCTCAAGTGGTCACCCAACTCATCATTATCTCCCTCGGGCATTAGTGGCACCCGATGGGGTTTTAGAAAGAGTATTGAAAACACAACCCTCTCGGTATCATCATGCATAATTCCCATCCCACTTTTCGTAGCATCTTCCAGCAACCTATCTACTCCCACCTGCACAACCCTCATAAGGTGGTAGGGTCGTGCCCGATGCAAGTATCAACGGAAAGTACCGGAGGCATCCCACCGAAGGGGAAACCCCACAACATAAGATCGATATGCCAGAAATAAAGTGCTATATGACATGTAATGGAAATACTTTCTTGATATGGTCAAAGGGTTGCTTGCCTGGCTCAACAAAGTCTCCGGGGTCTTCGAAGTCTTTGAGTCCAACTTCTCCATCAACGACGCAATCTATCGTCATGAAATAACAGTAATAAATAAACAAGCATGCAAACAGAGCACTCAAACTATTCAACAAAAATGCTCACCTACTCCGTTAAATACTACAAACTACTATAAAAAAATTTATCTAGGGTTTTATAGTCATAAAGGTTTTTAAAACTATTTAAAACAGAGGCTAAAAATGCCCAAAAGAGGTTTTAAAATAAATCAGAAGATAAAAGTTTTCCAATAAATTATACCAATGGCACTATTAAATTCTATACAATATTTCAAGATTTATGGTGGTAAAATATTGGACATTGGATTATTAAATCTCCCTGTGGAATTTTTGGAAAATTAACAGAAAAAGAAAAAGACAGAAGCCACTGTGCCCTCGGGCCAGGACCCAACAGCAGACCGACCCACAGGGGAAATCCGGCCCAGGCACGGTGCCGGGCGCGGCAGGTTTAATCTTTTAAACCTGCCCCCGGGCCCGGCTGGTCAGAGAGAGAGAGGGAAGGGGGCGAGTGGATGACAGCGGGGGCCCGCCTGTCATCCCTCTCCTCGCGACGGCCGGAGCAAGGGCTCACTGGAGGAGGGGTTTCCGGCCACGGTGATGGAGGCGGAGGGCACCAGCATGACGAGTGGCTCGCCGCCAACTGGTGGGTGGTCGCGGGACCGCTGGGGAGAGAGGGGAACGGCGACGAGGGGGAGGACCCGACGCGGCGGCGAGGGTTTGGGTTCGGGAAGAGCTCCCGACCATGGGGAGGATGGGTCTGGGCATGGGGGAGGAGCGGAGAGAGAGGAGGGTCGAGGAGAGAGGTTCAGGGGGCCAGGGAAGGCCTATTTATAGGCGGGCGCCGGCTCACCGTTGACGCGATGCGCCGGTAAGCTCTGGGCTATCACCACAGGCTATGGGAGAGGAAAGAGACGAGCCAGGGGGCTTTGTGGACTTGGTCCAGACCCAGGGAGAGAGGAGAGAGAGGCGGGGGCGGGCGCACGTGTGCGGGCTCCGGTTGTCCGAGTTGCACGGTGCCGGTCACGTGTGCGGAGGCCGCCGGAGAGAGAAAAGGGAGGGGGCGGCAACCTGGCGCGCTGTGGTCACCGAGGCCGACAAGGGGGACAAGGTGGCGCGGCTCGCGGCTGTCAGAGCCGCCCGTTGGGCAGCGGCTACAGTGCGGGTGCGCACTGTAGCACGCTCCAGAGCGCGAGCTCTGCATGCCAAGGCATGTCCTTGGCATCTTCTGCGCGTCCACCCTTGTCCAGGGGATCCCAGAGATGGAAAATGGGGTCTAGGGCTTAGGGAGGCATCTGGAGGCCTTAGAGTAGGAAAAAAAATAGGAGGGAGAGGTAGAAATGGGGCTGTCTAGGGGGTAAAAGTGGGGTTTTCACCCACTTACCCATGGGCTATGGCCATGCCATTTTTGCTGGAGGTGAAAGGGGTCTAAGGGAGGCTGTGGTAAAAAGGGGAGGCCAAGGGTAAAAATGATTTGAGGTGAAAAAGTCATTTTTATATTTTTCTGGCAGAAAGTGTTTGATGATGATTAGGTGGATTAAATGAACCTAGATTAGCTTGATATTTGATAGGGTCAAGAGGTGTTGGAAAACAAGTGTGATCACCAAGTTTGAGACAGTTTGAAGAAAGTTCACAATGGGACTTAGGGAAAACCTAGAAATAGGTAGTATCTGATTTCAATAGATTCAAAGGGGTTAGGCTTTAACCCTTGATGCACCACTTAGTGTATCACCACTATTTGGCCATTAGAACATGCCCACAAAGTTTGAGGCCAAGGGAAGACACTTCACAATGTAAAGTTGTCAAAATTTGAATCTGGACAGAAATGGATTTGGGTTGGTTTGATGAAGCAAACCAACTTGTATTGGGATGAAACATCGCAAGATTATCACCTATGATGGTGTTGACTTGCTAGAATTTTCCTGGATTTTATTGAGAATATTTCTTATAGAAACATCCCAATAGTTCAATTTGAACAGAAAGGGTTTTGAGGGGTTTTGCCCATGTTATGATCAAGCCCTTCTGTTAAAACTCATATATATGGAAAATATATGTCCCCTGAGTTTCTCTAAATTTTCTCAAATATTTTCAAAGCATTTAAATAATTTTTCCTTAAGAAAAGCCATTTCTGGTCTTACGAAAAAGCCTTTAAATAAAATTTGAAAATAATCTTTTAAAAATAATATTTGGTGGTTTTGAGAAGTCATATATATAGTTGGTTTCAAATAAAGCATTTGGGAAGAAAAGATCCACCTGAAGTGAGGACTTGTAGTACAAACCTGAATTCAGGGGTTTTAGTAAACTTAAATTGAATAAATCCATTTTGGTGAAAATAAATTTTGATAAAAATAGTTTTGAGCTCTATTCACATGGCAAGATCATAGGGCAAGGAATTTGGATCAAGGATGAAGAAGGTGGAGAGGAGTAGAACCTAATAGTGCCAAACTTTATCACTCAAGCAATTCAAACAACCATTAATTCAACAAGCATGCACTAAAAAGTTCTAGTTGGCTCCAAATTTTGTAAAACCCAA
The DNA here is from genome assembly GCA_022496015.1 of Hordeum marinum. NCBI lineage: Eukaryota > Viridiplantae > Streptophyta > Magnoliopsida > Poales > Poaceae > Hordeum > Hordeum marinum. The sequence goes on along the minus strand of CM039673.1, from coordinate 52,808,777 downwards.
ACATACAATGTGCCTAAACACAGGTTGTGACAGATCTTCCCCCCTTACAAGAATCTCATCCCCGAGATTCCTAGGTTAAGCGCTAAAAAGATAAGGAAACCCCGATCTGAGATAATCTTCATGCTCCCAGGTTGCTTCCACTTCCGTGTGATTGCTCCACTGGACCTTGGAGTACTTGATAGTGCGGCTTCGGGTGCAGTGCTCAGCTTCATCCAAAATACAGATAGGCCTCTCACGATAAGTGAGATCTGGTTGAAGGTCGATGGCCTGATGGTTGATGTCCTTGTAGAAGTCGGGGCGGTTGGGAACTTGCAAACACTTACGAAGTTGTGACACGTGAAAGACGTTGTGCACATCTGACAGCTTGGAAGGTATCTCTAGCTGATAAGCAACTTCTCCTCGTCTTGCAGTGATATTGAAGGGTCCGATATATCTTGGCGCGAGCTTTCCCTTGACGTGAAAATGCTTGGTTCCCTTGAGAGGCGTGACGCGGAGGTAGACATAATCTCCAACATCGAGGTTCAGATCTTGGCGGTGAGAGTCAGCGTGGCTCTTCTGTCTTGACTTAGCGGTCTTGAGGCACTCACGGACGATTTGAACTTGCTCTTCGGCTTTGCGGAGGAAATCTGGTCCGAATATTAATCCTTCTCCGGTTTCCGACCAGTTGAGGGGAGTACGGCACTTGCGTCCATACAACACCTCAAACGGTGCCATATGAAGACCCGACTGATAGATGTTGTTGTAGGAGAACTCGGCGAAGGGCAAACAATCTTCCCATTTGGTTCCATACGCTAAAACACAAGCGTGGAGCATATCTTTGAGTATCTGATTTACTCGTTCCGTTTGCCCACCGGTCTGGGGGTGAAAAGCAGTGCTGAATGAGAGCTTGGTTCCCATCGCTTCTTGAAACTTCTTCCAGAACCATGAGGTGAACTGGGTTCCTCGGTCTGACACAATCTCCTTTGGAACTCCATGGAGACTCATAATCCTGTTGATGTAGAGACTTGCGAGTTGGCTTCCATCGTACGTCGTCTTGACGGGGATGAAGTGGGCTACCTTGGTCAGGTGATCAACAATGACCCAAATGGAGTCATGTCCCTTGCTTGACCTTGGTAAACGGGTGATAAAATCCATCCTGACTTTTTCCCACTTCCATTCAGGCACTTTGAGGGGTTGCAGTAGCCCAGCAGGTCGCTGATGCTCAGCCTTGACCCTCTGGCATATGTCACACTTACCCACGAATGTGCCTATCTCCCGTTTCATGCCATGCCACCAGAATCTAGTCTTGAGGTCTTGATACATCTTGGTTCCTCTAGGATGGATGGAATAGGGAGTGTCATGAGCCTCTTGCAAGATCAGGTTCTTGAGCTCTACTTTGTTGGGTGCGCAAATGCGATTCCCGAACCATACCACTCCTTGTTCATCCTTTGAGAATCCTGGGGCCTTGCCTGCCTTGATCTTTCTCTTGATGCCTTCAATGCTCTCATGTCCCTTCTAGGCTCCTTTGATATCATCCATCAAGGTAGGCTTCGCTTCGAGGTTGGCGAGAAATCCTGGTGCGACCAGTTCCAAGCCGAAGCTCTCAAGCTCTTCATACAAGGCTGGTAGCCTTTCCTTAATCATAGCATTCAAGGAACAAGTCTTTCTGCTCAAGGCATCAGCTACCACATTGGCTTTTCCGGGGTGGTATTGAACACTGAGGTCGTAGTCCTTGATCAACTCCAACCATCTTCGCTGCCTCATGTTCAATTCCCTCTGAGTGAAGATATACTTCAAACTCTTGTGGTCTGTGAATATCTCACATCGCTTCCCCAGAATGTAATGCCGCCATGTCTTCAAGGCATGAACCACTGCTGCCAACTCTAGATCATGAGTTGCGTAGTTCTCTTCATGAGGGCGTAGCTGTCTGGAAAGATACGCTACGACTCTGCCTTCTTGCATTAGAACACCTCCAAGTCCGGTTCTTGATGCATCATAGTAAATCACAAACTCCTTGTGAATATCGGGGGTGGCCAAAACAGGGGCTGTGGTCAATCTCTTCTTGAGCTCCTGGAAGCTTTCCTCTCACTTAGCGGTCCATACGAACTTCTAGTCCTTCTTCAAAAGCTGGGTCAAAGGACGAGCAATGCTTGAGAACCCTTCCACAAACTTGCGGTAATATCCCGCGAGTCCGAGGAAGCTCCTGACTTCCTTCACGGTGGTTGGGGTCTGCCATTCAGTCACGGCCTCAATCTTAGCAGGATCTACCGACAATCCTTCTGCAGTCAATACATGACCCAAGAATCCAACTTCATGCAGCCAGAACTCAGACTTACCGAACTTGGCATAAAGTTGGTGCTCTCGAAGCTTTTCTAGGACCAATCTCAAGTGCTCTTCATGCTCCTCTTCAGACTTGGAGAAGAAAAGGATGTCATCAATGAAGACAACAACGAACTTGTCTAGATACTCCATGAAGACTTTATTCATGAGGTACATGAAGTAGGTCGGGGCATTCGTTAATCCGAACGACATGACCATGTATTCATACAGGCCATACCGGGTCACAAATGCCGTCTTCGGGATGTCTTGGGGCCTGATCTTCAGCTGATAGTATCCCGACCTGAGGTCGATCTTGGAGAACACCTTGGCTCCATTCAACTGATCAAACAGGTCTTCGATCTTGGGGAGTGGGTACTTGTTCTTTATCGTGACCTCATTGAGAGAACGGTAATCGATGCAAAGTCTGATAGTCCCGTTCCTCTTTGACACAAATAGAACAGGCGATCCCCAAGGGGAGGCACTAGGGCAAATAAATCCTTTCCTGAGCTGCTCTGCTAGTTATTTCTTCAACTCAACCAACTCTTCGGATCCCATCCTATAGGCCTTCTTATAGATGGGCCTTGATCCGGGCATAAGCTCAATGATGAACTTGATGTCACGGTCAGGAGGCATTCCGGGCAGCTCATCAGGAAACACATCCGGGTATTCGCATACCACTGGCACTTGGTCTAACTCAGCTCCCGACAGGTAGTTAACCTGAGGGGCTTGAGTGGAGACTGGGTTGGGGACATACTTGACTTCCACACCTTGGCTGTTGGTCATGGTGACAGTCCTCTTGGCACAGTCTAACAGGCCTTGGTGCTTAGTCAACCAATTCATGCCAAGGATAACATCCAAGCCGGGTGAATCCAGGACTATAAGGTCTGCTAGGAAGTCTACCCCGTTGATGTCAATCTTCACTCCCTTACACCCTATCCCAGACTTCATAACTGAACCGGGGGTTTGTATCAGCATACGACTACCCAAGGATGTAGGCTCCATGCCACTCTCTAGTGCAAACTTTTGGGTGACAAAGGAATGCGAAGCCCCGCAATCAAATAATACTGTTGTTGGGGTTGAGTTGACGAGGAACATACTTAGTATGATGTCCGGGTCTTCCTGGGCTTCCTCTGCAGTGACGCGATTCACACAACCCTTGCCATTGTTGGGCTGATTGCGGGGAGCTAGGTTCCTTGGCGGTGCTCCACGGGCTTGACCTTGAGCTGGCACATTGGGGCGCGGTGCATCTGGCTTCTTGTTGGGGCACAACCTAGAGACGTGTCCTGGCTAACCACATCCAAAGCAAGTAAATTGCCCAGGGTTGTTGTTGAAGGTCCTGCCACCGTTGTTGTTATTGGGGTTGCTGTTGTAAGCTGGCCTGGGATTGGCATACTGCTGAGGCTGGTAGCTCGGACGAGGCGCAGGAGGTCTAGCCTGCTGCGGCTGATAGGTTGGCTTAGCTGGGGCTGGCTGCCATGGGCGAGGCTTCTGGTTGCTTGATCTTCCCTTGCTGATCATCTTGCGCTTGCGAGTGTCGTCGATGGCACGACGCTTGTCCTCCAGCATGAGGGCCTTGTTCACTAAGTCGAAGAAGGTTTGGCAGTCGCAGATGATGAGCTGATACTGTAGAACTTACTGAAGTCCTTCCATGAAGCGTTTCTTCTTGGCAGCCTCCGTGCTGACGTCATCTGGTGCATACCTTGACAGCAGGTTGAACTTCTGCAAATACTCCTTGGCAGAGCCACTTCCTTGCTTGAGCGCTCGGAATTCCCTTTACTTGATAGCCATAATCCCAGATGGAATATGGGCAGTGCAGAATCCTTCCTTGAAGTCGTTCCACGTGATAGCACGTTCTCCTTGCATGACCTTGAATCCATCCCACCAAGCTCTGGCGGTACCTCCGAGGCAGTGAGAGGCATAAAGGATCTTCTCACAATCCTCGTTGCAATTGACCAAAGCAAGGAGGTCCTCGATGGTGCGGATCCTGTCATCAGCATCCAATGGCTCAGCAGTCTCAGTGAAGGTCGGGGGCGAGTTCCTCATGAAGTCCGACAGCATGGAGCGTCCATTGCCGTTCCTACCTTGATGCTGGTTGTTCACGAGAGTCTGGGCCATCTGCTCGAGAGCAGCATTATTGGCCTGGCGCTCCTCCCGGAGAACTTGGAGAAACTAAGCTATGGTCATGTTCTCCAGCGGAGGTGGCGGCGGGGGAACGTCGCCTTGAGGCTACTCCTGGTGTTCTCGAGCGTGAGCAACCCCATCATCACCCTGTTGCTGGCTCGAGTTGCCGGCTTCGGGGTTGGTGAAGGAGTTGTTGCGGGTAGCAGTCACCATCCTGTTTGGAGCAGCCAAGTCAAACAACTGGGGTCGACAAGAGGGTAAGAAAATACGGCAAAGCGCACCTAAGGGGGTCGGTCGAGTGCAATTGTGTAGAAACAAAGGTCAAAAGACCAACAACATATATTAAGATAGACGATGTAGTCGCTTACATGTTGCATAAGGCAAAAGCATGACTTGCATCGGAACACAAACAACAAAACAAACAACAAACACACGTGGTTTCATATGAACCAATTCACGGACTCTACTACGCATGAGGGATACATGACTGATCCTACCCTAGGGGTTCTTGTACTCAGGTGGTGGAGTGCTCGGTCTCGTAGTCACGCTCCTCTGGGTCTTCCTCTGGCTCATCCTCAGAACGAGCATCGTTCCCGGTCGACGGGGTCGGGGAACGAGGAGGCCCATCCCGATGACGCTTTGCAGGCGGATCGGTGAAGAGCTCACGGTACTCCTTCGCACTCATGCGACGACTACGCGTGGGTGCATCACTGGCTGGGGGTACTCCTCCTCGATAAGCGACAACTGGTCGTCCCTCGGGGGCTCCATCCTTCTTGATCCTGTCTGGCTTCGTCTTGGCTTGCCGAAGTAGCTCTCGGGTGCGGTGAAATTCCTCACGGAGCTTCACGGACTCCTTCATCAAGTTGTGAACCAGACTATCAGCGAAGAGGCTGAAGTAGGTTTGGAACCTGAGCGGTGCACCATCTTCCTTGGTTGGAATCAGAGTCCAACTCTCGCCAAAGTCATCCTTCCTGAAGGGAAGGTAGCGAGTAGCTGGTTTGTTAGCCATCTCTGGAATGATGTCCCAAAGGTATAGGAGTGCCCTACGTGCAGCTGTCTCGATGGCAAGTATCATAGTCTCCATCCATGGTCCTTCAAAGAACCAACTAGTCGGGGAGTCGTTTTCCTCCACGACCACATCCACGTGGTACTCCTTCGTGACGGCATTTACCCAGTGCTCGTGGTAGAGGAAAAGGGGTGGTTGGCAAAACTGGCACTTCTCCAGGATGTTCCCAAGGAGTAAGGGAAAGCCGGATGTCAGGAAGGCTTCAGGTATGGCGGCCATCTACAAAGGTTTGAAAGGAGGAGAGTCAGCAAGGTGTTGTGTGAAGCATAGGAGAGATAAACAGTGCATAACTTCCTAAGTTCCAAAGCTAGGTGTAGTTTTGAAAATGACTTTTATCCTACTAACGTCCATGCTAACTAAGGGCTTCCTACAGTCAGGATGGCTCTGATACCAGCTCTGTGGGTACCCCGACTCATAAGTCAAGATCACCGAATGCACGTGTACAGTGATCCCAGAGATCAATGCTAACTGAACACACAGAAGCTGAATAAAAGAGTCTTACATCCATATTAAGCGTCTTACACAAATGGTGACCATGGAGGTCGTAGTCTTACAAGGATAGGGCCACACAGGCCAACCACTTAGTCTAGAACAAGCAGCGGAAATCTTCGTCAAAAGTGTGAACCCACGCCATCCGCCTTAACCTACAAGCATTCTGACTGGGAAGCGTCCTAGTTCGCATGTTCGTCTCCAACGAATTCTTCAACATACTCCTGTTCTTCCATGCCTGTCCAATTAAATAACTAGTGGCAAGCCAATGAGTACTTTGAATGTACTCGTAAGCAACCCAAGAGTGGAACGAGGCAATAATGATGCATGATATAACACTATAGGCAATTTGCGGAAAGCTGATTTTGTATGCAAGTGACATGATCAAGTAATAGTAAGCATGCATCAACACTAACCAAGTATTCAAGATAACACATTGTCGATACCATCACGGGTATCAGTTGAACAAATCATGTTCACGCTAAGTTAACAGACTTAGTTCATTCTCATGCCAAGTCATCGGACTTGACTCGTGTGACCCCTTGTCACTAACACACCCATACTCACACCAATGTTTCACGAAAACATCAGGACGTAGTTTAAGCAGCACCACCCAATTGTCCATGACCGCGGACGCGGCTATTTGAAATTTTTTACACTCTGCAGAGGTTGCACACTTTACCCACAAGACTCGGGGAACTTCCGTGTCATCCACGACTCGCGGTATTTAACATACCCAAGGTAAGCACCCGAACAATGCCTTTCCCCTAGCAATACTAAACAAAGAGTCCACTCGATTGGTACACAGCCCTCATGATGTACATCACACGAGCCTCGCTCTAACCGTACCATCCATGAGGGGACCAACGGTGTGCCCGGTGCCTGTAAAGACAACGCATGATCGTACATACCAGTACGACCCCGTATCGAGAGTGACCACGCCACTCCCGCCACTAGTAATGCAGGCTCCTTGCCTGTACCCACCAAGGTAATCAACAAAGCCTCGTCCCATAAGGGGTATCGTGCTCGTGCATGTAATGTTGGGACGGTCGACAAATCTTAAATCTAATCTGTTTTCGAACACACACACACACTCACTTGTTCCGGTACACCACTTCTTTCTCAAGTGGTCACCCAACTCATCATTATCTCCCTCGGGCATTAGTGGCACCCGACGGGGTTTTAGAAAGAGTATTGAAAACACACCCCTCTCGGTATCATCATGCATAAGTCCCATCCCACTTTGCGTAGCATCTTCCAGCAACCTATCTACTCCCACCCGCACAACCCTCATAAGGTGGTAGGGTCGTGCCCGATGCATGTATCAACGGAAAGTACTGGAGGCATCCCACCGAAGGGGAAACCCCACAACATAAGATCGATATGCCAGAAATAAAGTGCTATATGACATGCAATGGAAATACTTTCTTGATTTGGTCAAAGGGTTGCTTGCCTGGCTCAACAAAGTCTCCGGGGTCTTCGAAGTCTTTGAGTCCAACTTCTCCATCAACGACGCAATCTATCGTCGTGAAATAACGGTAATAAATAAACAAGCATGCAAACAAAGCACTCAAACTATTCAACAAAAATGCTCACCTACTCCGTTAAATACTACAAACTACTATAAAAAAAATTATCTACGGTTTTATAGTCATAAAGGTTTTTAAAACTATTTAAAACAAAGGCTAAAAATGCCCAAAAGAGGTTTTAAAATAAATCAGAAGATAAAAGTTTTCCAATAAATTATACCAACGACACTATTAAATTCTATACAATATTTCAAGATTTATGGTGGAAAAATATTGGACATTGGATTATTAAATCTCCCTGTGGAATTTTTGGAAAATTAACAGAAAAAGAAAAAGACAGAAGCCACTGTGCCCTCGGGCCAGGACCCAGCAGCAGACCGACCCACAGGGGAAATCCGGCCCAGGCACGGTGCCGGGCGCGGCAGGTTTAATCTTTTAAACCTGCCCGCGGGCCCGGCTGGTCAGAGAGAGAGAGAAGGGGGCGAGTGGATGACAGCGGGGGCCCGCTTGTCATCCCTCTCCTCGCGACGGCCGGAGCAAGGGCTCACTGGAGGAGGGGTTTCCGGCCATGGTGATGGAGGCGGAGGGCACCAGCATGACGAGTGGCTCGCCGCCAACTGGTGGGTGGTCGCGGGACCGCTGAGGAGAGAGGGGAACAGCGACGAGGGGGAGGACCCGACGCGGCGGCGAGGGTTTGGGTTCGGGAAGAGCTCCCGACCATGGGGAGGATGGGTCTGGGCACAGGGGAGGAGCGGAGAGAGAGGAGGGTCGAGGAGAGAGGCTCAGGGGGCCAGGGAAGGCCTATTTATAGGCGTGCGCTGGCTCACCATTGACGCGATGCGCCGGTAAGCTCTGGGCTATCGCCACAGGCTATGGGAGAGGAAAGAGACGAGCCAGGGGGCTTTGTGGACTTGGTCCAGACCCAGGGAGAGAGGAGAGAGAGGCGGGGGCGGGCGCACGTGTGCGGGCTCCGGTTGGCCGAGCTGCACGGCGCCGGTCACGCGTGCGGAGGCCGTCGGAGAGAGATAAGGGAGGGGGCGGCAACCTGGCGCGCTGTGGTCACCGAGGCCGACAAGGGGGACAAGGTGGCGCGGCTCGCGGCTGTCAGAGCCGCCCGTTAGGCAGCGGCTACAATGCGGGTGCGCATTGTAGCGCGCTCCAGAGCGCGAGCTCTGCATGCCAAGGTATGCCCGTGGCATCTTCTGTGCGTCCACCCTTGTCTAGGGGATCCTAGAGAAGGAAAATGTGGTCTAGGGCTTAGGGAGGCATCTGGAGGCCTTAGAGTAGGAAAAAAAATAGGAGGGAGAGGTAGAAATGGGGCTATCCAGGGGGTAAAAGTGGGGTTTTCACCCACTTACCCATGGGCTATGGCGATGCCATTTTTACTGGAGGTGAAAAGGGTCTAAGGGAGGCTGTGATAAAAAGGGGAGGCCAAGGGTAAAAGGATTTGAGGTGAAAAAGTCATTTTTATTTTTCTGGCAGAAAGTGTTTGATGATGATTAGGTGGATTAAATGAACCTAGATTAGCTTGATATTTGATAGGGTCAAGGGGTGTTGGAAAACAAGTGTGATCACCAAGTTTGAGACGGTTTGAAGAAAGTTCACAATGGGACTTAGGGAAAACCTAGAAATAGGCAGTATCTGATTCCAATAGATTCAAAGGGGTTAGGCTTTAACCCTTGATGCACCACTTAGTGGATCACCACTATTTGGCCATTAGAACATGCCCACAAAGTTTGAGGCCAAGGGAAGACACTTCACAATGTAAAGTTGTCAAAATTTGAATCTGGACAGAAATGGATTTGGGTTGGTTTGATGAAGCAAACAAACTTGGATTGGGATGAAGCAAACCAAGTTGGCTCTAAATTTTGTAAAACCCAAACATACAATGTGCCTAAACACAGGGTGTGACACGATGGTCCTGCGGGTTCGAGAACTATGTAGACACGACCGAGACACCTCTACGGTTGATATCCAATAGCGGGACCTGGATGCCCATATTGATTCCTACATATTCTACGAAGATCTTTATCGGTCGAACCTCTATGTCAAGGATTCAGCTAATCCCATATGCTACTCCCTTTGTTCTTCGGTATGTTACTTGCCTGAGATTCGATCATCGGCATCTCCATACCTAGTTCAATCTCATTACCAGAAAGTCTCTTTACTCGTTCTGTAATACAAGATCCTGTGGCTAACACTTAGTCACATTGCTTGCAAGGCTTATTGTGATGTTGTATTTCCGAGTGGGCCCTGAGATACCTCTCCGTCACACGGAGTAAGAAATCCCAGTCTTGATCCATGCCAACCCAACAGACACCCTCGGAGATACCTGTAGAGCACCTTTATAGTCACCCAGTTACGTTGTGACGTTTGATACACACAAGGCACTTCTCCGGTGTCAGTGAGTTGCATGATCTCATGGTCATAGGAACAGATACTTGACATGCAGAAAACAGTAGCAATAAACTGACACAATCATATGCTATGTTTATAGTTTGGGTGTTGTCCATCACATCATTCTCCTAATGATGTGATCCCGTTATCAAAGGACATCTCATGTCCATTGGTCGGAAACCTTAACCATCTTTGATCAACGAGCTAGTCTGTTAGAGGCATACTAGGGACATGGTGTTGTCTATATATCTAGACATGTATCTGAGTTTCTGATCAATACAATTCTCGCATGGATAATAAACGATTATCATGAACAAGGAAATATGATAATAACTAATTTATTATTACCTCTAGGGAATATTTCCAACATCTCGGAGGGGATCTCGCCCCTCCGCCACTATGTAGGCTGAGGACTAGAGGGGAAACCCTCCTCCCATATAGGGGTGAGGTCAAGGAAGAAGAAGAAGGAGTGGGGCTCTCCCCCTCTCTCCCGGTGGAACCGGAATGCCGTCGGGGCCATCATCGTGATGGTGATCTACTCCAACAACTCCATCATTGCTACTTCTCGAGCTGGCGTTGGTTTTTCCCTTGATGAGAAAAGGGTGATGCAGCAAAGTAGAGATAAGTATTTCCCTCAGTTTCAGAACCAAGGTATCAATAAAGTAGGAGTCTCAAGACGCGGGACCAAGAAACCTGCACAAACACAAACAAACTTGCACCCAACGCGATAAAGGGGTTGTCAATCCCTTCATGATTACTTGCAAGGTGAGATCTGATAGTGATAATGAGTAAATATAAATAAGTAAATAAAATTGCAGCAAGGCATTTATGGTGTTTTTATGTTTATATCTGAATATATAATATGTAAAATAGACCCGGGGGCCATAGTGTTCACTAGAGGCTTCTCTCATGATAGCAAGTATTACGGTGGGTGAACAAATTACTGTTGAGCAATTGATAGAATCACACAAATTCATGATGATATCTAAGGCAATGATCATACATATAGGCATCACGTCCGAGACAAGTAAACCGATACTATCTGCATCTACTACTATTACTCCACACATCGACCGCTATCCAGCATGCATCTAGTGTATTAAGTTCATAACAAACGGAGTAACGCTTTAAGCAAGATGACATGATGTAGAAAGATAAACTCATGCAATATGATATAAACCCCATCTTTTTACCCTTGATGGCAACCATACGATACGTGCCTCGCTACCCCTTCTATCACTAGGTGAGGACACCGCACGGTATGAACCCAAAACCAAGCACTTCTCCCATTGCAAGAATCATAGATCAAGTTGGCCAAACGAAACCCATAACTCGAAGAGACTTACAAGGATATGAAATCATGCATATAAGAAACCAGAGGAGACTCAAATAATATTCATAGATAATCTGATCATAAATCCACAATTCATCGGATCTCAACAAACACACCGCAAAAGAGTATTACATCGGATAGATCACCATGAAGATCATGGAGAACTTTGTATTGAAGATCAAAGAGAGAGAAGAAGCCATCTAGCTACTAGCTATGGACCCGAAGGTCTGATGTGAACTACTCACGCATCACCGGAGAGGCAATGGTGTTGATGAAGATGGCCATCGAAGATGGATTCCCCTCCGGCAGGATGCCGGAACGGTCTCCCGATTGGTTTTTGGTGGTTCTGGAGGCTTGCAGCGGTGGAACTTGCGATCTAGGTCTATTTCTGAGGGTTTTGGTATTTATAAGACCGTATGGCGGCGGAAACAAGTGAAGATAGGCCATGAGGAGGTCACGAGCCCCCTAGCCGCGGCCTAGGGGGGGCGCCTCCCAGGCTCGTGGCTCCATCGGCCCACATCTCTAGTATTTTTTCCTTCAGGTATTTTTGATATTTTCCATAAAAAATCACGGCGAAAGTTTTATTCCATTTGGACTCCGTTTGATATTCCTATCTGACAAAGTTCAAAAACACAGAAAAAACAGGAATTGGCACTAGGCACTGAGTTAATAGGTTAGTCGCAAAAAATGATATAAAATAGCATATTCATTCATATAAAACATACAAAGTTGATAATATAATAGCATGGAACAATAAAAAATTATAGATATGTTGGAGACGTATCAAGTATCCCCAAGCTTAACTCCTGCTCGTCCTCGAGTAAGGAAGTGATAAAGACCGAATTTTTGATGTGGAATGCTACCTAACATATTTGTTTTATGTAATCTCTTTATTGTGGCATGAATGTTCAGATCCATAAGATTCAAAACAATAGTTTAATATTGACATGAAAACAATAATACTTCAAGCATAATAGCAAAGTGATCATAAACTTTTGAAATAACAAGGCCAAAGAAAGTTATCCCTACAAAATCATATAGTCTGGCCACACAACGAATTTTCAGATCCATCATCCCCACACAACGTATTTAAATCATGCACAACCTCGGTATTGGCCAAGTAATTGTTTTCGCACTCTTATTTTCTCAAACTTTTTTCAACTCTCACGCAATACATGATCTTGAGCCATGGATATAGCTCTATAGGTGGAATAGAGTGTGGTGGAGGTTGTGAGGCAAAAAGGAGGAGATGGTCACATCGACTTGGCGTATCAATAGGCTATGAAGATGCCCATCAATAGATATCAATGTGAATGAGTAGGGATTGCCATGAAACGGATGCACTAGAGCTATAAGTGTATGAAAGCTCAAAAATGAAAAGTAGTGGGTGTGCACCCAACTTGCTTGCTCACGAAGACCTAGGGCAATTTGAGGAACCCATCATTGGAATATACAAGACAAGTTACATAATGAAAATTCCCACTAGCATATGAAAGTGACAAAACAAGAGACTCTCCGTCATGAAGAACATGGTGCTATTTTGAAGCACAAGTGTGGAAAAATATAGTAGCATTGTTCCTTCTCTCTTTCTCTAATTTTTTTGTTTGGGCTCTTTGGCCTCTTTTTTTATTTTTTTATTTGGTGGGCATCTTTGGCCTCTTTTATTTCCTCACATGGGACAATGCTCTAATAATGATGATCATCACACCTTTATTTACTTACAACTCGATACTTAGAACAATAGTGACTCTATATGAATGAAAGTGATGGCACATGTCATGCGACGGAACTGTGAAAGTTGCATGGCAATATATCTCGGAATGGCTATGAAAATGCCATAATAGGTAAGTATTGTGGCTGTTTTGAGGAAGGTATATGGTGGGTTTGTGCACCGGAAAAAGTTGTGCGACACTAGAGAGGCTAGCAATAGTGGAAGGTGAAAGTGCATCTATAACATGGACTCACATTAGTCATGAAGAACTCATATACTTGTTGCAAAAGTTTAATTAGTAATCGAAACAAAGTGCTAAACGCATACTCCTAGGGGAAGGGTTGGTAGTAGTTAACCATCGCGCGATCTCGACCTCTACACAAAGGATGACAATCAATAAATCAATTATGCTCCAACTTCCTAACATAGCGGTTCACCATACATGCATGCTACGGGAATCACTAACCTTAACACAAGTATTCCTAGATTCACAACACCCTACTAACATAACTCTAATATTACCATATCCATATCTCAAAACTAATCATGAGGAATCAAACTTCTCTTACTAATCAATGCACTTTAATATGAAAGTTTTTATTATATCCTCTTTGAATGCCTATCATATTTAGGACTAATTTCATAACACACGCCAATTACCAAGTTACTTAGAGAGAGAGAGAGAACTCTCAAAATGATATAAGTGAAGATTAGAGAGTTTTTATTTCTACAAAATATGACATTGCCGTGCTCTACAAATATTTAAGTGAAGCACTAGAGCAAAATTATCTAGCTCAAAAGATATAAGTGAAGCACATGGGAGCAAAATTACTACGCTCAAAAGATATAAGTGAAGTACATGGGAGCAAAATTACCAATCTCAAAAGATATATGTGAGGCACATGGGAGCAAAATTACCAATCTCAAAAGATATAAGTGAAGCACATGTGAACAAAATCATCAAGCTCAAAAGATATAAGTGAAGCACATGTGAGCTAAATTGCCTAACTCAAAAGATATAAGTGAAGCTCATTGAGTATTCTAACAAATTTACGATAAGTGCATGTACCTCTCAAAAGGTGTGCAGCAAGGATGATTGTGATAAAACAAAAAGCAAAGACTCCTATAACACACGACACTCCAAGCAAAACACATATTATGTGGTGAATAAAAATATAGCTCCAAGTAACGTTACCGATGGATTGAAGACGAAAGAGGGGATGCCTTCCCAGGGCATCCCCAAGCTTAGGCTTTTTGGTGTCCTTGAATTTGGCTTGGGATGCCTTGGGAATCCCCAAGCTTAGGCTCTTTCCACTCTTTACTCCATTGTCCATAAGAACATCACCCAAAACTTGAAAACTTCACAACACAAAAGTTAAATAGAAACACGTGATAGCATTTGCATAAGAAAACAAACCACCAAATTTTTAGGTACTGTAGTGTTAGTGCATCTAGTGCCCCTTAGTGATTTTGGTGTGTTGAAGACTTATAGGTTAAGAGACTAATGTGTTCGTGAGTGTACACAGGCTCTATAAGTCGATGAGGAGTTTGATACAAACGGAGATTACCGACCCCTAAAAATGAATGTCTTCAACTGAAGACTTTGGTGAAGTCTTGAAGACTTTGCTGAAGACTTTATACTGAAGAAATCGGTGGACCTTGAAGAAATGAACGAGGACTATGAAACGTGAAGACTTTGTTTTTATAGTTTCATTTCCTTTTTCTTGAGTCATAGGAACCACCGCACTGTTAAAGGGGGCTGAGGTAATACTAAGGAATATTTCCAACTGATGCTCAACTCCAATATCCTCAACCTACACATCCTTATGAGTGAAGCCTTTGGAAATCTCTCATAGCTCAGTCAAGTTCTTCAGTGACAGAGACAAAGTTCTTCTGGTTTCTGAGGAAATTGTTCTGACTGAGGAGTTAGCAATTTGCCAGTGCGAATTACCTACAAGTGAGGAACGTGATATGTCTGAGGACTTTCGCTGTTCGAAAATCCGACCGTTGCTGTGCTTAGCGCCAGCTGTCCCCAAACATTCCTATCCACATAACGGCCATATCATTGGGGGCATTAATGTCATATCATGTCTAGATGCGCCCCCAGCAATAAATAGCCACCCCCACAACCACTAGCTGGTTGGCTGCTCAGAGAGAGAACTGACACTTGTCATTTGAGAGCATCCCATCCTCCGAGGGCTTTTGTCCGAAAGTGAGGAAAAACCCAAAATCAAACCACCAACCCAAAGTGATTGAGCATCACTGAAGAAATTCCTGTGTGTAACCGACGCTTGTTACCTTTGAGGACTGTGTATGCTCCAGACGGTTAGGCATCATGGTCTAGTGTATCCTGCAGTCAATTGGGGATCACTGGTCTAGAGCATCCAGTAGTAAATTGTGGATCGCCGGGTGACCAGTTTGTGAGGATTTTGGAAGTCTGCCCTGAAGACTTACCACGAGTGTTGAGAGAGGACTGTGTGACCTTAGCTCAAGGAGATTACGGTAAGGACTGTGTGTCCTGGGACTGTGTGTCCTCTGGTTTAACTACCAGGCCGCTCCAAACCAGACGTACGACTGTCACAACAGTTGGAACTGGGTCATCAAATCATTGTCTTCATCAGGCTACCTGGTTCTATTTCCTAACTCACCTATTCCTCATTTACATGTTGATGAAATTGATCTCTACTTCTTAAAGAATTTGACTGAAGACTTTCACAAATTCCTCACCTCAAATTCTTCAAGTTACCTTGTTCATCACCACTTATCCTGTATCACGCTGCTCATAACGTGTGCATGTTTTAGTTCATCATGATGCCTATGCTACTGCAATGAATTCCACGCACTGAGTACTTATTCCACTGTTAGTTATTCATCACATTTCAAATTCCTCAAAGTTGAAATTCCTCAAGGGATGAATTTATAAAAATCGTCTATTCACCCCCCCTCTAGCCGATATAACGCACTTTCAATTGGTATTAGAGCAGGTACTCCCTATCTCTGTGTGATTTTGGTTGAACCACCTGGAGTTTTAGTTATGTTGACTGCAGGTATGATCAAGGTTTCTGCGGGGTGTCCTACCTTCGATGGGACGGACTACCCCTACTGGAAAAACAAGATGCGTATGCATCTCAAAGCTATTGACAACAATCTCTGGTACGTTGTGGAAAATGCTGTGCCCTCTGTCGCTCCCACTGTTACAGCTGCTGATGTGAAGAGATTCAAGCAACTTGACTCTCAAGCGAAGAATATCATCTGTGGCCATCTGAGCAAAGGTCAGTATGGCAGAGTGAGTGCTTTGGAGACTGCGATGCTTATCTGGGACAGGCTATCCAAGGTGAATGAAGGTGTCTCCACTCAACGTGACTCTCGTGTGGATGTTCTTCACAATTTCTTCAACCGCTTCAAGAGGCTTGACAATGAAAATGTTTAGCAAACGTTTGATTGCCTCACCGATATTTCGCATGAACTTCAAGCACTGGGTGCCACTGATATCACTGACCATGAAGTGGTGAAGAAACTGTTAAGATCGCTAGATTCCTCATTTGATACTTTGGTCTGATGATTCAAGAACGTGGAGATTTCAAAGCTCTTGATCCAGCTGATATTCTTGAAAAACTCAATACTCATGAATTCCAACAAGCTGAGAAGAGAGACCTCTACGGACCAAGCTATGGAAGATCTCGTGCTCTGAAGGCAAGAGCAATTTCCTCATTTGAAGAAGAAGATTCTGATAGCAGCCTTGGAGATCCTGAAGAACTAAGTCAGGAACTAGCTATGCTTGTGAAGAAATTCCAGAAGTTCTCAAGAAGAGGTGGATTTGGAAAGTCATCAAGAAGTAGTTTGAGGAAATCAGATTCCTCAGAAGATTACAAGAAAAGAACATGCCATCGATGCAAGAAACCAGGCCACTTTATCTCTGACTATCCTCTATGGGAAAAAGACTCAAAGAAGAAGAAGAAATACAAAGATGATAGTTCTGATGACTTGAAGAAAAATAAGAAATCTTCAAGTCCTCATCTGCAAAATCCTCATCTTCAAAGTCCTCAAGACACAAGAAGAATGGTTCCAGAAAGGCTCGAGCATTCATCGGCAAAGAAATGGATTCTGAGGAAGAATCTGAAGAATATGATGAAGAAGAAGACTCTGAAGAAGAATCAGAATCTGGTGTTGCTAGTCTTGCTCTTGCTACTGCCTTCGCCAACAAGTCTTTCTTCAATGCTGATGAATCTGACTGCTCCAACGATTCTGATGTCTGCAATGATGACTACGCTCCCACCTATTGCTTCATGGCAAAAGGTTCAAAGGTACAAAAACATCATTCCTCATCTGAATCAAGCGAAGGAGAATCTGATGAATATGTGAAACCTAGCTATGCTAAACTTGTTAAGCTTGCCACTAAACAACAAAGTGCACTTGAAAAGCTTCAGAAGATGCTAGACAAAAGCGATGATCTGTTAAATCGTGAAGTGGATCATACTCAAACTTTGTCCGTCGATCTCAAAAATCTTCAGACAATGTATGATAACCTACAGAGTCATCATAATGACCTCTCAGCCGATCATGGGAAGCTTTCTTATGAATTTCTTCAGAGAAAGCAAGATCTTGAGAAACTAAAGGTGTCACATGAGGATCTCCAAAGGGAAAATGATTCCTTACTGGCTCAACAGATCAGTACCGCTCAGGAAGAATTTGTCCCACCTTGTTTGAAATGCATCGAACGTGAAACTGCAAATTCTTCACCTGAATGTTCAAATGCTTTTGTTACTGCAAATTCTTCAACTATTCTAGTGGTTTCAAATTCCTCATCCGAGGATACCACAAGTATCACTGATGAAAATGCAGGGTTGAGGGAATTGTATGTGACAGGCATATAGAAAAGTCTCAAAGGGCATCAAACCCTTTGCGATGTCCTCAAAAAGCAGATCCTGAACAAGAACCCTAGAAAAGAGGGTATTGCCTTTGTGAGGAAACTTAACGCCGATGGTTCATACTGGACACCTGAGCAGTATCCCAAAACCTCATGGGTTGCTGCAAAAGGCACTCCTGTAGATCCATCTACTTTATCAGGCTTTACATGTGAAACTTCATATTTCTCTGATGATTCGCTTGACTATAACTTCAAATTCTTCAAAACTCAGAAAAGTGAAGTATTTGCTAGATTTGTTGGAACTAATTGCAGGAATGGCTCTCCATTGAAGAAAATCTGGGTTCCCAAGAGCTACCTACAAAATATTCAAGTGAATGTCCTCACGACACCACTGGTGAAGAAAAGGAACTTCAGATCAAATTCCTCAAGTGGACCAAATTCCTCAAATCGTCAAAATCATCATTCTCATGCTAATGCGTCTGTTTCGCAGGGAAAACCTAAGAGCTATGAATATATGCATCATTCTTCAAACCGTTATGTTCATAAATCTTCCAAGAATTTCTCTGCTTATTCATATCAATACTCTAACCCTCGACCTGTGAAACGGAGTGCACTTGCGTCAATGCCTTCCTTCTCTTATGGTGCTCGCAGGATGATGAACTCTTTGCCACCCCTTGAGATGTGGGTGGTGAAGAAATCAAACTAATCATTTATTGCAGGGTCAGGTCTCCAGATGAATTTGAACATCTGATGAACTTGTTGGAGAGCTGAAGAAATGCTTGATAGGACGCAAGCTAATCATGATGAAATGAATTCCTCATTTCTCACGTCCTCACATTGCTTGCTATATTGTGTGATGAAATTCTATCTGATGAAATTGATGTCATATTCTTCACTCTGAAGCATATCAATTCGTAAGTTGTACTTATTCATCTACAGGATGATACTCCAAAAGCTACTGAGTGGGTCCTCGATAGTGGATGCACAAACCACATGACTGGTGACAAAAGTCTTCTGATGAATCTGCCACTCGCTCCATCTCATCTGAAGCATATCACTTATGCTGACAAAGGAAAAAGCAAGGTATTGGGACTTGGTAAGGTTGCTATCTCAAAAGACCGAACCATGGATAAAGTAATGCTCGTCGAATCCCTTGGGTTTAACCTCATGTCTGTCTCAATGCTTTGTGATCTTGATATGGTTGTGGTATTTGGAAAACATTGTTGTGTTGTCATCATGGAATCTGACAATTCCAAAGTCTTCGAAGGCTTTAGGAGAGGAGATTTGTATATTGTTGATTTCTCTACAGGACCTCAGCCTGCCATATGCCTACTTGCAAAGTCCTCAGAAGGCTGGTTGTGGCATCGACGACTTGGTCATGCGGGTATGAGGAACTTGCACATGCTCGTGAAGAAGAAGCATGTCATTGGCATTGAAGGCGTCAAATTCCTCAAGGATCACCTTTGTGTGGCTTGTGAATATGGAAAGATGACCAGATCCAAGCATCCCTCGAAGACAATCATGACCACTACTCGTCCCTTTGAATTACTTCATATGGATTTCTTTGGTCCCACTCACTATTCTGTACTAACAATGCTTCAAGTTTGTATGGATTTGTGATTGTAGATGATTACTCATGCTACACATGGGTGCATATCATTCTGTACAAAAATGAAGTACATGATGTCTTCAGACGATTTGCTTCAAGGGCCTCCACCAACTTTGGCGTCAAGATCAAGCATATCAGGAGTGATAATGGGACTGAGTTCAAGAACACGAAGCTTGATGAATATCTTGATGAAGTTGGTATTACTCATGAATTATCTACCCTTACACTCCTCAGCAGAATGGCGTTGTGGAAAGAAAGAACAGGACTCTCGTCGTAATGGCTCGAACCATGCTTGATGAATACAAGACTCCTCGTCGCTTCTGGCCTGAAGCAATCGACACTGCATGCCACATCATCAACAGAGTATATCTTCACAAATTCCTCAAGAAAACCTCATACGAGCTCATGACAGGCAATAAACCCAATGTAAGTTATCTCAAAGTCTTTGGTGCAAAATGTTGGATCAGAGATCCTCATCACAATTCTAAATTTGCACCGAAAGCACATGAAGGTTTCATGCTTGGTTATGGAAAGGACTCGCACACCTACAAAGTCTTCAACACATATCATCACAAGGTTGTTGAAACTGTAGATGTGCGGTTCGATGAAACTAATGGCTCGCAAAGAGAGCACCTACCTTCTATGATAGATGAACAGACTCCTGAGGAAATCATCAAGCTAAAGGCAACTGAAGATGTTATTCCCACTGAAGAAATCATCCCAGATGGTGAAGACTCTCATGCAAGGATTCCTGAAGAAAGTGGTGCTGATGAAAGTCCTCAGACAACTCAATCTGCACATCCAAGAGTAGCAAATGAAGTTCAGATTGACAAAATCATCGACAGCATAAATGCACCAGGTCCTCTCACACGCTCTAGGGATTCTCACTTAACTAACTTTTGTGGGCACTTTGCTTTTGTCTCTATCATAGAGCCCACCAAAGTTGATGAAGCATTCAAGTATCCAGAGTGGATTCAAGCTATGCAAGAGGAATTGCATCAATTCAAGCTCAACAACGTATGGGAACTTGTCAAGCGACCAGATCCTCGCAAACATAACATCATAGGTACCAAGTGGATCTACCGCAACAAGCAAGATGAAAAGGGCCTTGTGGTGAGAAATAAGGCTTGACTGGTAGCTCAAGGCTACACACAAGTTGAAGGAATTGACTTCGATGAAACTTTTGCACCTGTTGCTAGACTAGAGGCTATTCGAATACTCCTTGCTTACGCTAATCATCACAATATCATCTTATATCAAATGGATGTGAAAAGTGCATTCCTCAATGGTAAGATTGAGGAAGAAGTATATGTTGCTCAACCCCCAGGTTTTGAGGATCCTAAGCATCCTGACAAAGTCTTCAGACTCAACAAAGCTCTCTATGGCCTCAAGCAGGCCCCACGAGCGTGGTATGACACTCTGAAGGAATTCCTCATGAAGAAAGGCTTCAAACCCGGTTCACTCGATCCAAATCTTTTCACAAAATCCTATGACAGTGAATTATTCATCTGTCAAATATATGTTGATGACATGATCTTTGGATGTACTGACAAACGCTACAGTGATGAATTTGCCTATATGATGAGTGAAGAATATCAAATGTCTATGATGGGAGAATTGAAATTCTTCTTAGGTCTTCAAATTCGTCAGCAAGACAATGGCATCTTCATATCACAAGAGAAATACCTCAAAGATGTTCTGAGGAAATTCGACATGCAAGATTGCAAAGGCGTCAAAACTCGCATGCCGTCAAAAGGACACCTCTGCACTGACAAAAATGGTGAAGATTTCGATCAGAAGGTATACCGCTCCACGATTGGCTCTTTATTGTATCTATATGCATCTAGGCCTGATATAATGCGTGTTTGCATGTGTGCTCGATTCCAAGCAACACCGAAGGAATCACACCATAAGGCTGTGAAACATATTCTTCGATACTAAGCTCACACTCCAACGCTAGGATTATGGTATCCCAACGGCTCAAATCTTCACCTCATCGGATACTCTGATGTTGACTATGCTGGATATCGTGTGGATCGCAAGTCAACCTCAGGAACATGTCATTTCCTCGGACGATCATTAGTATGTTGGTCCTCAAAGAAGCAGAACTGCGTGTCGCTCTCTACTGCAGAAGCAGAGTACATTGCTGCTGGCTCATGTTGTGCTCAGTTAATATGGATGAAGCAAACCCTCAAGGACTACGACATCAAGTTGAAGAATGTGCCACTCTACTGTGACAACGAAAGCGCCATCAAAATAGCGTACAGCCCAGTTCAGCACTCCAAGACCAAGCACATGGAGATTCGTCATCATTTTCTTCGAGAACATGTACTCAAGGGCGACATCTTTGTCAACCACATTCCCACTGAAGAACAACTGGCTGACATCTTCACAAAGCCCTTGGATGAAAAGAGATTTTGCAAGTTGCGGTGTGAGCTAAATATCTTAGAATCTTCAAATGTTCTTTGAAAAAGAACACACATCCTAACACTTAGGCAAAATTGATGACTTAGATGTGCAACACACGAAGTAACGTTTTTCTTCAAAACTATGAAGAATAACTCTCTAAGTGTGAAGAAATCAATGAAGAATTTGATTCTTAGAACCCTACGACAATTGTACGCGGTGTCTGAAATCATCATTCTTATACGGTGGGTAACGCCACCAACCAAAAGTTGAGTTTCTTCAAAGTTGATTTTTTCATCATTTGCAAATTCTTCGAATGTTTTCAAATTCCTCAACTTTTCAAATTATTCAAAACTTTGAGACTTATTATCATTTGACTATAAGTATCTATGAGTTTTTCAATGTCCTCAACAACATTCACTTATTGCTAAATTCTTCTCAGTTGGTTTTCATCTAAGTGAATGTGATCGGACCCTATACCTCATCTATGCTAAACTCAACCCAGTCTGTTCTAAAATTCTTCATATGCGTTCTACTTTGAAACTTGGTCAAAGTCTTCACTGTGTCCTTGACAGCTGAAGAATTTGCGAACGGAAACTTTAAAACTTCTCTTCCGAAATTTTCGGCGGTTCCCGCTCAAACCGTTCCTATTCCAGCGACTAGATAACCCACGATCCCCCCATATCTCCACTACTCAGAACGTGGGTGAGACCTATCACAAGGAGAGCAAGAGTCAAGGGTAAATCTATCCAAAGTCCTCAGACGGATCCGGTTTTCACTTTCTCTATAAATACCCTTTCACTCCAACCGAGCTCGGTTACTCGCCTCCTGAACCTCTCCCGAGCTCTTGCCCCAGCGCAACATCTGAAATCATCGTCGCCACAGAGGAAGAGCTTCACTGCCTCAACCTCATCGTCGTCTTACTCACACCGGCCGCGGAAATCTCCATCCCGCCGCCGCTGTAGTCTTGTCCCTCTGCCAAGTTAGGGCGTGGGAGATCTGAATGGACGAGCCTCCCCATTTCTTCTCAGAGTTTGTCGTGTTCTTCATCAGGGTAATTAAATTTATTTTTACTGCCCTTGGTTTGATCTTCATTTGACCCTACTATTCCTCAAAAGGTGTTTATTCGTCAAAGATTCAATTATCAAGCACCTTAGATCTCCTTAATCTTGATGATTTTCTCTAAGTAATGATTTTCCTTAAGATTCCTAAATTGTGCGAATTAAAAATTTTGTACAACTCTGGAACCTGAGACAAAGAACACTTAGTGAAACTCCTCAAGACATCCATGATCAAATTCCTCAAACCTATTAATTTTCAAAATTTCTGAGAACGCATATGACCTCTTCAAATTCCTAGCACCTATACTCTGTTCACAGGTACAGATATGTCTGCTGATGAATCACTAGGTTCTCATCAAGTTAACTCATGTGCAGCGCTACTTGAAGAAAAGTTGTGTAATTCCTCAGAATCTTCAAGAGTTCCAAATCCTCAGTTGAAGAAAATGGCTGATAAAAGAACTCAGAAAGGAGGAAAGAAACCCGACGTGTAGACAACGTTTGAGATTCCTGATGAAATCTATGCAGACTACTGCACTCCTGAAGAAGAAACCTATGGCAAAGAGACGACCAAGCAACGCAAAATTCGTCTGCAGAAGATTGAACGCAGATGGGTAAAAGAATGGAAGGAATATCGTTATGTTACTCCCAAGTACATGATGAAATTCGCTGTGAAGCCTCCCTGCAGCAGGCCTCCCATTGCAAAGAATCAAATAGCTGATCCCACTAGTCTCAAGACTGGTGAGGACTTTCTCGAACTATGGGAGAAGCAGCAGGTCAAATTGGCTAAGAAGGCCAAAGACGCCGTGAGAAAATTCAATGAGGACTCTGCCGCTGCTGCCACTGTTGGTTCATTCTCAAGCGGCCCGAAGAAGTCCATTCTGAAGAAGTCCGTGGTGAAACCAATTTCTTCAACCTCCAAGTCATCACAGCAAGTTCCTCAATCCAAAAGGCCTCAACCTAAGGCCTCTGCTGCTGGAACCACGACTGCTCAGTCTTCAGCAGATGTGAAGAAAACCTCAAATCCAGTCCACCTGGCTACATGCAAGAGGACTAAGGGTTTCACGAGGAAACTGAGGAGCTCTGCAAGCCCTTTAGATTCAAAGTCTTCAAACAGTCCCTTTGGACTGAAGATGAAGAAATCAGCTGGTAGGGGTCTTCGCCCGAGCTCAAGCAAGTCAGTTGTCAAAATTTCCTCAAGGGCTGAGGATGATGTTGAAGATGCTGCTGCTGATGATGAACTTGAAGAAATCATCAGACAGAGTCAGCTGAAGGCTGCCACTGCTAAGGATAGCTCCATTCCACTGCTGTTGGATCTGAAGACCATTCTTGATTTCATCGACATCTGGCTTGAGGATCCACAAACTCCTCTCTCTGCTCTGAAACTGCCTCCCAATGTGGATCACGTCCTCACTCATTTCATCGCAGAAGAGAAATGGAAGAGGGAAAAGGCCAAAAGAGCCAAGACCAACATCGCTCGCAAAGAAAAATTTATGTGCGATAATGTGATGAACCTGACTCCCAATCAGCTTGTCACTGTTCAGTTTGAAATTCACAACCTCAATGAGGAACAAGCAAGGCTTGACAAAGAATGGACTGGGGCAAAGGATATATTTGTCAAGGTTGCCCAAGCTGCAGTAAAGGATTACAACACATCCACTGCTGCTCATAACGCTGCACGCTCCACCACTTCTCTACCCTCAACTGCTGAAGTTCCTCAAACGGCTGAGGAATCTGCTCCTGAAATTCCTCATTCTACTGAGGAATCAGCGCCTGAAGAAGACCCACCTACAAATGACTCTGCTTCTGCACCAGAAGCTGCTACCAATGCTGCTGATGAAACTCAACATGTTGATGAACCTGCCAGGCCAACAACTGTTGTGCCTGAAGAAACTGAGAGGCCAGCTGAAGACTCTACTGCGCCTGATGAAACTGATGTTGCTGAGAAGACAACTCTCAAAAGGAAGGCATCCGACTTTGAAGCTCCTGCTGAGAAGCGGCTGAAGACTTTGCCAAGTCCTTCAACAGTGCCATTTGATGCCATTCCCATTTCCTCAGCACCATCACGCGAGATTGTTCCTTATGGAGTTGAATACGTCATTCCTCCAGAAGATGAAGATATCCATTCTGCTGCTTCCACAGAGCAGATGGACGAAGAAATCGAGGTTGAAGACATTTCTTCACCTCCTCAACCTATGCTTTTGCTCGAGTACAAGAAAGACTCTACTTCCGATGAACCCATGGATGAAGACATCGATGTTGGTAGCACCACACCCGTCATCCATGATGAATTCTGGGAAGCTACTCATCCTTCATCACCAACAACTGCATTGACTGTCATTCCTCAAATGTCTGAGCCTGCTGAAGATGTCCAAACAGATTCTGAGCCTCTGTATCTTCCAGATCCTGAAGATTTTCCAGCTACTAAAGATATCCATGCTCAGATAACTGATGAACCTCTAGTGGCTGTAGCTGATGAAGAAGATGAAGATGTTCAGATCACAGATGATGCTCCAACAACACAAATTCCAGGCACTGAGGAACTTGATCTCCAGGTTGTTCGTCACATTCCTGGAGAAGTGAAGGGGACCACCATGCCAAATCTGCAACCTGTGCAGCGCATGCCATTCAAAGGCACTGGCCGTCCCACTTTCATCAAAACAAACTTCTTCAACGAGCACATATTCTTCACTGGTCCAAACCCATATGAAAGCACTCGCGTTGGACGCTCAAGGTTCTGGACCGAGTCTCAGATGAATTACTATGCCTCCGTGCTATGTGAGAGGAAGAAAATATTTGAACATCATGATATTCCTCACGTGGATATGGAATCTGTTCCTTCATACACCCCTGTTCTTCAAGTCCTATATGATGATGGGTTACTTCCTTTTTGTGTGGACATCTGTGACTGGAACAAAGAGTTAATTCTTCAGTTCTACGCTACCCTATTCATCAGTGTAAATGCATCTGACATCAACTCTTGGGTGCTAGATTGGATGACAGGCTCAAAGCACTACACAGCAACTGCGTCTGAATTGCTTCAAACAGTGCCACTTCAAATTCCATCAGAGGAATATCGTTGCATATTCAATGATCCACCTGTGCCAAACCAGTTGATGAATGTGCTCATGAAGAAATTGACACCTGGAAAGCCTCTAAGGACTGTCTTCCTCGTAAAGGACCTGCTATATGTGCCAAGGACAGTATACAGGATCCTCACCAACACCATATGTCCTCAGAAAGGGCATAACTCTGATGATGAAGCTGTTGAGGGAATCATGAAGCATGTGCTGTTCAACATCATACATGGGATTCCCATCAACTTTCACGATTTCTTCATGCGATCACTTGCTCAGTCTGCAATGGCTCCTTTTGATTTGAAGATCTTTGCTCCTTGGATCATGAATTTCCTCAGGACCAAGACTTCTGTCCCATTCAAAGTTGACTTTCAGAATCACTTTGCCTTTCTTCCGCCTATTGAAGTCCTCAAGACTACCATCGCTGAAGGCAAAGGCAAGGATATTATTGATGAAGGGACTCGACCCATGGATGGCCAGTTTCGTCAAGCTGCCTCCTACTCTACCAATGATGATTCTGCCACTCAGGACTCCACAGCAAAAGCTTCAACTCCAAAACCTCATGCCACTGCACCTCGTGTGATGACTGATCGAGAACTTCTCCTCAGTCTTCACCAGAAAGTTGACAGAAATCATAAGTGGGTCAAGCGCCAGTTGGGTGCTATTATTCATAACATGACTGTTACTCAGAACTCTGTGAAGAAGAACCACTACTATGCTCATCAAATCTTCAAGCGCACTTGGGCCACTATGTCAGCTGTCTTACCTCCTGATGAACTTGATGAGCTGAATCTTCAAGAAAACTTCGACTAGGCTCGTCAACCTCCCAAGAAGTTCAAGAAAGTTCAAGTCCCTCAGTTGGTGGCAAGTTCATGTTCCTCATCGCGTGACTCGGATGATGCTGAGGAGACTGAAGATACTGCTGCAGGCCCTGCTTCTACGATCGACCCCGACTACATAGACGCTCCGTCACCAACAAGATGAATTTCTTCATTGGGCGTTAGTTCTTAGTTTTTGTCCCTTTTTTGTCTTCAATGACAAAGGGGGAGAGAATATGAGTTAGTCTTCAAGCGGGTCTCTATCTATAAGGGCTGTTTTGTTTAAGTTACAACTCTCGTCTTTTGATACTTTTTGATTGGGTTGTAAACTTAAGTCCGATGGTGGTCTGGCTCTTCTGAACTATTTCCTCGCATGGTTTTAATTCCTCAAGTACCTTAATGCATGCATGCTGAATTTCGTCAGACCCCATCTTCTTCACGCATTTTTAAATTCTTCATATCATATATTCAAATGCGTGTATGAATTACAAGATATAGGGGGAGTTCTTCATGTTTCAACTTGCTATGTGCAATTGCAGTCCAAAGCAAATTCCTCAATGATGCACATCTTCAGGGGGACCTCATCTATATCTTGCAATCAACTTCCTCATTCGCTGCACTTACACTTCATATCTTTAATTCTCATTGAAAACTTAACCTATTTGTCATCAAACACCAAAAAGGGGGAGATTGTTAGTGCATCTAGTGCCCCTTAGTGATTTTGGTGTGTTGAAGACTTATAGGTTAAGAGACTAATGTGTTCATGAGTGTACACAGGCTCTATAAGTCGATGAGGAGTTTGATACAAACGTAGATTACTGACCCCTAAAAATGAATGTCTTCAACTGAAGACTTTGGTGAAGTCTTGAAGACTTTGCTGAAGACTTTATACTGAAGAAATCGATGGACCTTGAAGAAATGAACGAGGACTATGAAATGTGAAGACTTTGTTTTTATAGTTTCATTTCCTTTTTCTTGAGTCATAGGAACCACCGCACTGTTAAAGGGGGCTGAGGTAATACTAAGGAATATTTCCAACTGATGCTCAACTCCAATATCCTCAACCTACACATTCTTATGAGTGAAGCCTTTGGAAATCTCTCACAGCTTAGTCAAGTTCTTCAGTTACAGAGACGAAGTTCTTCTGGTTTCTGAGGAAATTGTTCTGACTGAGGAGTTAGGAATTTGCTAGTGCGAATTACCTACAAGTGAGGAACGTGATATGTCTGAGGACTTTCGCTGTTCAAAAATCCGACCGTTGCTATGCTTAGCACCAACTGTCCCCAATCATTCCTATCCACATAATGGTCATATCATTGGGGGCATTAATGTCATATCATGTCTGGATGCGTCCCCGGCTATAAATAGCCACCCCCCACAACCACTAGCTGGTTGGCTGCTCAGAGAGAGAACTGACACTTGTCATTTGAGAGCATCCCATCCTCCGAGGGCTTTTGTTCGAAAGTGAGGAAAAACCCATAATCAAACCACCAACCCAAAGTGATTGACCATCACTAAAGAAATTCCTATGTGGAACCGACGCTTGCTACCTTTGAGGACTGTGTATCCTCCAGATGGTTAGGCATCATGGTCTAGTGTATCCTGCAGTCAATTGGGGATCACGAAGTGACCTTGGTCTAGGGCATCCAGCAGTAAATTGTGGATCGTCGGGTGACCAGTTTGTGAGGGTTTTGGAAGTCTGCCCTGAAGACTTACCACGAGTGTTGAGCGAGGACAATGTGACCTTAGCTCAATGGGATTACGGTAAGGACTGTGTGTCCTGGGACTGTGTGTCCTCTGGTTTAACTACCAGGCCGCTCCAAACCAGACGTACGACTGTCACAGCAGTTGGAACTGGGTCACCAAATCATTGTCTTCATCAGGCTACCTGGTTCTATTTCCTCAACTCACCTATTCCTCATTTACATGTTGATGAAATTGATCTTTACTGCTTAAAGAATTTGACTGAAGACTTTCACAAATTCCTCACCTCAAATTCTTCAAGTTACCTTGTTCATCACCACTTATCCTGTATCACGCTGCTCATAACGTGTGCATGTTTTAGTTCATCATGATGCCTATGCTGCTGCAATGAATTCCATGCACTGAGTACTTATTCCGTTGTTATTTATTCATCACATTTTAAATTCCTCAAAGTTGAAATTCCTCAAGTGATGAATTTATAAAATCGTCTATTCACCCCCCCTCTAGCCGATATAACACACTTTCATGTAGTAAACTTAATTTATATTTAGATTGATGTTATATTACTGTATTCTCACTTTTCCATGACTCGTACCCCCCGATACTAACCATAGTTTCATCAAAATAAGCAATCAACACAACAAAAAACAGAATCTGTCAAAAACAGAACAATCTGTAGCAATCGGTATATTTTGTAAACCTATGCTAACTCAAAAATTCTTAAAAAGTTATGAAAATTAGTGAAATTTGCATATCAATGAGCAGCAAAAACAATAAACTCAAAAGCTCTATCTGGATAGGAATAAAAAATATTTTTGTGAGCAGAAAGTTTCTGTCTTTTTCCAGCATGATTAAACAACTATCACTAAAACTAATCATAAAGGTTCTACTTGGAACAAACACTAATTAAAACATAAAAAACACAATCATAAAATAATCATGATGGTGTTGACTCAACAAAACAGAAAGTAAAAATCAAGAACAAATCTATTCATTGGGTTGCCTCCCAACAAGCGCTATCGTTTAACGCCCTGAGCTAGGCATAAGGCAATGGAATCAAGTATTGTCATCTTTAGTGCTCAAACCATAAGTAGCTCTCATAATGGATTCATAAGGAAATTTTATTTTTTCTAGGAAAATGTTCCATGCCCTTGTTTAATGGAAATTGAAATTTAATATTCCCTTCCTTCATATCAATAACAACACCAATAGTCCTAAGAAAAGGTCTACCAAGAATAATGGGACTTGTCAAATTGCAATCAATATCAAGCACAGTGAAATCTATGGGCACATAGTTCTTATTTGCAATAATAAGAACATCATTAATCCTTCCCATAGGTTTCTTAATAGTAGAATCCGCAAGATGCAAATTAAGAGAGCACTCATCAATCTCATCGAAACCTAGAACATCACATAAAGATTTTGGAATTGTGGGAACACTAGCACCCAAATCACACAAAGCATGGCATGGCATTCATAATTTTCAATATTGATTTTTATAGTAGGTTCCCACTCATCATGAAGTTTTCTAGGAATAGACATTTCCAACTCAAGTTTCTCTTCAAGAGATTTCATCATAGCATTAACGATATGTTTAGTAAAAGCCTTATTTTGGCTATAAGCATGTGGAGAGTTTAACATGGATTGCATGAAGGAAATACATTCAATAAAATATCAATTATCATAATTAAATTCCTTGAAATCAAAATTAGTAGTTTCATCACCATTCAAAGTTTTGATATCCTCTACTCCACTTTTAGTAATTTTAGCATCAAGACAGATAGACTCCGAATCATTGGGGCGTTTCTCAACCAAAGTGGATTAACATCCAGCCCCATCATCATTAAGATTGACATTAGAAAATAAGGATTCAATAGGAGTCACATCAAGCACTTTAAGATCTTCGTGATTTTCACCATGAGAACACGCCTTTTTGAGCCATTCATGTCTAGCACGAATTTGGGCGGTTCTTTCTTTACTCTCATTCACAGAAATACGCATAGCTTTCAAAGTTTCATCCATATTAATCTTGGGAGGAACACATCTTAATTTCAAATCATCAATATCAAGAGACATTCTATCAACAGTCCTAGCCAACTCATCAGTTTTAAGAACTTTTTCTTCTATGGAAGCATTGAAAATCTTTTGCGAATTAATAAACTCCTTAATATTACTCTCAAGATCAGAGGGTATTTTATTTTAATTTCCATGAGCATTGTTGTAGGAATTTCCAAAATTATTAGAGGGATTACTAGGAAAAGGCCTAGGATTAAAGTTACCTCTATAAGCATTGTTGTTACCAAAATTATTCCTACCAACAAAATTAACATCAAAATTTTCATTGCTATTCTCAATCAAGGAAGATAAAGGCATATCATGTGGATCTAGAGGAACACTTTTACTAGCAAACATCTTCATTAACTCATCCATCTTAGCACTCAAAGAGTTGATTTCTTCTATAGCATGCACTTTTTTACTAGTAGGTGACCTTTAGGTGTGCCATTGAGAATAATTTGTCATCATATTATCTAAGTGTTTTGTAGATTATCCTAGTGTGATTTCCATAAAAGTTCCACCGGAGGCGGAATCCAAGATATTTCTAGAAGCAAAATTCAAACCAGCATAGAAAATTTGTATAATCATCCAAAGACTTAGACCATGAGCGGGACAATTTCTAATCATCAATTTCATTCTCTCCCAAGATTGTGCAACATGTTCATGATATAGTTGCTTAAAATTCAAAATATCATTATGGAGAGAGATAATCTTAGCAGGTGGAAAATACTTGGAAATAAAAGCATCTTTACACTTATTCCATGAATCAATACTATTTTTGGGTAAAGATGAAAACCAAGTTTTTGCTCGATCTCGTAGTGAGAAAGGAAATAGCTTCAATTTAATTATATCATTATCCACATCTTTATTTTTTTGCATATCACATAACTCAATAAAGGTATTAAGATGGGATGCAACATCTTCACTTGGAAGGCCGGAAAATTGCTCTTTCATAACAAGATTCAACAAGGCCGCATTAATTTCATATGATTCCGCACTAGTGGCGGGAGCAATTGGAGTACTAATAAAATCAATGTTATTAGTATTAGAGAAATCACAAAATTTAGTATTTTGAGACATGGTGACTTAGCAAGCAGACAAGCACCCAAGCAAACGGAAAGCAAGCGAAAGAAAAGGGTGAACGAAAAAGGCAAATAAAGAAAGGCAAATATTTTTGTAAATTTTTGATTTAGAAGTGGGGGAGAGGAAAACGAGAGGCAAATGGCAAATAATGTAAATGCAAGAGATGAGTTTGTGATAGGTACTTGGTAGATATGCTTCACTTGAATACTCCCCGGCAACGGCGCCAGAAATTCTTCCTGCTACTTCTCGAGCTTGCGTTGGTTTTTCCCTTGAAGAGGAAAGGGTGATGCACCAAAGTAGAGATATGTATTTCCATTAGTTATAGAACCAAGGTATCAATCTACTAGGAGTATCAAGATGAGGCACCAAGAAACCTGCACAAACACAAACAAACTTGCACCCAATGCGATAAAGGGGTTGTCAATCCCTTCACGATTACTTGCAAGGTGAGATCTGATAGTGATAATGAGTAAATATAAATAAGTAAATAAAATTTCAGAAAGGTATTTTTGGTGTTTTTATGTTTAGATCTGAATATATAATATGTAAAATAGACCCCGGGGGCCATAGTGTTCACTAGAGGCTTCTCTCATGATAGCAAGTATTTCGGTGGGTGAACAAATTACTGTTGAGCAATTGATAGAATCACGCAAAGTCATGATGATATCTAAGGCAATGATCATACATATAGGAATCATGTCCGAGACAAGTAGACCGATACTGTCTGCATCTACTACTATTAGTCCACACATCGACCGCTATCCAACATGCATCTAGTGTATGAAGTTCATAACAAACGGAGTAACGCTTTAAGCAGGATGACATGATGTGAAGGATAAACTCATGCACTATGAAATAAACCCCATATTTTTACCCTTGATGGCAACAACACGATAGGTGCCTCGCTACCCCTTCTGTCACTAGGTGTGGACACCGCACGGTATGAACCCAAAACCAAGCACTTCTCCCATTGCAAGAATCATAGATCAAGTTGGCCAAACGAAACCCATAACTCGAAGAGACTTACAAGGATATGAAATCATGCATATAAGAAATCATAGGAGACTCAAATAATATTCATAGATAATCTGATCATAAATCCACAATTCATCGGATCTCAGCAAACACACCGCAAAAGAGAATTACATCGGATAGATCACCATGAAGATCATGGAGAACTTTGTATTGAAGATCAAAGAGAGAGAAGAAGCCATCTAGATACTTGCTATGGACCTGAAGGCCTGATGTGAACTACTCACGCATCATCAGAGAGGCAGTGGTGTTGATGAAGATGGCCACCAGAGATGGATTCCCGGCAGGATGCCGGAACGGTCACCCGATTTGTTTTTGGTGGTTCTGGAGGCTTGCGGCGGCGGAACTTGCGATCTAGGTCTATTTCTGTGGGTTTTGGTATTTATAAGACCGTATGGTGGTGGAAACAAGTGAAGATGGGCCACGAGGAGGTCACGAGCCCCCTAGTCGTGGCCTAGGGGGGGGCGCCTCCCAGGCTCGTGGCTCCCTCGGCCCACCTCTCTCGTATTTTTTCCTTCAGGTATTTTTGATATTTTCCATAAAAAATCACGGCGAAAGTTTTATTCCATTTGGACTCCGTTTGATATTCCTATCTGAAAAAGGTCAAAAACACGGAAAAACAGGAACTAGCACTGGGCACTGAGTTAATACGCTAGTCCCCAAAAATGATATAAAATAGCATATTCATGCATATAAAACATCCAAAGTTGATAATATAATAGCATGGAACAATCAAAAATTATAGATATGTTGGAGACGTATCAATCATCGTCACCAACAACTCAATCACCTTCTCCCATCTATCTACAGCGGTCCACTCTCCCGCAACCCGCTGTACCCGCTACTTGAACATGGTGCTTTATGCTTCATATTATTATCCAATGATGTGTTGCCATCTTATGATGTCTGAGTAGATTTTTGTTGCCCTATGGGTTGATTGATGATCATGATTGGTTTGAGTTGCATGTTTTATTATTGGTGTTGTCCTATGGTGCTCTCCATGTGGCGCAAGCATGAGGGATCCTCGCTGTAGGGTGTTGCAATGTGTTCATGATTTGCCTATGGTGGGTTGCTTGAGTGACGGAAGCATAAACCTGAGTAGGTGGGTTGTTGCATATGGGAGTAAAGAGGACTTGATACCTTATAATGCTATGGTTGGGTTTTACCTTAATGATCTTTAGTAGTTGCGGATGCTTGCTAGAGTTCCAATCATAAGTGCATATGATCCAAGTAGAGAAAGTAATTTAGCTTATGCCTCTCCCTCATATAAAATTGCAATAATGATTACCGGTCTAGTTATCGATTGCCTAGGGACAATTCCGCAACTCCTACCACCACTTTTCCACACTCATTAAACTAACTTAATTGTTACTTTACCTTAGCATCCCTTAGTTTTTATTTACGTGCTCTTTATTATCTTGCAAACATATCCCGTCACACCTACAAAGTACTTCTAGTTTCTTACTTGTTCTAGGTAAAGCGAATGTTAAGCGTGCGTAGAGTTGTATCGGTGGTCGATAGAACTTGAGGGAATATTTGTTCTACCTTTAGCTCCTCATTGAGTTTGACACTGTTACTTATCAAAAGAGGCTACAACTGATCCCCTATACTTGTGGGTTATCAAGACCTTTTTCTGGCGCTGTTGCCGGGGAGCAATAGCGTGGGATGAACATTCTTGTGTGTGCCAATTTGCTTTATCACTAATTATATTTTATTTTTTGTTCTAAGTTGCTCTCTATATTTAATTATTGATATGGAACACGAAATACCAAAAAAATTAGGTGCACTTGCTACTCATGGAGATGGGGAACCTCCTAAAACCCTCGATGCTTGTTATGTGAAAGATATTATGCACTACTTTAATAATCCTGAGAAAACACCATTCAATTATATAATGGGATACACGTTGGATCAACGTGAATAGTTTAGGGATTATCGCTTGACTCAAAAAGGGAAACTGTTATGGGATCAAATTTATATGTTGAAATGGTATGCTTGGAATCTATGCTTGAGATATGATATTACTTGTTGCTCTAGGATGAAGGCTAAACACCTTCCCTTTTCATGTAAATTTAATGATAATGAAATCTTGGTTTCTTGCTCCAATGGTATATATGATTACTATGATGTGGAACAAATAGAAGAATTTGTTGCTTTTAAGGGTGCTTATGAAATTGAAGCTTTGTTTGAAAAGTATGAAGATTATGATGATGTTGTTGACCGGTCCCAAAATTTGGCTATGCTTTGTTATTGTTATGCCAATTATGAATATAATGCCCATATTGATCAATTTATTGAGAAATTCTCCGTTATCCAAGAAGAGACTAATATTTTGCAGGAATCTATGGAAGAAGAAATTGATGACACTATGAGCTCATTGGATGAAAAAGATGAGGAAGAGAGCGAAGAACAAAAGGAGGAAGAGTGGACTAGCTACCCATGCCCACCTTCTAATGAGAGTAACTCTTCAACTCATACATTGTTTAATTTCCCTTCATTCTTACCGAAGGATGAATGCTATGATAATTGCTATGATCCCTTGGATTCGTTTGAAATTTCCCTTTTTGATGAACTTGATGCTTGCTATGCTTGTGGCCATGATGCCAATATGAATGATGCTTATGGAGATGAACTTGCTATAGTTCCTTATGTTGAACATGAAATTGTTGCTATTTCACCCACACATGATAGTCCTATTATCTCTTTGAATTATCCCAACTACACTATATCGGAGAAGTTTGCACTTATTAAGGATTATATAGATGGGTTGC
This sequence comes from Hordeum marinum, assembly GCA_022496015.1. Taxonomy (NCBI): domain Eukaryota; kingdom Viridiplantae; phylum Streptophyta; class Magnoliopsida; order Poales; family Poaceae; genus Hordeum; species Hordeum marinum. The sequence continues at coordinate 52,773,353 of CM039673.1, read as the reverse complement.
CTTCTACTATTCCACATGATAATTTTTATAAAATAATATGCATGTGCTTACTGATCCTATTTGCAATTATTATGATAGAGGAACTACATCTCCGCCTCTCTATGTTTCCAATATGATAAAATTGCAAAAAACTGTTTATACTATGCATTGGCCTTTACTTGGTGTGAATGAATTGTTCTTGTATGACATGCCAATGCATAGGAAGTGAGTTAGACTTTGTTGTCAAATGATTTATATCACTTTGTGTTTACTACTTAATTACAAATCATTGCCAATTAAAATTGGCTTTGATATACCTTGGGATCCGGGTGGATCCATTACTTGAGCACTTTATGCCAGCTTAATGGCTTTAAAGAAAGTGCTGCCAGGGAGACAACCCAGAAGTTTTAGAGAGTCATTTTATTCTATTGTGTGCTTCTATATAGTTTATAAATAAAAAAATAAAGTGGGTAACTTAAAACTTTTTCAAAAAGAAAAGTGAAAGTGAGAAAGACGAGCAACGTTGAAGTGGGGGCTAGCCTTGAACTTTGTTCATGCCCATGGAAACTTTGTGAATCTTAATTATAGAAACTTTTCAACAAAAATAATTACCCCCTTATATAAATCCATTGAATTATAAAAATAATGTGCCAAGATTTTCCTTTAGGATGATTAGGTTGCTTGTTTGGTGTGTGCAGTGCAAAAACAGAAACTTTGGCTGTAGTATTAGAATGTCAAAGTTTCTGAAATTTTACACAATACTGCTATGTAAATTGTTAATTTGTCCGAATTTTTCAGTTTTTTAGAGTTAGAGAAGTATGATGAATATTCAGATTACTACAGACTGTCTTGTTTTTGATAGATTCTATTTTTGGTGCATTGTTTTGCTCGTTCTAATGAAACTATCGATTGTATCAGTGATATAAGCTATGGGAAAGTTATATTACAGTAGCTACAATGCAAAAACAAAATATGAATTGGTTGGCAACAGTACTTGAAGTGGTGATTTGTTTTATTATACTAACATATCTCACGAGGGTATTGTTAAGTTTTGTGTGACTGAAGTTTTCAAGTTTTGGGTAAGATCACGATGGATGAAGGAATAAGGAGTGGTAAGAGACTAAGCTTGGGGATGCCCGAGGTACCCCAAGGTAATATTCAAGGACCCCCAAGAAACTAAGCTTGGGGATGCCCCGGAAGGCATCCCCTCTTTTTTCCAACAACCATCGGTAATTTTACTTGGAACTATATTTTTATTCGTCACACGATATGCGTAAATCTTGGAGCGTCGTGTGATTTTTCTTTTTCTTTTAATAATGCACCATGCTGGTATGAGAAATTCCTTAGTTGATTTATAGAAGGCTCTTTGCACCTCACTTATATCTTTTGAGTATGGCTTTATAGAATGCTTCATGTGCTTCACTTATATCATTTGAAGTTGGGATTGCCTGTTTCTCACACATAGAAAACTGCCATTTGTAGAATGCTCTTTTGCCTCACTTATATTTGTTAGAGCGTGGGCATATATTTAATAAAAATAATTAAACTCTCATGCTTCACTTATATCTATTTAGAGAGTTAACAGGAGTTGGTCATTCACATGGTTAATCATAAAATCCTACATAAAACTTGTAGATCATTGAATATGATGTGTTTGATTCCTTGCAATAGTTTTGCGATATGAAGATGGTGATATTAGAGTCATTCTAGTGAGTAATTTTGGATTGGTAGAAATACTTGTTTAAAAGTTTTTGATTCCCATAGCATGCACGTATGGTGAATCGTTATGTATGGAGAGCATGATTTGTTTATTAATTGTCAACCTTTGTATGCAGATCAGGAGCGCGCGATGGTTAACTCCTACCAACCTCTCCCCTAGGAGCATGCATATAATACTTTGCTTCGATGGCTAATAGAATTTTGCAATAAGTATGTGAGTTCTTTATGACTAACGCGAGTCCATGGATTATACGCACTCTCACACTTCCACCTTTGCTAGCCTTTCTAGTACCACGCAACTTTTGCCGGTGCATTAAAACCACCATATATCCTCCCTCAAAACAGCCACCATACCTACCTATTACGGCATTTCCATAGCCATTCTGAGATATATTGCCATGCAACTTCCACTGTTCCATTTATTATGACACGCACCATCATTTTCATATTGCTTTCCATGATCGTAAGATAGCTAGCATGATGTTTTCATGGCTTGTCCATTTTTTGATGTCATTTGCTATGCTAGATCATTGCATATCCTGGTACACTACTGGAGGCATTCATACCGAGTCATATTTTGTTTTAGATATCGAGTTGTAATTCTTGAGTTGTAAGTAAATAAAAGTGTGATGACCATCACTATTAGAGCACTGTCCCGTGTGAGGAAAGGATGATGGAAGCTATGATTCCCTCACAAGTTGGGATGGGACTCCGGATTTTATGAAAAATAATAGAGGCCAATGAATCCCAAATAAAAAAAAGAGGCCAAAGATGCCCACCAAAAATAAAAATAATAAAAAATAATAATAAAAGAGAGAAAAGAGAGAAGGGAAAATTCTACTATCCTTTTTCCACACTTGTGCTTCAAAGTAGCACCATGATCTTCATGATATAAAGTCTCCTATTTTGTCACTTTCATATACTAGTGGGAATTTTTAATTATAGAACTTGGCTCGTATATTCCAATGATGGGCTTCCTCAAATTTCCCTAGGTCTTCATGAGCAAGCAAGTTGGATGCATACCCACTTAGTTTCTAGTTTGAGCTTTCATACACTTATAGCTCTAGTGCATCCGTTGCATGGAAATCCCTACTCACTCACATTAATATCTATTAATGGGTATATCCATAGCCCGTTGATACGTCTAGTCGATGCGAGACTATCTTCTCCTTTTTCTTTACAACCTCCACCATATTCTATTCCACCTATAGTGTTATATCCATGGCTCACGCTCATATTTTGCACGAGAGTTGAAAAAGTTTGAGAACATAAAAGGTGTGAAACAATTGCTTGACTTGTCATCGGGATTGTGCATGATATAAATACTTTGTGTGGGGAAGATGGACCATAGCCGGACTATATGATATTGTAGGGATAACTTCCTTTTGCCATTATAATTTGAAGAGATACAATTCCTTTATTAATATGCTTAAAGTATTATTGTCTTAATGTCAAATGATAGACTATTGCTTTGAATCACTCGTGTCTTAATATTCATGCCATGATTAGATTATATGAACAAGATTATGCTAGGTAGCATTCCACATCAAAAATTATCTTTTTTATCATTTACCTACTCGAGGACGAGCAAGAATTAAGCTTGGGGATGCTGATATGTCTCTGTCGTATCTATAATTTTATTGTTTCATGCAAATATTCTACAAACTTCATATACTTTTCCCAACTTTTTATACTATTTTTGGGACTAACATATTGATCCAGTGCCCACTACAAGTTCCTATTTGTTGCATGTTTTTTGTTTCGCAGAAAATCCATATCAAACAAAGTCCTAACGCGATAAAAACTTATGGAGATATTTTTGGAATATATATTATTTTTGGGAAGAAGAATCAATGCGAGACGATGCCCGAGGTGACCACAAGCCAGGGGGCGCGGCCTACCCGCTGGCTACGCCCTGGGCCCTCGCGGTCACCCCGTAAGGTGGTTGGTGCCCTTATTTCTCCGCAAGAAAGCTAATATCTAGATAAAAATCCCCTCAAAATTTCAGCCTGGTCGGAGTTACATATCTCCGGATATTTAAGAAATGGTGAAAGGCCAGCATTGGGGAGTGCTGAAATAGAAGGAAACATAGAGAGAGAGAGAGAGAGAGAGAGAGAGAGATCCAATCTCGGAGGGGCTCTCGCCCATCCGCCACCATGGAGGCCAAGGACCAGAGGGGAAACCCTCCTCCCATTTGGGGGGGGAGGTCAAGGAAGAAGAAGAAGGAGGGGGATCTCTCCCCCTCTCTCCCGGTGGCACCGAAACGCCGCCGGGGCCATCATCGTGACGTTGATCTACTCAAACAACTCCATCCTCTTCACCAAAACCTCCATAACCTTCCCCCATCTATCTAAAGCGTTCCACCCTCCCACAACCCGTTGTACCCCCTACTTGAACATAGTGCTTTATGCTTCATATTAGTATCCAATGATGTGTTGCCATCCTATGATGTCTAAGTAGATTTTTGTTGTCCTATGGGTAGATTGATGATCACGATTGTTTTGAGTTGCATGTTTTATTATTGGTGCTGTCCTATGGTGGTCTCCGTGTCACACAAGCGTGAGGGATCCTCGCTGTAGGGTGTTGCAATGTGTTCATGATTTGCCTATGGTGGGTTGCTTGAGTGACAGAAGCATAAACCCGAGTAGGTGGGTTGTTGCATATGGGAGTAAAGAGGACTTGATACCTTATAATGCTATGGTTGGGTTTTACCTTAATGATCTTTAGTAGTTGTAGATGCTTGCTAGAGTTCCAATCATAAGTGTATATGATCCAAGTAGAGAAAGTATGTTAGCTTATGCCTCTCCCTCATATAAAATTGCAATAATGATTACCGGTTTAGTTATCGATTGCCTAGGGACAATTCCGCAACTCCTACCACAACTTTTCCACACTCGTTAAACTAACTTAATTTTTACTTTATCTTAGTAGCCCCTAGTTTTTATTTATGTGCTCTTTATTATCTTGCAAACCTATACTGTCACACCTACAAAGTACTTCTAGTTTCATACTTGTTCTAGGTAAAGCGAACGTTAATCGTGCGTAGAGTTGTATCAGTGGTCGATAGAACTTGAGGGAATATTTGTTCTACCTTTAACTCCTCGTTGGGTTTGGCACTCTTACTTATCGAAAGAGGCTACAACTGATCCCCTAAACTTGTGGGTTATCAGGCTGTTACCTCGATCATGAGGGGCCGAACCTGGGTAAACCGTGTCTCTCGATTCTGATCAACCCCAACAAGCTAATCACCCGGTTGCGATGGCCTCACGTCTAAGTCCTCACACTAGGACATCTGCCATGACAAAACCACGACAGTTGACATCCACCATGGGGCCAGCACATAATGGCTTCGAGTTCTTGAAGGGTTATTCCCGAGGGATCGAGGGAAATGCCATTGACAGGATGACGAAGAGTCACAATGGCAAACACTACATCAACGACGCTGGATAGGGTCCCGAGGCTAACTCAATCATGTACGGGTACCGGGTCCCCTTCGGCAAGATTCATGTCTTCATCGACAAGATTGGCGGGTCAGAACCCGAGCCGAACATCTGCACCGACCTCATCGAGTCGGGTCAGTGCGCACAACCCACCCGGAGTCAAGCCATCTAGAAGCATGTTTTTGTTGGTTTCGTGCAAGGCGCAGAACAAGAGGAGAATTCCATGTCTAGGGGAGACTCTCTTGTCTATTCAGATGATGGGTCCTCAACCAGAGCGATGGAGTCAGTTTATCAGCTCAAAGATGGCAGGCTTGGGGGCTGTTCCAATGGCGATAGTATTCTGGACCCCTACGATTCGTCGTGCCGAGCCGTCATATTCATGGCCGAGACGGCGCCGGCTCTCCACTCTAAGGTGGTCGGAGCAACAATAGTTGATCCTTCAGCGCTGGCTTCTGGGTGTCTGGTTCAATCAGGCCATCGGCTCAAGTTATGTCTAAGCTGTTGACCACCCTGACAACCTTACTCGTGACTGAGGTCACTGTGAAAAATCAAAGCAGAACGCAATGCGGAGATTGCAAAGATACGGTAACAGATGACCAAGGCCCAGGAAGACATTAACGCTGAGAACACCCGGATAGTTGCACTGCAATCTTAGGTTAATGCAGAAGTAGAGCGTGTGAAGACGGAGGCATGGCGGCTTAGCCTTGATCAAAACACATCCAATGTAGTTTTTTGGAGGAGGCACTAGAGCCGTTTACCCTTACTATATGGGCCCAAGCATTTGTTTAATGCTCCAGGAGTAGGCCCAAGTACTCCAGGAGCACCAATTATACCCCGATTAACTTATGAGACGCCCGGGGGCAGGGCAGCGGCTCAACCTCATGGGCCAGATCCGGTTTGGAGGGATGCGCCAGGGCCCAAACCCGCCCCTCGTCCAGACGACACCACAATATTTTTTGACACCGCCAGGGCACTTCTCCAACCCGGTGGATAACATGATAGCAGGGGCAACCCTGCTTACTGCACTCTCCATTTCTAGCAAGTTCCGATTATGGTTGAATCCCGGAATGCCATTGAACTATTACAAACAGCGATTGCCCATCAAGCTAACTATTCATATAGTCGGTAGCGTGTACATTCAACTCCTTTGCCAAGTCATAGCTATAACCGACACGCAGAGTCGCTAGCAATCTCCAGAAGTGAGCAACATCATTACCCACCCCAAAATAATCCGTGCTAGGTTATGCTTACGGATGCTCAAGCCATTGTGGACTAGGAAAGGGCCCGTCGGGAAGTAGAGGTAGAAAACCAGGGGGCTTATCATCCGCCGCCGATAGTCCCCTCACCTTCAGTGACCGTCGGGGCAAATGTTAGAATGATTAGAGTTCCATGCCTGGTGCCAGCTTTACGGAATGATCGCATGCCTAAGGATTTTAAGGGACCTCGTAAGGTACCGAACTACATGGCGGATCTAGAGCCGGCGACTTGGATTGAAACATATGAATTGGCTATGGACATGTTGGATGTCAGCGATGCAGTCTGTGCTAAGTACTTCACCATGATGTTGGAAGGGTCGACTTGTACATGGTTGAAGAATATGCCCCCAATTCCATCAACACCTGGGTAGAGTTGAAGGAGCACTTCATCAAGAATTTTCAGGAGACATATATGTAGCTTCTGACAATTGTGTATTTGGAGCATTGTGTGCAGGGAGAGTACGAGTCGGCCCATCATTGGGTTTGCCGAGTTGCTACTATTATCCACTCATCCGATAACAATGCGGTGGCAGAAGTTGTTCTGATTCTAGAGAAGAAATGTCAATTCCAACCTCTGAAGGAGAAGTTAGGGAGGCTTAAGCGTAAGTGCCAGGATATGGGCAATCTCATGGATGCACTTACTAGGTATGCCGACTCTGATCGCACGAAGGATCCTAATTCAGACAATGACAAGTCTGGAAAAGGTAAGGAAAACGACGGTGGTAAAAGTCAACAACAGAATGCCCCGATGCATAATAGTAATAACCAGGGCAATGGTGGAAAACGCAAGTTCCCAAATGGCGGGTTAGATTTTACGGCTAACTGAAGACCCACAAGTATAGGGGATCTATCATAGTCCTTTCGATAAGTAAGAGTGTCGAACCCAATGAGGAGTAGAAGGAAATGACAAGCGGTTTCCAATAAGGTATTCTCTGCAAGCACAGAAATTATCGGTAATAGATAGTTTTGTGATAAGATAATTTGTAACGAGTAACAAGTAACGAGTGTAGCAAAGGTGCAGCAAGGTAGCCCAATCCTTGTTGTAGCAAAGGATAGGCCTGGACAAACTCTTATATAAAGCAAAGCATTCCCGAGGACACATGGGAATTTCTGTCCTGCTAGTTTTCATCATGCTCATTTGATTCACGTTCGTTACTTTGATAATTTGATATGTTGGTGGGCCGGTGCTTGGGTGCTGCCCTTACTTGGACAAACCTCCCACTTATGACTAACCCCTCTCACAAGCATCCGCAACTATGAAAGAAGAATTAAGATAAATATAACCATAGCATGAAATGTGTGGATCCAAATCAGCCTCTTACGAGGCAACGCATAAACTAGGGTTTAAGCTTTTGTCACTCTAGCAACCCATCATCTACTTAATACTTCCCAATGCCTTCCCCCTAGGCCCAAATAATGGTGAAGTGTTATGTAGTCGACATTCACATAGCACCACTAGAGGAGAGACAACATACATCTCATCAAAATATCGAACGAATACCAAATTCACATGATTACTTATAACAAGACTCACCCCATGTCCTCGGGAACAAATGGAACTACTCACAAAACATGTTAATGTTCATAATAAGAGGAGTATTAAATATCATTAAGGATTTGAACATATGATCTTCCACCAAGTAAACCAACTAGCATCAACTACAAGGAGTAATCAACACTACTAGCAACCCACAGGTACCAATCTGAGGTTTGAGACAAAGATCGGGTACAAGAGATGAACTAGGGTTTGGAGAGGAGATGGTGCTGGTGAAGATGTTGATGGATATTGACCCCCTCTCGATGAGAGGATCGTTGGTGATGACGATGGCTTCGATTTCCCCTCTAGGAGGGAAGTTTCCCCGGCAGAACAGCCCTGCCGGAGCTCTAGATTGGTTCTGTCCAAGTTCTGCCTCGAGACGGTGGCGCTTCGTCCCAAAAGCTCTCCCTGATTTTTTCCAGGTCAAAACCCTCCATATAGCAGAAGATGTGCGTTAGGGGCCTGCTAGGCGTGGCCAGGGGGTGGTCGCGCCTGACAGGCTTGTCACCTCCTGGTGGGCCCCCTCATGTATCTGTTTCGCCCAGTATTTTTTTTATATATTTCAAAAATAATTCTCCGTAAATTTTTAGGACTTTTGGAGTTGTTCAGACTAGGTATCCCAGATTTGCTCCTTTTCCAATCTAGAATTCTAGCTACCGGCATTCTCCCTCTTCATGTAAACATTGTAAAATAAGAGAGAAAAGGCATAGATATTGTACCATAACGTGTAATAACAGCCCATAATGCAATAAATATCAATATAAAAGCATGATGCAAAATGGACGTATCACTAACACCAATGCATGGTTCAAAAACCATCGTTGTAGCGACAAGCAGCCATACACTGGAGGGAAGCCCTGAAATTACGAGGAGGCTATTAATGCATCGTTTCCAAAGCACAGTTATCCCAACAAGCCATCTTCTCATGCTTGGAAGGATTGTTATATCATGCAGGAGTTCAGGAACCAGACGTTTCAACGTCATGGCAATGGCGATGGACCACCATGCAGGTCAGGTTCTAGAGGATCCGAGAAGTCGGCTTTGGCAATGGAGGCTCAAGTTCTAGCTATCAGGGTCAAGGGAACCATGGTGGTCATACTCAACAATCTTATCAAGGTAATCATCAACAGCATAATCAATTAGGTTATCATAGTAATCCTAAGCAATTGAGTGGTGGCCAGTACCATGTATTCACTACGAACACTTGCAAGCATGACCGGAAGGCCCACAAAGTGCGATTCACATGGTTGAGTCGGCGATGCCACAATATTTGAAGTGGTATGAGCACACGATTACTTGGAGTCGGGCAGATCACCCGCCACGTGTTGATAATCCGGGTCATCTGTCCTTAGTGGTGGCCCCTCAAGTGGGCAGTTACAAGTTTACTAAGGTACTTATGGATGGTGGCATCATCATCAACATACTGTACTATGACACTTTTCGACAAATGAATCTGACAGAGAAGGATCTTAAGCCATCTTCTACTATCTATCATGGAGTCGTGCCAGGCAAGTCGGCTTATCCTATAGGAAATATTGCTCCGGAGGTGGCTTTTGGAGACGAATATAACTATAGAGCAAAGACACTGTGGTTTGAGGTAGCCAAGATCAAAAGTCAGTATCACGCAGTATTTGGAAGGCTGGCTTACGCCAAATTCATGGCTCGCCCCCTGTTACATGTACTTACAGCTCAAAATGCCAGGACCAAAGGGAATGGTTATAGTGTATCGAGATCACAAGGTCGCCTTAGGATGTGAAGAAGGAGATGTTGCTTATGCAGAAACGACTTGTGTTATTGAGGAGCTCAAGTTTTATAAAGACAACATTGACCCTACTGATATGACCCCTCTCAAGAAGCCCACCATGGATAAGGACCCTCTTATCAAGTTCTAGTCGGCTAAAGACACAAAGCAAGTTGACTTTGCCCCTGGTGACTCTTCTCAACAGTTTACCATTGGGACAGGAATGGGTGCCAAATAGGAAAGCATGCTCATTGAACTCATCCATGAGAACCGGGACATCTTTGCATGGAAACCTTCTGACATGCCAGGTGTACCGAGAGAATTCGCTGAGCACCACCTTAATGTGGATCCTAAGATGAAGCCAATCAAGCAATTCCTCCGTTGTTTTAACGAGGAGAGGCATAAGGCCATTGGAGAAGAAATGGCCCAACTCTTAGCTGTCGGGTTCATAGTAGAAGTTTTTCACCCTTAGTTGTTGGCTAACCTGGTGCTTGTGCTCAATAAAAATGGCACATGGCGTATGTGTGTGGACTACACATATCTCAATAAGGCTCGCCCGGCTAATCCCTTTGCCCTCCCCGTATTGACCAGATCATTGATGCAACGACAGGTTGTGAGAGTTTGTGTTTTCTGGATGCTTATTCTAGATATCATTAGATAAAGATGGCAGTTGAAGACCAGGAGAAAACAACCTTTATCACACTCTTTGGAGCTTTCTGTTATGTGTCTATGCCTTTTGGGCTCAAGAGTGCTCAGGCGACTTACCAACGTTGTGTTCATAATTGCCTCCTGTCGGGGAAGGATGCACTTGATCACCTATGGGGCTGCAAGCCCCTTTGTGGTTCAGCAGGGGCGAGATCACATGCACAAAGAGCGGAGATGGTGAGACAACGTGGCAATCAGGACATGGGTGTTTAACCAGGTTCAGAACATTGTGAAGCGTAAAACTCTGTTGCACCGATAAGGTGACCAACGGTCAAATTGCCAGACTCGGTGATGCCAATCCAACAAACTCGGTGGGACAGCTTTTGTGAATTTGTGTAACATGAAGTTGGTAATCCAAACATGGTGGCACCGAAGCATAATCGGTTGCACCAAAAGGCTAGGGTTGTGCTGAGTCTGTCTGAGGCTGAGAATCGGTGGCACCGAGTGGAAAGTGTTGGTTGTAGCGATTTTGAATAGTTGGCTTTGGATAGACTTTTGTGGAATATATTGTGAGTGTATGTGGTGACTATCACTTGTGCACGTATGAGCATTTTGTTCACCAACAATACCTTAACCCCCTTTTAATAGTATTGGCTTTCCTATGGACTCAAAGTGATCTCTCACAAAAGGTAAAATGTGGAGTCCTCTTACTTGAAGCTTTGCCAATGCTATTTCTTCTCCTTCTTCTTCATGGGGATACTCTCCACACTCCTTTTTTCCAACCCATCTCTCTCTATGGATTTTATCTGAAATACACTAGATGAAAGTATTAGTCCAAGAGAGAATGTATGTTATCATGAATTATCAAAACCACCAAGGGGGCACATTGTGCTTTCAAGCTCCCCGTTTTTGGTAATTGATGACAACATACAATCAAAGCTTCAAATAAAGATATGCATGTATATAGTGAAGACTTTTAGAGGCACATGCCTTAGACTTGCTGCCCCTAAATGTGTGCAATCCCTTTAAAGGATAGTTGCTTTGGAATGCATGGACACACATGTAGTAGAAGGGATATGATAAGTCATGTGTATCTTGGTCATATGCATCAAATGTATATGAATTAGGTGTATCCTTGATGAAGACTTCACTCTTGCAAACAATATGTGCAATAAGCAAGAGATCATCTTGATTAAAGATATGATGCATATACTTACCTTGAGTTCTTGAGCATTCTAGTAGTAGAGATAACTTGCCAAAACAAAGTTAGAAAACACAAGAGTATTCTACCAATCAAAAGCAATAGAACTCAAATGTACCAAGATGTGGAGAACATATAGAGGATGGTATTCCTAAGAATTGATATGTATCCAAGATCATTTAGAAGTTCTCCCCTAGATATGAAATAGTAGGACATCCTCTCCCCATGAATCTTAGCATGTAGATATTGGGATTGGATAGGGTGAGAAAATTGTAACATGAGAAATCAAATGCAATAAACAAAGCTTTTCTCCAAAACATATTTTATCCCCTACTTTGGTATTCTCTCCTTGTTTATATAAGTATAAACTTGTGACATCCCCCTAAATTATATCTCCCCCTTTGCATAAGCATGTATCTCCCTCTTTATCTTTGAAGCTTTGCATATTTCTCCCCTTTTGGCATTAATTACCAACAAAGGTCAGACATAGGGTTAGATACACGGATCATTGATTAAGAAGGGATCCCTAAGAACAAGGGTCATAGAATGTAGGATTCATAGAATATGAAAATCATGAGAAAAATGAAGGAATCATAGAAAATAATTTCTCTCCCTTTGACTAAACTGGGAATTTGCAGAACTTCTCGTCCTTTGAGTTAGGGATCCTTGAATGTTTTTCTCCCCCTTTCCAAGTTTTTTTATATAAAGGGATCATCGAAGGATGGAGAAAATACATAAAGGAACACAAAAACAACAACAAACACATACTGAAATATGATAAAAATTCGGTGGCTTCGAGACAAATTTGTCAGTGGTACCGATATGATGTTATGCAGCTCATCTGCTGTATCGGTTGAACCGAGTCCTTTGTATCGGAGGCTCTGAGGCATAAAACAGAAACTAGAAAAGTTTGAGAAACTTGCAAATCTGTAAGAGAGATTCATATAATATGTACAAAGGGATATCAACTAGAGAAGATTTGAATGGTTCCAAGAAAGCTTGCAATAGAGAATGAACCAAACAAGATTCTTAACTAGATAATGGGTGGTGAGTAGGTCACCTATATTAGATTATATTGACTTAGGAGCCAATAAAGAATACTTGATCATAGGTTATACTCATCGTTAAGCTCAAAATGGGGTTACCATTTTTCGATTTAGCATTTTAATGTCTTCATATCACTTGAGTTGCTTTATCTCATGACTTGGAGTAAAGCTATGTCAAGAATATGAGTACATACCTTTGAGTGATGTTGTTGATGCAGCTTGTAGGTGAAGTTGATGAGGATGCTCAAAGTTGATGAAGATCATCTTGAGGTGGGAGAAATCCTTGTTGTTTTCGTTCACTTTTCACCTACATAGGTTAGTCACACAAGGAATAACATGATATGTTCAAATGACATAATACCAATTGAGATTTAGTAATAGAGGGATATATGTCAAGGATATGTTTTGTTATCTTCCTCCTTCCATCATCAAAGCGAGGTTGTGGATACTTGGTCATGACAAGATTGCATAAGATTTGAGTTGATGGCAATCTTGTGGAGTGTTGTTCTTCCAATTACCTACAAAAGGGTTAGATTCAAGACAAGGGAGCATAGAATTCCAAGATTTGATATTCATGGTGATATTAGCAACATTTGATGGAATAGACAATGAAGCTCATTCCCTTGCAAGCAACCGAGTGAGCTTAGCTCAAGTTTGAAACATCAATGATTTTCAACTCACTCCTCAAATGACAAAATACTTTTTCATCGAGTGTCTTAATAAGGATACCAGCCAATTGCTTGTTAGTATGAACATGCTTAAGATTAACATCTCCTTTGGCAACATGATCACGAATGAAATGATGTCGAACTTGTATATGCTTGGTTCGAGAATGTTGCATAGGATTATGACCAATCTTAATAGCACTTTGATTGTCACAAAGTAATGGCACATTTTTAACATGGATTCCATAATCTTTAAGCATTTGTGTCATCCATAATAATTGCGCACAACATGATCCAGCAGCAATATATTCAACTTCGGTAGTAGATAGAGATACAGAGTTTTGTTTCTTGGAGGACCAAGACACAAGAGATGTACCAAGAAATTGACATGTACCCGAGGTGGATTTTCTATCAACCTTGTCACCAGCATAGTCCGAGTCAGAGTAGCCAACAAGATTAAAGGAAGATCCCTTGTGATACCAAATGCCAAAGTTTGGTGTATCTATCAAATATCTCACAATGTGTTTCACAGCCTTAAGATCACATTCTTTAGGTGCAACTTGATATCTAGCACATATGCAAACACTAAGCATAATATCTGGATGGGAGGCACATAGATAAACCAATGAACCAATCATTGGTCGATAAAACTTTTGATCAACCGTTTCACCCTCCTTAGTGAGATCATCGTGTTCGCTAGTGGGCATGGGAGTTTTCATACCTTTGCACTCCTGCATGTTGAACTTCTTGATTAAGTCCTTGGTGTACTTTGTTTGAGAGATGAAAGTACCTTCTCTCGTTTTCTTGATTTGTAGACCAAGAAAGAATTTCAGCTCACACATCATAGACATCTCATACTTCTCTGACATCAACCTTCCAAACTTCTCACTAAATTGTGGGTTAGTAGATCCAAAGATAATATCATCCACATAAATTTGGCACACAAATAATTCACCAATAACTATCTTTGTGAATAAGGTTGCGTCAATTTTACCAATTTTAAATCATTTTTCAATAAGAAACTCCCTTAGGCATTTATACCAAGAACGAGGAGCTTGCTTAAGACCATATAAAGCTTTGCGAAGTTTGTAAACGTGGTTGGGTTTCTTAGGATTTACAAAACCTGGTGGTTGCTTAACGTCGCCTCTTCTTCAATCTCACCATTTAAAAACATTTTTAATATCCATTTGGTAAAGCGTGATATCATGGTGATTAACATAAGCAAGAAGAATTCGAATGGCTTCTAATCTAGCAATGGGGGCATAGGTCTCACCATAGTCCATACCTTCAACTTGTGTATATCCTTGGGCTACGAGGCGAGCCTTGTTGCGAACGACTTGACCGTATTCATCTTGCTTGCTCTAAAATACCCATTTCGTGTCGATGGGCCTTTTCTCGTCCTTGGGCTTTTCCACGAGTGTCCACACTTCGTTCCTTTTGAAGTTGTGAAGCTCTTCATGCATAGCGTTTACCCAATCTGCGTCTTTAAGAGCTTGTTCAACCTTCAAGGGTTCAATGCTAGAGATGAAAGAATAATGCTCAAAAAAGTTAGCTAGGCGAGTTTTAGAGCTAGGGATCCTCCCTGTTTGTATATCACCAGAGATTTGGTTTAGGGGATGGTTCTTGGTCACTTTTTCTCAAACTCGGGGTAGCTTTGGCTTGTTAGTTGGAGGAGCTTCTTCTTCATCATCACCTCCTTCATCTCCGTTGTTGTCAATGTGGTCATCTCCTTGAGGTGGTGGTGAAGGAGGTTGTGGCGGATCTTCATGATGTAGTTCCTCCTCCTCTTCATCTTGTCGTGTACCACTTGTGGATGCTTCCATGTCGTGTTGTCGGTAGCCTTGATCCAAAGTAGGAGCTTCCACTTGGGTTGATGAAGTACTTTCCTTCACCTCCATGGGACGAATCTTGCCGATGGGAAAATCTTGGATAACATTCGAAGGATCTTTGTGTCACATCCCTAGCTAGATGTCATAGGATAGAATGTGTTTGCATCATGTTTCAATTTTGCATCAACATGAAATGGGGATTAAAAGAAAACCCAAGCTCACATTGAATCAAAATAATTCAAAGTTGGTGAAAATTCAACAAATTCAAAATGCCCTTTCAAAATGTTCCCTATGTCTGATAAATGTGCACATGATTATAACAGGGCCATTTTAAATATTTGAACAACTGAAGCAATTTAAAAATAAATGATAAAGCTTTTGAAAATACCAAATAAAGCATTATCATTATTTTAGAATTCAAAATATCCTGAAACTTTTTATGGGGTTTGAAATATTCAAACTTGATTATATAAAATATTTGGGATAGTTTATAATAGCATTTGTACCTGGAAAAGAAATAAAACAAATGTCAGAAATATTAATCAAAAAGTAAAAAAAAGGGAAAGAGGCTAGGCCGGCCCACCTAGCCCAGGAAGGTCGTCGTCCTCCTGGCGGCCAGGAGGACAGGCGTGTGGCCGCCGCACGTGCACGGTCGTGCCTCCATGCCGGCAGGTGCTTGCCTGCCTCCCCCTCGCCAGCGCGACGGGGATAAGCTCACAGAGCCGTCCCCATCGATCTCTCCCTCTTTCTCTCGCCTGCCTCTCCTCCTCTCCCCCTCTATCGCCATGGCTGCCGAAGCCTCGCACCGTAGCGCCATCGCTCTAGCCACCCCTGCGCCTTTCTGAGCCCGCCAATAGCCTCGCCGCGACCTCCTCGTCCTCCCCGTGAAGCCAGTCAATGTCGGGAGCCCTTCACGACGCGCCTATAACAGCCCGGGACCGACGCCCCAGAAGATTCCATAAGATTCCCCTTTTATTTCCGTTCTCGTCTGTGTTTCGTCACGTTGTTGCATTCATCATCGCGTCATTCGCATCATCTGCATTGCATCGTCACTCATTTTCAAAACTTGCATCCGTTCGTAGTCGCCGGTTCTCTCCGTTCTTGCCGTTGCCCGTTTCGATACCAACCACACACGCACGTGCCCGCGACATCGTTTAAAAAAATGTTTTAAAAGGCATGCTTAAATAATTCTTGGGTTGGGTCGAAACTTTGCGTGCGGTCTTTTTATATTGTAGGTAGACCGCCCGTTGAATTTCCTCGCGTTCCGAGTTCGTTTGATACCCCGTTGGTCAGTCGTAGCAGTGCGGTCATCGGTTATTCGTCGGACGTTTTCTATGTTTTGAAACTTCATGTCACGGGCCACAAACCTCCCTATCTTCCCCACCTAGCCCATCTACACAGCCACCATAGCCCCCTCTGCTCCGTACCGTCGAATCGACATCTGATGGTCCGAAAATGGACAATATCTGCTAACCCTAGCCCGTAAACTATAAATAGACCCCTCCCCTTCCTAATTGGGCACCTAACCCTAATTCCCCTCGAATCTCGTGCCAAACCTCCCACCAGCCGCCAGCCAGCGCTCCTCTCCCTCCTCCATCCGCCAGGCCCGTAGAGGCTCAGATACAGGCCTGTTCTGGGCCCGAAGCCGCCGCCGCCCGAGCTCGCAGGTGCCCGAGCGTGGATTGCCCCGATTCCCGATCTCCCTCGCCCCATGCCAGCCCCGTGCCAGGGTTGCCCAGCCAGCCGCTGGCCCCTCGCCGGAGGAGCTCGCCGGAGCCCCGAGGCCGCCATCGCCTCGCTGGAAGACCTCGCCATCGACCCTCTCTTCCTCTCTCTCCCTCCGGGTTCTCTCTCTCCCTCTCACCCCGAGCACCTCTCTCTCCTGTGCAGGTCGCCGCCGCCGGCCGCCTTGGCCCTCGCCGCTGCCGTGGTCGGATGGATCCGGTCCTCCTCGGCATGGATCCGGCCTCGCCGCCCTTTTTCCACCCCTGCTAGCGCCGGAGCCCTGCCGCCGCCGCCGCCGCTTTGCCCTTCTCGACTACGAGCAGCAGAAGGACGAGCCCTCCGCTCGCCCACCTCCCTCACCCGCGCCTGGGCCTTGCCCCAGCCGGCCCAGCCAGTTCCCCTGTCCCTGCCGAATGGGCTTTGCCCATGGTGAGCCAGCCCCCCCTCCCCCTGCGTTTTGTTATTTTTTCGCATAGGCCCATTGCATATTTAAAATGTCTATATTTAATTAACCATGCAGCGAAATAAAATGTTTATATATGAAAACTGTTTAGAAAAATGTGTAGATTGACAATATGCCATTTTCATCCATGATAAAGATACCTAAGCTCGATGCTTGCATCTTTTTGCATAATTGCCATTAATTTGCATGTCTATAATTATTAAACCGTGCATTGCATCAACGTGTATTATATATGTAAAATGTGTAGAGTTTTGTGTAGATTCTTAATATCGTATTTTCATGCACGATAAAAATGTTGGCATGGAGTTTGCATTTATTTTGCATAAAATGACTTGCTAATAAATTATGCCATAACTTGCATAATTAATTGTGATTATTTTTTCCACATGACTTATGCATATTATATATGTTCTCGGGGTAGAAAAATCCATATAATTTATCTGTGCATTTAGTTGTGTCATTTGAGCATTTTTGTGTGCATGCCATTTTTTGCTGTGATGCCCTTTTGTTATTTTCGTGTGATTTAATACATGCATGATATGAAATAATTTTGAACATGAGATGTGCCCTTTGATATGTGTCCTAGCCCCTGGACATTTTGCTTGTCATAGAAATGCATGTATAGGCGTTATTTTCTTGTTGAAAACATGCTATAAAATACTGCTGTTTTGAGATGCTAAAATATTCTATGTCTGGAATCTGTAATATTTTGTTGTTGTCTTGCCATCTGTTTTGCTAGTGATCTAGAACCCTTTTGTGGTTGGTGTAATGGAGTTATTTGTAGTTGATAATGTCCTTTAGTATGCTGTTAAGTTTCATGCCATAATATGCCTTGTAGCATACAGTTTCACTGTTGTCAATATGCCTTCATGATAAAAAATGCACTGTTAAGTCTGAAACTGTTTTCAAGTAGCCACCATGTGAGCCTCCTACCATGTGATCCATGCATGTTTTGAATATGATATGTGAAGATGAAATGAAGTGTGTGTTATATGCTACTGCCCCATGCTTAGTTTGTGTGTTTTAGGATCTTGTAGCTTGTTGTTTTCATGTGTGCAAAATGTTAAGTTGCTGTTTTGGGCAGATTTCAACTAAAACGTGTGTTGGTTGTATTTGTTGAACCGTAGCTCCGTTTTGAACATGTTGCATATGAGACTGCTTAGAATCTCATGTAGTTTCGTAATAACTTGCTGCATTCATTATTTGAAATGTTTGTGATTGTATTTCCCATTTATTTGCGTTCATGACATGTGCATCTTGTGTTGCTCATATCTTTTAGGCCGTAGCTCCGTTTGAGATGTTCCATATATGTAAATCGACTAGAATGACGTGTAGAATTGCATGGTATACTTTATTCTGTTGTTTAACAAATATAAAATATGATTAGTTTCAGATCTGGACCAATTTCGAAATTAACATATGAGGTCGTTTCAGAAATACTAGAAGTTGTTTCCGGCCTCATTTAAAATGCCTAGATAAATCGTTTACTTATGCTTCACCTCTTGCCATGTTTAACAACATTTAATATTGTCGTGTACCTAACAAGAGTGAACTAAATAAATCGAATGTGAAGTTTCGTCAATATGCAACTCGTTGTATGTTGAGCTTCACCTAACGTGTAGAAGTTGATTGTTGTGCTTGTCATGCATTGCATATTAAACCGGACATGCATCATATTTGTTTGCACATCGTGTCTTGCATATGTTGTGGTGTATCTTGTGTTGATTGTTTGTTTCAGATTGCTTCTTCTTGATAGAGTTCCGAAAACGTTCGGAGTGTGAGGTTTCGTTTGACTACGTTGGCTCGTCTTCTTCATGGACTCGATCTTCTTCCGAGTGGGATCTCATGCAAGATGACACATTTCCATGGATACCATTACTATCTTTGCCATGCTAGATGTCTCATTTTCTATCATTATGTCACGCTACCTACCACTTGTTTGTCAAGCCTCCCAACATTGCCATGAAAAGGCTCTAACCCCTCCACATCCCAGCAAACCTTTGTTTGGCTATGTTACCGCTTGCTCAACCCTTCTTATAGCGTTTCTAGCTGCAGGTGCAATTGCTTCCATGTGACAACATGGACATTCTGTGTTATATCACAATATTGCTGCTATTTAATTTAATGCACATATATACTTGGTAAAGGTGGAAGGCTTGGCCTTTTTCTCGGTGTTTTGTTCCACTCTTGCCGCCCCTAGTTACTTGTGAACCGGTGTTATGTTCCATAATTGAGCGCTTCTAACATGCTCGGGGTTGTTATGGGGACCCCCTTGATTTTCGTTTTGGGATAAAACTTATCTGGCAAGGCCCAACATTGGTACTACATTTTCCTAATAGCTAATGAACTTGCATAGGGACTTTTCGGACCCCATGGATAATTAATCAACCCCCAGGCCAGTGCTCCCCATGAGTGTTGGTCCAAACTAGAGCACCATGCGGGGCCAACCCGGGGCAACTCGGGAGATGTCTATCAGGCCACCGTATGCTTCTCTTATCCGTCGTGTCCCGAGAACGGGATACGCGACTCCTATCGGGTTCGTCGACATGTCGGGCGGCCTTGCTGGATTTGTTTTACCTTTCTCGAACGTCTTGAGTGAGGAACTCTGATGTTCTTCGGGCTATCTCGAGGTGTCGGATTTCCTTTCGAGGATGATCACGAGATCCGTGGTTGAGGTTATTCCCGCTGTGTGTGTTTTATTTGTGATGGATGAGTTGGAGCACCCCTGCAGGGTTAAATCTTTTCGAGAAGCCATGCCCACGGTTATGTGGCAAACTTGGATACTTTGTTTAACACCCGGTCATAGCAAACTTGAAGTAAACTCTAATAAAATACACCAACTATGTGCATAACCGTGACTGTCTCTTCTCGTGAGTTCTTATCCGAAAGAGAACATGGTGGGGTTATGATTGACATAAGTAGGTGTTCAGGATCAGTTAATGATTATTACTAGTTCACGTCCGTTATGCGTAGACCACCATACTTTACTTTCTATACTCGTATGTTAGCCATTCAAATAAATGCTTAGTCACTTGCTGCAACCTCACCACTTAACCATACCTCACCTATTAAGCTTTAATAGTCTTGATACCCTTGCAAATGAGATTGGTGAGTCCCTGTGGCTCACAGATTACTACAACAACAGTTGCAGGTTCAGGTAATGCGATGATTTGACGTGAGAGCGATGTTTGATTTGATTTGGAGTTATTCTTCTGCTTCTTCATCAATCTTGGATGGGTTCCAGGCGGCAGCCTGGGATAGCAAGGATGGATGTCTTTTGTCGTTTGTTTTCATCCGTAGTCGGACCCTGCTCTTCTGTATGATGTTTGAGTATGATGTTGTATTGAAGTGACTCTAATATAGCTTGTGGCGAGTGTAAGCCAATTCCATATACTCATCTCTTCTGTACATGTACTTGTAATGATATCCATCCTTGCAACACGACGACATGCACTTCTATCCCTGTCGAAGCCCTCGTGCCAAAGTAAGGATAGGACCCCATCTTGGGCATGACAGTGCAACCGCCGTTTCTTCCCCTGCCGGGCACCGGAGCTCCACCTTGATGATTCGCCGCCCTCCGTGCGGCCCCGACCACGCCACGATGCCAGAAGCCCCTCTGGTGAGGCCCCAATCCGTTTCCCCCTAGTCCCATCACCATTCCCCTCCTCTAGCCTCGTCGGAAGCCAAAGCCGAGAGAAGCTCGCCGCCGGCCATGGCATAGCCATAGCCACAGCGGTCAAAGCTCGCTTCCGACCACGAGCTCGTGCTCGTAGCGCCCCTAGGAACCCGTAGCCGCCCGTTGCTCCACCTCCCGCAACCTGTAGCGCCATAAACGGTCCTGCCCAAGCCGTCGCCGCCGCTCAGCTCGACGTGGTTGTCGTCTCCGGCGGCCCCGAGCCCCCTCTGCTGCCCTTCTAGATGCGCGCGTGCACGGGCTACCTCCCGGTGCCCTCCGCGCGCCAAATGGTCGCCGAAGGCGCGATTTCGGCGAGTCGCCGCCGTGCGGATGGTCGCCGCCGGCCCTGCTCTGGTGGGCGCCGACGTGGCCAGCATCAGGGGCTAATCCCCCTGATTAATTAGGCCCCCACCCACTGACCAGTGGGCCCTAAGGGTGGGTCAAACCCTGGTCAGCGCGGAGTTCAGTCCTTAATCACTGACGTGTGGGCCCTGCATGTCAGGTTTGACCTGGCCTGGTCAGCCGACCAGCTGACGTCACAGTGACGTCACGCCGACATCATATTTCATTTTCTAGTTTAAAAATAATTCCGGAAATTATTTGAAACTTCAAAAACTCATATAAATTAATATGTAAATCAGATGAAAATAATTTATATATGAAAATTTATCAGAAAAATCCAATGAATCCAATGGTGCTATTATCATGGATGTTAGAGCAATCTATGTAGATGAACATTGACATTTACTAATAGGTTAGTATACGGAATTTGAAATGAAGAATGACTTTGAACCTATATTCAAACTCATTTCAAATTAACTTGCACACTAGTTGCATTAGCTCATCCATACATGCTATCATGCCATGATCATGCATCATATTGTTGCACTTGCGTGTATTGATTGCTCCTTATCTACATTATAGTAGGCCCTGCTTCTGAGGATACCCCGGAATATTCCAACGAAGGAGAGAACCTTCCCACTACCAAGCAAGATAAGCAACCCCCTTTGATCATCCCGATAACATCCCACTCTCTCGCTCCTGCTTTTGTTTATTGCATTAGGACAAACGCTCACTTGTCTGTCATACACGGTAGATGAACCTATTCTTTTGCATGACCTATCATTGTCATAGTAAATAGCTAAACCTTGCAACCTAGCATACCTGGTAGATGCTTGTGCCATGATGTGCTTAGCTTACTTTGCCTTCTATGCTTGCGGTGCTTAGAGTTGTGTCAGGTCTGATTCATCTGGGTGATGAACTGGAGTGAAACATTTTTTTCCGATGTGATAAGATTATGATGAACCCGATTTGGTAAAGGTAGCGATGAGAGGCTATGTAGGAGTACATAGAGGGTTGCCTCATTGGGACCGTTCTTAGGAACTGAGTTCCGTGTTTGTGATCCAAGACTAGTTACTACCACACATTGGGTTCCGGTAACTCGAGCCCTCTCGACTTATCAGTCGCTTAGTCCTTAGTCCAGGAGTTGCATGTAGTTTCTGGTGTTTATAGCATGCTAGAGGCCGTGTGTTGTGCTTACCCTAGGGGTGGGTTATGACGCGGTAAGCAGTGGCATGGTGTATCGAGGGTCACCCGAATGGTGGGCTTGGGAACCCTACGCACATCATTTTGGGCCGTAACGGAAACTTCGGCTGGACTTCCGTGCGGGTTCAGTCTCAAATAGGCGATAGCCTGCACTAGAGGTCTTATGCGATTGACGATCGTGGTCGACTCCCTTGCCGGGCTTCCGCTTGAAGGTTGCCGAGGTGCATGGTTTTATGAGCACACAGCGATAAGTGGCGAGAGCGTGTGTGTAGAAGTACACCCCTGCAGGGTATGAAACTATTCAAATAGCCGCGTCCTCGGATATGGACTACTTGGAAAGCTTATGCTATTCATAGATAATCAAATGGATACTCATAAAAATATCAAGACAAGTGTGAGTACCATGGATGGCACTCTTCCAGCAGAGGGAAGTGAATCCATGGTGGTGTATTGTTATGGAGTTAGTGGACTCGTGTGTGATATCTAAAATTTAAACAAAGGATTAAAATTGAGTAGTATAGGTTAGCCATGAGTCAAAGCTGGCATTGCTGCATAAACTCCACCACTCCCCCTTGTTGATACATGAGCATAAATAGACTAGGTCTGTTTTAAAGACTTGATGAGTACGTTTGTACTCACGTTTGCTTAATAAATGTTGCAGATGAGACCCAGGACCCATCGGGCGGGTTCTTTCTAGATGTTGACGATGCCGAATAGCTGGTGTCCCAGCTACGACCTATACCCTGTGGCGGGCTATAGATAGTCAGGCCATGTGCCTTTTTACCCTTTTCATCTATCTGTACCCAGACAACATTATGCTTCCACTTGGTTTGTATGAACTTGTTTGTATGACTTGAGTGTCGGGTCATGTGACCCCTATCTGTAGGAACATATTATGCAAGGCTCGTCTGAGCCTCTTAAATAAAAGTCATGTTGTTGTATGGTTATGTTGTGATGCCATGGTTGTATCTATGCATATCGGGCATGTCGTGCGTACGTGTGACGTGCAACAGTATGTATGGGATCCAACACCTAGTCGTGTGCCTTTAGTAGTACTCTTTACGGGAAACTGCCTCTTTGTGCTTCCACCGAGCCATGGTAGCTTGCTACTGCTCCGGACACATTGATTACCCGGCATGTATCCTTCTTTGCTGCTATGTCTGTCCCTTCGGGGAAATGTCTCGCAGTGTAATTGAGTCCCTGTAGCCTGCTACGACTCGTCTACGTGCAGTGATGGCATTTATGTCTCATGGCGTAATGGAGTGCTTGTAGCTTGCTATGACTCGTCTACACACGCTTGAGGCCGAGACCTGCATTGCTGGGTTACGTATGCCTGTTTCCGTACGGATGTGCCACTTGGGTTCTATGACTAGTCATGTCGGCCCGGGTTCTCTGTCGTTTGATTGCCAGCGACATTTTCACATACGTGATCCAAAAGATGCAAACGGTCCCGGCTAAGGTAGCTGCAGCAGTGGAGCTTACCATGCATGAGGCTGCAAAGTGATGTGATATGTTACAGTCTGGATTCATATGACTTAGGATCGGGGTCCCGACACTTTATCAACGAGGAGCTTGTGCAAGTAGAGTCGGTTTGTGGCATGACATGCTGTTCCATGGCTTTTGCCCAAAAGTGTCTTGCCATCTTGTATTTGTCAATCATCGTTCTTGCCATCTCAATAAGGGTTCGATTATTTCTCTCAACGACTCCATTTCGTTGAGGTGTTTACATAGCCGAGAACTCATGTGAGATACCTTAATCATCATGAAAGGTATCCACATGGGTGTTCTTTAACTCTGATCCGTTATCGCTTCGAACCTTCTTGATCTTCACTTTAAATTAATTTTGTGCTTTGAGTGCAATGTTCTTGAAGATCTTTTGTACCTGCAACTTATCATCAAGAACGAATACTGATACGTCTCCAACATATCTATAATTTTTGATTGTTCCATGCTATTATATTATCAACTTTGGATGTTTTATATGCATGAATATGTTATTTTATATTATTTTTTGGGACTAACTTATTAACTCAGTGCCCAGTGCCAGTTCCTGTTTTTCCGTGTTTTTGGCCTTTTTCAGATAGGAATATCAAATGGAGTCCCAACGGAATAAAACTTTCACCGTGATTTTTTATGGAAAATATCAAAAATATGTGAAGGAAAAAATACCAGTGAGGAGGGCCGAGGGAGTCATGAGCCTGGGAAGCGCGACCCCCCCTAGGCAGCGGCTAGGGGGCTCGTGACCTCCTCGTGGCCCCTCCTGACTTGTTTCCGCCGCCATACGGTCTTATAAATACCATAACCCGCATAATTAAACCTAAATCGCAGGTTCCGCTGCCGCAGACCTCCAGAGCCACTAAAAACAAATCGGGAGATCGTTCGAGCATCCTACCGGTGGGGAATCCATCTCCGGTGGCCATCTTCATCAACAGCATTGCCTCTCCGATGATGCATGAGTAGTTCAAATCAGACCTTTGGGTCCATAGCTAGTAGCTAGATGGCTTCTTCTCTCTCTTTGATCTTCAATACAAAGTTCTCCATGATCTTCATGGTGATCTATCCGATGTAATTCTCTTTTGCGGAGTGTTTGTTGAGATTCGATGAATTGTGGATTTATGATCAGATTATCTATGAATATTATTTGAGTCTCCTCTGATTTCTTATATGCATGATTTCATATCCCTATAAGTATCTTGGAGCTATGGGTTTCGTTTGGCTAACTTGATCTATGATTCTTGCAATGGGAGAAGTGCTTGGTTTTGGGTTCATACCGTGCGGTGTCCTCACCTACTGACAGAAAGGGTAACGAGGCACGTATCGTGTTGTTGCCATCAAGGGTACAAGGATGGGGTTTATATCATATTGCATGAGTTTATCCTTCTACATCATGTCATCTTGCTTAAAGCATTACTCTGTTTGTTATGAACTCAATACACTAGATGCATGCTGGATAGCAGTCGATGTGTGGAGTAATAGTAGTAGATGCAGATAGTATCGGTCTACTTGTCTCGGACGTGATGCCTACATGTATGATCATTGCCTTAGATATCGTCATGACTTTGCGTGATTCTATCAATTGCTCAATAGTAATTTGTTCACCCACCGTAATACTTGCTATCATGAGATAAGCCTATAGTGAACACTATGGCCCCCGTGTCTATTTTACATATTATATATTCAGATCTAAACATAAAAACACCAAAAATACCTTGCTGCAATTTTATTTACTTATTTATATTTATTCATTACCACTATCAGATCTCACCTTACAAGTAATCGTGAAGGGATTGACAACCCCTTTATCGCGTTGGGTGCAAGTTTGTTTGTGTTTGTGTAGGTTTCATGGTGCCTCATCTTGATACTCCTACTGGATTGATACCTTGGTTCTCAAACTGAGGGAAATACTTATCTCTACTTTGCTGCATCACCCTTTCCTCTTCAAGGGAAAAACCAAAGCAATCTTGAGAAGTAGCAAATACCCACGTAATTCTGGGAAAATCATCAACTATAACTAGACCCTAAGAGTTTCCACCGAGACTCTTGTAAACAATGGGACCAAACAGATCCATATGAAGTAACTCGAGTGGTCTCCTAGTGGTCATGATGTTCTTGATCGGATGACTTCCACCTACTTGCTTTCCTGCTTGAAAAGCGCTACAAAGTCTATCTTTGTCGAAGATAACACCTTTAACACCAAGAATGTGATCGCCTTTGATAAGCTTATCTAGATTTCGATTACCTAAATGTCCAATGCTTCTATGCCATAGCCAACCTTTAGATGATTTTGCAATGAGACAAGTATGAGGTTGAGCCTTTTTAGTGAAATCGATAATGTATAGATCACCTCTACGAATACTAGTCAAGACAATTTTATGATTATCAAATCAAAACACTTGGCAATCTACTTTTGTAAATAGCACATTGAAACCAAAGTCTGCTAGTCTAGACACGAAAAGAAGATTGTAGCCAATGGATTCAACAAGCATCACGTTTCGAATTGAGCTATCATGAGATATGGCCACCTTACCAAGGCCAAGTACCTTTCCCTTAGCGTTGTCTCCAAAGGTCACGTACCTCCAAGGACCTTGATTAGGCATGATTTATTGAAACATGTCTTTATCACCAGTCATATGATCCGTACATCCACTTTGAGAATCCACTCTTTTCCACCGAACATGTAATCCTTGCAGTTTGCCATTAGACCTAGGTTCTTCAAGATCTTTTCATGCTCGATGTTGAGAAACTCATCTTCATCATAGTAGCCATGTTCTTCATTGTCATCATTTGGTGGAATCTCCTCGTCATAGAAACCAAGAGACTCGTTAGAATTGTAACCATGACAATGTTCAAGTTTATGAATGCGAATGGCTTCAATAATAATGTTGTTGATAGTAGTGACATCTCCTTCAGCACGCATAAGATCGCGAAGCTCAAATAGGCATTTATCAAAGTTTGGATCACTAGGCTTCATTTTGTGAAAAGCAACAGTTTTGTGAAGAATTTCATCAAGTTTACTTGATGAAAGATTTGGATATCGTTTCTCCAAATTAGTCCATAAAGTATAAGCATATGCAAAGTTTTTCAATTGTGAAAGCACGAATCTTGGTAAACCTCTAACAATGAGATTGACGGTTCTTAGGTTACCAAGCAAGTTGATTTACTCTTCATGTGTGGGATGCAATTCATCCATGGGGAGCACATGGGGATTTTCAATATGTTTTATCAAATGGAATTTTTCAAATAGATCAATCATGGCATTCTTCCATTGACTATAGTACTCTCCATCAAGAATGGGCACTCTAGAATAAAAAATCTCCATACTAGACACAACCATCTTCCTCGACGGTGTTGAAACCGAAGCAATGGAAACCTGGCTCTAATACCAATTGCGGGATCACTAGAAGTGTATGTCTAGAGGGGGGTGAATAGACTACTAGCCAGAATTTAAAATGTACACAAGGGCAAAGTTAAATGTTGGTAGATTTCAGCATATATAGCAAGTCTAGAACACCCTACACATGCAAGTCATCAAGTATAGTAGTGGACAGTAAAGACATTGCACATGGAAGAAAGGAGTAGAGATAGGGAGATCAAACGCATGAAGGACATGAAGATTTGTTCCATGGTTCCAATAGGTGATGCTATCGTACATCCACGTTTATGGAGTCTTCACCCCATGGAGGTTAACGGTCGCGAGAGTCCACGGAGGGCTCTACCCATGGAGGGTTCCACAAAGAAGCAACCTTGACTATACCATGACGACCTTCATCCATGGAGGACTAGCCTAACTCGAGGTAGTTCTTCACGAAGTAGGCAATCTCCCTGCCCTTCCAAACTTCTTGGTTCACTCCACAACACGAAGTAGGAGGCTCCCAAGCGACACCTAACCAATCTAGGAGGCACCACCCTCCAAAAGGTAATAGGCTTGATAATGTAGATGAACGCCTTGCTCTTGTGCTTCAAGATGATAGACTCCTCAACACACAATCACTCTCTCACAGATTTGGCTGTGGTGGAAGAGATTGATTGGGTGGAAAGAAGCTTGGGGAGGCTAGAGAACAAGATTCATATGGTTGGAATGGAATGACATTATCTCAACACATGAGTATGTGGCTCTCTCTCAGAAAATCAGTAGGTATGAGTGGGGAACTGTTCCGAGTGCTTCTCTTGCGAGTGAGTGGTGGTGAAGGGGTATATATACGCATATCCAAAAATCCAACCGTTATACCTAATAAGTTAGACTCGGTGACACCGATGTGTTAATCTCGGTGGTATCGAGTTGCCTCAAAGGTAGCAACTTTTGAATCTCGGTGAGACCAATACATAAAACTCGGTTGCACCGATATGGTGACCAACGGTCAGATTGCCACACATGGTGACGCCGATCCAACAAACTTGGTGGGACCGATTTTGTGAATTTGCGCAACAGGAAGTTGGCAACCCAAACTCGATGGCAACAAAGCAGAATCGGTTGCACCGAAAGGCTAGGGTCTGGCTAAGTCTGTCTGAGGCTGAGAATCAATGGCACCAAGTGGAAAGTGGTGGTTGCAACGATTTTGAATATTTGGCTTTGGACATACTTTTGTGGAAGAGCTTGTGGGTGTATGTGGTGACTATCAGTTGCGCATGTATGAGCATTTTGTTCACCAACAGTACCTTACCCCCTTTTAATAGTTTGTGTTTTCTGGATGCTTATTCTGGATATCATCAGATAAAGATGGTAGTTGAAGACCAGGAGAAAACAACCTTTATCACACCCTTTGGAGCTTTCTTTTATGTGTCTATGCCTTTTGGGCTCAAGAGTGCTCAGGCGACTTACCAACATTGTGTTCATAATTGCCTCCGGTCGGGGCAGGATGCACTCGATCACCTATGGGGCTGCAATCCCCTTTGTTGTTCGGCAGGGGCGAGATCACATGCACAAAGAGCAGAGATGGTGAGATAACGCGGCGATCAAGACACGGGTGTTTAACCAAGTTCAGAATGTTGTGAAGCATAAAACCCTACTCCTACTTTTGGTGGATTGATCAGAGGAACACGAAGAACACACAATGTTCAATCTCGACAAGGGTTGCCTTTGGGGGGATCTACTACATGAGTACAAGTGTCCAAAGTTCGAATCTTTAGCTAGGATGCCTTAGGCCTCCTTTTATAGTCGAAGGGGCAATCACAATGGCAAAACAGACATTGTCAGATGATTAGATAGCTAACGGTGCTATCATACCAAAGTCTGGCACTTAGGACAAAATGCCATAAATGCATTCTAGGTGGCGTGTGCGGGGACATCCTTGGAAAGCTCCTACCGCCGCTCTAGCTAACTACTGCACCACAACTTGACACACCTATGGACGGGTGTCAAGGGGGCATAATCTGTCTTCCAGCTTGTCACTGCGTGCTTAGTGAGAGCCACTTAGCCACTTGGGAGCTCGACACCGCATCGACAAGTAACTGGTGTTGTGATGCGGTGGAGCGATGGCTGATCGGCTCGCGCTTGACGGGGGAATAACTTGCTGGGTCTTCCTGAGGGTGGGAGCACCTTTGTCCCCGACAAGCACCGGGGACATGCTTGGCATGCTTCGGGCCCGTCTTGGGCTGTAGCATTGATCTCGCCAGCATCTTGGTCTTGGATGCTTGTTTGGTTCGTATTTGTGTTAATGAGTTCTACTACTACTTCATGTGCATAAGTCAGGGGCACTGGGTACCCATGTCCTAGTGCACCACCAGGAGCCCCCGGGTTTGACCCACACACACTTGCACATCATCGTTGGGTTAGGCCTAAAATTCATGCACATGCGTGCAACGTGAGGAAGTAATCGCCAATTTACTAGTCAACACTGACCCACTACCTCAGGCCATTTCCGCCACGCTGCAGGATCACTAGAAGTCTCTAGAGGGGGGTGTGTGAATAGACTACTAGCCGGAATTTAAAATATACAAAAGGGCAAAGTTAAATTTTGGCTGATTTTAGTATATATATAGCAAGTCTAGAACACACTACACATGCAAGTCATCAAGTATAGACGTGGAAAGTAAAGACATTGCACATGGAAGAAAGGACTAGAGATAGGGAGATCAAACGCATGAAGGACACGAAGATTTTTCCCGTGGTTCCAATAGGTGGTGCTGTCGTACGTACACGTTTATGGAGTCTTCAACCCACAGAGGGTAACGGTCGCGAGAGTCCACGGAGGGCTCTACCCATGGAGGGTTCCACGAAGAAGAAACCTTGACTATACCATGATGGCCTTCATCCACGGAGGACTAGCCTAACTCGGGGTAGATCTTCTTGAAGTAGGCGATCTCCTTGCCCTTACAAACTTCTTGGTTCACTCCACAACATGAAGTAGGATGCTCCCAAGCGACACCTAACCAATCTAGGAGGCACCACCCTCCAAAAGGTAATAGGCTCGATAATGTCGATGAACTCCTTGCTCTTGTGCTTCAAGATGATAGACTCCTCAACACACAATCACTCTCTTAGAGATTTGGCTATGGTGGAAGAGATTGATTGGGTGGAAAGAAACTTGGGGAGGCTAGCGATCAAGATTCATATGGTTGGAATGGAATGGCATGATCTCAACACATGAGTAGGTGGCTCTCTCTCAGAAAACCAGTAGGTATGAGTGGGGGAACTTTTTTGAGTGCTTCTCTTGTGAGTGAGTGGTGGTGGAGGGGTATATATAGGAATCTCCAAAAATCCAACCGTTACACCTAATAAGTCAGACTCGTTGACAACAATGTGTTAATTTCGGTGGTACTGAGTTCGCTCAGAGGTAGAAACTTTTGAATCTTGGTGAGACCGATACATAAAACTCTGTTGCACTGATAAGATGACCAATGGTCAAATTGCCAGACTCGGTGACGCTGATCCAACAAACTCGGTGGGACAAATTTTGTGAATTTGCGTAACAGGAAGTTGGCAATCCAAACTTGGTGGCACCGAAGCATAATCGGTTGCACCGAAAGGCTAGGGTTTTGTTGAGTCTGTCTGAGGCTGAGAATCAGTGGCACCGAGTGGAAAGTGTTGGTTGTAGCGATTTTGAATATTTGGCTTTGGATAGACTTTTGTGGAAGAGATTGTGGGTGTATGTGGTGACTATCACTTGTGCATGGATGAGCATTTTGTTCACCAACAGTACCTTAACCCCCTTTTAATAGTATTGACTTTCCGATGGACTCAAAGTGGTTTCTCACAAAAGGTAAAATGTAGAGTCCTCTTGCTTGAAGCTTGGCCAATGCTATTTCTTCTCCTTCTTCTTCATGGGGATACTCTCCACACTCCCTTTTGCCAAAACATATCTCTCTATGGAATTTATCTGAAATAGACTAGATGAAAGTATTAGTCCAAGAGACAATGTATGTTGTCATGAATTATCAAAACCACCAAGGGAGCACATTTTGGTTTCACACGCGTGCCGCATGCGTTGCAGGAAGTTGCGGTGGCACTCGTGACTTAGAGGCCTGATCATGGCAGAAACTGCAGTGCCATGGATTGGAGCCATGGGGCGGTTCCCTGTTCGCCTGTGATCGTAGTAGTGGAATTGGTGGAGACGGGTGGTGGACTTTGGAGGAGAGGAGAGCGAGACTTTGCGTCCTCCCCTATAAATTGGGGTGTCGTGAGGGGCTATGCTCATCCATCTCTTCCTCCTCCTCGGTCCCAAGCTCGCAGAGCTCTCCCTTCCGCTCCTGCATTCAGTAGCATAAGTCACCATCATGGCCTGGGGTCGAGGACGACCCCTAGGTTCCGCCGCGATAACGAGGTCCTCCGTTCGGGATTATGCCACCGCTTCAGCCGTGGAGGTGGAGGGTGGTTCCAGCGCGCGCGGTGGAAGTGTTGGAAGAGGTCGAGGCCGACGCGGGGCCCGTGGTCCAGGAGGGCGGAGCGCTGCACCCACTCCTCCACCGTTGGACCCTCCTCTGATGGAGGGGCACACCGAAGGTACGACGCTGGAGTTCGTCGTCCGTCTGTGCGGCCCTCCCTGCTGTTGCTTGCGTCTCCCTCACCCTTTCGCCAGGGTATGAAGGTTGACAAGCCGCACACGATATGGTTGCAGGTGCATGGTTGTTGTAACGGCGCTGTGCGGGCGGACGTTGAGTTTCCAGGGCACTGCGTCATGCTCCTCAGACGTGGGTGGAAAACCTTCGCATGTGCCCAAAACTTCATGGGTGGGCACGTCCTCCACTTCAAGTTGGTGGAGGCCGACTTGGTCTCTGTCAGGATTTATGGGCATTTGGGCGCTTGTCTTGCTTGCTGGGAGGAGAGCTCGAGCGATGTTGAAAGCTCCTCCTCGAGGGATAGCAACGAGGAGGACAGTGTCGGTGAACACGATGACAGCGAGCCCCAGTGTCGGTGAACACGACGACAGCAAGTCCCCAACCGTTATGGCGGAGTACACCGACTCGGGCTCAAGCTGACCACCGGTCGCACCATCGGCATCAGCTAGATTCCCCTAGCAGAGCGATTTGCTGGGGGTTCTTGACTTTGGCATCGCCTTATCCCCTAGATGGATCCCGGCAGGCTCGTGGACTTCGGCTTCGCCTTGCTTTCTGGTGGACCTGCCGTCCGTGCAGTGCTGGTCCTAATGGGGCCAGGCTGGGCTTCTGTCGGGCTCGCCTTTTGTCCTTTTTTCCCTTTAGTAGGTTATTTCTAGGGGAGAAAGTCAAATAAAGGGCTATTAAAGGGGTGCCTTCTAATGTGATCTTTATCCATTTTGTACTAGAAATGAATGAAATAGTGTTATTTCTCTTCCTTAAGTACTATCCTTTTCTCCCTTTGTTTCAATTGTGTTTGTATGTTTGTCCTTGCCGCACAGAACCGCTTGCCTGTCCACTATCAACCACGAGTGCCAAAAGGGGGAGCAAGCCCCCGACAGCAGGACGGTAACATTTCCCGGTTGGGCTCCTTGTCGGTATCGGTGCGGCCCCCCCAGGACTGATAAGTATCAGTAGCTGGGAGACGGCTCGTCCCAGCAAGGGTTTTCACCACGTGGAGGACTCCATCATTCACAGCTAAAAGGATATCAAGGGTTTCCTTTAAGAGAGCAAATTAACATAGAACTTGGGATATGCAATAGACTTATCTTTTCTAGGCAGTATCCCTTTCTGGAGTATGCTGGGCCATCGTCCTCGTTCTTTCGCCCTCCTCCTATGTTTTCCTGGTGGACAAACATGTCGGGCGAGAAGCCTCCATCCCCAAAGAGAGAATGCGACAACAAGTATTATAAACTCAACAAATACGATATCATATATCTAGAGTTTAAAAACAATAACATTGCAATCATAAAAGATGCATAGTAAACACGCAATGCGATGATATGATGCAATGCCTAGCTTTATTATTATTGCTCAGGGTCTGCGCCTGGTGATACGTCTCCAACATATCTATAATTTATGAAGTATTCATGCCATGTTTCCAATATTTCTATATGATTTTGGTATGAGTTTATTAGAACTAACCCGGACTGGCGCTGTTTTCAGCAGAACTATGGTGTCAATTTTGTGCAGAAATAAAAGTTCTCGGAATGGGATGAAAATTTACGCTGATTTGTTATGGACCGAAAGAGACCCGCGAAGCACAAGAACTGGGCCAAGAAGTGGACCAGGAGGCCACAAGCCTGCTGGGCGCCCTCCTAGGCCGCGCCCCTATGGCTTGTGAACTCCTCGAGCACCCCCTTGACGTGAGACCAACGCCAAAAATTCCTATAAATATAGAAACCTCCGAAAAGAAACCTAGATCGGGAGTTCCGCCTCCACAAGCCTCTGTAGCCAGAAAAAACCAATCGGGAGCCCATTGCGGCACCCTGCCGAAGGGGGAAACCATCACCGGAGGCCATCTTCATCATCCCGACGGTCTTCATGACGAGGAGGGAGTAGTTCACCCTCGGGCTGAGGGTATGTACCAGTAGCTATGTGTTTGATCTCTCTCTCTCTCGTGTTCTTGAGATGACACGATCTTGATGTACCGCGAGCTTTATTAATATAGATGAATCATATGGAGTTTTCCCCTCTATATATTCTTCTGATGAATTGAGTTTTCCCTTTGAAGTTTTCTTATCAAATTGAGTCTTTGAGGATTTGAGAACACTTGTGTCACAACCCTAGAAATTGATTGCATTTGTTGCATCATGTGCACCATGTCATCATGTTTAAATTCAAATGAAACCTGAAATGGGGATGACAAACCCTAGCACGTCATCAAATAAACAAAAATTCCAACAATTGAGTTTTCAATAATCTCAAAATGCTTTTCAAAAATGTTCCCCCTCTCTGTTAAATGTTGGAATCAACATACCAGGGGTGAACCATATTTTCATAATTATTTTGGGAATTCTAATAAATCAGCAAAGTTTCTGAAAATATCCAATAAAGAAATATAAATATTTAGTTGTTTCAAATTTTTTGGAAATTATTGTGGGGACTAGAAATAATATGTATAAACCCCCAAAATCATTCCAAGATTTTTAACTTTAGTAGTTTTTGCCCAAACAAATAACAACAGAAAACATAAATAGGAAATAAAGAAAAATAAAAGAAAGAAGGACTTACCTGGCAGCCCACCAGAGCTGGCCCAGCCCAGCTCCTCTCCCTGTCGTCTTCCTCCTCGCCAGGAGGACGAGGCGTGGCAGCTTGCTGAGCGCCGGCCTCCACCTCCTGCCCGTCTGCCTTCCTGTGCAAGGGGATAGGGCTCTCTAGAGCCGTCTGGATCGGGCCATTCTCCTCCCCCTTGAGATCTTTCACGCTCTCTCTCTGTTTCTTCCCCCCGGACCTCCGCCTCCGTCGACCGCTGCCATCGATTTGCTCCGTCCTGAAGGCCCCCGAGCTTGCCGGCCGCACCAAGAGAACCCCGTGAGCCCCTCCTCCTCTCTTCTCTCCCCCTGCCATCTCGGGCGCCCCCTTGCTAGCGTCCCCGGCGAAGCCGAAGCTTCTCGCCGCTGGTGGGGGATGTGGCCGTGGCT
Source organism: Hordeum marinum (assembly GCA_022496015.1). NCBI lineage: Eukaryota > Viridiplantae > Streptophyta > Magnoliopsida > Poales > Poaceae > Hordeum > Hordeum marinum. The sequence continues at coordinate 52,738,431 of CM039673.1, read as the reverse complement.
ACACCCACCACGGTTTGCGCCCGAGTGTGCTGTTGTGTTTGCGCTGCTCCCAAGAGTCGAGCGTGTCCATTAGATGGCCTCCCATGCCCCGTAGCATTGATGCCGCCATTGTCCAAACTCCGGCCGCCGCTCAGCTCATCGCCGACCTCAACTCCGGTGGCCCTGAGCCCCCCATGTTGCCCCACTGAACGCGCGCGTGCGCGGGCTACCTTCCGGTACCCTTAGCGCACCAGATGGCCGCCGGAAGCGCAAGTCCGGCGAGCCACCGCCGCGTTCTGTGGTCACTGCCGGCCGATCTCCGGTGGGTGACGTGGTGACGCCATTAGGGCTTAATTGACCCACTAACTAATCCCCTAGACGCTGACAGTGGGCCCTGACTCGAGTCAAACCTCGGTTCAACTCGGGTTTAATCCCTGAGTCGGTTACTACAAGGGCCCACCTGCCAGTGACACTAGCCAGTCCTGAGAGGTTGACAGGCGGGTCCCACATGACAAGTTTGACCTGGACCTCGTCCAGTTGACCTGCTGACGCAGGCATGACCTCAGCATGACGCAATAATTATTTTCTATAATAAAATAATTCCAGGAAATGCTTTAAACTTCTAAAAATCATAGAAAATAATCTATAGCTCAGATGAAAATAATTTATATATGAAAAATGATCAAAAAAATCCAATGAACATGTTTATGCCATGATCATGCATGTTTGAACAAGTTAACCTCACCAAATAGGACATTTTATGATTAGGATAGTATATGAAATATCATTAGGAGTAAGAATTCAAACTTGTTTGAATTCCACTTCAATTAACCTGGATAATTATTCCTTTAGATCAATTCAGTACCTTAATATGCCATGTCATACATCATGATTGTTGCAGTGCATTGAATGTGTTCTTTCTTCCTGTTTGCCGGTGTTTGTTCCCCCTCTGTAAACGATGATTCCGACGATGTGAACGTTGACACTAATGAAGAGAAGTATATCTTCAGGTCTGTCAGGCAAGCAAAACCCCCTTGAGAATACTGATATCAACCCACTGTCTCGCTCCTGCTCTCTTCTGCTGCATTAGGGCAACAACGATTCAACTGTACATGTCATCGGTAGTTGAACCCATTCCTTTGCATGACCTGTCTTTGCCACAGTAAATAGTTGAAACCACTTAGCATGAGTAGCAACTTTCTAAGCCTTGTTGTGCTTACTCATACATGCATGCTTACTTACTGTGCCTGCTATGCCTAGAGTCGTGTCGTATCGGGTCTGATACATCTGGGTGATGAATCGGAATGGCAGTGTTCATGTCGTACGATGTGAGAGCTAAGTGTGTGAACACAATTTGGTAAAGGTAGCGATGAGAGGTCATGTAGGAGTACATGGCGGGTTGTCTCATTGGGACCGACCTTAAGAACTGAGTTCTGAGTTTGTTATCCAAGACAAGATACTACCGCACATTGGGATACTTAATTGACCCTCTCGACCCATTAATCGCTTAGATCTGTGTCCAGGAGTTGCAACTAGTTTCTGGCGTTTGTAGGGAAAGTGTTGGCGGCCATGTATAGTGCTACCCGACGGGGTGGACTGTGATGCAGTACAGGCACAGTGGCACGGTGTACCAAGTGGCACCCGATCGGTGGGCTTGGGAACCCTGCGCACATCGTTTGAAGCCGTAGCGGAAACTTCGGTCGGACATCCGTGCGAGTTCAACCTCGAATAGGCGATAAACCTGGACTAGAGTCTTGCGTGATTGACGGTCGTGGCCGATGCCCACGCCAGTGCTTCCGCTTGAAGGTTGCCGAGACGCATGACGTGCATATGGTGCTAAGTGGCGAGAGCGTGTGTGAAGAATATACCCCTGCAGGGTGAAATAATCTGTTTGAATTGCCGCATCCTCGGATATGGACTACTTGGAGAACTTATGTGGTTCATAGACAACTAGAAGTGGATACTCTAAAATACGCAAGATAAGCGTGAGTGCTATGGATGGCCTTCTCGTAGGGAGACGAAAGTGGATCAATAGTGGTGTATTGATTGGAGAATATGTGGACTCGTGTGCGCTATCCCACCTCAAAGAAAGCATTTGTAGTCTTAGTATAGGTTAGCCAATAGTCAAAGCTGGCTTGCTGCAATAAACTCCACAACCCCCCCTTCATTGATACTGATGCATATGTAGTTAGTTCCGATGTAAGTCTTGCTGAGTACTCTTGTACTCACGTTTGCTTCATTTATGTTTTTTTGCAGAGGAGACGTCAGTCTCATTAGTGGTATTACGACGTGAAGTTCGATGTTGACCGGGAAAGCTTGGGAATCCCAGCCAGAGGTCTGGTTCCTTTGGTAGGGTCGTAGTAGCTTTTTCAGGCTCCTCCAGCCACTTTTGTACATGTCTATACCCAGACATGTTTAACTTCTGCTTGCTTGTTTGAATGATCTGAGTGTTGGGTCTTGAGACCTCTGTTTGTAACATCTATTGTATTGGTTCTTCCGAGGCTTCTAAATAATTGTTATAATGTTGTATGGTTATGTTGTGATGCCATAGTTGTATCTATGCATATCGGACATATCGTGCGTACGTGTGACATGCAACGGTTTGTATGGGATCCGACACCTAGTTGTGTGCCTTTAGTAGTACTCTTTATGGGGAACTGCCTCTTTGTGCTTCCACCGAGCCTTGGTAGCTTGCTACTGCTCCGGACACAATGATTGACCGGCATGTATCCTTCTTTGATGCCGTGTCTGTCCCTTCGGGGAAATGTCTCGCAGTGTAATGGAGTCCTTGTAGCTTGCTACGACTCGTCTACGTGCAGTGAAGACTTTTATGTCCCACGGCGTAATGGAGTACTTGTAGCTTGCTATGACTCATCTACACACACTACAGATCGACACCTACATTGCTGGGTTACGTATGCCTGTCCCTGTACGGATGTGCCACTTGGGTTCTACGACTAGTCATGTCGGCCCGGGTTCTTTGACATTTGAATGCTAGCGACATTTTCACATACGTGAGTTAAAAGACGCAAACGGTCCTGGCCCAGGTAAGGTGGCAGCCGTGGAGATAACCGTGCGTGAGACCACAAAGTGATGTGATGTGTTACAGGCTGGATTCTTATGGCTTAGGATCGGGGTCCTGACAGCTTTGGTATCAGAGCCTGACTGCCTGTAGGATTACCAAGGCAAACTGGATCGATGTTAAGTCTAGAACTGCTCTAGTTATATAAGGGAATTGATTGTGGAAGGGAACGTAAGATTCTATTTACTCCTTTCCTTGTGTCATTCTAACTCTGAGTCACCCTCTTCTTTATTCTACGGGGATTAAGAACTAGGCCTTCTCAGCTATTTATTAAGAGGACGAGTTACTATGTTGAAGACCTATAGGAAAGATGTTGTCTTCCTGGATCAGTGTCTCCATAAGAAATTCAATGTCATGTTGTCAGTTGTCTTGCAGGTTGCCTCATATTTCATGCCCGTACAGCCGTTATTCTATCCGAGTTATCCAAAAATTCTAAATTATCTGATGCAATTGCAAAAAAACTCTTCCCTCTCGAGTCAATGTCTTTCAGGCCAGACAAAGCACACTAAATTTTGAGTTGAGGTACTATATTACCTCGACATGTTTGATGAAGGTGTTTAGGAAACCATGTTGTTTCAGTGAACCCCCTAGTAGTTTAGTTGTGTCTTCTGTTCCAGTGAGATAATTCTGGCCATCATTCTCATAAGCATGCTGTGATGCTACTTAGTCAAGAGGTATACTGTATCCGGGTTCTTGAACCCAAGGATCATTCTCCTTATTTCCATAGGTAGTATTTGTTTGTTCCCTTAGGACATTAGTAACCTTGTTATAGTCCTCAAGATTTGTGGTATATCATTCTTTCACTACCATGAATCAGTTATGGCAGAAGTTCTTTGTGAACGGAAGATCACGACATGAGTGCTCCTGATGAGTTCTCCATTCCATAGTTGTGACTCTGCCAATCCTTCATTTCTGAATGGATTATCTGAAAGAAACATGTTGAACCCCGTTTGACATATTCAATCTATGCCTCTACAACTCAAGAAAAATCATGTGCTCTTGAGTTGTCCTTCTTCAATTTTATTTTGACCATTATCTATCAATGGATAGTCAGGAGTATGTCATGCATTGAGTTATCAATGTCGTCTATTCTTGTGGTCTGTCAAGCCATTCTATTCTAGAATGACTAGGAGAAGCAAACTCCCGTACCTCATGCATTTCTTGGATTGGGTCAAAGCAGTTGTGTTCCGCAGATCAAATGCTAATTCAGTTTTTGCTCTGTTCTACCCTGAGGTATTACCCTCTTCATGTCAAGATTATCATGAGAACTGTACTCCCTCTTATGAAATCTTGATGTAGTAATACTTTTCGCCATCATCATTCAGCTCTTGGTCTCTGTGTGGTTGAAACCAGAATACCGACAAGTGAATCGTGATGTGTGTAATCAATACTCCTAGCAACTTTGTTGCTTGGTAGTTAATGGACAATAATCTCACTCTTGGTGTGATGATCATTGAATTGTCATACTAAGAATGATCGTGCCACCTAGTCCTTTTTCCATGGTGCACTTTTCGATCAATGAGTTAGGATTGTATTAATCTTTTGCTCTGTTGATCATATCGTCTTGTCTTGAAACGCAAGATTGTTCTCGAGCTTGATAACATATCGGTGGATCGTGATTTTCCAAATATCTTCTTGGGAGTATTACCAAGATGTTCCTTGACCGTTATGTTGAGTTCGTGATCAAGATGGTTTTTCTATAAACCATCCCGTCTCCAAGAATCCGTGTTGGATATCCCAGAATTAGTTGGTTAAGCCAAACAACAACTTGGAGAGTTGGAAGATAGAAGCTTAATCTAACTTATCTCATGTTAAAGGGATATCTTGTGTTTTGTGCTTGTATGTGTAGAAGAAAGATGGTATCTTCATCGATTGATCCTTGTGACCAATTGATGCACCTATAATCTTGTACAACCATTGATTTGAGTATGGGCTATCGTCAAATCAAAATCAGAACGAAAGATCTTCCTAAATGTTGTCTTAATCGTGAATGTATCCTCGAGCATACACCATTATATCTTTCGGTCTGACCAATGCTACCACCTTGTTTCCATAAGTTGTGGAATTCCATCTACATTGATATTTCGATGAATTGTTGTTAAGCCCATTGACAAACATTTTCATCCCTTCCATGACTCATGATGAACATGAGGCTAGCGTTGGAAACTCTGTAGGCATATCTTCGTGTTTCATACCTGAAGTATATGTGTGATGTAAGAAGTGACTTACTCTTGTTTCATGTGCATATGGTGCAAATTGCCGCCATGAACTTGAGAAAGGTCGTTTTGTTTTCTTTGGAATCATCCCAAGTCAGTCATGCACGTGCGAAGTATTCTATGGTTTGGTAGACTGATCATCTCCATTCCACATGCAATCCCTAGCACACTAAGCCACTGATTGAGTTGTTTAACAAAAAGAAGTTCTTTCTTAAGAGCTAATCCGGACTTATGTAAGAACTTTGCTAATTCGTAATAATGGTTCCTAACCAGAACTCGGAAGTGTTTTGTTGTAAGGTTATGTATCTTGCAATCTAGCTCATGTTTTGGAGTTGGCTTCCATAGTTCATCTCCCGAGAATCTCGCAACGCCATCTCATCGATTTGTGTTGCAACCTTTCACTTTCAGACATGCTAAGTCTGGAGTATCATGACACCAACCATATCTGAATGTCAGGCAGATATGATGGTTGGAACATTTCCCGAAGAATTATAACATTGGTCTCTCTGTAACCCGGCAAAGGAATGTTGTGGCTAACATATTTATCCGGAAGACCTATTATTATGATATCTTGAATCGGCAACCATAGCCACCTCCCCATGAGGTTCTCATATGACTTTTTGAAAGTTGTTTCTCATGGACTCTTTGAGATTCTGAAGTCCAACCTTTACTTGATGTTCTAGATAGTAAACCTGACCTACAATTGGGGTTACACTAGTACGTCGAGGAGAACATTAGAAGGGGAGTGCTAAATGTCTCTCGGTCGATCATCCAGATTTCGCTCCTTTGGCATAGCTAAGGTGAAACCTGAGAAAGTGTTGTCTTCCTTTGCATCTGCATCCTCCATCATTATTCATCATGGTAGTATGAGGTGTTGTCAGGATCCTTGGCACGGATGTTGTTAAAATCTTGATGAACATGGAGATGCTCAAGTTCTTGAGAGCATGCTCAGACACTAGGATATACCCTCGGTAATAATTGGAATATGCCTTCCATTGCCGAGCTGTTTTATAGCTCTAGTTTCCATTCTGATCTAAGTGTGCCATTCTTTGCATTCCTTCCAATGATCGCCTGTGAATTGCCTTAGGATGGAATGAAGAGTTTCAATGATCTCTGGATCAAAAGTAATTCTTTTTGCCACTTAAGGGATAATCCTACGTGTCACCTTCTCTTAGGTGCCCGTTATGGTATTATGGAAATTAACTCCTTGCTACTTTCAAACCTCTTCACCATCTGTTTTAGCGTGGAATTGTTGTCTACCAATTGAACCCCCGTCATCCGCTTCATTCATTGTTCTTGATGTGTGTTTTGTGTCTCAGCTCGAGAGATGTTATCCCATCTCATTCTACGAGTTGATCATGAGTGCTCGATATTGTAGAGCTCTCTATCCCTGTCGTCTTTCTGTTGAATGAAGACTCCGAAGACAAAGAAGTCAAGATCAGCATAAAGTAATAAATCAACATATTCAAGGAGAGTAACTGGGTCTTGAAGATTCTGGTAGTTAGTGCCCCATTGTCCTCTTACCCTACGCTTGAATCTCGGGGCGAGATTCCTGTTTAGTGGGGGTGAGTTGTCATAGCCCTAGAAATTGATTGCACTGGTTGCATCATTTTCACCATGTCATCATGTTTAAATTCAAATGAAACCTGAAATGGGGATGACAAACCCTAGCACCTCATCAAATAAACAAAAATTCCAACAATTGAGTTTTCAATAATCTCAAAATGCTTTTCAAAAATGTTCCCCCTCTCTGTTAAATGTTGGAATGAACATACCAGGGGTGAACCATATTTTCATAATTATTTTGGGAATTCTAATAAATCAGCAAAGTTTCTGAAAATATCTAATAAAGAAATATAAATATTTAGTTGTTTCTGAATGTAACATCCCAAAATTCCATTTTGGAATGTTATGAATATAGCTATGCATCTATCATCATCATTGCTTGAATGTGTGGAAATGTTGAAATGCTCCTTTTAACTTTCTGAAAGCCCCTTCCTATTTTCCCCATTGTTGCTTTCACCTATTTGAAATCTTGGTAAAAAGTTCAAATAAGAGAGGAGGAAGATGACACTCCACACCAGGACCAAATTGGTGATTTATTTGAACAATAATAACCAGGAGTTATTTTGGAAATGTTTGCAAAAAGGGATTTAAAACAATTAGGACATTTCTGAAAAGAATATTTTTTAAAAGTATTCAAATACCAGAATAAAAATGTTCATTAAATGGCATATTTAATTCTGATAATTCTGATATATAATAATCCTATATTTGGAAGTATATTATTTGCTTTAAAAAGGTTTGTTACTCTGTTTTATTAAAAAAAAGGAAAGAAATCATCGAATCGGGCCGACCCACCTCCATTTAATAGCCGAATCCCTAAATTCTCGGCCGACCGACGCCCTTGCCGCGCTCCCGCTCTCTCTGACCCCTGGGCCCCACCCGACCGGCCGAAACTCCCGCGTCGGTCGTCTCCTCCCGCGCGCGCCGCCTCCGCCGGAATCACCTCGCCGCAGGATCTCCTCCTCCTTTCCTTCCCGAGCTCCCTCTCCGGCCCTATAAATACCGTACCGTCCCTGCACTCCATTTCCACCCCGACCCCCTCTCTCCCGTCGCCAGACCGCCGCAGGAGAGCTCGCCGGAGTTGCTGCCCGACCGAAGCTCCCCACCGCCGTAGCCGTCGCTCCACCCCTCCCCGCGCCCCTCCGACCCCACCACCAGTCGCCGGAGCTCCGCCGCCGTCTCCTGAAGCCCTTCGCCGCCTCCCTCGACGTTAGGAGCGCCTCACCGTCGACCTTCGCCGCCTCGGACTCGCTGGCGATCTTTACACTGTGAGCTCCCTCGCTCGTTCGATCTGGATCTGACGATCCAGATTATAACATTAAGTCTCGAACCATTTTTTTTCTAGCCATTGGTCAACCGCCCGTAGCCCCGCGCGCACACACCCCCTTAGCCAACCCCCGGTCGCCACATCACCCCTGGCAGTCCAGTAGTTAGTTTTCTTTTTTTTGTTTAGTTTTAGTTAACAGAATGCGTTAGAAATTTGTTTTAGCTATAACTTTTAATCTGTTTAATGTTTTGAGTTGATTCTTTTTGCAATAGCTCACATTTTTCATGTAGTTTCACCCTGTACTTTTAAATTTTAAATTTGAACTAAAATTTTTGAATTTAATCAAATTTTCTCAAAACACACAAATCTGAATAACTAGAGTTTGAAAATAGATTTTGATATGAATCTTTTTGCTACTGCTTGGTATTAGTTAGGACTATAAGATGACTTAGTTTGAGGATTTTTTAGGATGATTTTTCTTCGTGTTTTAGCTATAAACAGATTCTGCCTATTAGTTAGTATAGTTTGAATTAACTTAGTTTTAGTTGGTTTAAAGTAGATTTAGTTTTATTTGATCTAGTAGGTTCTGTTAGTTAAACTTTAGGTGTTTTACTTACTGTTAATAAAAATATTATTTGTTTAGTTTATTTTCTTTGTTAATATAGGAATCACCACTTCTTTTCAAATAGGTTTAATTTGATTAAAACAACTAGTTAGTAATAATTTTTCCCATCTAATAGCTACCTCATCTAATAGTGTTTAACCAAACTTTTATATCCTTTACTAAAGTTTTTCCCAACAAACTTCAAATTGATTTTATTCTGTTTATTAATAAAATATTTATTATTTACTTGATGTCCACTATTGTTTTGTTATTACAAATAGTTTAGTTATGTTAGTAGTGATTTACCCATCATCTTTTAGAAAACAAAACTTTGTGTGTTTTCTTGCTTGTGATTTGTGCATTGTTTTGTCTTGATTGTTTAGTAGTTCATTGTTGATGTTTGTGAGTTACATATTTTTGTTGAATGCTTATTGAGTGCTTGTTTGCTTCGTTAGATTATCTGGAGTGCGAAGCTTGTTACCTAGAGTCACTCACGTACGAAGATCATCAATCAGGCAAGTCACCTTGATCATGTTTTTACCCATGTTTTATATGCATTAGTTCTACCATCTCCCCAATTGCATGCAAGATAGGTTAGTTGGAAACTTGGTTACATTGAAGTAGTATCATGTGGTAGATACCCCCTCAACCCCTTTGACAACTTTGGCCCCGGGAAACGTTAAATTTGTTTTGCTAATCTATTAGTAGACGGGGTGGGTTGTGTGAATCATGAGGGTTGTGAGGTAATAACTTCAAGACCTATGATGATCAAGACTTCAAGACTTCAAGTTTTCAACATACCTCTGGGTGGATGATGGTTGAACGGCGCCCTCGAGAAACCAGTGGTTAGCCTAGGTGATGCTGGAGATGTGCCAGTATTCATGCGGAAAGGTCCACCCAGGCACGAAGGGATGGAAGGATGCTTGAAGACCCAAGGCTTACCTGCACAACCACAAGCCATTATGCGCTCTGGCTTGGTTGGATATTGTGGCGACACTGGACAGGCGGTGCTATGAGATGTAGAAGAACGGTAGGAAAGGATGGGCACCAACAGAGTCTCAGTGGGACCCCTTAGAAGACCATGTTTTGGTCATCCGTTCCTCAAACACCCTGAAGTGCGAGGAATCCAATGGAGAAGATCAAAATCTTGTGGGGAACGTGTGCAAAGCTCTGCAGAGTAACCTAAACCTAATCGATTAGCCGTGTCCACGGTCATGGACGACTTGAGCCAAAGGAACTGAAACTTCCGGAATTCTCAACACAAATTAATATGATGATGTGGGTATTAATAATTTGTGTATGAGAATTGGTTGGCAGAACCATCTCATTAATCAACCAACTTAGTAATAATTTTGCTTAGCCCCTCTCTTGATGTAGGAAAAACTTGGCTTTACGCAAAAACTTACCACCCCACCTGTCATATATGCATGTAGACTAGCTGATTATTTTTCACCCCCTCTCTTGTGACTTTGCCGGCATATTCCATATGCTGACCTACACGGCTGCAACGTATCATGTTGCAGAGTACTTTTCCGACCAGGAGTGAGGACATGCTCTATGCTTGGCGAGATGCCCTTGGAGTCAGATGGACTCATCTACTATGACGCTTCCGCAAGACTTAGTTATTCTCATGAGTTGGCCTTCGGCCACTTTATTGTAATGATTATTGTAATAAAGGACTCGATATGAGATTTCGTTAACAAAATGCAGTGTGATTTCCCTTTGATATATACATTGATGTACCGTGTCTGTACCATCATGATCTTGGGATGGTACGGAAACACAGGAGACTTGACCTTTCAGGTCGGGTCGCTACACATAAATTTTGCAAATTATTGTGGGGACTAGAAATAATATGTATAAACCCCCAAAATTTTTCCAAGATTTTTACCTTTAGTAGTTTTTGCCCAAACAAATAATAACAGAAAACAGAAATAGGAAATAAAGAAAAATAAAAGAAAGAACGACTTACCTGGCAGCCCACCAGAGCTGGCCCAGCCCAGCTCCTCTCCCTATCGTCTTCCTCCTCGCTAGGAGGACGAGGCGTAGCAGCTCGCTTAGCGCTGGCCTCCACCTCCTGCCCGTCTGCCTGCCTGTGCAAGGGGATAGGGCTCTCCAGAGCCGTCTGGATTGGGCCATTGTCCTCCCCCTCGAGCTCTTTCTCCCTCTCTCTTTGTTTCTTCCCCCCAGACCTCCGCCTCCGTCGACCACTGTCGTCGATTCGCTCCGTCCTGAAGGGCCCCGAGCTTGCCGTCCGCACCAAGAGAACCCCGTGAGCCCCTCCTCCTCTCTCCTCTCTCCCTGCCGTCTCGGGCGCCCCCTTGCTAACATCCCCAGCGAAGCCGAAGCTTCTCGCCGCCGGTGGGGGATGTGGCCATGGCTACAGCCACCACGGTCTGCGCCCTAGTGTACTGTTGTGTTTGCGCTGCTCCCAGGAGTCGAACGCCTCCATTAGATGGCCTCCCATGCCCCGTAGCATTGATGCTGCCATTGTCCAAACTCCGGCCGCCGCTCAGCTCATCGCCGGCCTCAACTTCGGTGCCCCTGAGCCCCCCATGTTGCCCCATTGAATGCGCGCGTGCGCGGGCTACCTTCCAGTACCCTTAGCGCACCAGATGGCTGCCGGAAGCGCAAGTCCGGCGAGCCACCGCTGTGCTCTGTGGTCGCCGCCGGCTGATCTCCGGTGGGTGATGTGGTGACGCCATTAGGGCTTAATTAACCCACTAACTAATCCCCTAGACGCTGACAGTGGGCCCTGACTCGAGTCAAACCTCGGGTCAACTCGGGATTAATCCCTGAGTCGCTGACTACAGGGGCCCACCTGCCAGTGACACTAGCCAGTCCAGAGGGGTTGACAGGCGGGTCCCACATGACAAGTTTGACCTGGACCTCGTCCAGTTGACCTGCTAACGCAGGCATGACCTCAGCATGATGCAATAATTATTTTCTGTAATAAAATAATTCCAGGAAATGCTTTAAACTTCGAAAAATCATAGAAAATAATCTATAGCTCAGATGAAAATAATTTATATATGAAAAATGATCAGAAAAATCTAATGAACATGTTTATGCCATGATCATGCATGCTTGAACAAGTTAACCTCACCAAATAGGACATTTTCTGATTAGGATAGTATATGAAATATCATTTGGAGTAAGGATTCAAACTTGTTTGAATTCCACTTCAATTAACCTGGATAATTATTCCTTTAGATCAATTCAGTACCTTAATATGCCATGTCATACATCATGATTGTTGCATTGCATTGAATGTGTTCTTTCTTCCAGTCTGCCGGTGTTTGTTCCCCCTCGGTAGACGATGATTTCGACAATGTGAATGTTGACACTAATGAAGAGAAGTATATCTTCAGGTCTGTTAGGCAAGCAAAACCCCCTTGAGCATACTGATATCAACCCGCTCTCTCGCTCTTGCTCTCTTTTGCTGCATTAGGACAACAACGATTCAACTGTACATGTTATCGGTAGTTAAACCCATTCCTTTTGTCACATCCCTAGCTTTAGCATGCATTAGGATCCATGTTTGGGTTTGCATCATGGTTAAATTCCTTTAAACTTGAAATGGGGATGACCAAAACCCTAGCACTATTGAATTCAAATAGGCCCAACCAATAATAATTTTCAATGATTCAAAGTGGCTCTAAAAAAATGTTCATCCTCTCTAGAATAATGTGGCAACATAAACCAGGGGTGATGCATATTTTAAAATGTCATTTTGGGTTTTGAATTTAATCCATAAATGATCAGATTGTGGTTTTGAAAATGCTATACATAATTTAAAATTCCAACAAATTTGAAACTTGGCCAGGGCCTTTGGACTATTTCCTCTAGTGCCCAGAAAAAGTTTCACAATTTTACAAAAGAAATTTAGTGCCTAAATAAATAAATGCAAATCAGAAAGAAAAGCAAAAAGAACAAAATTTAAAAAAAGAAGAAGAAGAGGAGGCCCAGGTGGAGCTGGCCCACCTGGCCCAGCTGGCCCAGCCAGCCCCACTGTCTTCAACCTCCTGCCAGTGGGCACGAGGGTGTGTGCCCGCGGCACGCCGGCCAACTCCTGCTCGCCTGGCTATCGTGGCACCCTCTAGATGCGTCGTGTGGCCACCCCGTCCTTCTCCCTCTCTCTCGTCACCGCTCTCTCCCTCACTTTCCTTTTCCCCCTCTCTGCTCTCCTCTCCCGCCGCACCCCCGAAGCTGCCGACGCTGCCGCTAGCTAGCCCGCCGTCGCCCAGCCTCCCCGACCCTACCTAGAGCTCCAGCTCGAGGCCCTGAAGCTGCCCGCCGAAGGAATCAAGGCCGGAGGCCGCGAAATCGCCCCCATCGCCGTTTTCTCTCCGCCGGCCGCCGTGGACTCCTCGCCGATGCTCAACGCGTCCCGGTCGTCCCTGAGCTGCCCTCGTCGCCGTCGGTCCCCCATGTGAGCTTCCTCCGCTTCCCCCTGTCGCCCTGCTCCCCTGCCCGTGCTCTAGCCGCCGCTTCGCCATCTTGCCGAGCTCCGGCCGCCGCCAAAATGGACGTGGCTATCGTCTTCGGCCAGCCCAGCCCCTCCTAATAGCCTAGATGGATGCGGACATGTGCGGGCTACCTCCAGGTGGCCTCCGCACGCCCAAACGTCGCGTCCGTGCGTTTCCGGCGAGATGCCGCCGTCGTTTTGGTCGCCGCCGGCAAGGCTCCGGTGCCGCTGACGTGGCAGAGTCATTAGGACTAACCACCGCGCTAATTAACCCCTCCGTGCCGCTGACAGTGGGCTCCAGAGCGGGGTCAACGCCCAGTCAGCGCGGGATTAGCCCTTGTGTCCATGACATGTGGGTCCTGCGTGTCGGTTTGACCTAGAACGGTCAGCTGACCGTGCTGACGTCATGCTGACGCAGTAATTTGTTTTTAGGATTCAAAATAATTCCAGAAATAGCTAAAAACTTAGAAAAATCATATAAATTAATCTGTAAGTCAAAATGAAATAATTTATATACGAAAATTTATCAAAAAAATCCAATGAATCCATCTGTACCATTTTCATGCATGTTAGAGCAACCTAAATATGTAAACTTGGACATTTTAACTCAAATGCATTATGGAAACTATATATGAAGTTGAATTTGAACCTTGAGTTCAAACACACTCCATTTAAATCTGTTGCTAGATGCATTAGCTCAATATCTCATATTGCCATGACATATTCATGCATCATATTGTGGCATCTGGTGTGTATTGATTTGTTTCTCCTTCGTTGTTTGTTATTCGTGTTAGGCACTGTTCCGGAGGATACGGTCGAGTATCCATCTGAGGAGCAGTAACGTGTGATCGTCTTATCAGGCAAGCAACCCCCCCTTGAACATACCGATACAATCCCACTCTCTCGCTCCTGCTCTCACTTATTGCATTAGGACAAAACGTTTAAACTTGCACGCTCGGTAGTAAACCCATTCCTATGCATGACCTGTCATTGTCACAGTAAATAGCTAAACCATGCAACCTAGCATACCTGGTAGATGCTTGAGCTATGATGTGCCTTAACCTGCTATGCCTGCTATGCTTAGAGTTGTGTCAGGTCTGATTCATCTAGGTGATGAACCGGAGTGAACTGAACTTGTTCTGATAATGAGAGTTAAGTTGTGAATACGAGTTGGTAAAGGTAGCGATGAGAGGCCGTGTAGGAGTACATGGCGGGTTGTCTCATCGGGACCGTCCTTAAGAACTGAGTCCTGTGTATGTTGTCCAAGATTAGCTGCTACCGCACATTGGGATCCTTAACTTACTCTCTCGACTTATTAACGGACTCGATCTCTATCCAAGAGTTGCAACTAGTTTCTAGTGTTTGTAGGATATGCTAGTGGTCTACCGGGTGGCACCCCATACAGGTGGGCTCGGGACAGACTAGGCATTGTGGCCCGGTGTACCAAGCGTAGTACCATCCGTCGAGGTGGGCTTGGGAACCCTGTACACATCGTTTGGGGCCGTTGAGGAAACTTCGGCCGGACTTCCTTGTGGGTTCAGTCCCGAATAGGCGATAAACCTGGACGAGAGTCTTGTGTGGTTAGTCAGGTCATGGCCGACTCCCTCGCTGGGCTTCCGCTTGAAGGTTGCCGAGGTGCCCTTTTTACGAGCACATGGTGGGAAGTGGCGGGAGCATGTGTGACGAAGTACACCCCTGCACTGTAATCAATCTATTCGAATAGCCGCGTCCGCGGATATGGAGTACTTGGATACTTATATGGTTCATAGACAACTTAAAAGGTTACTCATAAAAGCCTCAAGATAAGTGTGAGTACCGTGGATGGCACTCTCGTAGGAAGACGGGAGAGGATCCATGGTGGTGTATTGTTGTGGTGTTACTGGACTCGTGTACGCATCACTAAAGTTTACAAAGATTTGAAAGTCGTAGTACAGGATAGCGACCGAGTCAAAGCTGGCTTGCTGCATCAAACCCCACAACTTCCTTGTTGATACCGATGCATATGTAGATAGTTCTGATGTAAGACTTGCTGAGTCCTCAGTACTCACCGTTGCTTAATTATGCTTTTTGCAGAGAGACCTTAGTATTGCTAGTGGGTTTCGACGATAAGATCAATGTTGATTATTTAGCTTGGGAATCCCGACCAGAGGTCTGGTTCCTGTGGAAGGCCTTGTAGCTAGACAGGCTTTCTCAGCCTTCTTCTTTTCTAGATGTCTGTACCCAGACATGTAAGCTTCCGTTTGTTGTTTGTATGACTGTGTGTTCGGTCTTCTGACCCGTGTTTGTAATATCACACTATGTTAGCTCTTTAGAGCCCCCAAATGAATGTTGTGTTGTTGTATGGTTACGTTGTGATGCCATAGTTGTATATATACATATCGGGCATGTCGTGCGTACGTGTGACGTGCAACGATATGTATGGGATCCGACACATAGTTGTGTGCCTTTAGTAGTACTCTTTACAGGGAACTGCCTCTTTGTGCTTCCATCGAGCCTTGGTAGCTTTCTACTGCTAAGGACACATTGATTGACCGGCATGTATCCTTCTTTGCTGCTGTGTCTGTCCCTTCGGGGAAATGTCTCATAGTGTAATGGAGTCACTGTAGCCTGCTACAACTCGTCTACGTGCAATGATGACATTTATGTCCCACGACATAATGGAGTCCTTGTAGCTTGCTATGACTCGTCTACACACGCTAGAGGCCGACACCTGCATTGTTGGGTTACGTATGCCTGTTCCTGTACGGATGTGCCACTTGGGTTCTACGACTAGTCATGTCGGCCCGGGTTCTCTGTTGTTTGATTGCCAGCGACATGTTCACATACGTGAGCCAAAAGACGCAAACGGTTCCGGCTAAGGTAAGGCTGTAGCCGTGGACTTTACCGTGCGTGAGGCCGCAAAGTGATGTGATATGTTACAGTATGGATTCTTATGACTTAGGATTGGGGTGCTGACACCTTTGCATGACCTGTCTTTGCCACGGTAAATAGTTGAAACCACTTGGCATGAGTAGCAACTGTCTGAGCCTTGTTGTGCTTACTCATACATGCATGCTTACTTAGTGTGACTGCTATGCCTAGAGTCGTGTCGTATCAGGTCTGATACATCTGGGTGATGAATCGGAATGGCAGTGTTCATGTCCTACGGTGTGAGACCTAAGTGTGTGAACACGATTTGGTAATGGTAGCGATGAGAGGTCATGTAGGAGTACATGGCGGGTTGTCTCATTGGGACCGACCTTAAGAACTGAGTTCTGAGTTTGTTATCCAAGACAAGATACTACCACACATTGGGATACTTAATTGACCCTCTTGACCCATTAATCGCTTAGATCTGTGTCCAGGAGTTGCAACTAGTTTCTGGCGTTTGTAGGGAAAGTGTTGGCGGCCGTGTATAGTGCTGCCCGACGGGGTGGACTATGATGCGGTACATGCAAAGTGGCACGGTGTACCAAGTGGCACCCGAACGGTGGGCTTGGGAACCCTCAGCACATTGTTTGAGGCCGTAGCGGAAACTTCGGCCAGACTTCCGTGCGGGTTCAACCTCGAATAGGCGATAAACCTGGACTAGGGTCTTGCGTGATTGACTGTCATGGCCGACGCCCACGCCAGTGCTTCCGCTTGAAGGTTACCGAGATGCATGACGTGCATATGGTGCTAAGTGGCGAGAGCGTGTGTGAAGAAGTATACCCCTGCAGGGTGAAATAATCTGTACGAATAGCCGCATCCTCGGATATGGACTACTTGGAGAACTTATGTGGTTCATAGACAACTGGAAGTGGATACTCTAAAATACGCAAGATAAGCGTGAGTGGTATGTATGGCCTTCTCGTAGGGAGATGGAAGTGGATCCATAGTGGTGTATTGATTGGAGAATATGTGGAATTGTGTGCGCTATCCCACCTAAAAGAAAGCATTTGTAGTCTTAGTATAGGTTAGCCAAGAGTCAAAGCTGGCTTGCAGCAATAAACTCCACAACCCCCCCTTCATTGATACTGATGCATATGTAGTTAGTTTTGATGTAAGTCTTGCTGAGTACTCTTGTACTCACGTTTTCTTAATTTATGTTTTTTGCAGAGGAGACGTCAGTCTCATTAGTGGTATTACAACGTGAAGTTCGATGTTGACCGGGTTAGCTTGGGAATCCCAGCCAGAGGTCTGGTTCCTTTGGTAGGGTCGTAGTAGCTTTTTCAGGCTCCTCCAGCCACTTTTGTAGATGTCTGTACCCAGACATGTTTAACTTCCACTTGCTTGTTTGAATGCTCTGAATGTTGGGTCTTGAGACCCTTGTTTGTAACATCTATTGTATTGGCTCTTCCGAGCCTTCTAAATAATTGTTATAATGTTGTATGGTTAGGTTGTGATGCCATAGTTGTATCTATGCATATCGGGCATGTCGTGCGTACGTGTGATGTGCAACGGTATGTATGGGATCCACACCTAGTTGTGTGCCTTTAGTAGTACTCTTTACGGGGAACTGCCTCTTTGTGCTTCCACTGAGCCTTGGTAGCTTGCTACTGCTCCGGACACATTGATTGACCAACATGTATCCTTCTTTGCTGCCGTGGCTGTCCCTTCGGGGAAATGTCTCGCAGTGTAATGGAGTCCCTGAAGCCTGCTATGACTCGTCTACATGCAGTGAAGACTTTTATGTCCCACGGCGTAATGGAGTCCTTGTAGCTTGCTATGACTCGTCTACACACGCTAGAGATCGTCACCTGCATTGCTGGGTTACGTATGCCTGTCCCTGTATGGATGTGCCACTTGGGTTCTATGACTAGTCATGTCGGCCCGGGTTCTTTGACATTTGAATGCTAGCGACATTTTCACATACGTGAGTCAGAAGACGCAAACGGTCCCGGCCCAGGTAAGGTGGCAGCCGTGGAGATAACCATGCGTGAGACCGCAAAGTGATGTGATGTGTTACAGGCTGGATTCTTATGGCTTAGGGTCGGGTTCCTGACAACTTGATGTATGTCTTGCGATGGGGTTTCCGTGGTGACAATGTGATGTTCTATTGATCCACTTGATGTATGTTTTGGTGATCAACTTGCGGGTTTCGTTACCTTGGGAATATATGCATAGGGGTTGGCACATGTTTTCGTCTTGATTGTCCGGTAGAAACTTTGGGGCACTCTTTGAAGTTCTTTGTGTTGGATTGAATATGATGAATCTGAAATTGTGTGATGCATATTGTATAATCAAGCCCATGGGTACTTGTGGTGACATTGGAGTATCTAGGTGACATTAGGGTTTTAGTTGATGTGTATCTTAAGATGTTATTTTTAGTACAAACTCTAGGGCTTTTCATGACACTTATAGGGATAGCTCATAAGATTGATCGAAAAAGATAACTTTGAGGTGGTTTAGTACCCTATAATAATTTGTTCGTTTGTTCTCCGCTATTTGTGACTTTGGAGTGAACTCTTTGTGGCACGAGAGGGATTTACATATGATTCAACTATGTTAGTATTGTTGAGAGAACTTGCACTAGTGAAAGTATGAACCCTAGGCCTTGTTTCTAAGCATTGCAATACCGTTTGTGCTCACTTTTGTCATTAGTTACCTTGCTATTTTTATATTTTTAGATACAAAAACTTATATCTACCATCCATATTGCACTTGTATCACCCTCTCTTCGCCAAACTAGTGCACCGATACAATTTGCCATTGTATTAGGTGTGTTGGGGACACAAGAGATTTCTTGTATTTGATTGCAGGGTTGTTTGAGAGAGACCATATTCATCCTACACCTCCCACGGGTTGATAAACCTTAGGTCATCCACTTGAGGGAAAATTGTCACTGTCCTACAAAACTCTTCGCTTGGATACCCAACACGAGTCTACGAGAAGAAGGTTGTGTAGTAGACATCAAGCTCTTTTCTGGTGTCGTTGCCGGGGAGGTGAGTGCTTGAAGGTATATCTTTAGATCTTGCAATTGATTCTTTCAGTTTCTTGTTTTATCACTAGTTTAGTCTATAAAAGAAAACTACAAAAAGTGGAATTGAGGTTGCCTCATATGCTTCATCTTTTTAATGTCTTTCGTGAAAATGATGGAAAGAAAAATTGTGCTCAAGTGTTAGAAGAATAACTTATTAGAATGTTTGGCACTAAATCTTTGAGTGATGAGCATGATTGCAATGTTCTTAGTATTAATTCATTGAATTTCCATAGTACTAATGATGATTGCACTAGTCATGATAAAAATATTTCTTATAAGCATGTCAATTTTTGTGGAGTGCATGGAGTTTGTGAATACATGCCTAAAAGGGAAGATATATTTTTTAAGAGGCATAAGGATTTAGAAACTAAATGTTTGCAAGAGAGGTTATATGTTTGTGCTGAAAGACTTAATATTTCTCACCATCCTTGTGAACATTGCAGTGAAAGTGGTCATTTTAATTTCCAATGTGAATTATTTCATGATCGAATTGTGTCCAAAAATTGTGATAACCTCATTACCCTTGAGCATCATAATGAACTTAGTCTATTTTTGGGGTATGAAGAAATGAAACATAAAGCTAAGGATGTTCCAGCCTGGGTTCTCATGAAAATGATTGATTTTGATCTAAATGAAATCTATATGTTTTGTGTGGTAAATTGCATTGAGTGTACTTATATTTCCAGTTACTTAAAGACAAGAAAACAAATAGAAGATGAAGAGAATACTAATGAAGGGGAAGGGGTTTCCCAATATCCACCTATTTTTTCTTATAATGAATCTAATAACGAGGAGGATCTTTTTATTCAACCAACGTCTTCAAAAAGAAGCTTGGAGGAATTAAATAAACACACACGTAATGTGGTGAATAAGAATAAAAGAAGGAAAAGTAAAGGTAAAGAGGTATCTCTCCCAAATAATGTTGCTCCCTTTATTGATGGGCCTCATGAGAATGAATCAAAAATAGTTGTGGAAGATGATACACTTGAGGATGATTTTGTCATGCCTATTTCTTGTTGTGATAATAATGATTAGGAAGATAATGATACTTCTTATAATCTGGAAAATATTTATGGCACCAACCTGGAAGATGATGATAATAATTGCTATACTATTGGTGCTATTCATACTATTAATTATGAGAGTGATTATGTTTATTATATACAAAGCCACAAGCTTGGGGATGCTATGTTTTATGAAAATGACATGTTTGAGAATTTATTTGCTGCAATTAATGTTTGTCCCAAGCTTGGGGATGCTATGATTAATGAAGATGATCTTTTTATACCCCCCTACTTTGAATGATCAAATTTGTTATAATGATTGCATGCCTCCTACTTATGATGATTATTTTCATGATAGTTATGCGATAAAAAAGAGTGATGATTACTATTATGATACTTGTCATAATTATGAATATCCTTTTATTGAGTATTACTCTTTTAGTGTGGAACCAATTTGCAGTATTCAACTCTTTTATGATACTCCCACTATTAGTCATGAGAAGAAATTTTCTTGTGTGGAGAGTAGTAAAATTTATATGTTTTATATCATGAAAAGAATGCTTTATGTGCTGGTTATATTTTGGAATTCCTTCATGATTCTAATGAAAATTACAATGAAGGAGGAACATATGCTTTTAGGAGTTGCAATAATATCAGGTTTCCTCTCTA
Source organism: Hordeum marinum (assembly GCA_022496015.1). Classification (NCBI taxonomy): domain Eukaryota; kingdom Viridiplantae; phylum Streptophyta; class Magnoliopsida; order Poales; family Poaceae; genus Hordeum; species Hordeum marinum. The sequence continues at coordinate 52,717,635 of CM039673.1, read as the reverse complement.
TGTGTTCAAGGTTTTGAAGTTATGCTTGTTTTGCCTTCCTATGCTAGTTGATTCTTGCTCCCATAAATTATTTACTCACAAAATACCTATGCATAGGAAGTGTGATAGATTTAAATGTGCTTATTATTAGATTCATGATGCTCTTTTGTATGTTTCAATTATTATTCCTATACAAGCATCGTTGAAATCATCATGCCTAGCTAAAAGGCATTAAAGAAAAGCGCTTGTCGGGAGACAACCCAACACTTTTACCTTATATTTTTATGTGTTAAAATGATTAATATACTGTAGTAATCATATTTTGTATCTTTTATTTCAATAAAGTGCCAAGTAAAGCCTTTGGGATAGTGTGGATACTTGCTTGTTTGATTCTTTGAAAAAACAGAAAGTTTTGCGTCCAGTATATGAATTACATGATTTTACTTGAGAGTCAAAAAATTCTGAAATTTTTACAAAACATTTATATGAAAATTGTGTGGTATTTCATAATTTTGAAGAATTTCTAGAGTCAGGGAAGTTTGGTGATCATTCAGATCTTTATAGACTGTTCTGTTCTTGTCAGATTCTGTTTTGCATGCATAGTTTGCTTGTTTCAAGTGTTCCTATAGCTTATATTGAGTAATATAAATTGTGGGAATGATGTAATACAGTAGGTATTATGTGATAACAATTATGAATCTTGTCTTGACAGTACCTATGTGAATGATCTATCTTTATTACACCAACCCTTCTCACAAAGTTCCGTTAAGTTTTGTGTGATTGAAGTTTGCAAGTTTTGGGTGAGACACCGATATGAGGAGAATAATGAGTGACAAGAACCTAAGATTGGGGATTCCCACGGCAACCCTAAGGTAATATTCAAGGAAGACTCACGCATCTAAGCTTTGGGATGCCCCGGAAGGCATCCCTTCTTTCGTCTTCAACACCATCGGTATATCTAACTTGGAGCTATATTTTTATTTGTCACATAATATGAGTTTTGGTTGGAGAATCATTTTTTTGATATGTTAGGTGTTATTTATAATCTTTTTTTTCAATAAAAAGTTCCAAGAATTGCCTTTAGGATGCCTGAATTGCATGTTTGATGTGTGTTGTTTAAAAACAGAAACTTCTGCTGTAGTGTTTGAATTTTCATATTTTTATGGAAGGTGGAAAGTTTATGAACTTTTTACACAGTATATTAAAATAAATTATTTAGCATTTACTAAATTTTGATAATTGTTTGAGTTACAGAAGTATACTGGTTTAATAGATTTCTACACACTGTTCTAGTTAGACAGGTTGCTATCATAGTTTTGTTATCAACTTTTCCTATAGTTTCCATAGCCTATATTGGTAGATATAAATTGTGGAAATGATAGTATAAAGTACCTAACGTTTGAAATTATTTTGCAACTTGTCTTGGCAGTACATGAAGTGTTGATTTGTTCTTATGTTTACTAACCTATCTCATGAGTTCTTTTTGAGTTTTGTGTGGATGAAGTTTGTGAGAATAGGTGAAATCGAGATATGACATGATTGAGCAAGATACAAAAGCTCAAGCTTGGGGATTACCAAGTCACCTCAATTAAATATTTCAATAACTCTGAAGCATATAAGCTTGGGGATGCTACACATCCCACCTCTCTTCGTCAACTATCGGTTAGCCTATGTTGAGCCTACATTTTTATTCATTCACTTGATGTGTATTATTCTTGGAGTGCTATTTTTATTTTGCTTGCTGTTTAAATAAAGAGAGAGAGAGAGAGAGAGAAAGTCCTCACATAGCTACTTAATTGTTTGACTACTTATTGATCTTAACTTATATGTTTTGGAGTAGTTTTGTCATTTACTCTCGTGCTTCGCTTATATACTATGAGTAAATGGTTGAATTAATTGAATTGAATATAATAAATCTGAAATTATATATGTTTTATATGCTTATCCCATGGGGAGTAATGACTTCACATATAAGAAGTATAGGTGGTAAAATTAATTGAAAGTTAGCAACACCTCATTGGTCACTTGAACAATTCACGAAAGAATATTGAAGGAAGAGAGATTTCACATATAAATATACTATCTCGGACATCTTCTATGATTGTGAGCCCCATTAATTATTTTCAAACTTGAGCAAATTAGTTGAAGTTAGACAAGGAAGACAACGTAATGAGTTATGCTTGGGTATATTTGTATATAAGTAATATTGTTATGGATCCTCCAACATGTGGTGCTTGCTTCCACCTCATACTAGCCAAAACTTCCGCACCAAGTAGAAATACTACTTGTGCATCCAAACACCCTTAAACCCAAAGTTGTTTCATATGAGTCCACCATACCTACCTATATGTGGTATTTACCTGCCATTCCAAGTAAATTTGCACGTGCCAAACTCTAAACTTTAAGTAATATTTTGTTTTGTATGCCCGAATCGTTCATATAGTGACTAGGGGCTGTTAGTATATTCCATGCTAGGTGGGTTATTCTCACTATATGTGTTGATTCACTATCATTCACAAGAAAGTGGCTAGTATTCGGGATGCCCAGTTCCATGCTCAAAAATCATATCAAAATATAATGAAATAAAACTCCCCCAGGATTGTTGTTGGTATGGACGGTACCTGTGGATTCAGCTCGCCGTGGAGTGTGATTGATTGGTGGAGGGGGATTAAAAACTTTACCATTCTGTTTGGGAACCGTGTAGAATGTATCTAGCATGGAAGATATCGAGATCTCTGGGTTGTTATGTTGACAATGAAAGCATACCGCTCAAAATTATTATTCATCTCTGTTTTAAAAGATCGAGCTCTGGCACCTCTACAAATCAATGCTTCCCTCTGTGAAGGGCTTATCTGTTACTTTCTAGTACTTACGTTTATACAAGAGTCATGGTGATCTTCATTACTTTGTATATTTCGCCTTTTTCTTTTGGCAAGCATCATGTGGTGGGGAAAGATCCAAGCATATATGGCCATTCAAATATATTTGATCATGAATTATTATGTTAACAATTATCTATATGATAAATAAGTTGGGAGGCGGAACTTTAAGCCCCTATCTTTCTCTGTGTTCGATGGATGCCTTTTGCTCTAAAAGTATACTTTGAGTGACGGGGTTATTACCCCTAGGTAGGCCAAGACTAGGGAGTTCTCCCCCTTTTGAAGAAAAACCATACGGCCGGCTGGCAGATTGCCGGCAGGCTCGCTACCGGCTGGCCCGCAACCAGCTGATCAGAGAGCCAACCATCCGACCCTTGGCCAGCCTATGGCCGGCTGCCCCATGGCCGGCCCTTCTGGTGATCTTTGGACGGACAGGCACCCATCCCTTCTCCCTGTGACCAAGTGCAATGACAAGACATGACCCCCACAATGGACCTCGGTGTGGCCACAATGACCGCTGACGCACGGGCACACATGGCTATAGTCTGGCCGGTCGTACTGCTAACCTTGGTTGATCACGACCGGGTGAGGCAATAGTGCGGGCATGCCTCAGCTCACTCCGTTACCTGCCTCCGCATGGCTACAATGTTGCCGGCCATACCAAAGACTTGGGTCGGCTGTCACAAGGAGACACCGCCTGGGCAGCCCGTGCCGCAGCAGGTAAGCGTGGACCAATCGAAGAGCCGGCTGGCGGGCCCTAGTGGGAGATGGGACCGCGTAGCCGACGGGCCCTACGGTCGATGAGACGACGCAGCAGGTAGAGCCCCCTGGCCAGCCGGAGAGGCTGCCAGTCGGGTGATGACCCACAAGTATAGGGGATCCATCATAGTCCTTTCGATAAGTAAGAGTGTGGAACCCAACGAGGAGCAAAAGGAAATGATAAGCGGTTTTCAGCAAGGTATTCTCTGCAAGCACTGAAATTGTCGGTAACAGATAGTTGTGTGATAAGATAATTTGTAACGGGTAGCAAGTAACAATAGTAAAAAAGGTGCAGCAATATGGCCCAATCCCTTTTGTAGAAACTGACACGCCTGAACGAACTCTTATATAAAGTAAAATGCTCCCGAGGACACATGGGAATTATTGTCAAACTAGTTATATGATTCGCGTTCGCTACTTTGATAGTTTGATATGTGGGTGGACCGGTGCTTGGGTGCTATCCTTACTTGGACAAACATCCCACTTATGATTAACCCCTCTCGCAAGCATCCGCAACTACGACAGAAGAATTAAGACAAAGTCTAACCATAGCATTAAACTAGTGGATCCAAATCAGCCCCTTACGACGCAACGCATAAACTAGGGTTTAAGCTTCTGTCACTCTAGCAACCCATCATCAACTTATTACTTCCCAATGCCTTCCTCTAGACCCAAATAATTGTGAAGTGTCATGTAGTCGATGTTCACATACCACCACTATAGGAGAGACAACATACAACGCATCAAAATATCGAACGAATACCAAATTCACATGACTACTAGTAGCAAGACTTATCCCATGTCCTTAGGAACAAACGTAACTACTCACAAAGCATAATTATGTTCATGATCAGAGAGGATTTGAATAGCATTAAGGATCTGAACTTATGATCTTCCACCAAATAAACCAACTAGCATCAACTACAATAAGCAATTAACACTACTAGCAACCTTACAAGTACCAATCGGAGTTGCGAGACGGAGAATGGATGCAAGAGATGAACTAGGGTTTGGAGATGAGATGGTGCTGATGAAGATTGTTGATGGAGAAGAGTCCCCTCCGATGAGAGGAGTGTTGGTGATGACGATGGTGACGATTTCCCTCTTCGGGAGAGAAGTTTCCCTGGCAGGTTGGCCCTGCCGGAGCTCTAGATTGGTTCTGCTCAAGTTCCGCCTCGTGGCGGTGGCGTCGCCTCCCGAAGGCTATAGATTGATTTTTTTCTGGAACGAAACCCACCATATAGGAGAAGATGGGGGCGAGAGGAGCCACAGGGGGCCCACGAGCCCCCAGGCGCGGCCAGGGGGGTAGGTCGCGCCTGGCAGGCTCGTGGCCTCCTGGTGGCTCACCTCTAGTATTTCTTTCACCCAGTATTTTTTATATATTCCAAAATAATTCCTCGTTGATTTTCACGACTTTTGGAGTTGTGTAGAATTGACATCTCAAACTTGCTCCTTTTCCAGCCCAGAATTCCAGCTGCCGGCATTCTCCCTCTTCATGTAAACCTTGTAAAATAAGAGAGAAAAGGCATAAGTATTGTACCATAATGTGTAATAACAGCCCATAGTGCAATAAATATCAATATAAAAGCCTGATGCAAAATTAACTTATCAACTCCCCCAAGCTAAGACTTCGCTTGTCCTCAAGCGGAAGCCGAGATCAATAAATAGGCCCACATGTTTAGAGATGGAGGTGTCGATAAAATAAAATACGGACATGTAGGCATCATGATCATATTTAGAATAGCAATATCGTCATATTATCCCTTATGACAAAGTGACAATTTCTTCACAATGTAAAGCATGAATCAAGAACCTTATTGAGATGTACCAACCAATAGTCTTTAGTAATTGAAACAATTGCAATTTATCATAACATTGGAAAGAGTCAAATAAGAGCTTGTAAGGCAAATCCACATACTCAATCATCTTTTAGCCTTCCACAATTGCTAAAACTCACGCGGTACTCATGAGATCAAAGTTTCAGTTGGACAAGGAGAAAGATAGGGGCTTATAGTTTCTCGTCCCAACTATTTACCTCAAGGGTAATGTCAATAATAATAATTCATGATTACTTACTTCCAAGTTGATATAAGAATATAGATCTTTCCCTAGCATGTGACGCTTGCCAAGACAATGGAAAAATAAGGAATTGGTGTTGATCACCATGACTCTTTTAAAGATAAAAAGTAAAGGTACAAGATAGGCCCTTCGTAGAGCGAAGCAGGGGTTGTGATGCGCTTTTGAGGTTTGGATGTGTGATCTCTTAGTGTGAAGGAACGGCACTTTATATTGCCTCTTGTGATAAAGAACTTTATTATGTAGTCTGTCGCTTTTGTGTGTTCCTCATCACAAGTTCGTACAAAGCTTATTTTCCACACACTAATAGATCATACATATTTAGGGAGCAATTTTTATTGCTTGCACCGATGACAACTTACTTGAAGGATCTTATTCAATCCATAGGCAGGTATGGTGGATTCTCGTGGCAAAACTGGGTTAAGGGTTTTATGGATGCACAAGTATTATCTCTACTTAGTGCGGAAGTTTTGGCTAATATGAGGTGGAAGCAAGCATCACATGCTAAAGGATCCATACTCATATAGGATTGTTTGGAACCAAGCAAACATAATTCATTATGTTGTCTTCCTTGTCCAACATCTACTTCTTAGCATAGTAGTTTAATGAGTGTTCACAATCATAGATGGTGTCAAAGATGATATATTTATATGTGAACCTCTCTTTCTTTATTACTTCCTATTAATTGCAACAATGACCAAGGTCTACGTTTGTCTACCCACAACAAGTTTCAGTCAACATTCTTTTTATATGTGAAGTCATCACTTCCCATAAGATCAACACATGATCTTTCATGCTTTGTTCTTTTATTATTATTTTATTTAGATCATGGCAAGAAGCAAATTCCTTAACTAAAACACTCTTTATTATATAACTTACGAACTCGGTTACATTGGGGGTAACACAAAGCAAAACTCAAGACTATATCATACTAAGAACTTTATTCTTCTAGATAAAGATATTATCAAAAGGATCGAACTAATATATAAAAGTAAAGGCAAAAGATGTGATGGTGGTATGATACCGGGGCAACTCCCCCAAGCTTGGCACAAGCCAAGGGGAGTGCCCATACCCGTGTGTTTAATTGTCTTCCTTCGAAGGTGGTGGTGGTGAAGTTGTGGGAGTCCGGGGTTGATTCTCCGTCTTCCAAGGCATAAGTTCTCCATCATGGAAAGATGATCTACTCTCCGGGATCCTCAAATCTGCATCCAACCGCATTGCTTTAAATCTATACTCATACTCATAGTTCTGGTTTTGCAGGTCGTAGATCTGGGCTTGGAGATGATCGATTCTATCATAGAGCTTGAAGAGGTGTTCCCCGATATCGTTGGCGTCGATCTTGTGCTTGTTGGTGAACTCCATAATCATCATGTGGTTGTCGTTGAGTCCGCATTCCACCATCCCTTGGCACTTTAATACTTTCTGCTCCATTGCTTCGAGCCTCGTCTCCATGCTTCCGGTCTTCTTGGGCCCCTCAATGTCACGGATGTGCAGCACCCCCTCACGCATCTCAATAGTTTGAGGGTGTTGCAGCACCTCCGCGAGGTAGGGGTTGATGACCTTCTCAAAGAACTTGTCCTTCAAAACCTTTGGGGACACCATAGCGATCTAAATCTATCTGCACCACAGCTCGAAACGAAAACAGAGGATATTTGTGTGATACGAGGGTCAGACCTTTCAGGAGATTATATAATGAATTTTTACTGACCATAAGGAGTTGTCCACAAGAAAACGGAGTCCGGGAGGCACACGAGGTGCTCACGAGCCACCCCAGGCACGGCCAGGGGGTGGGCCCGCGCCTTGCTGGCTCGTGGCCTCCTCGTGCGCTTTCCGGACTACCTTAATTTTTTGTACTTTTGTAAATATTCCAAAACAGAGAAAAATTGCTATTGGAAAAGTTTTGGGGTCGGTTTTCTTACCGTATCACATACCTCTTCGTTTTCGGAGTCTGAAACAGGCTGGTAAACATCTCTGATGTACTCCTCAGGGGTTATAGTATTAATTATATTGCTTTCTACATTTATGGGAGTACCCGAGATATAATGCTTGATTCTTTGCCCATTCACAACTCTCGGAAAAGTGCCTTCTGCGTTGTTGATTTTGATGGCGCCGGAACGATATACTTCTTTAACAATATAAGGACCTTCCCATTTAGAGAGGAGCTTGCCTGCAAAAAATCTTAAACAAGAATTGTATTGCAAGACATAATCACCTGCATTGAACTCACATTTTTGTATCCTTTTATCATGCCACCTCTTAACTTTCTCTTTAAACAACTTGGCATTTTCATATGTCTGAGTTCTCCATTCATCAAGTGAGCTTATATCAAATAACCTCTTCCCACCAGCTAGTTTGAAATCAAAGTTGAGATCTTTGATTGCCCAATAATCCTTATGCTCTAGCTCAAGAGGTAAATGACATGCTCTACCATAAACCATTTTATAAGGAGACATGCCCATGGGATTCTTATAAGCAGTTCTATAAGCCCACAGTACACCATCAAGTTTCTTAGACCAATTCTTTCTAGGCCTTTTAACAGTCTTTTGCAGAATTAATTTAATTTCTCTATTACTTAAATCCACTTGACTACTAGACTAAGGATGATAAGGAGATGCAATTCTATGGTTGACATCATACTTAGCAAGCACTTTACGGAAAGCACCATGAATAAAATGTGAACCACCATCAGTCATTAAATATCTAGGGACTCCAAATCTAGGGAAAATAACTTCTTTAAGCATCTTAATAGAGGTGTTATGATCAGCACTACTAGTTGGAATAGCTTCTACCCACTTAGTAACGTAACGAACAGCAACTAAAATATGAGTATACCCATTGGACTTTGGAAAAGGTCCCATATAATCAAAACCCCAAACATCAAATGGTTCAATAACAAGTGAATAATTCATAGGCATTTTCTGACGTTTACTGATATTACCTATTCTCTGACATTCATCACAAGACAAGACAAACTTACAGGCATCCTTAAAGAGAGCAGGCCAATAAAATCCGGATTGCAATACCTTGTGTGCAGTTCTATCTCTAGCATGGTGTCCTCTGTAAGCCTTAGAGTGGCACTTCTGTAGGATCTGTCCCTGTTCATGCTCAGGTACACAACGTCTAATAACACCATCTACCCCTTATTTATACAGGTGAGGATCATCCCAAAAGTAATGTCTCAAATCATAAAAGAACTTTTTCTTTTGTTGGTACGTGAAACTAGGTGGTATATATTTAGCAACAATGTAATTAGCATAATCAGCATACCATGGTGTAATGCGTTAAGCATTGATGACATTTAATTGTTCATCAGGAAAGCTATTTTCAAAAGGTTGTGGGTCATCAAGAACATTCTCTAACCTAGACAAGTTATCTGCTATGGGGTTCTTAGCACCCTTCCTATCAACAATATGCAAGTCAAATTCTTGTAGCAAGAGAACCCATCTAATAAGTCTAGGTTTAGCATCTTTCTTTTCCATGAGATATTAAATAGCAGCATTATCTGTGTGAATAGTAATTTTAGAATCATAAATATAAGATCTAAACTTATCACATGCAAACACAACTGCTAAAAACTATTTTTCAGTAGTAGCATAATTTCTTTGGGCACTGTCTAGAGTTTTACTAGCATAATAAATAACATTTAATTTCTTATAAACTCTTTGTCCTAGGACAGCACCAACAGCATAATCACTAGCATCACACATAATTTCAAAAGGTGGGTTCCAATCAGGTGGTTGAAAAATAGGTGCAGTTATCAAGGCCTTCTTGAGTATCTCAAAGGCTTCTTCACAATCATCATCAAAAATAAAAGGAATATCTTTTTGCAAGAGATTAGTGAGCGGCCTAGAAATCTTAGAGAAGTCTTTAATAAACCTTCTATAGAAACCAGCATGACCAAGGAAACATATTATACCTTTAATGTCCTTGGGGCATGGCATCTTTTCAATGGCATCAACTTTAGCCTGATCAACTTCAATACCTCTTTCGGAAATTTTATGTCCCAAGACAATCCCTTCATTAACCATAAAGTGGCACTTCTCCCAATTCAAGACATGGTTAGTATCTTTACATCTCTGCAAAGCTCGATCAAGGTTGCTCAAGCAATCATCAAAAGAAGATCCGTAAGCGGAGAAATCATCCATGAAAACTTCAACAATATTTTCACAAAAGTCAAAGAATATAGCCATCATACATCTTTGAAAGGTAGCAGGTGCATTACATAAACCAAAAGGCATACCTCTATAAGCAAAGGTACTGAAAGGGCAAGTAAAAGTGGTTTTCTCCTGATCAGACTGAGCAACAGGTATTTGGGAGAAACCGGAATAACCATCTAGAAAGCAAACGTGTGTATGTTTAGACAATCTTTATAGCATTTGATCAATAAAAGGTAGAGGGTAATGATCTTTCTTAGTAGCTTTATTTAATTTCCTAAAATCGATTACCATCCTATACCCAGTAACAATTCTTTGTGGGATCAATCATCTTTATCATTAGGGACAACGGTAATACCTCCCTTCTTAGGGACACAATGCACCAGACTTACCCAATCACTATGAGCAACATGGTAAATGATACCTGCTTCTAGAAGCTTTAGTATTTATTTTCTTGCCACCTCTTTCATCTTAGGATTCAGTCTTCGTTGGGGGTCGGCAACTGGTTTGGAATCAAGATCACTTTTAATTTTATGTTGGCATAGAGTGGGACTAATGCCTTTAAGATCATCAAGATTATATCCAATAGCAGCACGGTGCTTGCTTAGAGTTTTCAATAATCTCTTTTCTTCATGCTCTGAAAGGTTAGCACTAATAATAACAGGATATATCCCTTTTTCATCAAGATAAGCATACTTAAGAGTATCAGGTAATTGTTTAAGCTCAAACACAGGATCACCCTTGGGTGGAGGTGGATCTCCAAGTAATTCAATAGGCAAATTATTCTTAAGGATAGGATGTTGTTCAAAGATAATTCTATCTAGCTCATTCCTTTCATCCATATGCATATCATTTTCATGTTCGAGCAAGTATGTCTCTAAAGGATCGGTAGGAGGAACATCAATAGAAGTAAGAGCAATAATTTCAGCCTTACTAGACAATTCTTTTTCATGAGGTTGTCTACCAAACTTACAAAAATTAAATTCATGTGACAGACCTCCAAAGCCAACAGTAACAGTTTGTTTCTCACAATCAATTTGAGCATTAACAGTATTGAGAAAAGGTCTACCAAATAAGATGGGGCAAAAGCTATCTTGTGTGGTAGCAAGAACGAGAACATCAGTAGGATACTTAGTTTTACCACACAAGACTTCAACATCTCTAACAATTCCCACAGGGCAGATAGTATCTCTATTAGCAAGTTTAATAGTAACATCAATAAATTCCATCTTCATAGGTGCAATCTCATTTTTAATTTCATTATATAAAGATTGAGGTATTGCACTACCACTAGCACCCACGTCACATAAACCGTGATACTATCTTAACAGAAACAACAGGCATGCCAACCACATGTTTATGTTTGTCTCTAGTATGAGGTTTAGCAATTCTAGCAGAAGCTTCATAGAATTGAATAACATGCCCGTCAACATTATCGGCCAAGAGATCTTTAATAATAGCAATACTAGGTTCCACTTTGATATGCTCAGGGGGTGTAGGTGTTCTAATGTAACCCATACGTATCATAGTTGAAGCTTTAGCATGATCCTTTATTCTAATAGGGAAAGGTGGTTTCTCAATGTAAGCAGTACGAACAATAGAATCTTTATAAGCAATAACTTTCTCTTCAACTGAAATGGGTTTAGCTACATTAACTTCTACGGGAGGATGATATTTAAACCACTTCTCCTTAGGGAGATTAATACGAGTAGAAAATGATTCACATAAAGAAGCTGCTATCTCAGAATGAAGTCCATGTTTAGCGCTAAAATCACGAAAAGTATTTGTTTCTACAAAGGATTTAACGCACTCTAACTTAAGATTCATACCTGACTCCTTACCTTCATCAAACTCCCAATCTTCAGAATTGCGTTTAATTCTTTCCAATAAATCCCATCTGAAGTCAATATATCTCTTCATAAAAGAACTGGTACAAGAAGTGTCGAGCATGGTGCGATTGTCATGAGAAAGCCGATCATTGAAGTTCATAATAATAATCTCTCTAGGGAGCTCATGGTTGGCACATGAATACAACATTGACTTAAGCCCCCCCCCCACCAAGCTTGAGCGATGCTTTCTCTATCAAGATGCCAAAAGTTTTAGATATAATTCCGATCACGATGTACCAAATGCATAGGATAAAACTTTTGATGAAATTGCAATTTCAATCGTTTGTAGTTCCATGATCAAGTATCATCACATAGCCTATACCATGTCAATGATTTAACCCTCAAAGATAAGGGAAAGACCTTCTTCTTGACCTCATCCTCGGGCAAACCTGCAAGCTTAAATAAACCACAAACTTCATCTACATAGATTGGATGCGAATCGGGGTGTGATGTTCCATCTCCTGTAAAAGGATTAGCCAACAGTTTCTCTAGCATTCCCGAAGGAATTTCATAATAAATATTTTCTGTAGGTGCAGTAGGTTAAGGAGAAACTCTTTGTGCTTCCGATCGAGGTGAAGATACCCTGAACAAGCCCCTCAAAGGATTAGTTTCCATAGTGACAAGTGACAATAAATTTCCGCACACAATATAAATGTTTCCTTACCAAATTCCACTTACCAAAGGCGCTTCACTCCCTGAAAATGGCGCCAGAAAAGAGTCTTCATGACCCACAATTATAGGGGATCTATCGTAGTCCTTTCGATAAGTAAGAGTGTGGAACCCAACGAGGAGCAAAAGGAAATGATAATAGGTTTTCAGCAAGGTATTCTCTGCAAGCACTAATGTAACATCCCAAAAATTCCATTTTGGAATGTTATGAATATAGCTATTAATCTATCATCATCTTTGCTTGAATGTATGCAAGTGTTGAAATGTCTCTTTTCAAATTCTGAAAGCCCCTTTCTAATTCTCCCCATTGTTGCTTTCCCCTATTTGAAATCTTGGTAAAAATTTCAAATAAGAGAGGAGGAAGATGACACTCCACACCAGGACCAAATTGTTGATTTATTTGAACAATAATAACCAGGAGTTATTTTGAAAATATTTGCAAAAAAGGATTTAAAACAAATAGGCAATTTCTGAAAATAATTTTTTTTTCAAATATTCAAATACCAGAATACAAATGTTCATTAAATGGCATATTTTATTCTGATAATTTGGATATATAATACTCCTATATTTGGTACTATATTATTTGAATTAAAAGGTTTTGAATACGTTGTTTTATTAAAAAAGGAAAGAAATTAGAATCGATCGGGCCGGCCCACCCCATTAAATGCCGAATCCCTTAGATTCCGGCCGACCGACAGCTCGCCCGCGCTCCCACTCTCGCTGAACACTGGGCCCCACCCGACTGCACGGATCCCGCGTCGGCCATCCTCTCCCTCGCACGCCGCCGCCGCCGGAGTCTTCTCCACCATCGCCGGATCTGCGCCCTCCCCTTCCTTCCCGAGCTCCCCTCCGGCCAATAAATAGAGCCCCGACCCCCGCCTCCATTTCCCGCCTGAGCCCCCTCTCCCGTTGCCAGAACACCGCTCCTGAGCTCGCCGTAGTTGCTGCCACCACCGGAGCTTTCCATCGCTCCTGCCCGTCGCTCCCGTCCACCCCTCGCCCCACCGTCGCCACCATCCTTCGCTGGAAGGTCTCCGCCCTCGCCTGGACCATTCTGACGTCGCCAACGACCACCAGAGATGCATCCCCGAGCATCTCCGACCAGCGGCCGCCTCCACCACTCGTCGGAGATCCCCTCTCTCTCCGGTAAGTCGTCGGATCCATCCCCATCCTTCGGATCTTCATCCGACGACTAGAATTAGAAGCCACTTATTCGGCGAACCGTTTTTTCGTTGGCCTCGGTCGTCCGCCCGTAGCAGCAGCTAGCACACCCCCCTTATCCAGTCACAGGCGGCCACATAGCTCTGGCCGATAGTTAGTTTAATTATTCTTTTCGGTTTTGTTTTTCAGAAACAGAATGTTTTAGAAATTTTTTTGAGCTATAACTTTTAATCTATTTAATGTTTTGAGTTGATTCTTTTTGCAATAGCTCGCATTTTTCATGTAGTTTCACCCTGTACTTTTAAATTTCAAATTTGAACTATAAAATTTGAATTGAATCAAATTTGCTCAAAATATTCAAATCTGAATAACTAGAGTTTGAAAATAGTTTTTGACATGAATCTTTTTGCTACTGTTTGGTATTAGTTAGGATTAGCTTCATGCTTAGTTTGAGAATTTTTAGAATGAATTTGATTAGTGTTTTAGCTAAAAACAGATTCTGCCTATTAGTTAGTATAGTTTAATTTAACTTAGTTTTAGTTAGTTCAAATTAGAATTTAGTTTTATTTGTATAATAGGTTCTGTTAGTTAAACCTTAGGTGTTTTACTTACTGTTAATAATAACATTAATTGTTTAGTTTATTTATTTGTTAGCATAGGAATCTCAATACAATTTCAAATAGGTTTAATTTGAACTAAAACAACTAGTTAGTAATAGTTTTCTTTCAATAAGTTTTATATAATTTAATTCTGTTTTTATAAGACAAGTTTTTAGTAATTTCCATTATGTTAAGATAATGTCTTAGTAATAAATAATAAGTTAGTTTTGTTAGTAAAACCATAGCTACCTCATCTAATAGTGTTTAACCAAACTTTTATAAACTTTACTAAAGTTTTCTTAACAAACTTTAAATTTGATTTTATTCTGTTTATTAGTAAAAATATTTATTGTTTACTTGCTGTCAACCATTGTTTTGTTAATAAAAATATTTTAGTTATGTTAGTAGTGATTTTCCCCCATCATCTTTTAGTAGACAAACTTGTGTGTTTTCTTGCCTGTGATTTGTGTTTTGTTTTGTCTTGATTGCTACTAGTTCTTTGTTGATGTGTGTGTTAGCTACATTATTTTGTTGTATACTTATTGAGTGCTTGTTTGCTTCGTTAGATTATCCGGAGTGCGAAGCTTGTTACCTAGAGTCACTCACGTACGAAGATCAGCAATCAGGCAAGTCACCTTGATCATGTTTCTACCCATGTTTTATATGCATTAGTTCTACCATCTCCCCAATTGCATGCAAGATAGGTTAGTTGGAAACTTGGTTACATTGAAGTAGTATCATGTGGTAGGTACCCCCTCAACCCCTTTGACAACTTTGGCCCCGGGAAACATTAAATTTTGTTTTGCTATGCTGTTAGTAGACGAGGCGGGTTGTGTGAATCATGAGGGTTGTGAGGTAACAACTTAAAGACCTATGATGATCAAGACTTCAAGACTTCAAGTTTTGAACTCACCTCTTGGTGGATGATGGTTGGAACGGCGCCCTGGGGAACCAGTGGTTAGCCTAGGTGATGTTGGAGATGTGCCAGTATTCACGCGCAAAGGTCCACCCAGGCACGAAGGGATGGAAGGATGCTTCAAGACCCAAGGCTTACCTGCACAGCCACAAGCCATTACGGGCTCTGGCTTGGTTGGATAATGTGGCGACACTGGACAGGCGGTGCTACGAGATGTAGAAGAACGGTAGGAAAGGATGGGCACCGACAGAGTCTCAGTGGGACCCCTTAGAAGACCATGTTTTGGTCATCCGTTCCTCAAACACCCTGAAGTGCGAGGAATCCAACGGAGGCGATCAAATCTTGTGGGGAACGTGTGCAAAGCTCTACAGAGTACCCAACCTAATCGATTAGCCGTGTCCACATGATATGTTTGTGCATTGCATCTGGGTAGTGAATTTCTTTCTAAACCCTTGTTCTATTCTAATTCTCATCCCTCTAAAAACAACAAGATGCCTCCACGCCGTGAGTCCGACTCCACCTTCCTGCCGGAACTCACGCAACTCCTCCAGCAGCAGAATGCACTGATGCAGCTATTGATTCAGAATCAGACCAACAACCAGAACAACAACAACCACCATCCACCACAGGCTGACAACCTCACCCGTTTTCTAAGGTTGAACCCTCCAACTTTCTCCAGCCGCACTGAGCCCATTGTGGCAGATGACTGGCTCCGCAAGATGGAGAGAGAACTCATCACCGCTGGATGCACTAATGCTGAGAAGGTGCGCTTTGCCGCACATCAATTGGAAGGACCAGCAGCTTCATGGTGGGAGAACTACAACACCACTTATCCTATTGC
This sequence comes from Hordeum marinum, assembly GCA_022496015.1. Lineage (NCBI taxonomy): Eukaryota > Viridiplantae > Streptophyta > Magnoliopsida > Poales > Poaceae > Hordeum > Hordeum marinum. The sequence goes on along the minus strand of CM039673.1, from coordinate 52,701,710 downwards.
AGGTGTGACTTGGGAGCAGTTCAAACTTGCTTTTCGCACCGCTCATGTCTCAGCTGGAGCCATGAGTCTGAAGAAGCGCGAGTCTCGCTACTTGCGCCAGGGTAATTGCTCCGTGGCCCAATATGTGGAAGAGTTCAGCATGTTGGCTCGTTATGCACCCGGAGATGTGGCCGATGATGCGGCGAAGCAAGAAAAGTTTCTGGAAGGACTCAACGATGAGTTGAGCATACAGCTGGTAGTGGCTACCTTCAACAACTACCAAGAGCTGGTGGACAAGGCCCTCATCTTGGAGGGTAAACAACAGCAGATTGAGAACCGCAAGCGAAAGTACACTCAGGGGAAGTTCAATTCTGGAGCTCATCAGAAGCTTCGCTACTCCCCGTACTCAGGGAATATCGGATCAGGAACCGGTAAGTTTGGAAAGCACACTCATGCTGTGCACGACCATGGAGGCCACAACCATGGAGGGAATGGGAACAACCGTCCCAACCATGGTAACTTCAAGAATGACAGTGGGAATGGGAACAGCAACCAGCACCGTCACGCTCCTGCTCAAAAGGATCTGAGTCACATCACCTGTTTCAAGTGTCAGAAGATAGGGCACTATGCTACTGAGTGTCCCCAGAGCAAGCAAGGCAATGGAAACGGCAACAACAACGGCAACGCAACAGTTAAGAAGCCCAATCCGTTTCCCCGTGCTCAAGTGAACCACATTGATGTGGAGGAAGTCTATGATCAACCCGAGACTGTGGTTGGTAAGTTTTTATTCCATTCACGTCCTGTTACAGTACTTTTTGATTCCGGTGCAACTCATTCATTCATATCAAGGGTAGTTGTGGAAAAATATGGTTTGCCCACCAGAACCCTTAGTCAGCCCTTTAAGGTCAGCTCCCCAGGAGGTATGATGATGGCAGGGATAGGATGCCATGCCTTGAAACTCAATATAGGAAAACATGTTTTTCCCACCGACCTCATAGTCTTAGAGTCACAAGGATTGGATGTAATCCTAGGCATGGATTGGATGACCAAGTATGAAGGAAACCTTGATTGCCCCAGCAAGTCTATCTTGCTCACCACCCCGGAGAACAAGAGGATTAAGTATGTATCCCGACGCACCCAGATGAGTGCTCGGTTAAATTCTCTCACAGGGCACGCTCTACGCTTGGCGAGATGCCCTTGGAGTCAGATGGACTCATCTACCATGACGCTTCCCCAAGACTTAGTTATTCTCATGAGTTGGCCTTCGGCCACTTTATTGTAATGATTATTGTAATAAAGGACTCGATATGAGATTTCGTTAATAAAATGCTGTGTGATTTCCCTTTGATATATACATGGATGTACCGTGTGTGTACCCGCATGATCTTGGGATGGTACGGAAACACCGGAGACTTAACCTTTCAGGTCGGGTCGCTACAACTAAAATTGTCGGTAACAGATAGTTGTGTGATAAGATAATTTGTGAAGGGTAGCAAGTAACAATAGTAACAAAGGTACAGCAATATGGCCCAATCCCTTTGTAGCAAGGGACAAGCCTGAACAAACTCTTATATAAAGTAAAATGCTCCCGAGGAGACATGGGAACTATTGTCAAACTAGTTTTCATCATGTTCATATGATTCGCGTTCGCTACTTTGATAGTTTGATATGTTGGCGGACCAGTGCTTGGGTGCTGTCCTTACTTGGAGAAACATCCCACTTATGATTAACCCCTCTTGCAAGCATCTGCAACTACGGAAGAAGAATTAAGACAAAGTATAACCATAGCATTAAACTAGTGGATCCAAATCAGCCCCTTACGACGCAGCGCATAAACTAGGGTTTAAGCTTCTGTCACTCTAGCAACCCATCATCTACTTATTACTTCCCAATGCCTTCCTCTAGGCCCAAATAATAGTGAAGTTTCATGTAGTTGATGTTCACATAACACCACTAGAGGAGAGACAACATACAACTCATCAAAATATCGAACGAATACCAAATTCATATGACTACTAGTAGCAAGACTTATCCCATGTCCTCAGGAACAAACGTAACTACTCACAAAGCATAATTATGTTCATGATCAGAGAGGATTTGAATAGCATTAAGGATCTGAACATATGATCTTCCACCAAATAAACCAACTAGCATCAACTACAATAAGCAATTAGCACTACTAGAAACCTTACAAGTACCAATCGGAGTTGCGAGACGGAGATTGGATGCAAGAGATGAACTAGGGTTTGGAGATGAGATGGTGCTGATGAAGATTGTTGATGGGGATGAGTCCCCTCCGATGAGAGGAGTGTTGGTGATGATGATGGCGACGATTTCCCTCTCCGGGAGAGAAGTTTCCCTGGCAGGACGGCCCTGCCGGAGCTCTAGATTGGTTCTCCTCAAGTTCCGCCTCGTGGCGGCGACATCTCCTCCCGAAGGATGTAGATTGATTTTTTCTGGAACGAAACCCACCATATAGGAGAAGATAGGGGCCAGAGGAGCCACAAGGGGCCCACGAGCCCCCTAGGCGCGGCCAGGGGAGTAGGCCGTGCCTGGCAGGCTCGTGGCCTCCTGGTGGCTCACCTCTGGTATTTCTTTCGCCCAATATTTTTTATATATTCCAAAATAATTCCTCGTTGATTTTCACGGCTTTTGGAGTGTATAATTGACATCTCAAACTTGCTCCTTTTCCAGCCCAGAATTCCAACTGTCGGCATTCTCCCTCTTCATGTAAACCTTGTAAAATAAGAGAGAAAAGGCATAAGTATTGTACCATAATGTGTAATAACAGCCCATAGTGCAATAAATATCAATATAAAAACATGATGCAAAATGGACGTATCATCACCCCCCTTCCAGTACTTTACGGATATTGTAAGCCAGGGATTGGCTTGTAAAACCCCTCGAGGCCCCCTTGCACCGGGGACACGCATGCAAGCACGAAGGAACTCCCCCATCTCACACTCCCACGTAGAAAAGGAAGAGGAGCCGGATGCTCCTTCTTCCACCTCTAGACAATAGCTCAAGGAACACCATTGTAACATCAACCACCATGCAACTAGACTAGCAGGACTAGGGTGTTACCTCCGACGGAGGGCCCCAAACCTGGGTAAATCGTGTGTCCCTCACCGCTTATACCTTATCCCGTTCCCGGAGCCCGTCGGCGTCCTTCGGCCCCAAGCACTCTTGATAAGCCTACCCAGGGCATCTGTCGTGAGAAAATGATGATAGTCGGCCCCACCGTGGGGCTGTCCATGGCGCCGACCGAAGTCAGGCTCCGGGCGGGACCCTTCACCACCTCCCCCGGCCGCCCCATGTCCGGGCGGAACTGCATGCTCATGGGGCTTGCTCCCACGGGTCGGGACCTCGTTCCCTTTGGCCCCGCGGGCGATGTTGCCGGCCTCAACAGCGACCCTCCGATCGACATCGCCGCGCTCATCGAGCGCCTCGGTAGGCTGAGCCTAGCCTACGAGCCAACGGCCGATAGTACCCTAGCCAGATACTCAACTACACCGACCACCCTCGTACATGGGAGGACTCACCTCGAGCGGGGTCAATGGCTCCTGCATCCGCGTGGGGGTAATGGTCACCACCTCCTCCACCTCTTCTGGTCGAGCACATGCCGAGGCTGACACGAGCGCCGCCCGCGCCGGTACCTCCAACCCACTCGGCACTACCCTTCGTGGTCTGAGCACCCCCATCGCCCCAACGGCGAACCTGGCCACCGCTACAGCCGAGCTAAAGGTGGACCGCCAACACTTGTTCGAGGATGCCAACGCCCTCGCGACCGAGCGGCGCCGGATGGAAGCCGCACAGTGTGAGTATACCTCCGCTTATGGCCTCACCCCGGCCGACACCGAGCCTAGCCGGCGTGGGGCTGTTAGTGACCATGGCCGCGTGGTTGCGTGGATCCTTGGTTGCAGTCTGCCCGTCTACGACACCCCCGCAGCCAACCTGCGGGCCGCCAAGGTAGCTTACGAAGACCTGGCTACCTTGGAAGGCGAGGAGCGTGCTTCACGCGAGCGGCACATCAAGGGCCTCATCGACACCACCAACGTGCAGCAAGCCGGGCTCAACCCTGGTGGAGCCATATCCGAGGCTCCAAGTCCCGAGGGTGAGGGCACTGGGCTGCTGGCCGTCAGCCGGCTCAGCACTCTAGCTCCCCTCGCGCATCCGGCCAGTGGGCCGGGGGCAGCAACACTCAGCGTTCCGAGCTGCGTAATAATGAGTAGCCGGCTGTGAATATCCGGCACAGGGATGTCCTGCCTGGCGGCACCCACCACAACGAGGCGCTGGCTGGTGGTAGCCGGCTTAGCCACGGACACACCCCGCCTCCACGACAGGACCCTGCGCAGTCTCTACCACCAACGCGGGTCCCACACAGCAAGAACGTAGCTCGTCTCCGCCTCGACCGTCTAGCATAGTTGGCCCTCCTTGAGGAGGAGAGCTCAATCGCCCCGGCGTGCTTTGGCCCCTAGATCCGCAATGAGCCATTTCCAACCGGCTTCACCCTCCCGCGTGACACCCTGATGTATAACGACGCTGCCAAGCCGGAGGACTGGCTGATCGACTACAGTACAGCGGCCGGCATAGCCAGGGGAAACAAGCGCGTAGCCGTGCGCTACGTCCCCCTCATGCTGATCGGTTCAGCCCACACCTGGCTAAACAGCCTAGCTACCGATAACATCAACACCTAGACGGATTTCGAGGAGGCGTTCATCCACAACTTCACCGGCACCTACAAGCCGCCCGGCCGCCCCCACGAATTAGCCATGTGCGTTCAGGGTCCGGACGAGGCCCTCCATGACTACCTCACCCGATGGACTGAGCTCCGCAACTCCTGCGAACGAGTGCATGAGGTGCTGGCTATCGAGTACTTTATCGAGGGTTGACACGACGACACTTACCTCAAGCATAAGCTCTTGTGCTCCGAGCCAGCAATAGTGGCAAACCTCATCGCCAAGGTGGACGAGTATGCCATGGCCGACTCCACAATACGGGTCAAGGTCAGCATGCCCAGCAAGGCAACCCTGCTGCCGGTTGCGTCACGACTGGCTACTGACAACCGGCAGACACAGAACAACAAGTGCAAAACCGACCAGCCAGATTCCCGCTACGGGAGCCAACAAGTCACAACCAGTAAGGAAGAACATCCAGCTACCCAAGCTTCCAGCCAGCGTCAGCGCACCGACAAGGCTGCTTGGCAACCCAGGCTCACCTTCAAGCAGATGCTCGACCTTCCCTGCAAACATCATTCCGGGTCCAAGGTATCCATGCATATGCTCCAGCAATGTAGCTTCTCGCAGTGGTTGGCCCAGGGGGAAGGCCTTTCGGCTCCTCCTGCGCCGCCTCTCCGTGCGCCAGAACCGGCTCCGGCCCTGGCCCCATGCGACGACAGCCTGCTCGATCAGCTCCCCAACCAGCACGGCTGCTACGTCGTCTTCACCAGTGAGGAGTCGGAAAAAGCACACCTAGCGCCAGCTCCAGGGCAAGGTGAACACCACCATGCCTTCCACCCCCCAGTTCATGCACTTGTCCGAAAAGCCGGTTAGCTGGAGCCGCGCTGATCACCCGACCATAATGCCAAGACCTGGCTGCTAAGCCCTCGTCCTCGATCCCACCATCGTGTCTGAGAGATGCACCTGCCACTTCACACGGGTGTTGATCGATGGGGGGAGCGACATCAACATCTTCTACCGTGACACGATGCTCAATATGGGGCTCCAGGCAAAATTGAGCTCGGTGTTTTCTTTGGCGGCCAGAGGCACTTCCATAGCTAGCCGATATGGTTCGAGGTTGTGGACCTCGACATTCCCTACCACGCGCTGCTAGGCAGGCCGGCCCTCGTCAAGTTCATGGAGGTCCCCGATTACGCAAACCTCAAGCTCAAGATGCCGGGTCCCAAGGGCATCATCACTATCGCCGTCGACTATAAGATGTCAATCGTATGTGCGCGCGACGACAACCGGCTAGCCAAAGCCCTGGAGATAGCGGAGGAGAAGCGTCAGCTTGACCGGCTCATGGCCCATGCCTCTGGCAAGCTGGCTAGGCCGGCTCCTCCGTCCTAGTCGGCCGACAAAGCATCGTTCCAGCCGTCCAAGGGCACTAGACAGGTGCCACTCGACCGGGCCAACCCAGGGCAGTGCGTCACCATGGGCGCGTGATGGTGTCCTAGACTAGGGGGAACTCACCACGTCGCCTCCCGACCTATGGATCGGGCCGAGGACCCCCATGACGATTCACTAATGGGACACTTCGGGCAGCCCATGCCGAATATAAGAATGATTCCACAAGACTTGGCGCACAAGACAAGGACTCCTCTAAACCCTAGTCCTACAGTTCATATATAAACCGAGGCCAGGCTAGTCAATCTCAATCTCATATTCATTACTACAATCTCGTTTTAGATACCTGTACTATGTACTATTCCCCATATCAATACAATCAAAAGTAGGACATAGGGTATTATCTCTTTGAGAGAGCCCGAACCTGGGTAAAATCCTATGTCCATGTTACCACCGCCCCAAGACGCCTAGCTAAGGACCCCTACTACAAGATATGCCAGTTTTATGACCGACAATGGTGATTTGATTGAGAGTCTATTGGGTAGTCTCCACGGTGCAACGAGAATTCAGATCGGCTCCATCGCAATCTACGCGTCGGAACCGAGCTACGTCATCAACGTCGGTATCTTCGTCGTCGGCTTGAGTGGTCACCTCGGCTATGCTGAGGATTGTGCTCCATGTCAGGTCATATAGATTGTTCGGGTTTCTTCATCAACATCAACTCCAATCTCAACCAAATCATGGTTCTCGGGGCTCAGCGTCAACATTGCCCTCGCGTGATCATGAAGTTTTTATGGACAGTGGACTTGTTTTCGTTGTCCCCGCCTCGTCGAGTGTCGTTTCGACGATTACTTCCGTAGAATCATGCGCAATTGAGTCTAGAACAATCCTGCAAAATTTCGTCGCATTACGGTGGAGGAATGTCCGACGATCTATAATATACCGGAGCCCTGTCGTATCTGGATGAGAATCTGAACGAGTTTAGGGCGAGGAGTCCAGCATCTAGCTCGGACGTCCATTGGAAAATCCCAGCATTCATCGGCCGCGGAATTCCTATACCGATCACCCCTCAGAATTTCAGCTCGATCCGACTGCCAAACTCCGGGAAACATCCGATTAGTACAACGAATTTTGGATATGTTTTCTGCGCGAAAACGAATCCGACCCGAGTTCATCTTTTTATGAACGGATTATCGGATGTACTTTTTGAAGGATTTTTTCTCATCATCTTGGTCATCTGACCAAGAGTTCGGCAGACTGAATAATCATCAAGTGAACCTCATCATCCGTGGGTTGTACGGGTCGGGCGCTCCGTTGCTTCATTAAGCCAGCATCGACCTCGTCACAAATTCCGACCCGCGTCGGCATCGCCGTGCCATTACTTTTTCAAGCTGCCATCCACCACACTGACCTGCTTTGACACATCGGCTGGCATGGGGCTCTAGCGCCACCTAGCCGACCCGCTCTGTCACCTCGGCTAGACCGGGGCTTTGGCATCCCTTCATCAACCTGCTCCGGGGACTTCGGCGTCAACAACCGACCTGCTTCAACACCTCGGCTAGCATGAGACTTCGGCATCACCAGCCGACCTGCTTCAACACTATGGCTGGAATGAGACTTCAACATCACCAGCTGATCTTCATGAGACTTCGGCGTCCGCCGATCACAGCTTTGCCATGTTAACTGGACCGAAAACTTCATCTCGCCATATCGACCGTGCAGCGTCGCCACTTCGTCAAGCCGAACTCCTCGTTCAGGCACCTCGGCGCTCAGGCCATATTCCTTTGCTTATTTGCTTCACTTCAATTAACTAAGTAGGAGAATTATTTCTAAATATACTATTACCTTTATTTGTTATTACTCTTGGCTTGCACTATATTGTGTGCACAGGAAATTGACTTCGACTGCTGTCACGCGGTCACCCTGACGTCACCTTGCCGACCTTCTCCACCACCTCAACTAGACCAGGGGCTTCGCCTCGCCACATCGGCCAAGCTGTGACACTACTTCGGAGTGCCGAAATCCTTGTTTGGTCACCTCCGGACGGGCTTGGGGGTTGGGACCTCGGTCATGCCAAAGAGTACACACCGGATCTGTCAAAGTTTGATGGGCATCATTGTCCCGCCACAAGCCCGAATCACGTCATCAACATCGAGCACATTAACCAGCTAAGTCGCTTTCATGCTAAAAAAACATTCTATTTTAAATTTTTTTGGTTCGACCAAGCATTATACTTTTTTACAAAAAATTGTTTGCGAAAAACTTTCTTTGTCAAACCTTTGTTTGTTACAAACAAATTCGAATACCCCATTTACTTGGGGGCTTCCTTTATGAAGTCATTCCTCTTGCATATGATTATTATTGTATCGCACCCTTCCTTGTTCGTGTTTATGCCAATATATGCATAAAATTGACTTAAGTGTTCCGCAACGCTAGGTTGCCTTGCTCTTGTGCTTACCCCTACATTCCCGATTGTTCGGCTAGGGAGTAAAGGCAGCACCTCTGCGATTGTTATGATCGGGTCATCCAAACTCGTACCTCAGATGGGTGAAACCGAAACCTAGCGCTCTTACTGTTTTCAACTATGGTCGGCCATGATGGAAGACAAGCATACATAAATCTATTACACACCCCTCATGGTGATCATGAGAACCCAAAGAAAGGAACTGTTGGCGGAACTATTTTCTTTGAAGATGCTCCTTACGTTAAATAGTAATATAGCATAACTTCCCTGGATGCGCTTTGTCTGTTATAGCCTAATGGCCTGATTGCCTAGTTATTCGAAACACCTCCGATATCCTCGGATGGCGTAGTATATAACACTTTTTGGCCCTTGGCCGAAGAGGGAGAAGCTGACGGTCGGTTAAGACAAGTTTAAAGTTCGGGCGAACACATATATGATATAAGTACTTCGGTACATACAATCATTATACATAAAATTCTTTTACCCAAGTCACTTGGGGGCTCTTAAATCTATATGAGCCATTTTATATTAAATGTTGTTTTCTTCTTGGTCGTTGCAAAGTCTTTTTCTACTACTCCTTTTTTCGACATGAGTTTTCGATTGATAACCGGGTAGCCTAGTTTCTCTCTAAAGCCGCTTGAGTTTAGTTCGCTAAACATGCCTCGGAGAAACACTCCGCCCTCGGGATAAGGAGGTTGAAGCCAAAGGCTGACCCGCTTGAAGTCTGAGAGATCAGATGTATCATGTTAAAGCACGACCGAAGCACATGTTAATTTTAAGACCAATTTTTGGGTCGGCACCAAAACACTTGATTTAGTTCGAACGTCAAAGTTTTTACATGTTTTTTGGCTTTTCGAGCTTATGGCACTTTTATGCCATTTGTATGTTTTTTAGGAGGAGGGACATCATCTTGACTGAGGTGCCCAACATAATAATTCAGCTCGTGGAATCTTGTTTTACCCGCTGTTTGGCATCTTCTTTGCCGACCTCCAACTCGGCGTCTCGGATATTGCTCTATATGCATACGTTTAGAATTGTGTCTTCGGTCAATAGTTGGTTTGCCCGAATCCTGTGCTTGCCTCCTACGTTTCGCTTTGTTCGGCTAGGAGTGCAATGGGATAACCACTGCGATTGTACTTCCGGTTTAATTGGTCAAGTACCTAGTGGAGAAAGCCGAAAACTAAGTGTCACAATGAGCGTAAACCGGTCGGCGATCCGATGACCGTATTAAATAATGGGCCTTTCATAAAATTGGCCGGAGTGCGAATGGCTTTACCTCGGCTAATGCCGAACACTAACCGGGTGCTTGTAGCTGGCCTCCCAAACTTTAGGCTCCTATGACTAAGTGAATGTTATAAAGCCTAGATATCCGATTGCCTCATTTCCGCCGGGCACCAAGACATCGCCTAAGGGTTGTCTTGTTATTGCAAAAACACCTTGCGTAGCATTTACAAAGGGGTAGAAGCCGACGATGGGCCACTCTCAAATGATAAACGGTCACAAAGGAGTCAAAATAGCACATAGCATAAAATCCTTTGTATTCAATATGCGAGTGCTGCCTTTCGTAATCATCGTTGGAAAGCCATAAATATGCATCACTTTGACTCAAGATTTTGGCCAAGCTGGGTTGCCTGGCTACTATGCTTACCCCCAGCGTTCCTGATTGTTTGGCTAGGGGGTAAAGGGAGCACCTATGTGATTGTTACTTCCTGGTCATCCGGGTTAGCACCTCAGACTGGGTGAAGCCAAAAGCTAGCCATCTTAAGAATATAATTTGTCGGCAGCAACAGAAGTGAATTTTTTTGTTCATTAAAGACCACAGGGTCCGGGAACATTCCCCAAACTACATCATCAATATTTTCCTCCCACATTGATCGGAGTTGAGGTTTCACAATCATGATCAACATGATATCCTGGGAAAAGAACTTATAAAATAACTATTTTCCCAAAAGATGTTTCTTACTTTAAATAGTAGTATAACATATCTCTCTGCGTACCTTTGTTTATTAAACCGTATGGCTGGATTGCCTTGTTTTCCATAAATCTTTGCCCTTATAAAGGCTTTATAAACTATGGAAAAAATCCTCGGCTACTAGCGGAGGAGGTTTATGCCGATGGTCGGTCAACAAAGTCTTGTACAATGCGGATCCGAGCATTAATGATGTAAAGTACTTGAATACATAGAATCATTACACATGAATTGTGTCAAACGGAACAAAATTTGTGTCAAACAAATATCGATCCTTAATTCGACCGTCTATGCCCAAATTAAGGCATGGGGGCTACTACATTGCCTATTTGATGCAGCAAATTCAAAGTGCAATATAGTTTCCGAGGAGATTATGATCCTTGGATTGGTCAGCCGCACCCAACTTGAGTCTCGAGGTTTGTGCACACCGCTTTTGTGTTTCGAAGTATGCTGCCGAGCTAGGAGTTGATCCTCAGGATGATTTTGCGAATTGATCTGAGTCTCAGGGGCTACTAGGATCAACGGTTTTATGTCATCCTTCAGGTGCATCTCGGGTTTTATAACGACACACACTTTGAGGGATACAGGATATATATCTCGGTAGAGAATAAATTACAGCAATCAAAAATATCCACAAAAAAGCAGCCCAAGGTCGGGGTGGTGCACCACCTCAAAAGCAGTCTGGCATAAAGCTTGGGCGCAAGTGGCTGGCTCCATAGAGAGCATTTCTGACATTAAGCTCGGATGAATTATGATACGTCGGACGCTAAGCATCGTTAGAGCTTGGATGCAGTCCGGCGTTGGAGCTCGAAAGGAGTCCGACATAAAGCTCGGATGCGAATAACTAGCTCCATAAAAGACTAATTCCGACATTTAAGCTTGTATGGACTCCTTCAAATTTTCAGAGACCAAGATAATCTATGACACCTTGAATGCCGAATAGTGTTGGAACTCGGTTGCAAAAAGACACCTCGGATGTAGTCTAGCGTTGGAGCTCGGACGCAAGAGGATACCTTGAACGCCTAATAGTGTTAGAGCTCAGCTGTGAAAAGACGCCTCAGATGTAGTTCAGCATTGGAGCTCGGACGCAAGAGGATGCCACCGCATGGGAAACACTTCGAACATCAGGTGTGGTGTAAAAAATTACAAGGCATTGATAAACGTCGATAACTTAAAGGGGCTCCTCGGATGCCCGATGTGTGAACTCTTCGGATACAGTTCAGCGATCCTTAAGATTGAAAATGGGAAGATTTGTTGAACTAGTTTTCAAGACCGACAACCGAACACAAAGAGGTGTTTGGAAGAACCGAGGAGCATCCCCAATTTCAAGACATGTTTAGGGGGCTACTGACGGTGTCCTATACTAGGGGGTACTCACCACGTCGCCTTCCGATAGGGATGGCAACGTGTCGGGTTTGGAGCGGGTGGAGATGGTCCAAATCAAACCCATGACCCATCTTCCTATCCTCTTCCCATCCACCAAAGCATCCATGTGCACATACTATGCCGATGCCTAAACCCATTGGATATCCAGATACCCATGGAGCTCCATGGGCATAGAAAAATCAGCATGAATCCTTCCCCAAGATCAAATTAACTCCTCATCGTTCATAAAGGAAAATTAGGTTTAATAATTATGTTAGTGGAATTGTGGGGGATTAGGTAAGATGGGTCGGAATTTGACCTCCTGTTACCGTGAGTGACTTGGGATTGGACATTTCCTTAGTTTAGTGTCACTTCCATAGGGGGCCATGTGTCATACGGGTATCCATTCGATATCCATGGAGAAAAAATTACAACTATGCCAAACCCAACTGTCCATGGGTATCCAAATCCATGGATCCATGGGCAGAAACATGCTCCATACCCTTGCCCAACCGGGTCGGGTATCCACGGGTATCCAGATCCATGGATAAAATTGCCATCCCTACCTCCTGACCTATGGGGCGGGCCAAGGACCCCCATGACGATTCACTAATGGGCCACTTCGGGCAGCCCATGCCGACAACAAATAGGAAGGCGAGTTCGTCGACTTCCTCTGTGAGAGGACATATTTGCATGGCCTCCCAAGGACACGCCGGGTGTTCCGAGGAAGTTCGCCAAGCACAAACTTCACGTACGGCCGAATGTGAACCGGTCAAGCAACCCATGCACCGTTTCTCCGAGGAGAAGCAGCATACTATAGGAGAAGAGATCGCTTGGCTTCTCGCAACTAGCTTTATTGTGGAAGTGTTCCACCGGACTGGCTGGCCAACCCAGTCCTGGCGCATGTGTATTGACTACATGAGCCTGAAAAAGGCATGTCTCAAGGACCCGTTCGCCCTGCCGCGGATCGATCAAGTCATTGACTCTAGGACCGGCTACAATTTGTTGTCCTTATTGGATGCCCACTCAGGCTACCACCATATCAAGCTGGATCCAGCCGACCGGCGGAAGACCTCCTTCATCACCCCTTTCGAGGCTTACTGCTACATCACCATGTCCTTCGGCCTGAAGAACGCATGCACCACCTTCGAGCGTTGCATATAGAACTGTCTCCTACCTCAAATATGCAGGAACGTCCACGTCTATGTGGACGACATCGTCGTCAAGACCAAGAAGCATTTTAGCCTCCTCGACGATCTCCAAGATACATTCGCTAACCTACGTGAATACAAGATCAAGCTCAACCCGGAGAAATGTTTCTTTGACGTGACAACCGGCCAGCTCCTAGGTTTTTTCATGTCCGCTTGCGGTATCAAAGCTAACCCAGAGAAGATCAAGGCCATCTAGCGCATGCAGCAGCCGGCCAAGCTCTGCGATGTTGAAAAGTTTGCCGGCTGCCTTGCCTCGCTCAGCCAATTCGTCAGACGACTGGGGGAGCAGTCCTTGTCCCTCTACCAGCTCATGAGGAAGACACCCAAGTTTAAATGGACCGACCAGGCGTACGAGGCATTCCGTGACCTCAAGTGTGCGCTCTCCAGCGCTCCCATCCTGGCGGCTCCGGCTGAGAAGGAGCCGATGCTCACGTACATCACGGCAATCACCCGCGGGATCAACGTCGTGCTGGTAGTGGAGCACCGGAGGAGGGAAAAACGTTGCCGGTCCAACGGCCCGTCTACTATCTCAGCGAGGTCTTCTCCGCCTCGAAACAGAAGTACCCCCACTACCAGAAGATGTGATATGGCATATACTTCGCCGCCAAGAAGGTCAAGAAGTACTTCCAGGAGTATACCATCACCGTGGTGAGCACGACCCCGCTTGGAGAGATCATGAGCGTCTGAGACGCCACCTGCCGGATCGCCAAATGGGCCATCGCCCTCGCCGACCATGAGATTCGGTATGAGCCACGCACCGCCATCAAGTCACAGACGATGGCCCACTTGCTCATCGACTAGGTTGAAATCGATTTCGTGCCGCCTCCCCCGCACTCCACACATTGGCGCATGCACTTCGACGGCTTGAAGATGTGGACCAGCCTAGGAGTCGGCATTGTCCTGTCATCCCCGAAGGGGGACCAGGTCAAGTACGCACTCTGAGTCGTCTTCGCCGCCTCCAACAACATGGCCGAGTACGAAGCACTCGTCCACCGCCTTTAGCTCGCCAGGGAAATCGGGATATGGCGCATCCTCTACTTTGGCAAATCCAATCTCGTGGTGCAACAAGTCTCTAGCGATTGGGACGCCCGAGATCTGCCGGTTTTGACACCGGCATTAGTGCTTTCATTGAGAGTTCCTCTATGATCACCAAAGGAATCGATGGCTCGCCTCGTTCTCAATGAAGAGGTCCCCAACATGGACACTTTCATCCTCAGCCAGATCTTTGCTTTGGCAGCGTTGTGATGCACGCCGACCCAACCGACCATCTAGAACGTGTCGGAAGTTTCCCTGGCGAATTCATCACCGAGGAATTTCAACTTGAGGAATTTGAATGATGAATAACTAGCACCAGAATAAGTACTCAACTGCATGAGAAATAACTGCATAGTCATCATGATGAAATAAAGCATGCACACATTTCAGGTAGCGTGATACAGGATAAGTAGGTGAGGAATAAGGCAACTTGAAGAATTTGAGGTGAGGAAATTGAGAAAGTCTTCAGTCAAATTCTTCAAACAGTAACGATCAATTTCATCAACAAGTATACGCGGAAATAAAAGGGTTGAGGAAATAGAACCAGGTTGCTCGATGAAGACAATGGTTTGATCACCCAGTTCCAACTACTGTGATAGTTGTACGTCTGGTTTGGGGCAGCCTGGTATTTAAACCAGAGGACACACAATCTTTATTGTACTCTCCTTGAACTAAGGTCACAAAGTCCTTGCCCAACACTCGTGGTAAGTCTTTAGGGTAGACTTACAAAACCCTCACAAGCTGGTCACCCGACGATCCACAATTGACTACTGGATGCTCTAGACCAAGGTCACTCCATGATCCCCAATTGACTGCAGGATGCACTAGACCTGGAAGATATTCAGTCTTCAAATGTAACAAGCATCGGTTCCACACAGGAACAATCTCTTCAGTGATGCTCAATCACTTTGGGTTTGGTGGTTTGGCTTTGGGTTTTTCCTCACTGATGATTTTCTCTCAAAGTCCTCGGAGGATGGGTTGCTCTCAAATGACAAGAGTCAGTTCTCTCTCAGAGCAGCCAACCAACTAGTGGTTGTGGGGGATGGCTATTTATATACAGGGTGCAACCTGACATGATAACACATAAATGCCCCCAATGATATGACCGTTATGTGGATAAGATGATTGGGGACAACTGGCGCTAAGCACAACAACGGTTGGATTTTCTAACTATGAAAGTCCTCAGGCTTATCATACTCCTCACTTGTAGGCAATTCGTACTGGCAAAATCCTAACTCCTCAGTCAGACCAATTTACTCAAAGACCAGAAGAACTTTGTCTCTATCTCTGAAGAACTTGACTGAACCGCAAGAGATTTCCAAAAGGCTTCACTCGAAGGATTGGATAGGTTGAGGCTTTTGTGTTGAGCATGAGTTGAAAATTTTCCTTACTATTACCTTGACCCCCTTTAACAGTATGGTGGTTCCCATGACTTAGAGAAAGGAAATGAAACTACGAAAACAAAAGTCTTCATGCTTCAAAGTCCTCATTCATATCTTCAAGGTCACACCAACTTGTCAATTTTCAAAGTCTTCAGGGAATACCAAAGTCTTCAGCAAAGTCTTCACCAAAGTCTTCACATGAAGTCATTCATTTTTATGGGTCGATAATCTCCGAATATATCAAACTCCTGATAGACTTATAGAACATGTGTACACTCACAAACACATTTTTTCGTTGACCTATAAGTCTTCAATACACGAAAATCACTAAGGGGTACTAGATGCACTTACAATCTCCCCCTTTTTGGTGATTGATGACAAATAGTTAAGTTTTCAACGGGGATAAAAATATGAAGTGTAAGTACCGAGTTTGAGAAATTTGATTGCAAGATATAGAAGAACTCCCCCTGAAGATGTGGATATTTGAGGAATTTGCTTTGGACTGCAAATGCACATGCCAGGTTAAAAACACAGAGAACTCACCCTATATCTTATAATTCATACGTGCATTTATCATATGATATAAATAATTTGAAATGCATGATGAAAATGGTGTGTGAAGAAATTCAGCATGCATGCATTAAGGTACTTGAGGAAATAAGCATGCGCGAAAGCGGTTCAAAAGGGTCAGACCACCATCGAATTAAGTTTACAACTCAACCAACAAAAGCTTCAGAAGAGTGAGAGTTGTAACTTAAACAAAAAACAACCCATATATATTGACCCGCTTCAAGACTAACTCAAATTGTCTCCCCCCTTTGTTATCGAAGACCGAAAGGGACGAAAAAGTGAGGACTAATGCCCCTGAGGAATTTCATCTTGTAGGTGATGAAGGAGCGCCAGCATTGCCAGGGTCGTTTGTCGATGCAGGGCCCGCAACAGTGTCGTAAATTTCCTCAGCTTCATCCGCCTCGTGCGATGAAGAATATGAGCTTGTAACTAGTTGAGGAACTTGAACTATCTTGAATTTCTTCTGTGGAGGACGAGCCCAGTCAAGGTTCTGCTGAAGGTCCATCTCCTTGAGTTGCGGTGAGACAAAATCACCCAAGTGCGGTTGAAGACTTCATGAAGGTAGTATTGGTTCTTCCTCATAGGGGTGTGCGTGACAGTCATGTCTTGAAGAATTGAACCAAACAGATGATTGACCCACTTCTGATTGCGGTCAATCTTCCTATGAAGACTTAGAAGAAGCTCACGATTAGTCATCAGACGAGAGGAAGACTCTTGAGGATTTTGCGTCGAGGCTTTTGTAGCCGAGTCTTGGGTAGGAGAGTCATCATTGGTGGAATAAGATGCAACTTTGCGAAATTGGCCATCCAATGAACGGGTACCTTCATCAATGAAAACTTTGCCTTTTCCCTCAACTGAAGAGAATGTGTGCTTGAGGACTTCAATAGGAGGCAGAAAGCCGAAGTGATTATGAAAATTTGCCTTGAAGGGATTAGAAGATCTTGATCTGATGAATTTCATGATCCAGGGAGCGTAAGGCTTCAATTCAAATGGGGCGGAAGCATCATTGGCCAAAGTCCTCAGGAAGAAATCAGGGAAATTGATGGGAATCCCATTAATGATGTTGAATAGAATATTCTTCATGATTCCTTCCACTTCTTCTTCTTCAGAGTTGTGACCCTTCTGAGGACTGAGGGTTTTGGTCAGAATACGATAGACTATCCTGGGCACATAGAGAAAATCCTTCAGAAGGAAGGTAGTCCTTTGAGGTTTTCCAGGAGTCAAATACTTCATCATCACTTGCATCGTGTGATTGGGCAATGCGGGTTCATGAAACAGACATCTTGCTCCTTCTAACGGAACTGGGATTGGCACAGCTCGAAGCAATTCAGAGGCGGTAGTAGTGTAGTGAGTGGATCCTGTCATCCAGTCCAGAACCCAAGAATTGACATCAGAAGCATCAACTGTGATATGCAAGGTGGCGTAGAATTGAAGAATGAGATCTTCATTCCAATCACATATGTTTACACAGAATGGAAGAATTCCAACATTGAATAACTGTGAGCACCAGTGTGAAGCAAGGGATAGTTTCCATGTCCGCATGAGGAATTTGCTGGTGCTCAAAGACTTTCTTCTTGTCAAACAACACTGATCCATAGTAGTTCATCTGAGTGGGTGTCCAGAATCTTGTACGACCGGCCCTTGCTGAGTCATAAGGATTCGGCCCAGTGAAGAAGATGTGCTCATTGAAGAAATTCGTCTTCATCAATTTGGGGCTCTTTGAGCCTTTGAAGGGCATCTTGGGCTTCGGTTGAAGGTTTGGCTTGAAGCGGCCCACAATCTCCTTGGGAATTGGAGGAACTTCTTCAGACCGAGGAATTTGAGCAGCAATATCCTCGGTTGAAGTAGGAGCAGCAATTTCTTCAGCTCATGCAGCTAGAATATCCTCAGGGATTGAAGTGACAGTTGCAGCCAAGTCATTAGATCATGTATGAATTTCTTCAGTCTAGGCTGAAGACTGAGGAATTTGAGTGAGGGGAGTGGTCATTGGTGAATTTGGGTGTGCAGCTTCCCAATATTCATCATTGATAAGAGGAGTTGTGTTTCCAATGGCCACATCCTCTTAAATTTGTTCAACACTGGCCTCTTTAGCAGTCAACTGAGGCTGGGGCGATGATACGAGTGGGGTTGAAGCATTTGCTTACACTTCAAGTTTTCATCAATCTGCTCTGAAGAAGCATCAGCCTGATCCTTTTTTTCTTCATCATCATTTGGGAAGGCATATTTAACACCAAATGGTACTAACTCATAGGCTGGCACGGAGGTGATAGGTGTTGCATCAATCGGGTCAGTTGAAGAACTTGGTAGTGTCTTCAATTTCTTCACTGCTGAGGAATCTAAAATTGATGCTTTTATGTTCTGTGCAGCCTTCTTCTCCATAGCCTTAGTTTTCTTCGCTTCTGATGTAGAAGGAAGGTTGATGTTCTTCACCCTTGAGGATTTTGTAGTTTTTGAAGAGGGTGAAGGAGGAGTAGTTTCTTCAGGTACGATTGATGCAGTTGTCCTTGTGGTCTCAGTTTCACTAGGCGCAACAAAAACTTCAGCTGGTGTGGCAATCTCTTCATGCACAATAGTGGAGGTTGCCCTGGCAGGTTCTTTAGCAGCCTAAATTTCTTCAGCTGCGCTTGCAGTTTCTTCAGTAGGCTGAGCAGATTCTTTAGCCTGAGGAATTTGCGGTTGTATTTGAGCTACAACCCCCTTGTTATGTTCATTGATGGATCTGTTAGCCACTTTGACTAAACAGATCTTGGCACCTTGCCAATGAGCATAGTATCGTCTGGATTCATCACTGATGCCTTTTATCTCAGATCTTGGCACCTTGGCAGTGAGGACATGATCTAGGCCGGGAGGCAGTTTCAAATCATCAATTGGAGTGTTGGGATCCTTGTGCCATATATCAATGAAGTTCAACACCATTTTAGGTTCAAGCCAGAGAGGAATTTGAGTGCCCTTTGCTTGAGCCACTCGTTCTTGCTTGTTTCTGATGATTGCCTCAAGTTCCTCATCATCAGCTTCATCATCTAAAGAATCTGATGGTACTTTGAACACAACCTTTTTTGGGTGAGGAGTTGGTCGAGCGCCTCTTCCAGCAGTAGCTTTTACCTTAAGCAGAGAAGGACTAGTTGATGAATGTGCTTGGGCTGATGAACTTGCAAAGGCCCCTGAAGCACTTGAAAAGCCAGTTCTCCTTTGACATGTTGCAATATGTACATGTGTTGAGGACTTTATGGCACCAGCTGATGACTGTGCAGGTACTGAAGGCATTGCGGTGGCCTTTGAAGAACTTGCTTGAGGAGTCTGTAGTGAGGACTTCCAAGTTGAGGATTCCGGCTTCACTGCAGACTTATTCAGAATTGATTTCTTCGGAGCAATAGCAGAGGCTTCGACAGAGGCAACAACTGTAGAATCTTCATTGAATTGCTTCATGGTTGCTTTGGCAGTTCTCTGAAGTTTTCTTTGATGCTTTGCCCATTCAGCTGGAAAGTCTATACAAGGAGCAACACATGTGGGATCGACCTCTTGATTGTCAGCAGGAGGATCCCTTCTGCAAGGAGGTTTGAGTGGGAGGCGCCGAAAATTTTGCTATTAAATTTTATATAGTTTCCATTCGCAATTTCTTCAGCTGTCAAGGACACGGTGAAGACTTTGAACGAGTTTCAAAGTAGAGCGCATATGAAGAATTTGTGAACATACTGGGTTGAGTTTAGCATAGAGGGAGAACGGGTCCGATCACATTCACTTAGATGAAAACCAACTTGAAGAATTAGCACTAAGTGAATGCTGTTGAGGACATTGAAAACTCATATATATATATATACAGTTTGAAGAATTTGTAGTTTCATAATTTCATAGTTTGAATAACAGTTTCACGTTCAATGCATTTCAAACAAGGTGGAATAAGTTCTTCCTAAGCGGTACTAATCTGTTGAGCCAGTAATGAATCGTTTTCCCTTTGGAGATTCTCATGAGACACTCTTAGTTTCTAGAGATCTTGATTTCTTTGAAGAAATTCATAAGAAAGCTTCTCATGATCGACTAAGAGAGCATTATGATGACTCTGAAGGTTATCATACTTTAACTGAAGACTTTTGAGATCATCAGTTAGAGTTTGAGTTCGATCCACTTCCTCATTCAACAGATCATCGCTTTTGTCTAGCAGTTTCTAAAGCTTTTCAAGTGCACTTTGTTGCTTAGTGGCAATATTAGTAGGTTTGGCATAGCTAGGTTTGGCATATTCTTTAGATTCACCATCACTTGATTCAGAGGAGGAGTGATGCTTGTGTACGTTGGAACGTTTAGCCATGAAGCAATAGGTGGGAGCACAATCATCATTGCTGATGTCAGAGTCGTTGGAGTAGTCATTTTCTTCATCATTGAAGATGGACTTGCTGACAAAAGCAGCAGCAAGAGCAAGTCTAGCAACACAAGAATCTGATTCCACCTCAGATTCTTCCTCTTCTTCCTCTTCTTCTTTAGAATACATTTCCTTTTCAATGAAAGCTCAAGTCTTTCTGGAACCATTCTTCTTGTGCGTTGAGGACTTTGAAGATGAGGACTTTGCAGATGAGGAATTTGAAGATTTCTTGTTTTTCTTTGTCATCAGAACTGTCGTCCTTGTACTTTTTCTTGTTTGATTATTTTCCCAAAGAGGACAATCAGAGATAAAGTGACTAGATTTCTTACATTTGTGACAATTTCTCTTGTTGTAGTCGCCTGAGGAATCTGATGTCATCAAGCCACTTTTTGATGACTTTCCAAATCAGCCTTTCCTTGAGAACGTCTGGAATTTCCTCATGAGCATTGCCAGCTCTTGACGCAGTTCGTTAGGATCACCAGGGCTACTATCAGAATCTTCGCCTTCGGTTGAGGAAATTGCTTTTGCCTTCGGAGCACGAGATCTTCCATAGCTTGTCCCATAGAGATCCCTCTTCTCAGCTTGTTGGAATTCATGAGTATTGTGTCTCTCAAGAATATCAGCAGGATCAAGTGACTTGTAATCTCCATACTTGAATCACCAAAGCCGGTGTATCAAATGAGTAATCAAGAGATCTTAGCAGTTTCTTCAACACCTTGTGGTCAGTGATGTCACTGGCACCTAGTGCTTGAAGCTCGTTGGAGATATCAGTGAGACAATCAAAAGTTTGCTGAAATTTTTAATTGTCGAGTCTTTTGAAGCGGTTGAAGAGATTGCGAAGAACATCAACACGGGAGTCACGTTGAGTTGAAACACCTTCGTTGACTTTGGACAGCCTACCCTAGATAAGCTTAGCAGACTCCAAAGCACTCACTCTGCCTTACTGAGCTTTGCTTAGATGGCCACAGATGATATTCTTTGCTTGAGAATCGAGTTGCTTGAATTTCTCTGCATCAGCAGCAGTAACAGTCGGAGAGGTGCGGGGAACACCATTTTCTACAACATACTAGAGATCGTTGTCAATAGCTTCAAGATACGTGCACATCTTGTTCTTCCAGTAGGGGTAATCTGTCCCATCGAAGGTAGGACAACCAGCAGAAACCTTGATTGTACCTGCAGTCGACATAACTAGAACTCTAGGTGGTTAAACCAAAATCACAGAGAACAAGGGAGTACCTTGCTCTGATACCAATTGAAAGTGCCTTATACCGACTAGAGGGGGAGTGAATAGGCGATTTTTAAAAATTCACCACTGAGGAATTTCAACTTGAGGAATTTTAAACGTGATGAATAACTAGTAGCGGAATAAGTACTCAAGTGCATGACAAACATAGCAGTTGCATAGTCATCATGATGAAATAGAGCATGCACATATTTCAGGTAGCATGATACAGAATAAGCAGGTGAGAAACAAGGCAACTTGAAGAATTTGAGGTGAGGAAATTGAGAAAGTCTTCAGTCAAATTCCTCAAACAGTAACGATCAATTTCATCAACAAGTATATGAGGAAATGATAGGGTTGGGAAATAGAACCAGTTAGCTCAATGAAGAGAATGGTTTGATGACCCAGTTCCAACTGTTGTGACAGTTGTACATCTGGTTTGGAGCGGCTTGGTATTTTAACCAAAGGACACACAATCCTTACCATATTCTTCTTGAGCTAAGGTCACAAAGTCCTCGACCAACACTCGTGGTAAGTCTTCACGGTAGACTTCCAAAACCCTCCCAAATTGGTCATCCGACGATCCACAATTGACTGCTGGATGCTCTAGACCAATCTTACTCCGTGATCCCCAATTGACTGTAGGATGTACTAGACCATGACACCTAACCGTCTAGAAGATACACATTTTTCAAAGGTAACAAGCGTCGGTTCCACACAGGAACAATCTCTTCAGTGATGATCAATCACTTTGGGTTTGGTGGTTTGGATTTCGTTTTTTCCTCACTGGTGATTTTCTCTCAAAGTCCTTGGAGGATGGGTTGCTCTCAAATGACAAGTGTCACTTCTCTCTCGGAGCAGCCAACCAACTAGTGGTTCTGGGAGGTGGCTATTTATAGCGAGGGTGCAACCTAACATGATAACACATAAATGCCCCCAATGATATGACCTTTATGTGGATAAGATGATTGGGGACAGCTGGCGCTAAGCACAACAAATGTCGGAATTTCGAACTATGAAAGTACTCAGGCTTACATATTCCTCACTTGTAGGCAATTCGCACTAGAAAAATCCTAACTCCTCAGTCAGACCAATTTCCTCAGAGACCCGAAGAACTTCGTCTCTATCACTGATGAACTTGACTGAACCGCAAGATATTTCCAAAAGGCTTCACTTGAAGGATTGGATAGGCTGTGTCTTTTGAGTTTAGCATTAGTTGGAAATTTTCCTTAGTATTACCTCGACCCCCTTTAACAGTACGGTGTTTCCTATGACTCAAAGAAAGGAAATGAAACTATGAAAACAAAAGTCTTCATGCTTCAAAGTCCTCGTTCATATCTTTAAGGACACACCAACTTCTTCATTTTCAAAGTCTTCAGGGAATACCAAAGTCTTCACCAAAGTATTCAGTTGAAGACATTCATTTTTGGGGGTCGATAATCACTGAATATATAAAACTCCTCATCGACTTATAGAACCTGTGTACACTCACAAACACATTAGTTCCATAACCTATAAGTCTTAAATACACCAAAATCACTACGGGGCACTAGATGCACTTATAGTCACTAACCGGTCTCGTAGTCTCGCCTGCCATGCCCAAAGACTCTGAGGTTTTAACCTCGGATCCGCCCTTCGGTCCCGCCATTGGATCTATCTCGGCGACGACCAGACCCTCAGCCCGGATCCGGCCATAGTGCCAGACGCCTGGACACTTGTTCTTGCCGAACACTCCCCTTTCCCGGACACATCGGAGGTCATCTCCGAAAGCTCCGAGCAGGTTGACCCGATCGAGCTCTCAACACTCAACGAGGCCCTAGATTGGATCTCATCGATGAAGATTATCGATGACCCAACCCCGATGCATGCTCAGATCGGTCTCAGGGTGGGTTAGGATGAATTTTTCGTCCCACCCACCACCCACTTGGTAGCCACAGTCGAAGATTTAACCGACATGTTGGACTATGCCTCCGAGGAGGCAGAATACATGGATGAGGAGGATTGCGCTCCCGGCCACATTAACACTGGGCAATGGGCTGCCACCTCCACGTACAACGTCTACATGGTGGACACTCCAGCCGCTAATGGCGAGAATACACCTAAAAACGATGGCGACAAATCGGGTGAAGCACCGTTAAGGCACCGGAAGCCGAATAAATGGTCTAAAGGAAAAAGGGGAAGGAAAGCTATCATCGGCACCGGGAACAGAGATACCCCGAAGGACCTGGTGATGATGATATCCCCGAACACCCGCTAGAGGGTCAGGAGAGGCTTCAAGACCAGCACAACCCCGATGACCCAAACGATTCCGAGGACAAAAATTACCTCCCATCTGTTGAGAAGGAGGACATACCAGAAGCCGGTGACTTCGACATCCCCAATAATCTTGAAGATCAGGAACTGTTCAGGCAAGAACTTATAGCCACAGCCCGCAGCCTGAAAGCAAAAGAATGACAACTTAAAGCCGAACCAGACAACCTCAATGATAGATGGACGAGAGTCCTCTGAGCTGAGGAAGGATACAGTACCAGTCTGTCAGACCAACCTAAGAGCTATCCATGCAGAAGGCTACCGCCGCAATTCAACGACGAGCTCACTGATACACCTTCTCCCAAACATACCCCATACGATAAGCTGATGATACCCCAAAAACGGCGAAAAGAGCCAATAGAGCCCGATGACTGGTTCGACCTGTGACGTGACCTAGACTACAAAGCAGGTCGTACAAGATCTATCTATGGATCCAGATGGTACTTACCCGATCGACAGGAAGGGTACCGACCGTGGCTCGACCGCAACAATAGAGGCCGGGAACCGAACCGGGCTAGAACAGACGCCGATTACCGATGTGACATAGCTCGGGTCAGATGCACATCCCACCCACTGTGCTTCATAGACGAGGTGATGCGACATTAGTTCCCGGAGCTGTTTAAACCCGTGAACATAGAGCAGTACAAAGGGACAACTGACCCAACCGTATGGATTGTGGATTTCCTCCTCCAAATCCACATGGTGCAAGGAGATGATCTCCATGCCATAAAATATCTACCCCTAAAACTCAAGGGGCCATCTAGGCACTGGTGAAATAGCCTCCCCAGAAACTCCATCGGGTGCTGGGAAGATTTAGAGGATGCATTCCGATCTAACTTCCAGGGGACCTATGTCTGGCCTCCGGACTCCTTCGACCTAAGAAACATCGTCCAGATGCCAGGAGAGGGCATGCGGCAATTCTGGAATCGGTTCTTGACCAAGAAAAACAAGATTGTGGACTGCCCGGACGCCAAGGCACTAGTCTCCTTCTAGCACAATATTTGGGATGAATGGTTGGCTCGCCAGCTTGGCCAGAATAAAGCTAGGACCATGTACGCCCTTACATCACTCATGACTCTCTTTTGCACGAGCGAGGATAATTGGTTAGAAATGTCATGCCAAAGATGCGCGCCTATCCATTTAAGGCATGGGGGCCTCACAAGGGATAGATGCGCATCTTGCCATTTGCAAGTATAGTATCATTGCATCATACATTACAGAAGGAAAGAGTATACCAGTCTGGCTTACACTCGCCACATACTAAACTACAATTCCAACAGAGTTCAAATCATCAAGATGTAGACAGGGTCCGACTCAGGATGAAATCAAATGACAAAATAGATGCAAATGACACTATCTTGCTATCCTACAGATCACGACCAGGGTCCTCTACTCATCCGGGTACGTCACCTATATCCTGCCTCTTTCCTCGTCATATTCCCACTGGAGCTGGGTAAGATCATCCTTCACATACTCATTTGAACTTGTACCTGGAGTCTTGTAGTAAACTGTGAGCCACAAGGACTCAGCAATCATGCGCCCAGGTACCAACACTATTCAAGCTTAAAGGTTGGGATGAGGTATGTGTTTAGTTTGCATCAACACTAAGCATATATGGTGGCTAACTTACGTAACATGAACATAATTATGAGTGGTCTACGATGAGCGATCGAAGCTAGTATGATCGCTATGAGATCCTGAACACTTACTTACGTCAATCATAACCCCACCGTGTTCTCTCTCGAAACATGTTCACAAGCAGAGACGGTCACGGTCACTCACATAGTTGGTGTATTTTATTAGAGTTTACTTCAGTTTTACTATAACCGGGTGTTAAATAAATATCCATGTTGCCACATAACCGCGGGCACAGATTTCGGAAATATTTAACCCTGCAGGGGTGCTCCAACTAGTCCATCACAAATAACCATACTCCGCGGGAATAGCCTCGACCATGGATCTCGTGGCCATCATTGGTAATTCCAAAGGAATTCCACCACCTTGAGAAAACCCGAAGAAAGTCAGAGTCCACACGCAAGACACTCGATATAGGTAAAACAAATCCAGCAAGACCACTCGACGTGTCGACGAACCCGATAAGAGACGCGTATCTCGTTCTCAGGACACGACAGATAAGTGAAGCGTATGGTGGCCTGATAGAAATCTCCCGAGTTGCCCCAGGTTGGCCCCGCACGGTGCTCTAGTTTGGACTAACACTCATGAGGAGCACTGGCCCGGGGGTTGATTAATTATCCACGGGGTTGCAAAGCCCTATGCAAATTTTATTAAGTTATTAAGAAAATGTAGTAACAATTTTGGGTCTGCCGGACAAGTTTTAATCTCAACCGAATAAACAAGGGGGTCCCCATAAGAACCCCGAGCATGTTAGGAGCGCAAAGTATGGAAACATAACACCGGTAACAAGAAACTATGGCGGTAATAGCGGAACAAATCACCTAGCAAAAGGCCAAGCCTTCTACCAATACCAAGATATATATGTGCATTAAATTAAATAATAGATAATATTGTGATATCCAAATCCATGTTATCACATGGAACAACTTGCACCTGCAACAAAGAACGTTATAAGAGGGGCTGAGCAGCAGTACTTAGCCAAACAAATGTTTGCTAGGATGTGGGGGTTAGAGGCTGTCCTGGCAATTAGGAGGCTGATATCAATTGGTAGGTAGCGCAATTGTAACGATAAGAGCGAGAAACTAGCAAGCAAAAATAGTATCGGGGTCCGGGTACGATCATCTTGCCTGTTGGTTCTTCAGTGGAACAAGTAGCGGGATCCTCGTAGTGGTACTCTCCTAGGTCCTCGTACTCAGTATCAACACTCGCGTCTACCGAAGAGAAACAGCACCAATAAACATCCAACCAAGGTGCAATGCACAACCAAGATGATGCATGATTCATTTATGAAGAATTAAATGTGGCAATCCAAAACTAGTCATGTTTCACATGCAAGGATTGGTTATTAATGAATCTGGACAGAACCTCATGTTGAGTTATTTAGACATGCATGAACATGGCAAATATGGATGCGTCATGCAAAATCGATAGAAGTGCATATAAAGAACGCAAGAAACGGAGTTACGGTTCTCACGATACTCTCACGACAAGGTACGATGGCAAATACACAAGACCACCAAGCCATGGGCTAATTCTTGGCATTGCAAGGTAGCCACTGGTTAGGCAATGAAAAACCAAACACAATAGACTCAAAGATCAACCATTTCCATGGAGTATAGCTCCCACAAGTCACCAAACACTAAAACAAGCAATCTGCCACAAAACAGCAACATAGCAATTTACACAGCCCATAACTTGAGCTACAGGAATCCTACATCCACAAACAAGATATTGACAGAATCTAGATAACATATAAATCAACTTATGCAACTACACAATCTGCAAAGGAGGCACACATAAATAACATGAAGCTACCAAGTTGACATGATGAAACAGTTTTTCTGGGACTGAAAATTCCAGTTTTCTGGAATCTGAGTTAATAAAGTAGCATGTTGACAGCAGCAGTTAAATATGTTAGAGAGCACCTCTTGGCATTAAACTTAACAGGATGGTAGTAGACAACATCTACTCCAAATTACTAGCACTGAGCATGAGCAAATTCTCAACACATAACTGGATGTCACCCACTCTTCGTGGCATAAAAATAACAGCAGATTCTCAGACTTAGAAATATTTAGCATGTTGAAAACAGAAACATCAAGTTGGCTACTTTGCAGCTTGTTTCCCACTTATATGGGTCTTTCTCATGTAAAACAAAAATACCATGGCATAATATACATAAAACACTAGCACTTCCTAGTTGGCACATGCCCCAAAGCAAGCATGGATTAAATCATGCAAAAATGACAAAGTAGCATCTCAGCTGAAAAAGACAGTTTTATGAACTTGCACAAAAGTGAAATCTGAAAGCACCAATGGATTCATTGGCTCTTTCTACCCCAAAAGCATGGGTCATACTCATATGTTCATGTGAAACATCACGGCACACTCCATACTAGCAAATACCAGCTACTATTATAAGTGAGATGAAACTCAAATTGGACATGATCAAATATGATCATAACCAGATTTAGAAACTTATTTTAACATGGCAAATGAAATAAAAAATCACTGCATGCATGTCTATAGCAAAGGGGTATGTCAAGTGGTGAAACCCACTAGTCCCCCCCCACACACACTCTACACACACCACTACATAGCAAGCACACACATGCTCTAGATATGCCCAAGGCACATGACCACCCAAAACACTCATGAACATACCACCCAAGAGGGGTGTTCAACCACATACACACTCACATGCCCATATATGCATGTTGCATATAGGCACACACACACACACCTCACATGCACAAGTGCACATGGGCACTCCACTCACATACACAAGCTCATGTGTGTGGGTGGTCATCCACTCACCTATGCATACATATATGCGCTATGCATATATGCATATGCATATGTATGTGGCAACACACACACACACACTCACATACACACATGAACACAAGAACACATGCATATGTGCACACACACATATGCACTACACACACTACACTACATATGCACATGCACATACACACATACCACCTACACACATATAGGCACTTGCATAGTGCATACCACACACACACACACAAGCACATGCATATATACACTTAGGTATACACACACACTCTACCTAGACACCCATCCACATACACTCACACCATATGAGTGTAATGTGCCACACACACACATATATGAATGCACCAAGCACACACACATATACATACAGAAAAATGAACAAACACCTACACACCTCAATCTGCATCTACACACACATGTATATTGCAAGGAAGAAAAAAACAAATGAAAAACAGAATAGAAAAACAAAGCAAAAAAAGGGGGGCTTCGGGCTCGAACCCACGACCCCTTGGTCATTTTCCTCCCCCAAGCAACCACTCTGCTACGCGCGCTAGTGTTAGCAGAGGAGGCGCTCGACAGAACTTGTACACGCACACACATAAGTTACTGACGAAACTGAACCTGAACAGCGGTGGTGATAGAGCAACGCCGGCGACCAAACAGCGGACTTCGATGACCACACGAGCGACGGGGGCCCTTATTGGACGCCCTCCTCCTGCCCGCAGACGCACGCACAAGCACAACCAACTAACGCCGGCAAGAACGACTCTGGCGACAATGGCAGAATGCAACGGCGGCGACCCAGACACGGAATTGGACGGGGAGGAGAGAAAACGGCTCCCTAGGAGAGCAAGAACTCACATGCTACGCCCAGAAGCACAAGCTCGATGGTGCACTCGTTGAAGACGAGGTCCAACGGTGGCGGAACGCACCTAACGCGCGCATGCAGTACAACAAAGCTAGAAGGCT
The DNA here is from genome assembly GCA_022496015.1 of Hordeum marinum. Taxonomy (NCBI): domain Eukaryota; kingdom Viridiplantae; phylum Streptophyta; class Magnoliopsida; order Poales; family Poaceae; genus Hordeum; species Hordeum marinum. Next base: position 52,672,375 of record CM039673.1, on the reverse strand, counting down.
TGGGATCGGGCGAGGACGGATGATGAGCTCACCGAGGCACGACCGCGCAGCCTATTGAGCTCGGGGAATTGCCTCGACGGACGGGCTCGACCGGATGGGAAGAAGACAAAGCAGAGGCGCGGCCTTAGTGTCCCACGTGGATGCAGAGGACGTTGGGGAAGAAGACGGCATTGGCGGAGCGATCTCGACGATCGCCTGCTCGAGGGGCTCGCCGGAGAAGCTCCCGCGGCGACGAGCTCCCACTGAACCTCACTTCACTCTCTTTGAACTCTCTTAACCCATGCTTACCTGAGACGAAAGAGAAGGAGAGGTGGAGGGCGATGGCGCGAGGGGGAAGAGGGAACCCTAGGGGGGCGACACGGACGCCGAGGGGATTAAATAGGCTTGAGGATGACGGCGCCTCGATGTTTGAAGCTCACGGCAGAGCTTTTTCTCTCTCTGAACCTGACGGCAGTGGCGACGGAGCAGGTGGCCGTTAGGTTCTGCTGGGCCTCGTGGGCCAGGGAGGCCACATGCACACACTCTCTCCGATCCAACAAGCCGAAAAGCCTTTTCTTTTTTAAAACACCACAAGTCAAGGGAAAAACCCAGAGTAAAATGAAAGGTTTTTGTGCAGAACCAAATTATTTTTATAAAGGAAATAAAATGCACTATTTAATAAAAATATTAAAATGATTTTTAGGACAAGTAATTTTTAATTCTTTTTAAAATAATAACTCTTGTTTATTTAAAACAGAAAAGCATACAAACCCCAAACATTCAAAGAACAAAACTCAAAATTAATAATATATATAGGGCTACCTCTTGAACACTTTTAAACAATTTTAAAAACAAATTAATTCTATTGATAATAATAACATGAAGAAAAAAGGGGGGTTATTGGAAGGTTTTGTTGAAAAGGAAAAGAGAGGGGAAGAGAAGGAGAGTACCCACATGATCCAACCACACTCAAACCACATCACAACACTCACATACAAGGTCACATGGAAATCAAGCATGGCATGATGGATGCTATGATGCATGATGCATGAATACAAAACGAGGCATGGATGCCAAGTTTCAAACTCATTTCATAACTCAAAACACAAGGTTCATACAAAAGATTACATGCCAAAAAAGGTAGGGACAACACTTGGGCTGTCACAAGCAAGGCAGAGCCACAACCCTAAAGACACCGGAACCTCCAAAGTTCGGGATGGAAACTGCAAACTAAAGCACAACAAGAATAAGCATCGGCACAATAATAGTGATGCTGATGACACGGCCGTTAACACCGGCTACCACAATTCCCGACCCGGGCAGTGGAAGAAGCCTCCTAAAGGCAATCGCGACGGACCCACCCCGCTGGAGAAGATCATGGAGGCCTTCCCAAATCCGTGGCACTCAAGAGAAGCCTGCCAACCACACCAAGCATAACTGTTGTGTATTCAAACAGGCGATAAACTCACATCCGAGGATCAAGGCAAGAGCCCACGCAGAAAGGATGGGGATGAGCCTCGGGGTCCGATTGGTGGCTGACAAAAGAAGTCCCCCGAGAGGTGAAAATAGTAAATATGATATACACCACCCATATACCCAAGAAGGAGAGGAAGCGCGCCCTTCAAGAGGTCTACACCGTAGAGCCTGTAGCCCCGAAGTATAACACATGGTCGACGTACCAGATCACCGTTGATCAACATGACCACCTGGCCAGTATCTGTCATGGAAGTTCGACCGCCCTCGTGCTAGACACCATTATAGATGGGTAGCACCTCACGAATGTCCTAATGGATGGAGGAAGTAGCCTTAACCTGATTTACTCAGACATGGTGAAAAAGATGAGTATTGATCCATCAAGGATCAAACCTAGCAACACTACCTTTAAAGGAGTGATCCCAGGCGTTGAGGCTCCGTGCACGGCCTCCCTAAGCCTGAAAGTAGTGTTCGGCTCGCCCGACAACTTTCGAAGCGCAGACTTGATGTTTGACATCGTACCTTTCCGCAACGGCTATCACGGCCTGCTCGGCCGTACAACGTTTGCTCCCTTTAACGTTGGCCCAAATTACACATACCTCAGGCTCAAGATGCCCGGCCCCAAGGGGGACATTACCTTCATCCACAACATAGAGCGCTCCCTCTGAACTGAGGAACATGCGTTGGACCTAGCGACCGAATTCCATTACAACGATGATCGGAAAACGCCGACACCTGCCCTAAAGGAACGCAAGGTTGGGAAGCGAGCTCGGCTTTAGCACGAACTCTCAGAACCCTCCTCTCCCCGTAAATAGGGACTCTCCCCCCATCACACATCCCTAGAACCAATGAAATATGTGCCTAGGAGGCACAACTTTGCGCTCAAAATTCCATGGGCGGCGGTGGGGAAAAAGGGTAAGTGTTCGGTTCGACGGAACTACTACCATTAAATGTCTTCGAACACAATGCAAGGACCATCAAGGGCCTGCTAATGGCGTAAAGCTCATCCACACTTCAGCGACTTCTCAAGACCTTGTTTGCAAGATCTGTTTGCCAAACAGTACCACCCATTGAGGTCCACCACTCCCTAGGAGTTACAGGAGTAGACAAGTGACATGGCACATTGAGGTGGTAAGGTCACCAATCAAAGACCCCTGGTACAACCACTTCTGTAAAATTTCTTTTTCGAAATACCTGTAAAGAGTTGCTTCGGTAATTCGAGCAATAAGAGTTGTTGAGAAAAATATAACATCATTATACATGGTTGTCTCATTATCCTTTTTGGCACATATTTTATTTTCTCCCTCTTCTCGCGAAACTGTACAGTATATTTCGATGCAACAGGCTAATAGACCGGGGGCTCGAGTTTAAAAATAAAAATTGCCTTATGCACAATTGATTATGCATTTGGCGTATTGGAATTCTCTTTATATGCATTGGTTCCGAACTATGTCTTAGGTCAATAGTTGGGTTGCTCGGCTCCTAGGCTGGCCCCTTTATGTTTCACCCGTTCGGTTAAAAGGGCAAAGGGAGAACTTCTGTGAGTGTGTTTCCAGCTAGCCTACTCAAGCACCTCAGGGGAGAAAGCTAAAAACTGGCTGTCATAGTATGCGAGAACCGGTGTGTGAATCCGAGCTTAAGTGTTATACTAAAATCCTCGTCAGAGGATATTCCGTGTCATACGATGGGTTTGTTCTTCATACAAACCATGTGATATTGGCCTTAGCCGCGGTTCATCCGAACATCACAAAACACTCGGGGTTAGTCATCAGCCCCCGCAGTCCTTTTTTGCACCCCTTCGGCTAAGTGAAAGCAATAAAGCATTATGGTCTGATTGGCTGGTCTGCCGCACTCCACCGCCTTGGGTTTTGATAGCTCGGCTAAGGATTATAGTGCATAGGTTGAGACACCCCATGTAGCATCTACATGGGGCCTGAAGCCGACAACTCGCAGCTTTCAGTTTCAATGGCCACAAAGGAGTTATATGGAATACAAAACATTAAAAACATGATAAACATGCATGATAAATATACCAACATTCAAAGGTCTTTGGACATATTACAACACATTTAATCATAATTGTTCTCTTTCGAGCACTAGGACTCTATCACTTGAGCACACTCCATTACTTTGGAGAAGTACAACTCAGGGCACATATGCTCCTTTCTAGGAGGCGGAGGGGCGGTGGCTATCTTCATCAGATCAAGCCCCGACCAATGCACCTTGTCCTTCGCAAAGGCCATCCGAGCTCCCTCGATACTGGAGGAACGCCTTAGTGTGTCTGTTGGGGATATAACCCCGTGGTAAGACCCTCCCAGGAGGGGTCGGGTCATACCTGGCGGCTCATAATCAAGACCTTAGAAGTGGGCCGAATGATGAATGTTAGGCCGCGTGGCGGCTTACCGGACGGGCCAAGATGAAGGCCCAGAGACAGAATATGGTGTGAGACCCGGGGGGTTAAGCCTCCCGGAGATGGCTTGCCCAAGGAGTCAAGGCGGCTTAGAGACAGGATTGAATACGTTGTATGAGTCGGTTTGAGACTCGTGTAACCCAGGGTCTTGACCTCCTATATAAAGGCGAGACCTTGGGGTGGCTTAGAGAAGAAACCAATCAATCGAGAACTAGGTCAAGCGAATCCACTCCCTTGTAATCGATATGCCAATCAATACAACAAAATAATGACATAGGATTTTACCTCTTCTTGAGGGGCGAAACCTAGGTAAACTCGTATCCCTCATCCCAATCAACCCCTTTGAGTCCACCGCCTTAGTGATGGCCTCGAACCTAAGTCTTCATACATCTACCGTGACAAAACCACGACAGTTGGCGCCCACTGTGGGGCTAGCGTGTGGTGGTGTTGAGTTCTCGAAGGGATATCTCAGGGATTGAAAGGTATGCCGTTGGCATGATGACGAAGAGTTGCCGCGACAAGCTCTACATCGACGACACTGGATAGGGTCCAGAGGCTGATTCAATCGAATATAGGTAGTGGATCCCCTTCTGCAAGGTTAATGTGTTCATCGTCAAGATCGCCAACTCTAAGATTGGGTCGAACATCTGCGCCGACCTCGTCGAGCCGGCTTGGCGCGTGCAACCCTCCCGTGTTCAATCTGGGCGGAGGAGTGTCTTTGTCGGCTTCATGCAAGGCAAGGAAGATTCTGTGTAAGGAGGGGAAACCTTGGCTTTTTCAGATGAAGGATCCTCAAGTGGATTTGCGGAGTCGATTTACCAGCTTCATGATGGTGGGATAGGGGGCTATGCCGATGGTGACAGTATTCCGGAGCCCTACGACCCGCCGAGCCGAGCCTCCGTATTCATGGCTGTCCCGGCGCCAGCTTTCAATGGCATGACGTTCGGAGCAACTATAACATCCCGGGACCGACGTTCCAAAAGATTCCAGAATATTTGCCTTTTATTTCCATTCTCATCTGTGTTCGTATGATTGTCGCATTCAGCATCGCATCATTCACATTGCATCATCCCTTGTTTTTCGAAAACTTGCATCCGTTGTCAGTTGTCGGTTATCTTTCGTTCTTGTCGCGAGTCGTTTCGAGTTCAACCACACACACACGCGCCAGTGGCACTGTTTTAAAGGTGCGGGCGAAAATATTCTCGGTTCGAGTTGAAACTTGTCATGCGGTTTTGTTGTAGCATAGGTAGACCGCCCGTCGATTTTTGTCGCGTTTCGAGTACATTAGATACCCCGTCGGTCAGTCGTAGCAGAGAGGGCATCGGTTTATCGGACGTTTCTCGTTGTTTTAAAACCTTCATGCCATGGGCCACTAGTCTCCCTCTCTTCCCCACCTAGACTATGTGCACAGCCACCGTAACCCCGCTCCGCTTCCGGTCATCGAGTCATCAGCCGACAGTCCGGAAAAGGACAACGCCAGCTAACCTTAGCCCTAAACCTATATATAACCCTAGCACCACCTCATTCCGCGTGCCCAACCACTAACCCCTCTCCTCCTCACACCTCCAGCCAGGGCCCACAAAAACCCAGATCTGAGCCTGCCTGAGCCCATCTGGGCCCGGGGCAACCTCCTCCCATGGAGCTCCCCTGCTGCCATGGCTGCCCGAGTAGCCCCCCCGCCGTGCTCGCCGGAGCGCCGCCGCCTCGCCGACCGGTCGCCGGATCAGCCCTGGTCGTGCCGCCTCCCTCTCCTCTCTCCTTCTTCTTCTCTCTCCCCCACCTAACCCTCCTCTCCCTCCCTCTGTTGCAGCCGCCACCGGAGCTCCCTCGCCGCCGCAGCCTGCCGCCGTCGCCGGGAACCGGCCCCTCCTCGCCGGATCCGGCCGCCTCCGTGCCGCCCCTCGCCGTGGCCGCTCCGAGCTGCCCAACCCCGTCTCCATGCGTGGCCGCTGCCGCCATGACCCTGCTGTTCTCGGGATCGAGCACGAGCGCGAGGCGCTGCGTGACCGGCCGTTGCCTCCTGGGCCTGTGCCTCCCTCGGCCCAGCGGAGCACCCGTGCACCGACCGGCCCACTGGCCCTAGGTGAGCAGCTCCCCGCTATTCCTCGCCCATGCACATGTTCGCTATCCTGTGCCTAGTGCCCTGTCCAGATTTGGCCCGTTAGTGTTTTTTTACCCTGCTGCAATTTTGCTAATTAACCAGTGTTTTTAAATTACAGAAAAACCCCTAATTTAAAAGTGCTCTTATAAAATTAACCGTGGATCGGATGAAAATACTTTATATATTAAACTTGACTAGAATGTTGTGTAGATTCACAATAATCAACTTTCATCTCTGTTTAAAGCTTTTAAACTTGCTGTTTGCATTGTTTAGCGCGTAGGCCATATTAATCATAATTGTTTAATAACTTTTAAACCGTAGCTCCGTTTAAAGTTTTCCTTATATGTAACTTGACTAGTTTTTCGTGTAGAATAACATGGTGATATTTATTTTGCTATATAAAAACTCTAAAATTGTGTTAGTTCAGATCTGGTCCGAATCCGTAAATAACATATTAGGTGGTGACGGAAGTTCGATAGTTTGCTTCCGGCCTCATTTAATATGCCTAGTTACTGTAGTTGTTTGTGCTACACCGTTTTCCATGTTAATCAACATTTAATATTGCTGTGTAAATAACCGAGAGTGAACTAAATATCTAAGCATGGAGTTTCGTCGATATGCCACTCGTTGCATATCGAACTCCATTTAACATGTAGTAGTTGTTTGATGTGATTTGCCGTGCTATGTCATGCCTTGCATATTTAACCGGACATGCATCATATAATTTGTGCATCGTGTCATGCATATGTTGTGGTGTATCTTTTGTTGGTTGTTTGTTTCGGATTGCTTCTTCTCGATAGAGTTCCGAAAGCGTTCGGAGTGTGAGGATTCATTCGACTACGTTGGTTCATCTACTTCATGGATTGCCTTCTTCACGGATTGGGTTCTTCTTCCGAGTGGGAGCTCAGGCAAGATGACACATTTCCCTGGATACCATTACTATCATTGCCATGCTAGTTGACTCGTCTTTTATTGTTATGTCTCGCTACCAACCACCTGTTTGATAAGCCTCCAAACATTGCCATGATAAGCCTCTAACCCTTCCACATCCCAGCAAAACATTGTTTGGCTATGTGACTGCTTGCTCAGCCCTTCTTATAGCGTTTCTAGTTGTAGGTGAAATGCTTCCATGTGCCAACATGGACCCTCTTTTGTTATATCACAATATTGCTGCTATTTAATTTAATGCACATATATACTTGGTAAAGGTGGAAGGCTTGGCCTTTTGCTCGGTGTTTTGTTGCACTCTTGCCGCCCCTAGTTACTTGTGAACCGGTGTTATGTTCCATAAATGAGCACTCCTAACATGCTCGGGGTTGTTATGGGGACCCCCTTGATTTTCGGGTTAGAATAAAGCTTGTCTGGCAAGGCCCAACATTGGTACTACATTTGCCTAATAACTAATAAAATTGCATAGGGACCCGCCGGCACCCGCGGATAATTTAATCAACCCCCGGGCCAGTGCTCCTCATGAGTGTTGGTCCAAACTAGAGTCGTGTGCGGGGCCAACCCGAGGCAACTCGGGAGATTTCTATCAGGCCACTGTACGCTGTGCTCATCTGGTCGTGTCCTGAGAACGAGATACGCGGCTCCGATCAGGTTTGTCGACACGCCGGGCGGCCTTGCTAGATTTGTTTTACCTTTCTCGAACGTCTTGAGTTTGGAATTCCAATTATTCTTCGGGCTAGCTTGAGGTGTTGGATTTCCTTTGGAATTGCCTAGGATGATCACGAGATCCGTGGTTGAGGTTATTTCCACTACATGTGGTTAATTTGTGACGGATGAGTTGGAGCAGCCCTGCAGGGTTAAATCTATTCGAGAAGCCATGCCATGGTTATGTGGCAAACTTGGATAATTTGTTTAACACCCGGTCATAGCAAACTTGCAGTAAACTCTAATAAAATACACCAACCGTGTGCCTAACAATGATTGTCTCTTCTCGTGAGTCCTTATCCGAAAGAGAACATGGTGGGGTTATGATTGACGTAAGTAGGTGTTCAGGATCAGTTAGTGATCATTACTAGTTCACGTCCGTTATGCGTAGACCACCATACTTTACTTTCTTTACTCGTAAGATAGCCACTCAAATAAATGCTTAGTCGCTTGCTGCAGCCTCACCACTTAACCATACCTTACCTATTAAGCTTTAATAGTCTTCATATCCTTGGAAATGAGATTGCTGAGTCCCTGTGGCTCACAGATTACTACAACAACAGTTGCAGGTATAGGTAATGTGATGATTTGACGTGAGCGCGTGGCTCGGTTTGATTTGGAGTTATTCTGCTTCTTCTTCTTCAATCTTGGATGGGTTCCAGGCGGCAGCCTGGAATAGCAAGGGTGGATGTCATTTTATCATTTGATTTCGTCTGTAGTCGGACCCTGCTCTTATGTATGATGGTTGAGATGTTATTGTATTGATGTAACTCTGATGTAGCTTGTGGCGAGTGTAAGCCAATTCCATATACTCATCTCTTCTGTACATGTACTTGTAATCATATCCATTCTTGCGAACACACTGAGATGTGCTTCTATCCCTATCGAGGCCCTCGTGCCGAAATAAGGATAGGACCGCATCTTGGGCGTGACAGCAATGGCGGGGGCGTCCACACTGCTGTGCCTCCTAAGCCGCTTGCTAAGGTATTGTTGGAGTTTATGGATGAGTTAATGACCTTGATGGCCACGAAAATAACAGCCGAAAACCAAGTAGAGCGCAATGCAGAGATCACCCGGGTCCAGGGACAGATGGCTCAGGCTCACGAGGATATCATCGGATTGCAATTTCAAATGAACGCTGAGTCGGAATGTTTGAGGGCGGAGGATCTCGGTTTTAGCTTGAACCAGCGAGCTTTGGAGGCAATTTAGCAGAGGAGGACCCAGGTCGGTCTCCCTATCTAGCCTTGAAATCTTTTCAACACTCCTGGAGCAGGTCCTAGTACACCGCCAGTGCTAACCAAGGCCGTGGAGGCGCCGCGGCAGCCAGACCCGCCACGGAGGAATCGGACTCCGCCATGTCACCTTGTGACACCACATGACCATTATTCCAACCCGATGGAGAATATGATAGCGGCGGCTGCCAGGCTTGACGCACTCCCTTTTGCCGAAGGAACACCGTTTGATGAGGAGGCGCAGAACGCGATTAATTTGCTATAGATGACGGTTGCTCAGCAAGAAAAGTATACATACAGCCGGAGTCGGGTGCGCTCCAGGCCCGTCCATAACCGTAGCTACAACCGGCACATAGAGTCGCCAGCGGTTTCCAGCAGCGAGCAAAGACGTAAACCGCCCAACAATAACTCGCCTGGAAGAGATGCTTAGGAGATCATGGGTAGGGGCCGAGCTCAACGAGGGTCAACACCGGTGACGGATTACCCATCGGTTCCTGAGCCGGCGCGCTTAACCCTCCTGCCTCAGCGGGGGCTGTCGTTTCATCTAATGGAGTTGGTGTGCTGTGCCTCATGGCGACTTTACGGAACGAACATTTTCCCAAGGACTTTAAGGGGCCGCGAAAGGTGCCTAATTATACGGCTGACTTACCTCCTGAGGCTTGAATGTAAAGGTACGAGCTTGCCATGGAGATGTTGGACATCAGTGAGGTGGTTTGTGCAAAGTACTTCATCATGATGACAGAAGGAGTGGCTCGCACATGGTTTAAGGGTTTGCCTGCTAATACCATCACATCTTAGGCCGACTTGAAAGCGTGCTTTATCAAGAACTTCCAGGGAACATGTAAGCAACCCATGATGATCGTGGATCTTGATCACTGTGTACAGCAAGAAGGAGAGTCGGCCCATCGTTGGGTCCGGCGGTTTTCGGCGGTCATCCGCTCATCTGAGGATATTTCGGCGTCTTAAGTGGTTCTGATTTTAGACAAAAACTGTCAATTCTTGCCCCTTACATAGAAGCTCGGGTGGCTGAAGCGTTCTTCTAAGGACATGGGTGAGCTCATGATGGCTCTCACCAAATATGCAGATGGAGATACAACCAAGGACCCGAGCTCCAAAGATGAGAGATCGACTCAAGGTAAGAAGAATAACAATGGCAAGAGTCAACACCAGAATGGGGCTAGAAACAACAATCTGGGCAAACTGAAGAACCCAAACGGCAGGTCAGAATTGGTGGTGAACACCAGCACTAGGAACAATCGCGCCAAGGGTAATGAAAACTTTAGGCCACCTTTTAACAAGGGTGAGGATCCTTTCAACTTGGAAGAAATGCTTAACAAGCCTTGCCCAAAGGACAGCCGACCTGATAAGCTGGCAAGTCACACATGGAGGGATTGTAGTATTATGCGGCAGTTCCGGGATTACAACCTTCACCAGCATCGTAATAACGGTAATGGTACGTCGGGCGGCTCAGGTCCATATGGTTGAGGAGTCGGATTTGGTGACGGTGGCTCAGGATCTGGTTACCAGGGTCAAGGTAATCAAGGAGGTCACCATCAGCAACCTAGCAATGGTGGTCAGCAGCAGAATAACTAGTCAGGGTACCAGAGCAACCCGAAGCAACTCAGCGGAGGCCAATAACATGTTTTCCCTACAATCCTAGACAAACGAGATAAGAAGATACACAAGAGGGCGGTCAATGCGGCTACGCTAGCTCTCCCATGATATTTGAAGTGGTTTGAATATCCTATCTCATGGAGTAGGGAGGATCACTCGCTAGGGGTTGAGAATCCGGGGCACTTGGCTCTTGTGGTAGCACCTCAGGTTAAAATTTATAAGTTTCAAAGGTATTGATGGATGGTGGCAGCAACATAAACATGTTATATTACGACACTTTCCAGTGGATAGAGTTAACTGATAAGGCTCTTAGGCCGTCATCAATAGTTTTTCATGGTGTGGTGCTAGGTAAGTCGGCCTACCCGATGGGCAAAGTTGCCCTCGAGGTGGCATTTGGAGATGAGTACAACTACAGGGTGGAGACCTCGTGGTTTGAAGTGGTGAAAATTAAGAGCCCGTATCACGCTCTTTTTGGCCGGCCGGCTTTCGCAAAGTTTATGGCCAAGCCTTGTTATGTTTACTTGTAGCTCAAGATGCTGGCTCTCAAAGGAATGATTATAGTGCACAGTGATTGTAAGGTGGCGCTTGAGTGTGAGGAAGGTGATGCGGCCTATGCCGAATCAAGTTGCATGGAGGCAGGGTTCAAGTTTTACAAGGATAGTGTGGACCCGGCGGATATGACTCCATTGAAGAAGCCCAGTACGGAGTCTGAGACACTCTTGAAATTTGCGGCGGATGACACCAAGCTGGTGGATTTGACTCCATACGACTCATCAAAGCAGTTCACTATCGGGGCTAACATGGACCCCGCATAGGAAAGGGCGCTCGTCGAATTCATTCGTGAGAATGGGGACATCTTCGCATGGAAGCCGTCCGACATGTCGGCTGGACCGAGAGAATTCACTGAGCACCACCTTAATGTGGATCCTAAGTTTAAACCGATTACACAGTTCCTCCACCATTTCAACGAAGAGCAGCGTAAAGCAATTGGAGAAGAAGTAGCCCGACTCTTAGCAACAGGGTTCATCATGGAGGTTTTTCACCCGGAGTGGTTAGCTAACCCCGTGCTTGTGCTTAAGAAGAACGGCACATGGCATAAGTGTGTGTATTACATGGATCTTAACAAGGCCTGCCCACTTGACTCATTTACTCTCCCCCGTATCAACCATATCATTGACGCACGGCGGGTTGCGATATTTTATGCTTCCTGGACGCCTATTCAGGTTATCATCAGATCAAGATGGCAGCTAAGGACCAAGAGAAGACATCATTTATAACACCTTTTAGGGCTTTTTGTTATGTGTCTATGCATTTTGGGCTCAAGAGTGTGCATGCGACTTATGAACGCTGTGTGTAGAATTACCTTCATGGCAAGATTGGGCGCAATGTTCATGCGTATGTGGATGATATTGTGGTTAAGTCAAGGAAAAAGGAGACTCTTCTTGACAACCTGAAGGAAACGTTCGACAACTTACGGGTCTACAAGATGATGCTTAACCCGTCCAAGTGCGTCTTTGTAGTTCCTATAGGCATGCTCTTGGGTTTCTTGGTTTCAGAGCGAGGTATTGAGTCTAACCCGGATAAAATAAAGGCCATCACGTTGTTGTCTAAGCCGGCCATCGTCAATGATGTGCAGCGCTTGGCGGGTCGTATTGCCACTTTAAGCCGCTTCATCAGCCGCGTGGGCGAGAAGGCTATTCCTGTTTACCAAATGATGAAAAATATGTATGACTTTGTCTGGAGTAAGGCTGCGGATGAGGTGCTTGAGGCGCTCAAAAAGTAGTTGGTTGAGCCACCGATCTTGGCCGCTCTAGCTAATAAAGAACCTTTGCTCCTCTACGTGGCGGTTAACAACAGGGTAGTCAGTGCCGCGATTGTTGTGGAGTGTAAGGAAATAGGGAATGAGTACCCGGTTCAGAGGCTGGTTTACTATGTTAGTGAAGTTCTAATAGAATCCGTGCAAAGGTACCCGCATTGGTAGAAGCTGATATATGGGGTGTTCATGGAAAACCGTAAGTTGAAGCATTATTTCCTTGGACACCAGATCACTATGGATAGCTCTGCCCCGTTGGGCGATAAAATCCAAAACAAGGAAGCTACTAATTGGATTGCTAAGTGGGCATTAGAGCTTGGGCCACTTAATATGAAGTACGTGCCTCGCACAGCTGTTAAGTCTAAGGCCTTGGTGGACTTCATAAACCACTGTACAGAGTGTTAGTCGCCTAAGGAAAAGCCGGATAACACGTATTGGACAATTCACTTTGATGGATCTAGACAGTTGGAGGGGTCGGGAGCCGGAGTTGCCATAACTTCCCCTAAAGGTGACAAGTTCTGTTATGTGCTAAGGTTGATGTTTCCTTGTACTAAAAATGTAGCTCAGTATGAAGCTTTACTTCATGGCCTCCGTGTGGCTAAGGACATGAACCTGAGCCGAGTTAGATGGCTCGGTGACTCAGATCTCGTGGGTCAGCAAGTTTCAGGCACGTGGGATTCCAAAGACTCGCGGATGGCGGCTTATCGTCAGGCAGTGGACATCATTGTTGGTCACTTCAAGGGTTATCAGGTGGATCATATTAACCGTCACAAGAACGAGGTGGTTGATGCATAATCAAGTCTGGGCTCTCAGCGTAAGCCAGTGCTGCCTAACATCTTCTTGGATGTGTTATATCACCCGTCTGTTAAGCTACCTTTGGAGGAGGATCTGGCTATACCTGACCCGGAGGCGCAACTGGTGGCGGCTCTACATGCTATTGCTGATTGGACGTTGCCTTACCTAGCGTACCTGACTTGTGGCGAGTTGCCTGAGGACGAGACCTTGGCGAGAAAAATCGTGGGGCGATCTAAATCCATGACTATCGTCAATGGCGAGTTACATAAGTGCAGCATCACCGGCGTCTTTCAGCGTTGTGTTTCTCCTGATGTAACATTCCAAAGTAGGCGAGTTGCCTGAGGACGAGACCTTGGCGAGACAAATCGTGGGGCGATCTAAATCCATGACTATCGTCAATGGCGAGTTACATAAGTGCAGCATCACCGGCGTCTTTCAGCGTTGTGTTTCTCCTGATGTAACATCCCAAACTTTGGAATGTTATAATAATTATTAGAATGATTGTTTGTTTGCTTGGGTGATTGAAAGTGAGTGAAAATTTGAACTTTTGAAAACTTTTGAATGAGAGGGAATAAAATGACTTTCCCAAAATTTTACTTTGCATTCTTTATCCTCAGAAATTCAAATCCATTTCATCACAAAACCCTAGAGGGAAGATGACATGACTTCTTCCATTTGAGAAAATAAAAAGGGATTTGAAAATGGTTTGAGTTCCATTTGAAAATATCTTTCAGAAAGAACACTATGCAACTCAATGACTTTCATGAGAGAAGATAATATGACTTCTTCAAATATATGAAACATGAGTTGGAAGTTAAGCCAAAGATTTGAAAACGGGAATTTGAAAACTATTTGAGAATTTCTCATATGGAGTTTCAATTTCATTTGAATTCCCTATTTGACTTTGCAAGCATCCAAACCGCTTGCAAAGGATTTTTGAGAGGAGCAACATGACACTCCACAACCACGGACAAATTGGTGATTTATTTGAACAAAAACAACCAGGAGTTATTTTGAAAATATTTGCAAAAATGATTTAAAAACAAATAGGCAATTTCTAAAAATAATATTTTTCCAAATTATTCAAATAACAGAATAAAAATGTTCATTAAATGGAATTTATTATTATGTTAATTTCGATATATAACATTCCTATATTTGGAATTAAGTAAATTGCTTTAAAAGAGTTTTTATGGCTCTATTTATTAAAAATGGAAAACTTTTAAAGGCTTTTAAGACTGCCGGCCCAGCCCCCCCCCCTAATCTCGCCCGAAATCCCTCCCGGCCGGTCAACCGACGCGCGCTCCACTCCCTCTCTCCCATTGAAAGCGTGCCCCGCCCCGACCGACCGTTCGAGCCGCGCGGTCATCGCCATCCTCGCGCGCGCGCCGCCGCCGCCACAAATCTCTCCGTCATCGGACCTTCCTCCCCTTCCTTTACCTCGCTCCCCATGGCCTTATATAAGAGTGACTTTCCTCCGCACCCCGTACCCCCCAAAGCCCCCTCTCTCCTCACCTGAGATGCCGCAAATCCCTCGCCAGAGTTCACGCGCCTCCCGAACCTCCCGGCGCCCGTGGCCCTCGCTCAGCTCCACCCCTCGCCCGTCCGACGCCTCCACTCGACGCCGGACGTCGGCTGCCATCGCCTGAGCACCTTAAATGCCTCCCTCGACCACCGGAGCTCCTCACCGACGTCCTCTCTGCTTGGGACTCACCGGAGAGCTCCATCGCCGGCGACCCCATCCACGGTGAGCTCCACCACCCCTCTCAACCGTCGGATCTGGATCCCACGATCAAGATAAGATGACTTAAACTGCGAAGCGTTTTCTTCTACGGTTCGGTCACCCGCTCGTATTCGCCCGCACACACATGTCCACAGCCAACCAGAGCGCGCCACATCACCCCCCTGTGCGTTAGTATTAGTTTTTCTTTTTCTGTTTTGTTTTAAAAACAGATTTAGTTCTATTTTTGTTTTTAGCATATCTTTCATGTTTTTATGTGTTTTAAATTGATTCTTTTTGAATTAGGTCACAATTTTTATCTAGTTTCAGTAGATGCCAAGTTTGACCATATTTTGAATATTTAAATTTGAATTTAAACCTATTTGATTTATTTAGTTTGATTAGTGTTCTTAATCAAAACAGAATCTGTTTTAATTTCCTATTAGTTTATTTAGTTTGATTTCTTTTGGTTTAATTTGAAATCTGATTTGATTTAACTTAAGTTTTAGATTTCATCTAGTTCTGTTGTTCTAAACTTTAGTAATTTTCTTGCTGTTAACAAAGATAATTAGTTTAGTTTATATATTTTATTATAGGGACCTATACCTTTTTTTCAAATAGGTATAGTTGGTTAAAAACAAATTAGTTAGTAATAACTCCTTTAACAAAAGTTTTAAGTAATTAGATTCTGTTTACACATAAAGTTTTGGTAAATCTTTTCTATTAAGAAATGTTTTGTTAATAAAAATAGTTTAGTTACTATAGGAATCTATATTCTTCATCATTAGGTAATGTTTGATAAAACAACTTAGTTTTAGTGGAGTTTATTTTCACAAAAGTTTTAGATGATTTAATTCTGCTTTACAATAAATATTTTTATTAATTCTTTTCTGTTAACTATTAGTTTGGTTACAAAAAAATAGTTTTGCATTTAGTAGTAGTTTTGCCACCTAAACTTAGAGCCCATAGCTTTGTCTTCTTTTGTTTTGTTGAGATGCTCTAGTATTGCTAGTTGGAACCCTTATTTGAAAATATTTTATAACTTGTTTTATAAGTTTTATTTTCTGTTAACTTAATTGTTTAATACTTTGTTTTCTCTTATTGTCATATTTTATTGTTTTACTTGTTGTTAACCTTAGTGGACAAACACTTATGTTGTTTAGGAGGTTGTTTTCATAGTTTTACTTGTTCTTCAAAAGTAATTCTTTTCGCTAGTAAAATATTTACAAAAAATCCTTTTTGTTGTATTTTACTTTGTTATTGTTTTGTTACTATTGAAAATAGTTGTTTGTAGGGGAAAACTGTTGGAAATGTGCCCTAGAGGCAATAATAAATTAGTTATTATCATATTTCCTTGTTCATGATAATCGTTTATTATCCATGCTATAATTGTATTGATCGGAGACTTAAATGCATGTGCGGATACATAGACAAAACCATGTCCCTAGTATGCCTCTAATGGACTAGCTCGTTGATCAAAGGATGGTTAAGGTTTCCTAACCATGGACATGGGATGTCATTTGATAACGGGATCACATCATTAGGAGAATGATGTGATGGACAAGACCCAAACTAGAAACGTAGCATATGATCGTGTCAGTTTGTTGCTACTGTTTTCCGCATGTCAAGTATATGTTCCTATGACCATGAGATCATGCAACTCACGGATATCGGAGGAGTGCCTTGTGTGTATCAAACGTCGCAACATAAATGGGTGACTATAAAGGTGCTTCACAGGTATCTCCGATGGTGTCTGTTGAGTTGGCATGGATCGAGACTGGGATTTGTTACTCCGTGTGACGGAGACGTATCTCAGGGCCCACTCGGTAATACAACATCACAATGAGCCTTGCAATCAATGTGACTAATTGTTAGTTGCGGGATCTTGTATTATGGAACGAGTAAAGAGACTTGCGGGTAACGATATTTAACTAGGTATAGAGATACCGACGATCGAATATCGGGCAAGTAACAAACAAAGAACAAAGGGAACGTTATACGGGATTAACTGAATCCTTGACATAGAGGTTCAACCGATAAGATCTTCATAGAATATGTAGGAACCAATGTGGACGTCCTGGTCGCGCCATTGGTTATTGTCCGTAGAGGTGTCTCGGTCATGTCTACGTAGTTCTCGAACCCGCAGGGTCTGCACACTTAAGGTTTGGTGACGTTTCGGTAGTGTAGAGTTATGTATGGTGGTGACCGAAGGTTGTTCGGAGTCCCGGATGAGATCTCGGATGTCACGAGGAGCTCTGGAATGGTCGAGAGGTAAAGATTCATATATAGGAAGTCCTAGTTTGGTCGCCGGAAAAGTTTCGGGCTCATCGGTAGTGTACCGGGAGTGCCGGTAGTGTACCGGGAGACCTCCGGGAGGGGTATTTCAACCCCAAGGGGTCCATGGGCTGTGGGAAAGTTATAACCAGCCCTTAGTGGGCTGGTGAGACAGCCACAAAAGGCCCATGGCGCCAGGAGTAGGATTCCTAAAGGAAGAAGGTGGAAAAAGGCTAAAAGGAGGAGTCCTAGTCCTACTAGGATTGGAGGAGGAGAGTCCTCCTCCTCCCTCCACTTCGGCCGACTCCTATAGGAGTATTGGCTGCGCCTTCCCCTCCTCTCCTCCTATATATACTAGTGGAATAGAGTGTTTTTGCACAGAAAATACGGCCACGTGCTACCCGTTTCACCGGTGCTCCTCTAGATCGGATTTCTGCAGCGCTTAGGCGAAGCCCTGCCGGAGTTGCTCCACCACCACCATCACCGGAGCGTCGTCACGCTGCCGGTGAAATCTCTCTCCTCTCCACCCCTCTTGCTGGATCGAGATGGTGGAGATCGTCATCAAGCTGCACGTGTGCTGAACGCGGAGGTGTCGTCCGTTCGGCGCTAGATCGGAAGGACCGTGATCGAGATCGCGAGACAGTTCGTGATGAGATCGCGGAACAGTTCATGATGAGTTCGCGGGACAGATCGTGATCAAGTTCGTGAGACGGACCGTGATGAGATCGCGGGATGGATCGCGATGAGTTTGCGGGACAGATCGTGATTGGATCGCGGGATGGATCGTGATGAGATCGCGGGACGCTCGGCGATTTGGATCGCGAAGATGTTCGACTACACCAACCGCGTTTCTTAACGCTTCCCGCTTAGCAATCAACAAGGGTACGTAGATCCACTCTCCCTCTTGTACATGCTCATCACCATGGATAGGTTTGCGTGTGCAAAGGAAATTTTTTGTTTCCCATGCGACGTTCCCCAACAAAAACTACCCTAGTTGTGTTTACGAAAACTTTGTGGATTTTAAGCTTGTCTTAAGTATTTCCTTCATCAACCTTGTTGTTTTTGGTTCTTGTGTTACATTGTGATTGTTAGTTTTGATTGCTAGAAGTGTTTGCTTATGAATGCAATGTTATTATATAGATTTTCATCGGAGAGTGACGAATACTCTATCATGTTATTTCTGAGAGTGATCTTTATCTTCGTCAACAGTACAGGCAAGTTCACTTTGACCATCTATTTCATACCTATGTTTTTATTGCATGTAGTGAAATCATCCAACAGATCCCTCCCGCGGTGTTATAGAAATTCTTGTAGTTGAGTAGAAATACATGAGGTAGGAACCCACCATCTATTACCAAATCCCCGGGAACGCTAGTTAGTGCAATGCTATGCTAAAGTAGACGGGGTCTGGTATGAGTGTTCGTGAGTGGTGTGAAGAAGGACTCCACGTCAAGACGACAACTTCATGAAGGCATCTTCAAGTCTTGCATCTTCAAGACCACAAGACTTCAAGACTCGAGAAGACAAGTTTTTCAATATACACTACTGGGTGAAGGATGGTTGATTGGGCATCCCTAGAGAAACCAGTGGATGGCCGGGATGCATGGAGAAGCGCCATGACATCTTGCGGAAAGCTTCACCCAGACTCAAAGAGAAGGATGAATACTTCATGCCCGGAAGCTTACTTGTGTAGCCACAAGTCATTATGGGCTCTGGCTTGGTTGATCTTTGTTGTGACTCTGGCTGGGCAGTGCTACGAGATGTAGTCGATATTAGGAATAGATGGGCACTGACAGTAGTCAGGGAAACACTCTAAAGGACCATGTTTCTTTCATCCTGTTCTCAAACACCAGGCAGCGCGAGGACTTACCACGAGGGAAAGAATATTGTGGGTAAAGTACACAACACTCTGCAGAGTTAAACCTAATTGATTAGCCGTATCCCCGGTACCGGACAATTTGAGCTTCTAGACTTGAATCTATCTCTGAACTGTCAACACTAGACTGATAACTTAATTGTGGGCAACTTATGATACTTTTGGGCATTGAGACATTGGTTGGCGGAACCATATCATGATAGGTAACTCCATAGTGAAATTCCTGATATTCCTTTTGTTGTAGGGAAATAAAATCAGCTTTTACGCATTTTGTTACGAGAACACAAGATTCTGATATAAAGGAAGATCATCACCGAAGGAACTATCGTGAAGAATGGGAACAGACAGATGCACCCACAGGATTACCATGATTTTGAGAGACTAGTAACTCTCATTTTAAGCATGGTAGACCCACACTTCCAGGTCAATGGAGTCTTGTTGGAAGACCCCACACCTCCTTGGTCGGTGGAATTGCTAGAAGACCCCCAAACCCAAACCTTTTTCTTGCTAGCCCCTCCGAATCTCGAGGACGAGGTTCATTTTAAGTGTGGTAGGTTTGTAACATCCCAAACTTTGGAATGTTATAATAATTATTAGAATTATTGTTTGTTTGCTTGAGTGATTAAAAGTGAGTCAAAATTTGAACTTTTGAAAACTTTGGAATGAGAGGGAATAAAATGACTTTCCCAAAATTTTACTCTGCATTCTTTATCCTCAGGAATTCAAATCCATTAAATCACAAAACCCTAGAGTGAAAATGACATGACTTCTTCCATTTGAGAAAAAGAAAAGGGATTTGAAAATGGTTTGAGGTCCACTTGAAAATATATTTCAGAAAGAACTTTATGCAACTCAATGACTTTCATGAGAGAAGATAATATGACTTCTTCAAATATATGAAATATGAGTTGGAAGTTAAACCAAAGATTTGAAAAAGGGAATTTGAAAACTATTTGAGAATTTCTCATATGGAGTTTCAATTTCATTTGAAATCCCTATTTGAATTTGCAAGCATCCAAACCCCTTGCAAAGGATTTTTGAGAGGAGCAACATGAAACTCCACAACCAAGGACCAATTGGTGATTTATTTGAACAAAAACAACCAGGAGTTATTTTGAAAATATTTGCAAAAATGATTTAAAAACAAATAGGCAATTTCTACAAATACTTTTTTACAAGGTATTCAAATAACATAATAAAAATGTTCATTAAATGGCATTTATTATTCTGTTAATTTTGATATATAATATTCCTATATTTGGAATTAAGTCAATTGCTTTAAAATAGTTTTTATGGCTCTGTTTATTAAAAATGGAAAACTTTTAAAGGCTTTTAAGACTGCCGGCCCAGCCCCCCCTAATCTCGCCCGAAATCCCTCCCGGCCGGTCAACCGACGCGCGGTCCACTCCCTCTCTCCCAATGACAGCGGGCCCCACCCTGACCGACCGTTCGAGACGCGCGGCCATCGCCATCCTCGCGCGTGCGTCGCCGCCGCCGCAAATCTCTCCGTCACCGGACCTTCCTCCCCTTCCTTTCCCTCGCTCCCCGCGGCCTTATATAAGAGTGCCTCTCCTCCGCACCCCGTCCCCCCCTAAAGCCCCCTTTCTCCTCACCTGAGACGACGCAAATCCCTTGCCGGAGTGCACGCGCCTCCCGAACCTCCCGGCGCCCGTGGCCATCGCTCAGCTCCACCCCTCGCCCGTCCGACGCCTCCACTCGACGCCGGCCGCCGGCCGCCATCGCGTGAGCCCCTTCAACGCCTCCCTCGACCACCGGACCTCCTCGTCGATGTCCTCGCCGCTTCGGACTCGCCGAAGAACTCCATCACCGGCAACCCCATCCACGGTGAGCTCCACCACCCCTCTCAACCGTCGGATCTGGATCCCACGATCCAGATTAGATAACTTAAACCGCGAAGCGTTTTCTTCTAAGGTTCGGTCACCCGCTCGTATTCGCCCGCACACACAGGGCCACAGCCAACCAGAGGGCGCCACGTCACCCCCCTGTCGATTAGTATTAGTTTTTCTTTTTGTGTTTTGTTTTAAAAATAGATTTAGTTCTATTTGTGTTTTTAGCATATCTTTTATGTTTTTATGTGTTTTAAATTGATTCTTTTTGCATTAGGTCAAATTGTTTATCTAGTTTTAGTAGATGCGAAGTTTGACAATATTTTGAATATTTAAATTTGAATTTAAACAGATTTGATTTAAATCTTGTTTTCTGAATAACATGAGTTTTATAATATATTTTTGATTGATTCTTTTTGCTACTTGTCACTAGTGAGCTTAGTTATCATTAGGTAAAGCTTGAGAATTATTTCAATAAATTTGATTAGTGTTCTTAATCAAAACAGAATCTGTTTTAATTTCCTATTAGTTTAATTAGATTGATTTCTTTTGGTTTAATTTGAAATCTGATTTGATTTAACTTAAGTTTTATATTTCATTTAGTTCTGTTGTTCTAAACTTTAGTAATTTACTTGCTGTGAACAAAGATAATTTGTTAATTTATAAATTTTATTATAGGGACCTATACCTTATTTTTCAAATAGGTATAGTTGGTTAAAAACAAATTAGTTAGTAATAACTCTTTTAACAAAAGTTTTAAGTAATTAGATTCCGTTTACAAATAAAGTTTTAGTAAATCTTTTCTGTTAAGAAATGTTTTGTTAATAAAAATAGTTTAGTTACTATTGGAATCTATATTCTTCATCATTAGGTAATGTTTGATAAAACAACTTAGTTTTAGTGGAGTTTATTTTCATAAAAGTTTTAGATGATTTAATTTTGTTTTATAATAAATATTTTTATTAATTCTTTTCTGTTAACTATTAGTTTGGTTACAAAAAAAATAGTTTTGGTTTTAGTAGTAGTTTAGCCACCTAAACTTAGAGCCCATAGCTTTGTCTTCTTTTGTTTTGTTGAGATGCTCTAGTATTGCTAGTTGGAACTCTTATTTAAAAATATTTTATAACTTGTTTTGTAAGTTTTATTTTCTGTTAACTTAATTTTTTTATACTTTGTTTTCTATTATTGTCATATTTTATTGTTTTACTTGTTGTTAAGCTTAGTGGACAAACACTTATGTTGTTTAGGAGGTTGTTTTCATAGTTTTACTTGTTCTTCAAAAGTAATTCTTTTGTTAGTAATACATTTACAAAAAATCCTTTTTGTTGTATTTTACTTTGTTATTGTTTTGTTACTATTGAAAATAGTTGTTTGTAGGGGAAAACTACCCTGGTTGTGTTTATGAAAACTTTGTGGATTTTAACCTTGTCTTAAGTATTTCCTTCATCAACCTTGTTGTTTTTGGTTCTTGTGTTACATTGTGATTGTTAGTTTTGATTGCTAGAAGTGTTTGCTTATGAATGCAATGTTTGTATATAGATTTTCATCGGAGAGTGACGACTAGTCTATCAAGTTATTTCTGAGAGTGATCTTTATCTTCATCAACAGTACAGGCAAGTTCACTTTGACCATCTATTTCATACCTATGTTTTTATTGCATGTAGTGACATCATCCAACAGATCCCTCCCGTAGTGTTATAGAAATTCTTGTAGTTGAGTAGAAATGCATGAGGTAGGAACCCCCCACCTATTACCAAAGCCCCGGGAATGCTAGTTAGTGCAATGCTATGCTAAAGTAGACGGGGTCTGGTATGAGTGTTCGTGAGTGGTGCTAAGAAGGACTCCACGTCAAGACAACAACTTCATGAAGGCATCTTCAAGTCCTGCATCTTTAAGACCACAAGAGTTCAAGACTCGAGAAGACAAGTTTTTCAATATACACTACTAGGTGAAGGATGGTTGATTGGGCATCCCTGGAGAAACCAGTGGATGGCCGGGATGCATGGAGAAGCGCCATGACATCTTGCGCAAAGCTTCACCCAAACTCAAAGAGAAGGACGAATACTTCATGCCGGAATCTTACCTGTGTAGCCACAAGTCATTATGGGCTCTGGCTTGGTTGATCTTTGTTGTGACTCTGGCTGGGCAGTGCTACGAGATGTAGTCGACGTTAGGAATGGATGGGCACTGACAGTAGTCAGGGAAACACTCTGAAAGACCATGTTTCTTTCATCCTGTTCTCAAACACCAGGCAGTGCGAGGACTTACCAGGAGGGAAAGAATCTTGTGGGTAAAGTACACAACACTCTGCAGAGTTAAACCTAATTGATTAGCCGTGTCCCCGGTTACGGACAATCTGAGCTTCTAGACTTGAATCTACCTCTGAACTCTGAACACTAGACTGATAACTTAATTGTGGGCAACTTATGATACTTTTGGGCATTGAGACATTGGTTGGCGGAACCATGTCATGATAGGTAACTCCATAGTGAAATTCCTGATATTCCTTTTGTTGTAGGGAAATAAAATCAGCTTTTACGCAAAAACTCATACACAGAGCCACAAAGCCTTTGCATATAGAATAGTCTTTATTCTTCTATTCTTCTATGTTGATCTTGTCAGTACATTCAATGTACTGACCTACATGCCTGCAACGTATCATGTTGTAGATACTCTTCTACGACGGGTAAGAGTACGATTCAGGGTTACGGTCTGCACTAAACCTGCCGTTGGTGTTATTGGGACTCCACTCCCGTTGACTGTATCCGCTGCTATTTTAAGGTATATATCAGTTTTACGTTTTACATGTGATTGAATTTTGATATATACATGGATGTACTGTGTGTGCCAGCATACTCATCCAGGGATGGCACAGAATAGACAGAGGCTTGATTCGTTTTGAGTCGGGTCGCTACAGAAATGGTATTAGAGCTCATGTTGACTGTAGGACGTGACCCTAGAAACTGGAAAGCCCTTAGGAAATGATTTCTCGAAAACTTTGTTTTCAAAAGACCCTATACTTCTCATCTTATTTGAGCCTTATCAAATGATCTCTCCTACTTCAAAGGGTTAGAAAATACCCTTTCCCCTTTTGGCCACACAAAGGATCAACTGAAGCCACTCCAAGAAGGACAAGATATCAGACAACTGATGACCAACTCAGACAAAGATGTATTTCATTATGGAAGAGCTACAAAAAGGGGTTGAAGACTATACAGATCTAAAAAAATTGAAGACCACGAAGAATTTTCCAATATATAATGCCCCTGGAAGACCAAACCCCTATTGTATACTTACGTTAGATACGATGATTTGTGAGCTATCATTTGTGTGTAAGTTTTATTTTCGATAGCCACAACTAAAAAACCTTTTTTTTCAAAACCATTGTTGGTATTGTGTGTTTTCCCCTCCTTTGCTCTCTCTCTCTTGCATCTCATCCCAAAACCTTGACCCCAATAGATGATGATTGAAGCTGGACTTGTATATTCTGGATCGATGACTCGGTTGGAGACAGAAGAATGGATTGAGAACATGGAGGATCACCTAAGGAGTAACCTTGTTGCAAGGAACGAGATGGTCCAGTATGCTCTTTGGTACTTTGCAGAAGGTTCTACTAATTGGTGGAAGATGCATGAAGGTATCCATGATAGGCAAACTTGGGAAGAATTCAAGCTGACTTTGCAAGGATCCCATGTTGTTACCAACACCCAGAAGCCCCGTTGTAGAGATGTGAAGAAGATTTGTGCATGCAAGATATGTGGAGAGATAGGAAACACCCAGGAAGAACACAAGAATGGATGCCCTCATTGTGAAGAAAATCACCCTGCTGAGGAATGCCCAACTGGGCAGGTGACCTGTTTCTTGTGTGAAGGAACCAATCACTACCCTGCTCAATGCCAAGTGTACTCCAAGGTACAAGAAGTCATCAAGCAGCATAAGGAAGCCTTCGGAGAAAAGTTAGGAGAACTTGTGATGAAGGAAGATGTTGAAGACCCTAATGGAGAAGGCCTAAATAGAATTTACTCCAATGCCTGCTATTCGTGTGGCGAAGAAGGAAATTTCTCACATAACTATATGAAGTAAAGAAAAGAGTATCTGGGAACCTTCCCGACAGAAGAAGTGGAGTTTGAACCACAAGAAATTGAAAGTTTGATCGGGACAAAGAAGCTCGGAAAGAGACAAGCCCCTGAACAGAGGGACCTGAGTCATATTAGATGTTTCAAGTGTAAGGATATGGGCCACTATGCCAATAAATGTCTAAGAAAGGAACCCAAACTCCAAGGAGCAAACACCAACATCAAGAAGCCCCAAGAAATGTCAGAAATCATTTGTTTTCAGTGCAAGAAGACAGGACATTACTCCTATACCTGCTCGGAGAAGAAGGTTAAACATAAGTAGTGTGAGTTTTGGATTTTGGATGTACTAAATGTAATAGGTAGCACTCTTATCTTTTGAGGTTATGTAATGGATAACCCATTTATATTAGGAATGGCAATACTCCCTAAAGACGTTGGGAAAGTGAATTTTGAAGCTTGGTTTTGGATAACATGGATGTCTACCCAAGACGAAACATATGTTAACTCTGAGTACCTTATTTTGACACCTCCAGATGACCACCCTTTATGAGTCTTTCCTCAAAGGCCCGGAGACGATCATGACTCTGACTAGTGATCATGATTACTCAAGGATCCTGAAGGATATGATGAAGCACATCCATCTGGAAGGAGATGGAGTCTACAAAGGCTACCCATTCATGGAAAATGGAGTGGAACTCTGGTATGTGGAGGTACACCTCCACCGTGTGAAAGGATTCTGCCCAAAGACTATGGGACAATACTTCTACATATCTCGTATACCACGAGCAATCTTCTTTGACGTTGTTCGTGAAGCTACCATGGAAGCCATATGCCAGATTGGAGAAATACTTGAAGCAAGACTCCGTCATACCCAGGAATACGTGCAAGAGGTACATACGGAGATGATGGAGATGAAGCTCATATCCACCCTGAACTAGGAAAAGATGGATGATTTCACGGAGCACATCACAAAGTTCTAGTGGTTCTAGGATATCTCCAAGGGGAGATGAATGAATAAAGTTGGGAGTCGATGCTAGACCATACCAAACTATGTGGATGGCAGCATTTGTAATAAAGTATTTTCTAGGAGTTTTAAGAAGTGATTGAGGATGTAATAACGAATTGAATATGATAAGAAAGCTAGAATGGAGTAGTTAAGTTTTGAAGATGACAATAATTGTATCATGAAGCACTCTTGTTTTCATGAGATTATCGTGTAAAGGAAGTCTCATAGTATTTAATAAATACATGAGACAATGGAATTTATGGTGTCATGACTTGCCTATGTTGAATTATATGAGTTGTTACTCTATGAACAAAGAACTCCGACAATTTTCGAGGATACAAGAAAATATGGTCTATGCAAGCATTAGTGCATTTCATTTTAAGTGTGGTAGTAACCACAGGGATAAATGAATGAAGAAAATACCATTCATATTAAGGAGTTGGGATAAGTGAATACAGGTCAAGAGAATGTGGGACCACATCAAACCTATGTGCATGATGACCTTTGTGACTAAGTGCTTTGGAAGTTGGAATATTGGAAAAAATAGGAATGATTGTGGTGAAACCATACCCAAGGTTAAATAGACCAATGGAAACGAAAATGGATTCCGCAGAGTGGAATCTAAACAAGAATAAGTCTGTGAAGGGTATAATGGAGTGAACTGAAGGTAAAGTTGGAATATGGAACGACAGTAACCCCAAGAGTGAGTTAATGCTATCCCAATATTCAAGTGAACCCACAAGACACTGACCTCAGGATTGATAAGGATCAAGCCCGACCTTTTTGAAGGAAGAACTTGGAAGAAGCTACGACTGATCAGAAAACGATTTCTTAGGAGTATACGATAACCTGAGAGATGTGAAGAAACGATAGATGTTTTTGCTTGGCTTGCAGAATCAATGGGATTATCCGAACTTTGTTCGTTGACAAGAGAAGTTTCTGCAACGCTTGTGAGAAAGCCCAACTGTTAGAATACGAGATTCACTAAACCTTATACAAGGTAATGATTTCAGTGCGGCATGGATTGATCACCATGACGACTTACTCTAATCATTCTCTTGCTATTCGGAATGGTAAATCTGAGTGACTTACCCATAGCAAAGAGACGACGTTCTTTGAAGCTTTTGTTTAAGCCTTAGAATTGTATGATGAAGAACCCTTGTACATGATGGTAGTTGTCACACGTAGGAATTCTACGGTGAGGAATGAAGCCAAGACCCATTTCACTGCAGGGTAACCACTAATTGTAGACCACCATGAGATCATCGATAGGTTATTTAGAATGAACGCGAGACCTGTCAATTAAGAAGAACCAGTATCGGTGGTAATACATTTTGCTATGTGAACACAAGATTCTGATATAAATGAAGATCATCACCGAAGGAACTATCGTGAAGAATGGGAACAGACAGATGCACCCATAGGATTACCATGATTTTGAGAGACTAGTAACTCTCATTTTAAGCATGGTAGACCCACACTTCCAGGTCAATGGAGTCTTGTTGGAAGACCCCACACCTCCTTGGTCTGTGGAATTGCTAGAAGACCCCCAAACCCTAACCTTTTTCTTGCTAGCCCCTCCGAATC
This sequence comes from Hordeum marinum, assembly GCA_022496015.1. Lineage (NCBI taxonomy): Eukaryota > Viridiplantae > Streptophyta > Magnoliopsida > Poales > Poaceae > Hordeum > Hordeum marinum. Next base: position 52,644,919 of record CM039673.1, on the reverse strand, counting down.
TCGAGGACGAGATTCATTTTAAGTGTGGTAGGTTTGTAACATCCCAAACTTTGGAATGTTATAATAATTATTAGAATTATTGTTTGTTTGCTTGAGGGATTAAAAGTATTCAAATAACAGAATAAAAATGTTCATCAAATGGCATTTATTATTCTGTTAATTTTGATATATAATATTCCTATATTTGGAATTAAGCCAATTGCTTTAAAAGAGTTTTTATGGCTCTGTTTATTAAAAATGGAAAACTTTTAAAGGCTTTCAAGACTGCCGGCGCCGCCCCCCCCCCCCCCCCCCCCCCGCCCCCAAATCTCGCCCGAAATCCCTCCCGGACGGTCAACCGACACGCGCTCCACTCCCTCTCTCCCACTGACAGCAGGCCCCACCCCGACCGACCGTTCGAGCCGCGCGGTCATCGCCATCCTCGCGCGCACGCCGTCGCCGCCGCAAATCTCTCCGTCGCCGGACCTTCCTCCCCTTCCTTTCCCTTGCTCACCGCGGCCTTATATAACAGTGCCTATCCTCCGCACCCCATCACCCCCAAAGCCCCCTCTCTCCTCACCTGAGATGCCAAAAATCCCTTGCCGGAGTTCACGCGCCTCCCGAACCTCCCGGCGCCCGTGGCCGTCGCTCAGCTCCACCCCTCGCCCGTCCGACGCCTCCACTCGACGCCGAACGTCGGCCACCATCGCCTGAGCCCCTTCAATGCCTCCCTCGACCATCGGAGCTCCTCGCCGACGTCCTCGGCGCTTCTGAATCGCCGGAGAGCTCCATCGCCGGCAACCCCATCCACGGTGAGCTCCACCACCCCTCTCAACCGTTGGATCTGGATCCCACGATCCAGATTAGATGACTTAAACCGCGAAGTGTTTTCTTCTAAGGTTCGGTCACCCGCTCGTATTCGCCCGCACACACACGGCCACAACCAACCAGAGCGCGCCACGTCATCCCCCTGTCCGTTAGTATTAGTTTTTCTTTTTCTGTTTTGTTTTAAAAACAGATTTAGTTCTATTTTTGTTTTTAGCATGTCTTTTATGTTTTTATGTGTTTTAAATTGATTCTTTTTGCATTAGGTCACAATGTTTATCTAGTTTCAGTAGAGGCCAAGTTTGACCATATTTTGAATACTTCAATTTGAATTTAAACAGATTTGATTTAAATCTTGTTTTCTGAATAACTTGAGTTTTATAATATATTTTTGATTGATTCTTTTTGCTACTTGTCACTAGTGATCTTAGTTATCATTAGGTAAAGTTGGAGAATTATTTGAATAAATTTGATGAGTGTTCTTAATCAAAACAGAATCTGTTCTACTTTCCTATTAGTTTAATTAGTTTGATTTCTTTTGGTTTAATTTGAAATCTGATTTGATTTAACTTGAGTTTCATATTTCATTTAGTTATGTTGTTCTAAACTTTAGTAATTTACTTGCTGTTAACAAAGATAATTTGTTTAGTTTATAAATTTTATTATAGGGACCTATACCTTTTTTTTCAAATAGGTATAGTTGGTTAAAAACAAATTAGTTAGTAATAACTCTTTTAACAAAAGTTTTAAGTGATTACATTCTGTTTACAAATAAAGTTTTAGTAAATCTTTTCTGTTAAGAAATGTTTTCTTAATAAAAATAGTTTAGTTACTATAGGAATCTATATTCTTCATCATTAGGTAATGTTTGATAAAACAACTTAGTTTTAGTGGAGTTTATTTTCACAAAAGTTTTAGATGATTTAATTCTGTTTTATAATAAATATTTTTATTAATTCTCTTCTGTTAACTATTAGTTTGGTTACAAAAAAATAGTTTTGGTTTTAGTAGTAGTTTAGCCACCTAAACTTAGAGCCCATAGCTTTGTCTTGTTTTGTTTCGTTGAGATGCTCTAGTATTGCTAGTTGGAACTCTTATTTGAAAATATTTTATAACTTGTTTTATAAGTTTTATTTTCTGTTAACTTATTTTTTTTATACTTTGTTTTCTCTTATTGTCATATTTTATTGTTTTACTTGTTGTTAAGCTTAGTGGGCAAACACTTATGTTGTTTAGGAGGTTGTTTTCATAGTTTTACTTGTTCTTCAAAAGTAATTATTTTTGCTAGTAAAATATTTACAAAAAATCCTTGTTGTTGTATTTTACTTTGTTATTGTTTTGTACTATTGAAAATAGTTGTTTGTAGGGGAAAACTACCCTAGTTGTGTTCATGAAAACTTTGCGGATTTTAACCTTATCTTAAGTATTTCCTTAATCAACCTTGTTATTTTTGGTTCTTGTGTTACATTGTGATTGTTAGTTTTGATTGCTAGAAGTGTTTTCTTATGAATGCAATGTTTGGATATAGATTTTCATCGGAGAGTGACGAATAGTCTATCAAGTTATTTCTGAGAGCGATCTTTATCTTCATCAACAATACAGGCAAGTTCACTTTGACCATCTATTTCATACCTATGTTTTTATTGCATGCAGTGACATCATCCAACAGATCCCTCCCGTAGTGTTATAGAAATTCTTGTATTTGAGTAGAAATGCATGAGGTAGGAACCCACCACCTGTTACCAAAGCCCAGGGAACGCTAGTTAGTGCAATGCTATGCTAAAGTAGACGGGGTCTGGTATGAGTGTTCGTGAGTGGTGTGAAGAAGGACTCCACGTCAAGACGACAACTTCATGAAGGCATCTTCAAGTCCTGCATCTTCAAGACCACAAGACTTCAAGACTCGAGAAGACAAGTTTTTCAATATACACTACTAGGTGAAGGATGGTTGATTGGGCATCCCTGGAGAAACCAGTGGATGGCCGGGATGCATAGAGAAGCGCCATGACATCTTGCGGAAAGTTTCACCCAGACTCAAAGAGCAGGATGAATACTTCATGCCCGGAAGCTTACCTTGTATCCACAAGTCATTATGGGCTCTAGCTTGGTTGATTTTTGTTGTGACTCTGGCTGGGCAGTGCTACGAGATGTAGTCGACGTTAGGAATGGATGGGAACTGACAGTAGTCAGGGAAACACTCTGAAAGACCATGTTTCTTTCATCCTGTTCTCAAACACCAGGCAGTGCGAGGACTTACCAGGAGGGAAAGAATCTTGTGCGTAAAGTACACAACACTCTGCAGAGTTAAACCTAATCGATTAGCCATGTCCCCGGTTACGGACAATTTGAGCTTCTAAACTTGAATCTATCTCTGAACTCTCAACACTGGACTGATAACTTAATTGTGGGCAACTTATGATACTTTTGGGCATTGAGACATTGGTTGGCGGAACCATGTCATGATAGGTAACTCCATAGTGAAATTCCTGATATTCCTTTTGTTGTATGGAAATAAAATCAGCTTTTACGCAAAAACTCAGACACAGAGCCACAAAGCCTTCGCATATAGAATAGTCTTTATTATTATGTTCTTCTATGTTGATCTTGCCATTACATTCAATGTACTGACCTACATGGCTGCAACGTATCATGTTGCAGATACTCTTCTACGACGGGTAAGAGTACAATTGAGGGTTACGGTCCGCAGTCAACCTGCCGTTGGTGTTATTGGGACTCCACTCCCGTTGACTGTATCTGCTTCTATTTTAAGGTATATGTTAGTTTTACGTTTTACATGTTATTGCACTTTGATATATACATGGATGTACTGTGTGTGCCAGCATACTGATCAAGGGATGGCACAGAACACACAGAGGCTTGACTCGCTTTGAGTCGGGTCGCTACACCTGAAGAGGGTAAGGATATCTTAAATGAAGTACACGATGGCGACTGCGGTCATCACGCTGCTCAAAATATTTGGTGGCCAAGGCTTTCCGGCATGGTTTCTTTTGTTTGACGGCTCATAATGACGCAGAGGACCTGGTCACCAAGTGCGATGGATGTTAGAAGTTCGGGAGACATGCTCACGTACTGGCTCAGGAATTGCAGATGATTCCAATCACTTGGTCGTTTGCGGTCTAGGGACTTGATATGGTCAGGCCTGTCAAGAGATCGAAAGACAAGAAGACCCACCTTTTGGTGGTGGTAGATATGTTTACCAAGTGGGTTGATGCTGAGCCAGTTAGCAAATGTGATGTGGCCACGGCAGTTCAGTTTGTCAAAAAATTGATCAACCATTTTGGTTACCCTCATAGTATCATCACATACAATGGAACAAATCTGTCCAAGGGGGCTATGAAGGCATTCTGTGAAAGTGAGCACATCCGGCTTGATGTCTCTGTTGTTGCTCATCCACAGTCCAATGGTCAGGCAGGTTGTGCTAACTAGGAGATCTTGAGAGGCATCAAGCCACGACTTATGGTTCCTCTACAACGAACGCTGGGTTGTCGGGTTGAGGAGTTACCATCATTTCTCTGGAGCATTAGAACAACCCCCAACAGTTCAACAGGCTAATACGCCCTTCTTCATAGTTTATGGCGTAGAGGTCGTGTTACCAAGTCACATACAACGTGACTCGCCACGGGTGGCGACTTACTTTGAAACAGATAATGAGACAACACGTCAGGACGCGTTACATTCTTTTGATGAGGCGCATTATCCTGCAGCAACTCGATCGGCAATTTATCAACAAGACTTACGTTGCATTTGATTTATCCTAGGCGCAGAGTTAAGACCCGGACGTTTCGGGAAGGCGACTTGGTGTTGCATTTGATTCAAGATCAGACGGATGTGCACAAGCTATCTCCCCCATGGGAAGGAGCTTTTGTGGTCAGCAGAAATCTTAACAATGGGTCATATTATCTCATTGACGTTCAAGATGAGTCACGTACTTCTGGGCAGGAGATCCATTGGGCGTGGAATATTGCTCATCTGTGGCCTTACTATACTTGAGTCATCGACTCCCATCATTGTACATACATCCATCATTGTATATACCTTTTTCATATAATAAAGTTGGCATCCTTGCAAGCCGAGGCCTCTGCCGTTTTTGCATTTCAGATTGTGCAAAGGTGGATATTTCCACATGGTCATTTGGGGGCTTCCATCCCACCAGGTTTAGCTTACACACCCTCTTGATCGTCTCTTCACCCATAAGTGAAACATTAGGTGGTGGCCTACAAGATTGCGGCTTGTAGGACGACGGCTTGCAATACGACGACTTACAAGATGGTGGCTTACAAGATGGCAGCCTACAAGATGGTGGCTTACATGATGGTGCAATGGTTGATACTATCAACAAAGGTCATTTGGGGGCTTCCAACCCGCGAGGGTTTAGCTTACACACTCTCTTGATCGGCTCTTCAGCCACCGTAAGGCCGGGTTGTATACCCAAAAGTTGACTCCGTCAACAAGGTCATTTGGGGGCTTCCAACCCGCCAGGGTTTAGCTTACACTCCCTTTTGATTGGCTGTTCTGCCACCATAAGGCCGGGTTGTAAACCCAAAGTTGACTCCGTCAAGAAGGTCAGTTGGGGGCTTCCAACCCATTGGATTTAGCTTACATACCTTGTTGATCGGCTCTTCAGCCACCACAAGTTGGAGTTAAACCTGCATGTATGTTGCTGCTGCTCCACTAGGTGACCCGCCAAACTCTTCCCAGTTAATCTCGCCTAGAGACCCTGAGCTGTTCAAAGTATTTGACAATCGCTCTCACTAGAGACCCTGTACTGGTCAAGGTTAAACCGACGGCTCTTGTCACAAGAGGGTCGGCTTACCAAAAGCGAAGATAAACTCACCCATCTGTTGCATACTCTCCGTATGTGGCCCGTTCATACTCTTAAAAAGTTACTCTTTTAAAGACCCTGCATTGTTTAAGGTTCAAACGACGGATTTATGTCATGTGAGAAGTAGCTTATGGGCCCCATGGGTACTCACGCCCTGCTGCGCCTCTTTATGTTTTGTTGTTGCTCTTACCGGTTAATCTCGCCTAGAGACCCCAAGCAACTCAAAGGAGTTGATGGTCACTCTCACTAGAGAACCTGTATTGTTAAGAGTTCAAACAACTACTTCATGCCATGAGAACCGGCATATGAGTTTTCAAAAAAGAAAAAGCAAGGTCATAAAAGATTTAACATCTCCGAGTTGTGCTTTTTCAAGCCGCCCTCACAACAATGCAGAACATATTTTGTCTTGTTTGTTTTTGCAGGTCTTGTCTCCTAAAATGAGCCGCCGTTAAGTATGAAGAAAGATGTTGCAGACAGAATACAAGGCAGATAAAAGTGCATAAAGTTGTTCCAATTCCATACGTGTGTGATGGCACAACTGAGACAATCAAGTTTTTCTACGCCTATTACAAAGATCTCCAGGGAGCCCAAAATATAATGGACTTAAAGTTTTCATACACATCCAGCCTCAGCGGCTTAACAAGTTGGGTTACATTCAATCAGGAGCAATGTGTTTAGCTCGCCGGCGGGTCACCCTGCATCGGGTCTTCGACCTCCTCGATCTGAAGATTGTCCACATCTCAGCTGTAGTTTATTAAAGCTTCAAACTGAGCCACGTCAAAGAGGGGAGACGGGTCAATTTCAGGAGTAAAAGGTTCGCTTACGGCATGCAGGAAATAAGTCCCTGGCTTCAAAAGTTGGGCAACGCATTCGTTTCCTATCTTCGTCGTAAGATGCCTGCTACGAGGCCAGGTAAATCTCGTTGATGAGCATCGATGCAAGCACTCGGGAAGCCTTCATACGGTTGGCATAATCAGCTTCAGTAAACTCAAAGCCGTTGTCCTTCTTGGACGGGAAGCCATCCATGATCTCTTCTAGGGTTAGCTCAGGGGCAAAGGCCAGAGACCGACTTATTGCAGCCATTGCTCCCTTCCTGGCGGCTGATCGCTTTAGCTCCTAAATTTGCTTAGGCAGAGCAGACAAGACCTCTATTACTCCCTTCATGAATTTGGGGACTCCTTTCTCAGTCAGCATTCATTTGATGGTGCAGAGGGCCCCATAGTACAGTTGTTCAGTTAACGTTTATATTTCCTTCAACTTCAACAAGCTGACAAAAGATATTTGGCGGCTCCTCTGTTCTGCAAGGAAAGTTAAACGTTATAAGCCGCCTGCAAATTTTTCAACAAGATAAAGGAAATTTTCTAAGTCTTAAGTACTTACCAAAGATAGCAGAAGTCATCCTGGATATATGACGCTTGTGGGTTTTCAATTCTTTGGACACAAGCTTGAGCCGCTCGTCAGCATCATGTGCGCGTTTTGTCAGGGCGATTTGTTTAGACTCAATAGTCTTCTTGAAGGCAACAAAGTCAGCTTGAACCTTTTCGAGATCTTCGACGGCAACCTGCCATTTCTCTTCTGCCTCAGCCTGGCTTGTTGGGAAGCAATATTTTCCTTTAGACCGGTCAGATTAGACTCGGCCATGTCCAAGGCTTCCTGCATTGTACAAGTAAAGTTCATGAGGTTTAAGTCGCCAAGATGAGATATTAGTGAACAAAAGTGATGTAGCTATTATGATACAAGTCTCAAGCAGATTGCAAGTAATATACTTGACACTTGGGGGCTAATGTCTATGTTTTCTCTCAAAATATACAATGAAGTTCCGGCTCATCTTCGTAAAGTTAAGCTGACACTTGGGGGTTACACATGGATCTTTGAGGTAATGAAGTTCTGACTCGTCTTCTTAAAGTTCAGCCGGCACTTGGGGGCTACACTCAGCTAATGTTTTAGCATTGAAGTTCCGTCTCATCATTATCATAATGACCCAGACTTGGGGGCTACACTTGGATCTAATTTCTAGTAACTACGGGCTTATTATCTATATTAACCCGTTACTTGGGGGCTACAAGCTAAGTTAGTTGCAGTATGACAAAAATTGGAAGACCCGGTCTACTATTTGCAATACTAAACCAACTCTTGGGGACTACATAGGGGTATAAGGATAAATCAAGAGAAGAGGGGTACCTCATATTTTTCTTCATTAGTCCAACAAGCTTGAACTCCATATTACAGCTTGCAGAAAGGCGGTTCAGATAACTAGCATGTAATTCATCCGCAGACAGTTTTTCTAACACGGGGAATTCAAAGTCAAGTTTTTCTAGTGAGAATGTTTCAGCCTTGCTGGTGTGTTTTGTTAACACATGAGGATCAGGGGATTGGTAGACCATCCTAGTGGCGACAACTTCTGGATGGGCTATGTCTTCGACGGCTATTCAAGGGCTGGGTGGCTTAGGATCAGCCTCTGCAGGACTTTCAGGAGTGGCCATGTTATGATCAGCCGGCTCAGAGGGCTGAGGAGTGTTTTCAGGCGCATCTTTTCTTGCCTTAGAAGGCTCAACACGAGTTGCAGGCGAGTTCGGCTTAGCAGTCTCTGGCTCTTGGGTAGTAGGAGCGGTGGTAGACCCGCCTGTCTTAATTCGTTTTGCTTGAGCCCTAGAAGCAAAAAGATTGTTACACAAAGGACAATGGTGGCAAAAGGTATGGTGCAAATATAAAGGTACGCACTCCGGGTTGATTTTCAGAGGAGCCATCTTGGATGCAATAGAGTCGCCAGACGAAGGGGGCATCTCCTAAAAAGTTAAGACGTTAAGAAAACACAGGAAGGCTACAATGCAAGAATGTTATACATATATTGGACTTGTTTAAAAGAGTACCTCAGCAGACCGTTTCTGAGGATCCGGGGAGTTTGGTAAGCCGACCAAAAGGTCTTCAGAGCCGGTACTCCGGGTCTGACATCTGGAGTCATGTTGTTACATTTTCAAAAGAAAGTTGGGATCTAAGTAAGCAAGAGGATGAGAAAATGGAACCTTTCGGATGACCCGCCGTGTTTTCCCTCGTGGCAAGATTTCTGAGTCGGAGGAAATGTAAGTTACCTCCGTAGCATCGGCATGGCTTGTTTCTGCTTCCTTGTGTTTACAATTATCATCAATAAGTTCCACAAAGAGACAACCAAGGGAGTCAAGTTCTACCTCTGAATCGTCAAGTTGAAGCAGTTCCTGAGCAGAGGTTTTCTTCTTGCGGTCGTGGGTTTTACCCGCCTTAGACTTCTTTTTCAAAGGAGGACTATACTTTTTCTTCCAGAAGGTATAGACGACTTGTGTGTAAGCCGCCAAAAGGTTAAAAGGAGCAAGGCAGGTCAAAACAAGAACAAGTAGTTTGCTAAGAAAGTTTTCTTACATCTGGAGTTGGGCTCTTGACGCAGAAAGGCTTTAACCCAATTTTGTAGGAAGCCTCTTGGGTTTCGTGAAGAAGTGATTTGTCAATAGAGTTGATGTCTTGTTCTGTCAGGGGGGTGGTGTTGAAACGGAGAGGATCAGTCGTTGCATCCATAAATTCACATACGAGACAGTCATGCCAACTCAGTTGCAAGATTTTCTAGGTAATCCAGCAACAAATTAAGTCGACGCCAGTGCTACTTCTCGAGCATGCGTCGGTTTTTCCCTTGAAGAGCAAAGGGTGATGCAGCAAAGTAGAGGTAAGTATTTCCCTCAGTTTGAGAACCAAGGTATCCATCCAGTAGGAGTATCAAGATGAGGCACCAAGAAACCTCTACAAACACAAACAAACTTGCACCCAATGCGATAAAGCGGTTGTCAATCCCTTCACGATTACTTGCAAGGTGAGATCTGATAGTGATAATGAGTAAATGTAAATGAGTAAATAAAATTGCAGCAAGGTATTTTTGGTGTTTTTATATTCAGATCTGAATATATAATATGTAAAATAGACCCGGGGGCCATAGTGTTCACTAGAGGCTTCTCTCATGATAGCAAGTATTACTGTGGGTGAACAAATTACTGTTGAGCAATTGATAGAACAGCGCAAAGTCATGACGGTATCTAAGGCAATGATCATACATATAGGCATCACGTCCGAGAAAAGCAGACCGATACTGTCTGCATCTCCTACTATTACTCCACACATCGACCGCTATCCAGCATGCATCTAGTGTATTAAGTTCATAAGAAATGGAGTAACGCTTTAAGCAAGATGACATGATGTGGAAGGATAAATTCATGCAATATGATATAAACCCCATGTTTTTACCCTTTTTGGCAACAACACGATACGTGCCTCGCTACCCCTTCTGTCACTAGGTGAGGACACCGCACTATATGAACCCAAAACCAAGCACTTCTCCCATTACAAGAATCATAGATCAAGTTGGCCAAACGAAACCCATAACATGAAGAGACTTACAAGGATATGAAATCATGCATATAAGAATTCAGAATTGACTCAAATAATATTCATAGATAATCTGATCATAAATCCACAATTCATCGGATCTCAACAAACACATCGCAAAAGAAGATTACATCGGATAGATCACCATGAAGATCATGGAGAACTTTGTATTGAAGATCAAAGAGAGAGAAGAAGCCATCTAGCTACTAGCTATGGACCCGTAGATCTGATGTGAACTACCCATGCATCATCGGAGAGGCAAGGATGTTGATAAAGATGGCCACTGGAGATGGATTCCCCTCCGGCAGGATGCCGGAACGGTCTCCCGAGTAGTTTTCGGTGGTTCTGGAGGCTTGCTGTTGCGGAACTTGCGATCTAGGTCTATTTCTGTGTGTTTGGCTATTTATAGGACCATATGGCGGCGGAAACAAGTGGAGATGGGCCACGAGGAGGTCACGTGCCCCTAGCCGTGGCCTAGGGGGGCGCATCCCAAGCTCGTGACTCCCTCGGCCCACTTCTCTGGTATTTCTTCCTTCAGGTATTTTTGATCTTTTTCATAAAAAATCACGGTGAAAGTTTTATTCCATTTGGACTTCCTTTGATATTCCTATCAGAAAAAGATCAAAAACAAGGAAAAAACAGGAACTGGCACTGGGCACTAAGTTAATAAGTTAGTCCAAAAAATCATATATAATAGCATATTCATGCATATAAAACATCCAAAGTTGATAATATAATAGCATGGAACAATAAAAAATTATAGATATGTTGGAGATGTATCAAGCATCCCCAAGCTTAACTCCTGCTCGTCCTCGAGTAGGGAAGTGATAAAGAACAAATTTTTGATGTGGAATGCTGCCCAACATATTTGTTTTATGTAATCTCTTTATTATGGCATGAATGTTGAGTTCCATAAGATTCAAAACAATAGTTCAATATTGACATGAAAATAATAATACTTCAAGCATAATAGCAAAGTGATCATGAACTTTTGAAATAACAAGGCCAAAGAAAGTTATCCCTACAAAATCATATAGTCTGGCTATGCTCCATCATCCCCACACAACAAATTTAAATCATGCACAACCTTGGTATTGGCCAAGTAATTGTTTTCGCACTCTTAGTTTCTCAAACCTTTTTCAACTCTCATGCAATATATGAGCGTGAGCCATGGATATAGCACTATAGGTGGAATAAAGTGTGGTGAAGGTTGTGAGGAAAAAAGAAGGAGATGGTCACATTGACTCAGCGTATCAATAGGCTATGAAGATGCCTATCAATAGATATCAATGTGAATGAGTAGGGATTGCCATGAAACGGATGCACTAGAGCTATAAGTGTAAGAAAGCTCAAAAATGAAAGCTAGTGGGTGTGCATCCAACTTGCTTGCTCATGAAGACCTAGGGCAATTTTGAGGAAGCCCATCATTGGAATATACAAGTCAAGTTACATAATGAAAATTTCCACTAGCCTATGAAAGTGACAAAACAAGAGACTCTCCATTTTGAAGAACATGGTGCTATTTTGAAGCACAAGTGTGGAAAAAGATAGTAGCATTGTCCCTTCTCTCTTTTTCTCTCATTTTTTTGTTTGGGCTCTTTGTCCTCTTTTTTATTTGGTGGGCATATTTGGCCTCTTTTATTTCCTCACATGGGACAATGCTCTAATAATGATGATCATCACACTTTTATTTACTTACAACTCGATACTTAGAACAATAATGACTCTATATGAATGAAAGTGATGGCACATGTCATGAGACAGAACGGTGAAACTTGCATCGCAATATATCTCGGAATGGCTATGAAAATGCCATAATAGGTAGGTATGGTGGCTGTTTTGAGGAATATATATGGTGGGTTTGTGCACCGGTGAAAGTTGCGCGGCATTAGAGAGGCTAGCAATGGTGGAAGGTGAAAGTGCATCTATGCCATGGACTCACATTAGTCATGAAGAACTCACATACTTATTGCGAAAGTTTTATTAGTAATCAAAACAAAAGGCTAAATGCATAATCCTAGGGGAAGGGTTGGTAGGAGTTAACCATCACGCGATCCCGACCTCTACACAAAGGATGACAATCAATAAATCAATTATGCTCCGACTTCCTAACATAGCGGTTCACCATACATTCATGCTACGGGAATCACTAATCTCAACACAAGTATATCTATGGGCACTGAGTTAATAAGTTAGTCCCAAAAATCATATAAAATAGCATATTCATGCATATAAAACATCCAAAGTTGATAATATAATAGCATGAAATAATCAAAAATTATAGATATGTTGGAGACGTATCAGCCAGTCAAAACATTCGCCAGTAAGGCCTTGATCTTCATGAAGTCCGGAGCATATTTTTCTCGCTCTGCGGAAGACTTCCGGTCTGGGAGCTCGGTGGAGGTGCAAAGCCGGGTAGGACGATAACCCGGCAGCAGTTTATCTTCTTTGGGAGAAGTGTCCGTGCAATAAAACCAAGTTTTGTTCCAATATTTGGAGTGACTTGGCAAGACGGCTGTTGGGTAAGGCAAATCTCTGTCTCTGGATAGACATGCCGCCAAGCTTCAAACTTGTGCCAGCCGCCAGTTCAGTTTGGCGATTGACATAAAAGTTGTCACGAAAGAGGTCAACGAATGGCTCTTCCTGTTAGTGACATAATTTGGACCTATGTCTTGAGGGTGAAGCTTGAAGAAATGAAGAACCTCCCGGAAAAACTTTGATCCGGGCGGTATAAAGCCATGGAGGAGGTGATCGATAAATACAACCACTTCCCCTGGTTGAGGGGTAGGCCTTATTTCTAGTCCTGGAACCCGCCAATGTATAACGTCTTGAGACGGCAAGACACCCATTTCTATGAAGTCAAGCAGAAGCTGCTCGGTGACTTCGAAGCCGACCCAATCGCAAGACACGGGCGCTCTCTACATGGTGGCGGATTAAACTGTGAGAAGGTGCAGATGATGGCGGGTTACGAACGCCAAATAGTCGAGACAACTATGAACAGTATGATGGTGGAGTGCCAAGCCGCCGACATATTTTATTAGAGAGCCGGCAATGCGCTGGGGGGTTAAGTGGACAAGACAATACTAAAAATATTTCTAAGTGTGGATAAACAGGTTTCACATACTGCAACTATGGCTACAAAATCTACATGCGAGGGTAAAATGAAATATATTCAAGACCGAAAAAAAGGCAGTGGAAGAACACGTGGTCAGCACGCCGAGAAGAGTGGTGTGCCGATCTATAATAAGCGGATATTGACATTGAGCGGACAGTCGCGACGGATAAAAAACAATATGAGTTTCAAGGGGATACTTGGCAATCTACATTACAAGGGACAATCTCACAAACAGTGATGAACACTAAAAGAAACCTGATGAGCTCAGGGGGATCCTAATCAATATGACTACAGGTTCAACAAGGATGGAGAATGATACCTTGCGGACGCGGACGGGTTGGAAAATCTCTGGACCGAATCAGGTTGATGTAGTGGCCGGCGTGGAGGACAACGGTGAGGTCTGGTCTACGCGGTGGAGCTCTGGAGGTGTGATCGTTTGAAGGAAGAAGAGGAATGTGGCGGCGGAGAGAAGAAAGGGACCCCTCCTGTCCCTATTTATGAGATGGGATGGCAACAGGGCATGCGAGTATCGGAGAGGCACGATGATGATTGACCAAGGGGGGACTCCTCGATTTTCGGGCCGACCATTTAATGAGATGATCCATTACAAACATCAAGGAATCTTTTTGGCATATCCAAGGTGACGTCATGGCGGGTTGTGAGTTTTTCTCTTCCAGGTGATAAAGACGTAAGACTCGCCACCAAGTGAGTTTGAAGATTGACATGGACCGGCTCAAATCAATCTGGGGCCTAATGTTGGGGATATAACCCCATGGTAAGACCCGCCCAGGAGGGACCGGGTCATACCTGGCGTCTCATAATCAAGATCTTAGAAGTGGGCCGAAAGATGAAGGTCAGGCCGCGTGGTAGTTTACCGGACGGGCCAAGACGAAGGCCTAGAGACAGAAGATGGTGTGAGACCCGCAGGGTTAAGCCGTCCGGAGATGGCTTGCCCAAGGAGGCAAGGCGTCTTAGAGACATGATTTAATACGTTATATGAGTCGGTTTGAGACTGGTGTAACCCAGGGCCTCGTCCTCCTATATAAAGGCGAGACCCTAGGGCAGCTTCGAGAAGAAACCAATCAATCAAGAACTAGGTCAAGCGAATCCGCTCCCTTGTAATCGATACGCCAATCAATACAACACAAGCAGGACATAGGCTTTTACCTCTTCTTGAGGGGTAGAACCTAGGTAAACTTATGTCCCTCATCCCAACCAACCCCTTTGAGTCCATCGCCTTAGCGATGGCCTTGAACCTAAGTATTTAGACATCGGTCGTGACAAAACCATGACATCGTCGATCCAGAGCGAGGCGTCGCTCAAGTTCTACACCAGGCCGAAGTAGCTGCCCGACAGTGGCTCGTTGGGCCATAGCCGGATACTAAGATCCTTCATGGCTGGCTCCGCCATCCGATGTAGCTCCATCAGCTGCTCAATAAGGAGAGGATAGCACTTGGGGGGCTTGAAACTGCGCCCAGAATAGACGAGCTCCATCTCCTTCTCCCCGCAACTGCTCAATAGAATTGGTCCGCGTCCGCTATGGTCTTGTCGAGGTCCGAGCAGGCTCTCGAGGAACGCCACACCTGGGTAAGCAACTCGAACTTGCTATCCCCGAGGACGCACTGCAATAAGTATGTCTTACCATCTGTGATAACCTTCGCTTGGCGGATGTGCTCCTCAAAGAACTGCCTATTCACCCGCTCCTTTTGGAGATGGGTTTTCAAGATGGATAGTTCGGCATCCTGCTCCTTGCCTATCTGCTTGAGGTCCTTGCACGTTTGGCCGGCGTCTTTGAGCTCCTTCTGGATCTCCTCCACCCGAGCCTCATGCTTGTCGCTGGTGGCTCTTAATGCGTAAAGCATGATAGTCGCTTGTTCGGCCGCCGCCCTCTCAACCGCAGCCTCCTACTTCGCATACTCCAGCTCATCCTTGAGCTTCTCAATTTCCTTTGTTGAGGCTGTGTAAGAATCAAAGATATATATATTGCACTGATAGTACGATGACAAAAAAATCGGGTATTGAATCAGGCTTCACTTGTACCTCGTCGAATCTCTTGTTCAGAGCATCAAGCTCGTCTTCATAGCTTTTGAGCTTCTGATTTAGCTCGTCTAGCTCGGCGGCATTCACAGTTGCTACCACCGACGAAGACTGTAGAAAAAATCCCTATCAGGTTAGATGGGTACAAAACTTCCGAACTATCATCACTCTGATCCAATGTCCGGTCGTCTTAAGGGCTGTTAGAACATTCCGACCAAATATCATCCCGGACATAGTTCGGATAATGGTCTATGAGTGACCCCCAGGTGATTTTTTTCCAAAATCACCTAGGGCTTGGGGGCTGCCATGTATATAACAATAGCATAAAGGAATGAATATTTCGCAAACAAAGTATAACATGGCTCACCTGGAAGCCCGTTAGGAGACCGTTCAAGGCCTCCTTCAGGCTGCTATCAACGGACTGAATGCTCTGTAAAACCACACCCATAAGGGTGCGGTGCTCCTTAGAGATGGAGCCACTTGATAGATCCTCCCCCATCACCGGCCACCCATTGGTCGGTGGCGCCGGCGGTGATCAGTTAATCTGATCTCCAACCGGGGATTGAACTAGTGCCTCCGGAGGTATTGTGCACTGCGGAGATGGCCTTGGAGGGGACTGGACTTCCCTTGGTCCGCTCTCCTCAGTATCTGGGAGGGGCTCCTCCCCCCGGTCTTCGGTGGCCGAGGCGTTAGCCTCGATCATGATGTCGTCACCCCCATCGCTGGTGCCCCGCACCACAGGAGCCTGTTGAGACGACACCTCCGTGGCATCCTTCGTGCCGCCCGGAGGAGTGGTATGTGACGCAGTCCTGCTCTTCGCTAGCTTGGCGGGCGGGGTCTCCCCATCCGAAACTTGGTCGGTGGGGAGAACACGTGGTGGTCTGCAAATCAATTAGCGCTCACATCCTAATAAGCTTTAAAAACTTATCTTTAATAGTCAAGGAAGTCTTCGGATCCTTACCTTTGAACTGGAGGCTCGACCTTTAGGGTTTCGTGGAACCCTCTTGAAGTCGTCGGACTCGGTATCCGAGTACGAACTATCATCAGATAGAATCACTTGTGCCCGACATGCTTTCTTCGGGGCAGGAGGGGGTACATCCTCCGCGGCGTCCGATGACGCCGCCCTCTTTCTTTCGAGGAGGGAATCGCCTTCCTCCTCGTCCTCATGCTCCTTTTGGTTAGAAGAGGCATGGGTGTCCTCAGAAATAGCTTCTAGCTTGTCCTTGATACGAAGGCCTTCTCGGCCTTGTTTCTTCTTCTTCTCCTTCTTTGTTGGTGCCTCGTAAGGCGCCACAACCAGCATCTCCGACAGCAGCTGGGACCTAGGGTCTTCGGGCTGCGGAGCCGGGCCGTCGAAACCCGTGGCCTTGCTCAACCATTTCTACAGAAGTGATCGTAAAGATGCTTAGATTTTCTTTGTGAAGAATAGAGCCGATCAGACAAAACTATGTTATACCTGGGTAGGAGGCTTATCGGTATGTAGACCCCGATTCTCCTCCTCGACTGGCTAGTCCTTCTACGCCTTGAACAATGCCTTCCACAACTTCTCCTGAGTAGTGCGGAAGATTTGACGAATAGTAGGCTCATCGTCAAGTCGACAAGCCCACATGGGAGAGTCCCGACGCTGGCAGGGGAGGATGCACCGCCGGAGCATAATTTGGACCACGTTGGCCAGCTCGATATCGTTTTTGATCATGGAGATGATGCGCTTCTCCAGGTTGTCCACCGCCTGATCCGACCCCTAGTCGAGGCACTTCCGGAGCCATGAGGTCAATCTGGGGGCAGGACCGGATCTAAATTCGACTGGAGTAGCTCGGTCTTCCTCCCCTGGCTCGGTGATAGAAAACCACTCTTTTTGCCATATTTTGATGGTTTCTATGAAGGTGTCGGATGGCCATCCGATGCGGGGGAGTTTGCTGATGATAGCCCCACCGCAGACTGCGTGTTCGCCTGTGACACACTTCAGCTAGATATTAAATACCTTGAGCCAAAGTCTGAAGTGTGGCTCGACTTGCAAGAAGGCCTCACAAACAATGATGAAGGCTAATATGTGCATGAAGAAGTTTGGTGGGAGGTCATGGAAATCTAGGCCGTAGAAGAACATGAGCCCCCTGACGAAGGGATGGAGTGGGAATCTTAGTCCCCGAATGAAGTGGGGGATGAATACCACCCTCTCACCTGGCTTGGGAGCAGGGAACACCTGGCCCTTCTCCGGCGTGCGATGGATGATCTTTGCGGGGAGGTAGCCGGCGTCTTTGAGGTCCCGGATGTCCCGGTCGGTGACCGTGGAAGTCTCCCACTTACCATTGGAGCCAGAACCAGCCATGGATGAGCTCGGAGGGGGAGTTGTGGAAAACCTACATCTGTGCTCTGGAAGCTTAGGATATTGGGGAAGCATAGGAGGCAAATGGGAAGCGTGTTTAGGCCTTGGGGTTTTCTGTCACGCCCAAGATGGGATCCTATCCTTATTTTGGCACGATGGCCTCGACAGGGATAGAAGCGCATCTCGTCATGTTGCAAGAATGGATATCATTACAAGTACATGTACATAAGAGATGAGTATATGGAATTGGCTTACGCTCGCCACAAGCTACATCAGAGACACATCAATACAACAACATATTCAAACATCGTACAGAAGAGCAGGGTCCGTCTACGGATGAAACCAAACGATAAAATGACATCCATCCTTGCTATCCCAGGCTGCCGCCTGCAACCCATCCTAGATGATGAACAAGAAGAAGAATAACTCCAAATCAAAACAAGCATCGCTCTCACATCAAAGCATCGCATTACCTGCACCTGCATCTGTTGTTGTAGTAATCTGTGAGCCACAAGGACTCAGCAATCTCATTTCCAAGGGTATCAAGACTATTAAAGCTTAATGGGTGAGGTATGGCTAAGTGGTGAGGCTACAGCAAGCAACTAAGCATTTATTTGAGTGGCTAACTTAGGAATACAGAAAGTAAAGTATGGGGGTCTATGCATAACGGACGTGCGCTAGTAATGATCAATAAGTGATCCTGAACACCTACTTATGTTAAACATAACCCCACCATGTTCTCTCCCGGATAAGGACTCATGAGAAGAGAGAGTCACGATTACGCACACAGTTGGTGTATTTTATTGGAGATTACTTCAAGTTTGCTATGACCGGGTGTTAAACCAAATATCCAGGTTTTCCACATAACCGCGGGCACGGCTTCTCGAAAAGATTTAACCCTGTAGGGGTGCTCCAACTCGTCCATCACAAATTAACCACATGAAGTGGGAATAACCTCGACCACGAATCTCGTTATCTTCCTAGGCAGTCCCATTGGAAAACCGCAACCTCGAGATAGCCCAAAGTATTTTCGGAATTCCTCACTCAAGGCGTTTGAGAAAGGTAAAACAAATCCAGCAAGGCCTCCCGACGTGTCGACGATCCTGATAGGAGCTGCGTATTTCGTTCTCAGGACACATTAGACAAGCGAAGCATATGGTGGCCTGATAGACATCTCCCGAGTTGCCCCGTGTTGGCCCCGCACGGTGCTCTAGTTTGGACCAACACTCATGAGGATCACTGGCCCGAGTTGTCGATTAAAGATCCGCGGGTGCCGGCGGGTCCCTATGAAATTTTATTATTTATTAGGCAAATGTAGTACCAATGTTGGGCCTTGCCAGACAAGCTTTATCCTAAACCAAAAATCAAGGGGGTCCCCATAACAACCCCGAGTATGTTATTAGCACTCAATTATGGAACATAACACCGGTTCACAAGTAACTAGGGTGGCAAGAGTGGAACAAAACACTGAGCAAAAGACGAAGCCTTCCACCCTTCACCAAGTGTATAAGTCCGTTAAATTAAATAGCAATAATATTGTGATATCAAAAGAATGTCCATGATGACACATGAAAGCAATTGCACCTACAGCTAGAAACGCTATAAGAAGGGTTGAGCAAGTGGTAACATAGCCACACAATGGTTTGCTGGGAGGTGGAGGTTAGAGGCTTATCATGGCAATGTTGGGAGGCTTGACAAACAATTGGTAGGTAGTGAGAGATAATTATGGAAGCGAGACTACTAGCATAGCAATGATAGTAGTGGTATCAAGGGAAATGTTTCATCTTGCCTGAGATCCCACTTGGCAGAAGAACGAGTCCATGAAGAAGACAAGCCAACGTAGTCGAACGAATCCTTACACTCCGAATGCTTTCGAAACAATATCGAGAAGAAGCAAACCGAAAACAACAATAACCACATGGTACACCACAACATATGCGTGGCATGATGCGCAACCAAATACGATGCATGTCCGGTTTAATATGCAACGCATGGCATGGCATGGCAAGAACAACAAACAACTCCTACATATTAAATGAAGTTCAATATGCACCGAGTTGCATATTGAGGAAACTCCATGTTCAAATTATTTAGTTCACTCCCGTTTAGGTACTCATCAATATTAAATGTTGTTTATCATAGAAGAGGTGAAGCACAACAACTACAACATCTAGGCATCTTAAATGAGGCCGGAAACCACTTATAGTATTTCCGAAACGTCCTCATAAGCATAATATGAATTTGGTGCAGATCTGTCCTAACACAATTTTATATTTATTAAACATGGAAATAAAGTATGGCCTGAGATTCTACATGTTTTTCTAGTCAAGTTACATATATAAAACATTTGCATCGGAGCTATGGTTTAAAAGTTATTAAAAAATTAATTTGACATGGCATTAATGCAAATTGCATGAAAACAACAAGTTAGACATCTCAAACACATGTTAGAGTTGGTTATTGTGAATCTACATGAGATACTAGTCACTTTTCATGTATAAATTTTTTTACATGCGATGCACGGTTTGAAAGTTATTAAATGCATGAACAACAAGGGTTTTTCTGCAAATCTATTTTTTCTGTGGATAATTGGAAAATTCGCAGGATCTAAAAAAACAGGTTACGGGCCTAATCTAGCATACGGGCCGAAACAGTGCATAGGCGCAGGATACTAAAACATGCATGGGGCGGGCATTGCAGGGTTGGCGCTCACCTTGGACCCGATGGGCCGGCTAGGAGGCGAGGTGGGCCACGAGAGAGGTGGTGGCTGGGCCACAGGGCGAGCTGGCAGCCCATGCAGGTGACGTGGCCCGTGCACAAGCGCATGAGCGGGCAACCGGGGTTTTGGCCTCCCGTGCTCCTCCATGAGCACGAGGTCCTAGCGGCGGCGCCAGCACAGGGTAACGACGACCCGTTGGAGGCGAGTGGGGCTGGTCGGCAAATGCCAGAACTGGCAGATGGGCGAGGGGCAACTAGATCCGGCCGGCGGCGACTATATCAGGGGGACGCGACGCGACTTCGCCATGGCAGCGGCTGCAAAGGGGCAGAGGCAAACTACAATGAGCAGTGGCGGCTTGACGGCGCAATACGGCGCTCCGGTGGGTCTCTGGTGATCGGCCGGCGGCGGTGCGACAAGGTGGTCACTCGAGGAATCTCGGTCGCAGGGCGCCCATGGGAGTGCAGGCGCTCGGCCGGATGCGCGAGGAGCGGCGGCGAGCGGTTGCGGCCCAGTTCAGGCCCGAGGTTGGCCTGGATGGGCTTTGGCGGGCCCGCGAGGCTAGGAGACTACGACGGCTGGAGGAGGGAGGAGGTGGGAGGCTGGCGGCGGTGTGGATCCTGAGGAGGGCTAGGGTTGCCCGATTTGGATGCCTAGGGTGTCTATTTATTGAAAAATGGGGCTAGGTTAGGAGGTTTTCATCCGTTTTTGGATCTTCGGATCTTGATCCGACGGTCCGGAAGAGGAGTGGGGGCTAGCTAGGTGGTAGTGGACCGTGTAGAGGGGGTGTGGGTTAAGGAGAGAAGGAGATGTGTGGCCCATGACGTGAGTTGAAACACCAAAAACGTCCGCTAATAACCGATGACGGTGCCACTACGGTCGACCGTTTGGGTATCAAACAAACTCTGATTGCGACGAAATTTGACAGGCGGTCTACCTACCATATAATATGACCGCACGCCAAGTTTCGACCCAATCCGAGAATATTTTTCGTGTTCTTTAAAAAACCTTTTTTTAAACGATGCCGCAGGCGCGTGCGTGCTTGGTTGGACTCGAAACGGTCGACGACACGAACGGAGGGAACCGACAACTACGAACGGACGCAAGTTTTTGAAAACGAGTGATGATACTATGCAGATCATTCGAATGATGCGATGATGAATGCAATAGCGAAACAAAATATAGACAAGAATAGAATAAAAGGGGAATCCTGTGGAGCGCTAGTCCAGGGCTGTTACATTTTCTTTCCTTTTTATGAGGCTTATCGCCGTTTAGCCTCCCTTTACTATGCCGTGAATCCCTCCGCTTCCCAAGATGTGCGTGATGTTATATGCACACGATTAAACATATCCCATGTGAAATGAGGCACAATCTGTGCATTGATGGATCGTGCTGACAAAAACGGCCTCAAACCACGAATCGAGTTTTTGCCACTCGTTTGGGTGTCGTGTTGGGCCATGACCTTTCGTCAGAAAGGCAGTTAGGGAACACTACTTATTCCTAGACGTTTGGTCTTTAGGGCTGAGCTATTCACGGTGTTCGGACGAGCCTCTTGTCAGTGTGGAAACCGGCGGATCTCGAGTAGGGGGTCCCGAACTGTGAGACTAGGATCGACGGTAACAGGAGATGAAGGGACACAAGTTTACCTAGGTTAGGGCCCTCCTATGGAAGTAATACCCTACGTCCTACTTGATTGTATTGATGGTGTAAGGGGTTAGAGAGTTGATCTACCTCAAGATCGTATGTCTAACCCTAGATGAGTTATTCTCCCACTATACCCTAAAACCCTCCGGCTTATATAGATGCCGAGGAGGCCTAGGGTTTACAAATGGTCGGTTACATGCCAGAGAGATAAACATGCCCATTTACTACATCATACGTGGAGAGCAAGCCGTGCTCCTCGAAGCTTCCATCCTGGTAACTGAGCCTTCAGATCATCCAATGTTCGGCGAGTGGCCCATACAGTCCGGCCCATACACAACAGGTCGGCTATCCGAGGACCCCCTTATAATGGACTCCCTCAGTAGTCCCCGAACTTGCCTCCAATGCCAAGAGTCTTCAACTCCAATTGCTTCGCGAACCGAGTCTTTGGCTTGCGAGGTGACTTCCTTCCGCTAAACCATAGTTCAGCCTTCGATGACAAATAGTTTTCCCCATTATGGATTGTCCGAATTCTGTGAGATGATTCAGCTTTTGAAAGCCAAGCGTCGGGAAAAAGGTAATGTTTCCCGATGATCATTCTAACGAAAGGTCATAGCCCATCACGACCGATAGGCTAGTTACATGTACTTGATGCGCGGCTCGAGGTTGTTCCGTCCACAATATCTCTTCACATGGATCGTGTCCCATTTTATACGGGAGGTAGTTAATTATACTCCCACAACGGCTCGCGCATCTCGGGAAGTGGAGAGAATCGCGGCACAACAAGGTGAGCCCGAATTGACAGACCTCATAAAAGGGAAAGAAAACCCCAGAGGCCTCTCACGCTCTCCATTCGACACCTTCGTGCTCCTCTTCCCTTGCGCCTCTAGAGCACAGATCTAGGTTTCTCCCACCCCCGCGTCCGAATTCACCAATGGCGGGCTCGAATGGTCAGTGGGAAGTTTCCACCGTCAGCAACCAAGACATCCTCGACCTCAAGAAGGCCGGCTACATCCTGAAGGAAACAACTAGGGTTCAGAATCAAGGGAGAATACTAACACTTAAAAGAATCGTACGTGAACGCGGACAACATAACGACTATACGGGGATGAAATATGAGGCAACCTGCACAAGATTTGGCCAGCATAACAGCTCAACATCATGGTTCAAGGCACAGAGGGAAAATAGGCATCACTTCTCATAACTTTGATGGGACAAAACTTGTCAAACAACCATTCTATGGGTCTATGGTCTAGTAACTTGTCATCCTAACAGTTAAGTAGAGAAGCCTAGATCTTAATTCTCGTAGATAAGAAGAGAGTGACCCAGGATAGAGTAACTAGAGAAAAGGAGTAAAAAGAGCCTTACGTTCCCTTCCATAATCAATTCCCTTATATATAACTAAATCATTTATAGACTCAACATCGACCAGTTTGGCTTCGTAAACCTACAGGCAGTTTAGCTCTGATACCAACGCGGTCGGGACCCCGATCCTAAGACATAGGAATCTAGCATGTAACACGTCACACCACTTTGCGGCCTCACGCACGGTAACCCACGGCTGCGACCTTACCTTGGCCGGGACGGTGATCGGGACGGATCTACGGGCAGCTATGGATACACCGCATCCGGTGGTGGGGGTTGCTAGCGCGGGGGTGCCGGAGCACTCGCCGGCGTCATCTTCATTGGTGGCCGAGACAATGGGTTCAACATGGCTGATGCTACAGAGCACGGGAGAGCAGGGTGTGCGGGGGAAACGAAGCAGCGGCTCACGGCGAGGCGGATGCAGTCGACGGCGAACTCGGGAAGCAGGGGCGACGGCAAATCATCGAGCGCGAGCTCTGGTGGCCGGGGATGGGAACGGCGACGGGACGTCGATGCTTGACCCTTGGGCTTGATTACTTTGGCAGGGAGGTTCTGCTCGAGGGGGCTGAGCTGGGGGCAGGGCAGGGGGCTCGGCGAGGCCGGTGGCCGCGGTGGTTGCAAGCGACGGCAGCGGCGGTTACAGCTCTGTTCGGGAGGGAGGAGGGATGGCAGGAAGAGAGGGGAAATGGGGCCAGCTCGCCCTAGTTGTCGTGCTGGAGCGGTTTGGAAGGCTCTGGGCCTCTAGGTGGAAGCAGGAGGTGGACGGGGCCTCGCGAGGGTGCGCCACGCCTCTCCTGTGCCTACTGGCTGGAGGTAGAAGATGAGGTTGCCCCTGTGGGCTAGGCCTCTCTGGTGGGCTACACAGGTAAGCCAGGTGAGGTTCTGCCTTTTCTTTTCTTATTTCTATTATAGTTTTTGTTTTATTTTGACATTTTTTTACTTGAAAAAAATAATAGCAAACTATTTTCACAATTGCTGAAAATATGCATGTGGGTTAAATGGAAATATCCTATGCCACATAATAATTCTCAGATTTATTTGGATCTATATTTTATATATAGCAAATATAATCCAATGCAATTAAATGTTTGATTAACCCAAATGCCCAATATAAAATATTTCTGTGATCCCAAAATATTGCTTGACAATTTTCTCTCAAACCAATATTTTATTAGAGAACCAGGTACATTTTCTTGGAACTATTTGAAGAAATTTTTATAATGTTTATTTAAAAAAATTGAATGGTGAGGCTTGATCATCCCTCATTTCATTTTCATTTGAAAATTAAAAATGCATGCATGAATGCATTCACAAACAAGAAGAAACTAGGGCTGTGACAAGAAGGGACAAGTAATCCCCACCCCCAAGCCAGGCGAGCGGGTGGTGTTCAACCCCCACCTCATCAGGGGGTTAAGCTTTCCGCCCCACCCATTCGTCAGGGGTCTGATGTTCTTCTACGGCCTCGACTTCCATGACCTTCTGCTGAACTCTATCATGCAACTCTCTACTTTCATCCTCCTCTGTGAGGCATTCCTGCCAATCGAGCCACACTTCAGGCTCTGGCTGCAAGTTTTCAGTATCAAGCCGAAGTGTGTCGGTGGCAAGAACGCCAACTATGGTGGCGCCGTCATCGGCAAACTCACTCGCATCGACTGGCTGGCGGGCACCCTCATCGACACCGTCAAGGGGTGTCAGAAAGTAGTGGTTCTACATCACAGAGCCACAAGAACAAGGTCTGCACCCTACCACCGCATTCAGATCCAATGCGCCAACCTGGCTAGCTTCATGGCTCAAAAAGGGCCTCGAGTGGCGGTTAAGCAAGGAGGTGGCCGATCTGCAAAAGCAGATTCATTCCTTGATCGAGGGCGGCACCAAGCTGGCTGATGTGGTTCAGGTGATGTTCCGAAGAGGCGTCCTCCCCTACCAGCGCCGTGACACCCCATAGTGGGCTCAGAAACTTGACACCGAGCCCAGAGTCTGGAAATTATTCCGCATTACACGGGAGAAGCTATGGAAGGCATTCTTCAAATCGATGAAGAGCTAGCCTGCCGAGGGGGAAGACAAGGGCCTCCACGCTGCCAAACTGGACTCCGAGGTATGCCACATTCTAGCTTATTCGATTTTATTACGTAGAACGTCCATAACCCTTTGTCCAACATGTCTATGCAAAAATGGCTGAAGAAAGCCACCAACATCCAGAGTCCGGCTCCTCAGTCCGAAGACGAGAGTGCCAGGCTGTTGGCCAAGATGCTTGTGGAGAGGCCCTACAAGCCTCCCACGAAGAAGGATAAGAATAAGAAACCAGGTCAGGCTGGTATCCGCATCAAGGATCAGCCTGATGTTGCATCCGAAGACACACCCACCTCCTCAAACCAAGAGCAGGCCGAAGAGGAGGAAGAAGGAGAAGAGGAGCAGGAGGTCAAGAGCGAGGGGGGGACAATCCCCTCTGCGCCAAGAAGAAGGCGGCGTCTTCGGACGCCCCGGGGCAGGCAGCCTCTCCATCCAGGTTAGGATCCGAACACCCTTCTTTCTGTCTCTACTACGCTCAGAGTTTGCTGACACGCAAGTCCTTGATCCAACAGCCCTCATCATGTTATCCCCACCGAAATTATATCTGATGGAGAGACCCTGCCAGCTGAACTGGCGAAGAGTGGGGACGCCTCGCACCCCCCACTCAGTGCTCTGTAAAGGACGTCGTGGAGGTGTCGTCCCAGCACACTCCAATGGAGGTGGACATAGGTGGCGCGGAGGACACCCCCGTGGCCGAGGCTAACGCTTCAACCACCGAAGAACAGGGGACGATCCCCTGCCCGCGCACCGAGGAGACCGGACGGGTGGTAGTCAGGCCCCTCTAAGAACATCTCCGGAGGCATCGGTCCAATCCCCGGTGGGTGATGGGGAGGCTCTATCAAGCGCCTCCATCCCCGAAGAGCACCGCACCCTTATGGGTGCGGTGTTACAAAGCGTCCAGTCCGTTGACAACGGACTGAAGGAGGCCTTCAAAGGTCTCCTTGCAGGATTTCAAGTAAGTTGCCCGTCGTTTTTGTTAAGATTTTATTTAATCATATTGTATACATGGAAGCCCCCGAGCCCTAGGTGAGTTGAAAAACTCGCCTAGGGGTCATATCTATAGTTCGGAATGTAAGTGCCGATGTGATACATGGAATGGATTGTATGTGTAGGCCTCATCATCGGTGGCAGCCAAAAATGGCGCCGAACTGGACGAAATAAATCAGAAGCTCAAGCGCTCCGAGGATGAGGTGGAAGCCCTCAACAAAAGGTTCGATGAGGCGTAGGGTAAGTTTGAATCAAATCTTAATATTCTTCCCTGAATTCTATCAATGAAGTCCTTATAGATAAGTCCTTATCGTGTTGCAGCTTCGTCGAAAGAGATGGAAAATCTCAGGGCCGTGCTTAAGTGAGTCAAAGCTGAAGCGACCGTGGAGAAGGGACCGGCCAAGGAAGCGGCCACCGCACTCTCTGCCCTGCGAGCCACCAGTGATAAACACGTGCGGCGGAGATACAAGATGAGCTCCAGGATGCTAGTAATAGTGCGATGCCTTGGAGGGAAGGAACAAGGCGCTCTCGGCCGAGTTGTCCATCATGAAATCCGATCTTCATCAAGAGCGGGTGGACAGATGGTTCTTCGAGGAACAAGTTCGCCAAGTCAATGAGATAGCCGATGGTAAGCCGTACTCCCTAAAGTGCATATTCGGGGATAGCAGATCCGTTTTGCTGACCCGGGTATGGCGATCCTCAAGCGCAGCCACCGATCTCCAGAAGAGCGTGGCGGAAGCCAACCAGGTGTTCGCCTCATGGGGAGAGGAAGAACAAGCTCGGATGTTCTGGGCGCAGTTTGGAGCCCCCGAGCGTCCTCCTCTGCTGGTGGAACAGCTCAAACAACTGATGGAGCTGCATGAGCTGGCGGAGCCAACCATGAGGGACCTTTGCGTCCGCTTATGGCCTGACGAGCAACTCCCTGGTAGCTACTTATGTCTAGTGCAATGGCTGATTGAGATTGTAATTTGTCCGTAGACTTGCGATAGCTTTTAATGAAGGTTGCCACCGACCCTCCACCACCCGGAAAGTTGACCCGACGGCCCAAGCGGTACTTTGATGGAGTCATGGAGAGTGCGCAGGTAATCGCGTCACAATGTTTGGGCAAAGGATTTTTTGAATGAGATTGTAATTTGTTTGAAGACTTGCGATAGCTTTTAATGATAACAGTATCCACTCTTATATATTTTTGCCTTCCTTTATAACTCTTGTCTAGTTTCTTAATACTGAAAGATGCGAGTCATCGGCTTCAGCCCCCATGTAGATACTACATGGGTTGTCTATGCCAAAGCACTATGTTCCTTAGCCGTATTAACGAACCACGAAGGCTGTTTGAGTGTGGGGCAACCAAACTATTATGCTTTATTTCATTGACTTAACTAAAGGGGCGCGAAAAGGACTGCGGGAGGCGCACAATTAGCCAACGAAGTAGTTGTGATGTTCGGATGAACCGGAGCCGAATCCGACATCATGTTATTTGCATAAGGGAAAATTCCATGGATATTACGAAATAACTGCTTTCCAGGGTAGATTTATAATACTTCTAACTTGGGGTTTACAGATTGGTTCGCGTATACCATGACACTCCGTTTTCGGCTTTCTCCCCTCAGGTGCTTGAACGGACTATCCGGAAGCACAAACGCAGGGGTGCCCCGTTTTCCCTTTTAGCCAAATGAGTGGAACATAAAGGGGCAGGCACGAGAGTCGGGCAACCAAACTTAATGACCGAAGACACAGTTCGGAACTGATGCACATAAAGCGAACGCCAAGACGCTGAGCACACTATGGTTAAGGCGGTTTGAGTTTGAAATAGAGCCCCCAGTCTAACAGCCGGTGACCTCATGCCATATCAAATAGATTCACGAGAAGATGGAGGGGAAAAATTGGTATGTACCAATACAATTAAGGCATACTTGCGCCAGGCAACTTCGTATTTCCTCAACAACTCTTATAACTTGGATTGTCGAGGCAACATTTTACTGGTATGTGAAAGAAAAGGTAGAAAGGCCTAGAGGAGCTGTTTTGTACCAGGGATCTTCAATTGTTGACTATACGTCTTCGATATACCCTATCTCTTGGTGACTCCTGCCTTTGGATATATCTCGATGGGTGATAGTGTCAGCGAACGGACTTTGCAAACTAGGTCTTGAGAAGTCGCCGATTATGTAGATGGGATTTACGCCATAGGTAGGCTCTTTTATGAGTGCCTGGGTCTGGTCCAAATATGTGTTGATGGTTTACAGTTCGTAGCGATGGAACACCCATCGAAAGTTCCCCACCGCCACTCGTGGAATCTTAAGTGCGAAGTTGTGCCTCTTCGGCATGTTCTTTGCTAGTCCTGAGGTTGCGCGGTGGGGGAGAGTCCCTATTGAGGGGAGGATGGAGGGTCAGAGTTGTCGATCAGAGTCGGAACTCGCTTCCCAGCCTTTCGTGCCTTTACGGTGTATGCCAAAGCTTGTTGGTCCTCTTTATAGCTAAATTCGGCCGCCAGCGCTAGTGCATGTTCCTCTGTTCTAAGGGACCGCTTTGTATTTTCATTGACAGTAATGACCCTCTTGGGGGCCCGGCATCTTGAGCTTGAGGTATGCGTAATGCGGGACTGCGGTCAACCGAGCAAACATGGTCCGACCGAGGAGCGCGTGATAGCCGTTGCGGAAAGGCACAATGTCAAACATCAAGTCTTTGCTGCGGAAGTAATTACGCGATCCGAACACGACTTCTAGGGTTACAAAGCCCGTGCATAGGGCCTTAACCCCTGGGATCACTCCCTTGAAGGTAGTGCTACTTGGCTAGGTCCTTGACGGATCTATACCCATCTTCTTCACCGTGACTGAGTAAATCAGATTGAGGCAACTTCCTCCGTCCATTAGGACTTTGGTGAGGTGATACCCATCTATAATGGGGTCTAGGACGAGGGCAGCCGAGGCCCCATGACGTATACTGCTCGGATGGTCGTGCCGGTCGAAGGTGATCGGGTAAGCCGACCACATGTTATATTTTGGAGCTATGGGCTCCACGGCGTAGACCTCCCGAAGGGCCCGGTTCCTCTCTTTCTTAGGTATGTGGGTGGCGTATATCATGTTCACCATTTTAACTTCGGGAGGGAATTTCTTCTGACTGCCACCCATTGGACCCCATGTTCATCTTCATCCTCGCTGCGTGGACTCTTGTCCTGGTCTTTGGGTTGTATCTTGCCAGCCCGTTTAAACACCCAACTGTTGCGGTGTGTGTGATTGGCTGGCTTTTCCGGAGTTCCATGAATTTGGCAAGTCTTGTCGATGATCTTCTCAAGCTGAGTAGGTCCATCATGATTTCCTTTAGGGGGCTTCTTCCCCTGTCCAAGTTGGGAGTTGTGGAATCCGGCATTGACCTCCGTCTCATCAGCGTCGTTACCATGATGCCGTCACTCGTTCTTATTATGTTTGGACTTTGAGTTGCCTTCCTAGTCTTCAGGTGCCGCTGAATCCTCAGAATTGTGGCTGCGTCTAGCCAGCCAATTATCTTCGCCCGCACAGAAGTGGGTCGTGAGGGAGGTAAGGGCGGACATAGTCCAAGATTTGTCCTGACCTATCTGGCGGGCCATCCATTCGTCCTGAATATTGTGCCGAAAAGAGGCAATAGCCTCAGCATCCGGATAGTTGACGATTTGGTTCTTCTTAGTCAAGATCCGATTCTAGAATTGTCGGGCAGATTCGCCGGGTTTCTGGACGACGTTGCTAAGGTCGGAAGAATCCGGCGGGTGGACATAGGACCCCTAGAAGTTAGAGCGAAACGCATCTTCCAGGTCTTCCCAGCATCCTATGGAGTTTTCGGGAAGACTATTTAATCAGTGCCAAGCTGGCCCCTTAAGCTTAAGTGGTAGGTATTTAATGGCGTGGAGATCTTCTCCACGTGCCATATCGATATGGAGGAGGAAGTCCTCGATCCATATGGTTGGGTTAGTGGTCCTGTCGTATTATTCTATATTGACGGGTTTGAACCCTTCGGGGAATTGATGCCGCATTACCTCATCCGTGAAGCACAATGGGCGAGCGGCACCCCTGACCCGAGCTATGTCTCGCCTATAGTCGGTGTCTGTATGGAGTCGGTTGTGCATCCGGGCTCTGCGGTTTTGGTCAAACCATGGTCTATACTCTTCCTGTCTATCTGGTGAGTAATCCCTCGATCCATAGATGGATCTAGTATGGCCTGCTCTGTGATCTAAGTCATCGTGTAGGCCGAACCTGTCAGCGGGTTCGAATGGCTCCTGATCCCGCCATCGGGGCATCGCCAGTATGTGACCGGCGTCGTTGTCCGCTTTGTCATGCCCAACGGGAGGGTGGTCCGGCTTGTCATATGGAGTATGATGTGGACATGGAATGTCAATGAGCTCATTGTCAAATTGTGGCAGTAGTCTTCTCCGAGGGTAGCTTTTGGGATGGTTTGATAGACCAGTGCCATATATCTCCTCGGCTAAGAGGACTTTCGTGCATCGATCAGTAAGGTCGGCCTATTCGGCCTTTAGTTACCGCTCTTTGACCTTCAGGTTGCGAGCCGTTGTGATGAGCCACTACCTGATTTCTTCTTGATCTTTGAGGTTATGAGGGATGTATAAGTCATCATCTTCCGGTATGTCTTCCTCCTCGACATGAGGGAAGGTGATCGTCGCCTCCGAGCTCATTGGTGGTATCGGAGTCATCTTGATCCTTGAGCTCATCTGGACCCTCAAACGGGTGCTCAGGGAGGTCAGGATTGGCCTGATCAGTGGGGGCATTATCTTCCGCATTGCTGATAATCGCCCTCCTTCTCTTTTTTCTCTTGGACCGCTTATGCGATTTCCGGTGCCTGGATGGCGCGTCACCCGATCTGTTGCCGTCATTGTGAGGCGTACTGTTGTAGTTAGGGGCAGGAGTATCCAACATATAGACGTCATGTGTAGAAGTGGTGTCCCAACTCCCGGTATTTACTAGGATGAGAGCTGGTCTTGTTTATCCATGTACTCTGCCTCCTCGGAGGCATAGTCTAGCACGTTGGTTAAGTCCTTGATGGTAGCTATTAAGTGGGTGGAGGGTGGGTTGAAAAATCCATCCCTGCCCGGACTATAATCGGGAGAGGCATAGGTCGGGGCTGGATCGCCGGTGATTCTCATTGACGAGAATCGCTCTAAGGCCTCGTCAACCGCTGAGGGTCCGACCAAATCCAGGTGCTCGCGACTCGCAGAGTCAACCCCCATGAGGCACGCCCGTGGGAAGTGTTCGGCAAGAACACATGTCCTGTCACATGGCTTAATGGCCGAACCGGGATGAGAGATCAGATTGCCACCATGGGAGACCCCATTGGCGTGTCCGAAGGAATGGCCCAAGGTTAAGGCCTCTAAGGCCTCGAGGGCCACGGGCGAAGCCATGATCCCGAGTAGTGATAGATTGCCCGAGAGTCGATGGTGAACTCTAAGTTTCCGAACCTGACCTCTTGATTGGGGGCGAAGCTCTCAACATGGCCTAGATGGCCGGTGTAATCCGCATGTAGCACGACCCTGCCGAAGGCGAAGATCTGCCCGGGGATGAAGATGTCCGTGTTCCTAACTTCTTCGCCGATGAAGAGTTGAGGCTTCGATTCGATCTTGTTCACAGAGAAACTCTCAATGATAGCTCCAATATCGGTGTTGAAATCAGCGGATCTCGGGTAGGGGGTCATGAAATGTGAGACTAGGATCGACGGTAACAGGAGACGAAGGGGACACGAGTTTACCCAGGTTCGGGCCCTCCTATGGAGGTAATACCCTATGTCCTGCTTGATTGTATTGATGGTGTAAGAGGTTACAGAGTTCATCTACCTCGAGGTCCTATATCTTACCCTAGATGAGTTATTCTCCCTCTATACCCTAAAACCCTCTGTCTTATATAGATACCGAGGAGGCCTAGGGTTTACAAATGGTCGGTTACATGTCGAAGAGATAAACATGCCTATTTACTACATCAGACGTGTAGCGGAAGCCGTGCTCCTTGAAGCTTCCATCCTGGTAACTGGGCCTTCAGATCATCTAGGGTTTGGCGAGTGGCCCATACAGTCCGGCCCGTGCAAAACAGGTTGGCTATCCGACGAGCCCCTAATACAAGACTCCCTCACCTCTAATCGGAAAACTACATGTCATCGGAGGCCAAACTAAACTCGGAGGGAATAACTCGCCTCGCAAGCCGAAGACTCTGATTATACGAAGCAGCTGAAGCTAAGACCCTTCGCGTTGCAGGCATGTTCGGGGGCTATGATACGTTCATTTTTCATCATGCTTTTATATTGATATTTATTGCATTATGGGATGTTATTACACGTTATGGTACAATACTTATGCCTTTTCTCTCCTATTTTACAAGGTTTACATGAAGAGGGACAAAGCCGGCAGCCAGAATTCTGGACTAGAAAAGGAGCAAATCTGAGAGACCTATTCTGCACAACTCCAAAAGTCCTGAAAATTTATGGAGAATTGTTTTCGAATATATAAAAAATATTGGGCAAAACAAATACCAGAGGGGGCCCACGAGCAGGTCACAAGCCTGCTAGGCGCGGCCACCCCCTGACCGCGCCTAGGTGGCTTGTGACTCACCTTGCTGGTTCGCGACGCCCATCTTGTGATATATGAAGGGTTTTGACCTGGAAAAAATCATAAGGAAGCTTTCGGGACGAAGTGCCGCCGTCTCGAGGCAGAACTTGGACATAACCAGTCTAGAGCTCTGGCAGAGCTGTTCTGCTAGGGAAACTTCCCTCCCGGAGGCGAAAATCGAAGCCATCATGATCACCAACGATCCTCATCGACAGGGGGTCAATATCCATCAACATCTTCACCAGCACCATCTCCTCTCCAAACCCTAGTTCATCTCTTGTATCCGATCTTTGTCTCAAACCTCAGATTGGTACTTGTGGTTTGCTAGTAGTGTTGATTACTCTTTGTAGTTGATGCTAGTTAGTTTACTTGTTGGAAGATCATATGTTTAGATCCTTTATGATAATTAATACTCCTCTTATTATGAACATGAACATGCTTTGTGAGTAGTTACGTTTGTTCCTGAGGACATGGGATAAGTCTTGTTATAAGTAATTATGTGAATTTGGTATTCATTCCATATTTTGATGAGATGTATGTTGTCTCTCCTCCAGTGGTGTTATGTGAAAGTTGACTACATAGAACTTCACCATTATTTGTGCCGGGGGGAGGAATTGGGAAGTAATAAGTAGATGATGGGTAGCAGGAGTGACAGAGGCTTAAACCCTAGTTTATGCGTTGTTTCGTAAGAAGCTGATTTGGACCCATATGTGTCATGCTATGGTTAGATTAATCTTAATTCTTCTTTCGTAATTGCGAATGCTTGCGAGAGAGGTTAATCATACTAGTCGTCAACCCGTGCATCCGCACGGGCTAGCCTTCTTTTAGATGGCTCTATATGAGTTATAATAGTTCAATTAACGTCCAGTTAATGCAAAATTTAGAATAATAACAATAATTCAAATTGAAACAATTGAAACTAAAATTTTGTAGGTGTGAGTGGTGGCTTCGGGTGGTTGATGTATGTTCTTGTCAAACCTTCGTGAAATAATTAATAAAGATGGTTGCATGCATTGATTGATGCAAAAGCCAGGGTTTTAACATCCTTTTCAAAAAAACATGCAACAAAGCATCTTGGTTACCATGTTGCAAAATGAAACTACCATTTATAATATATTCAAGAGCATATAATTTACATATATGTATGGTTTACCAATTATGTTTCTCTAATATTTAATGAATTTTTCTATTTAGGGAGTATTAGTAGTTATTTACTCATACTATATATGAATGAAAGAAAAAGATAGTTCAAGATAACATGAAAACATTCAACAATTCCTTCATCTTTATATTTAATAATTGGGTCCCATCGAGGTCTAAACTACTAGGTAATGCTTGCCTTATTGTAAAATGGTAAATATGTTTTCCAAGGAAAAATTTATTTCGTATTTTACTTGCTAGTGTGCTTTAAATTCTCATGTGCATGCCAAATTCACTGTATAAAACCCAGTGACACAAATATATCATGATATTGTGAAGAAACTCGAAACGCTCCTTTGAGTTTGGTTAAAGATAACAAAGAAATAATTTATTCAACTATATCAGCTCAGGCTCAGGTTTTTGGAAAGAAAAAGATCTTCTCCTCGCGACCTCCACTACGCCGCCGACGCTCTTAGCCATTGCCGTTTCTTCCCAGTCGCTCCCCAATCACCGTCCAGCAGCCGCCTCCCATCTCCAATTGCAGCCCACCGGAGTTCAAATTTTGAATCAGCATCGCTCCATGGCTGCTCCAGTATACTTCACACAGTTGACGAACGCCTCCTCTGCTCGCCTTTTTCTCTCCGTCGGCCGAAGCCACGCACTGGTCGCCGAGCAGCGACGCTCCTCCGAGGATCTCCATCATCTGTCGTCCAACTCCTCACCTTATCCAGCCTCTCCCCGTACTCTCCTCTGTGTCGTCATTTCCATCGCCCGCCGTTCCTCCTCCACGACGCCACACCTGTCCACAACAAATTCCTCACTCCGTCGTCGGTTCATCTCGGAGCGCATCCACTCTGTCGTTGCTGGCTGCTGCCGTCGCCAAGTGGGTCGCCTCCACACCGGCGCACACGGCCACCCGCCACCGTAGCACACTGCTGCGAATCTAGAAGCGCCTTCTCCACTGTGAGTCTCTAAATAATACTTTCTCTACGGATTATGAAAAGTATTGTTATATCATAAATTAGTGAGAGCAACCAATTACGGCTCATAATACGAAGCTTAGTTGGTCATTATACGGAGCTTAGTTGGTCATTAATAGGCTAAACTCTCTATCTTATAAATTAATTAATGAGTCTGGAAGCTAAGATTTGAGTCTGTCAGTATAATTGTACTTTGGTTATCTATTGAAGCAGTATCATACTTTCCCCAAGCCTTGTTCCTCAGCTTCCTCGAAGTGTCTATAATGTCGGCAAATAGCTAATCTCACGTTTCCCCTTCACAAGAATCTGCAATATAGCAATAGATAATTCTTTTAGAAAATGCTTAATTAAGAATGCTTCGCACGTTTAAGTTTCCCATCAGTCCACAGCGTTGATCCAGAGTGAATACTTCAAAAGTTGTTTAAGGAAAAATATCACAAGGGAATAAACGATTAGAAAATCAAATCATTGATGCTGATTCACATTAAGCATGGCATCCTCTCGCTGTTTGCCGAACAATACCAAAATGGTTATGAAACCAAGAAATCTCCATCTATGTTTCTTGACCTTTTATATGTTCACTGATGCAGAAAATAATAATAAAACCTATTCATCTCGGAAGCATCAGTTACGGCATAGACTAAAATCTACTTATAATGCAATAAAGGTTAAAGAAACTTGCAAGTTCTTAAGTCTCATTTACATGTATCTAACTGAGCACTACACCTTTATGAGCTTCCCATATGTAAAGCTGATATATTGCTAATCATTTTGTTGTATAGGGCTTATCACAGAATGTCGCAGCATCCAAGCGATTACGTCCCTAAAGGGAAAAAAGGTGCCTAATATTTGCTTTTTGATTTTTTTACTACATGATGATGGACATTCATTATTCACTTTGAATTTGTTGCAATAGTGGTGGATGAATGTGATCAACCAAAGAGATGCCGCCATAATTTTGTGCCACCAATTCCAACAAGTGTGGTTATACGTGAGCCATCCAACCCTGGAAGCTTAAGTCATGGATCCTCGGACGACGGAGATGTACCAAGCCAAATTGCCATGGCATTTCCTACTTGCAGTATTATAACACCCAGTGCAACATTGGAGCGAGGAGAAAGCTCAAAAGGTACTCATCTCTTACATGTATATACTTTGTATGATGTCTAGGTTATCACTTTGTTCGTATATACTCAGAAAATACAAAAATGATCTCATGTGATCACTTTAGGTCGAAAGCGTTCCTATGATTCTGCTCGTTATGCTCGCCTTACACCAGAACAAAGGAAAACTAGGCAGGACCGTCAGAGAGCACGCCGACAAAGTTTAACACCTAAGAAGAGGCAAGAGATTAATGCACGCCGAAGAGCACACACACAAAGTTTACCACCTGAGAAGAAGCAAGCTCTGCTCAATCAGCGCAAAGCCAGTTATAAAGCTAGGCGAGACACCATATGTGATGAATCAATTGCAATGCGATGCCCTGCGTTAGGTGCTTCAGCGGCAATAACCCGATTTTCGGGCACTTCAGTATCGACCACTAGCAATGGTACTAAAGCTCCTGTCCATGTTCACACTCTTCTATTTAGAGGTAAGTTATACTACTTACATGATCAAATACAGGTGATCAGGGAAGCCTCCTCAAGGATGTCATGGATGTTGACATCATCCAAGAGCCAGGTGCCTCACTGCAGTTTAGTCCTTCATCAAGCGTACCGGCATCTGCCGTCGAAAATGGTAATAAAAATTCCCATCCTTGTTCACCTCTTCTCTTCAAAGATATGTTCCATTCTTTACTTGTTCACTCACCAACAGGTGCTTTGGGAACCCTCCCTAATGATGTCATGGATTAGGGCACCCTCCCCACGTCTGGTGTGTCACCAGCAGGCAACCAATCGTTGATCACACCGACCCTCACCATTGGAACTGATGGTATAATTTGTATATGCATCCAGTTTTATTCTAAAGAAAATATGTTATTGTTATTTACTTGCAGAACCAAATTACAGATGATATAGATAACTTCATCAAGGATGTCATGGATAAGGATACCATTGCCGAAGAGGACATGGATGATGAGTACTATATGTTTGTCGGTGAAGGTAAATTCCAACTATGTTAAGATGGTAATGTCCAGCTTTTATTGTAATTTACAAATGATTTTCATATTAATTAATTAATTAATTAATTAATTAATTAATGATAAAAATAGGTAGCGACATTGTTAAGGTGTTAGACCCAGCTGAGCTAGCTGATGCATCCGTCGTTGATTCTGATGTCCCTGATCCTTATGAGCATGTCTACTCAAATATCCCGAATAGCACACACATGTTGAGGCCTGTGGAAGATTGCAAGCATTGTGGCGCAAAGAGGTTTGAGTATGAACCAAAGTCATTTTGCTGCCGAGGTGGACAAATCAGGCTGACGCACCCAGAAACTCCTTTGGAACTTCGAAGGCTATGGTCGAGCTTAGATTCTGACACAAGGCATTTTCGAGACAATATTAGATTCTTCAATGGACACTTTTCCTTCACCACCCTTGGCGTAAGCCTTGATAATAAATATAGGAACATGAGGTCAGGGGTGTATACGTTCCGGGCATGGGCAAATGTATCACAATATACATTCATTCGGTCCTAGCGAATCTTGTTCGGGCCATTTACAGTTGTACTTTTATGATGACGATCCTAGCCTGCAGCATCGATTCCGGCACTCCCCTAGACTCGACCAGAAGGTCATTAAAAGGTTGGTCGACATCCTCAGGGACAACCCCTATGCCCAAACATTTAGGAGTCTTGGCCAAGCCGAGGATCTTGAGGAGTACCGTATCTCTCTCAACACCGATCCGAGGATGGACCAACTAACATATAACATGCCCTTGTCATCAGAGGTAGCTGCCGTGTGGGTCGAGGGAAATGACCGTATTAAAAAGTTTGACCGTAGTATTGTCCTCTACGGGAACAATAATGTGAAATATGGAATAAAACCATTTTACGGACGCTATGACCCTTTGTCGTATCCTCTGTTTTTTTCCCTGGGGTGAGCTCGGTTGGCATGCCCAGATCCCATAGGAGGGTGTGTCCTTGGATGAGGTGCTCCGGTTCCATGATAATGAAACCAAGGAACCAGGTTAGCCTTTTTAATCCCTGTCCCTTTTCTCACTGAGAATGGCATCGCGTAATGTTGTTCATCTCTACTTCTAGCCTTTTTAATCCCTGACCATTTTCTCACTGAGAATTGCATCGTGTAATGTTGTTCATCCCTACTTCTAGCCTTTTAATCCATGTCCTTTTTCTCACTGAGAATTGCATCGCGTAATGTTGTTCATCCCTACTTCCAACAGATATCAATACTCGGTTGTGCGTCTCTGTTAGAGACTACTATTGTTATAAATTCCAGATGCGTCGTGGGATATTCAATCCTGTACTGTACGACAAGCGTCTTTTCCAATAGTATGTGGTTGACATGTACATGAAGGTGGAGGGTGCAAGGCTAGATTACATCCGGGAGCACCAGAAGGAGATACGTGCTGATCTTTACAAGGGCATTGTTGATAGTGTAAATGCTGGGGAAAGTCGCGTGGACGCAGTAGGGAAAAGGACAGTGCTCCCGGCAAAATTCATCGGGGGCAAGAGAGACATGAAGCGAAGGTTCATGGATGCTATGGCTCTTGTTCAAAAGTATGGGAAGCCTGACATATTTCTAACTATGACGTGCAACCCCAACGGGGGAAAATAACCTGTGAGCTTGAACCTGGACAAACCACCCAAGATCGCCCTGATCTAATAGTTCGGGTCTTTAGAGCCAAGTTGGAGGACCTGAAGAGGCAACTATTTAAGAAGCACATCCTTGGCAAAGTTATTGCATATGTCTACGTCGTTGAATTCCAGAAGAGGGGACTTCCGCATGCTCACTTCCTCCTTATAATGGAGTCTAGGTACAAGCTCACTATTCCAGAGCAGTATGATCGTCTCATCTCAGCTGAGCTCCCAAACAAGCAAAAGTATCCAAAGCTCTATGCTATGGTCGTCAAACACATGATGCATGGGCCATGCGGGGTCCTAAATCCCAAGAATGTATGCATGCAGGAGGGAGGTTGTAAGAACCGATATCCACGTCCGTTTAACCCGACCACTGTCCAAGGAATGGATGCGTACCCCGTGTATCGGAGACGCGATGACCGTCGTCGGGCACATGTTCGAGGGCAAACGCTAGATAATAGGTGGGTTGTGCCATACAACCCTTACCTTCTGAGGAGGTACAACTGTCACATCAATGTTGAGGTGTGCTCAAGTATCAAGGCCGTGAAGTACCTATTTAAGTATATCTACAAGGGCCATGACTGGGCTTCTATTTCCCTTGACGAGGCTGATAGTAATGGTAACATTGACGAGATCAAGCAGTATAGAGATGCAAGGTGGGTTACCCCGCCAGAGGCGTTGTGGAGGATTTATAGCTTCGACCATAGCGAGATTTTCCCATCTGTGAGACAATTACAACTTCACCTTCCAAACATGCACATGGTCTCATTCAATGCAGGAGAGGATTTGAATGAAGTTGTTACTCGTCATGGCGCCTCAAGGACAATGTTGACCAAGTATTTTGAGGCAAACAAGAAACACGAGGAGGCTCGAGGATTGTTGTATAGGGATTTTCCTGAGGCATTTGTATGGGATGTAAGTAGAAAGGTATGGAAAAAGAGGACTCAACGTTTCCAAGTAGGCAGAATCGTGTCGGCCCATCCAGCTGAGGGGGAGCGGTACTATCTTCGAGTGCTCCTAAATCATGTTTCAGGTGTGACCTCCTTCGAAGATCTTAGGACGGTCAATGCTTTTCTTTGCCCAAGCTTTCGTGAAGCCGCTGAAAGGAGGGGCCTTGTCGAAGCCGAAAACACAATTGATGACTGTCTTACGGAGGCTGAGGTATTCCAGATGCCATCCTCGCTACGAAGGCTTTTCGCGACAATCTTGTTTTTTTGTGAGCCCAGTGACGTGCATGGTCTGTGGGATAGGCACTTGGAGGCGATGTCATATGACAACCGCCGTTCACAGACGTGCCCACATGCAATAGAGCAAATGGTGTTGCATGAAATTAGGGACATGTTGCACTCGATGGGGAAAGACATAGCATCGTTCCCTCTTCCCCAGCTTGACGAATCATACGACACGACTGATGGAGAGGTTAGGGAAATCATTGAGGAATCCATGATTGATGTTGACCCTGAGCATACTTGTTTGGAGTCCTCCCTCAACCCCGAGAAAAGATCCGCCTTTGAAAAGATACTGGGAGCTCTTGATAGTGACAATGGAGGTGTCTTCTTTGTTGATGGCCCTGGAGGCACGGGGAAGACTTTCTTGTATAAAGCATTGTTGGCAAGAATTCGAGGCGAGGGCAAGATAGCTATGGCAACTGCGACGTCCGGTGTTGCTGCTTCCATCATGCCTGGTGGCAGGACCGCGCATTCGAGGTTGAAGATCCCCTTGAGCATTGAAGAAGGTGCGATATGCAGCTTTACAAAACAGAGTGGCACCGCCAAGCTTCTTCAGATGGCATCACTCATAATATGGGATGAAGCTTCCATGACTAAGCGGCAGGCTGTTGAGGCACTAGACAATAGCATGCGTGATATTATGGGCCGATATGACTTGCCATTTGGAGGAAAGACTATTGTGTTTGGAGGTGATTTTAGGCAAGTGCTTCCAGTTGTGCGAAAGGGGACAAGGCCGAAGATAACCGATGCGACCTTGCGCAAGTCCTATCTATGGAAAAGCATGCAACAAATAAGACTTGTCCATAACATGAGGGCCCAAAGTGACCCTTGGTTTGCAGATTTCCTGTTGCGCATAGGAAATGGCACGGAGGAGACTGACGCTGATAGCAATGTGCAGCTCCCAGAGGATATGTGTGTGCCATGTACAGGGAAGGATACTGACCTAGACAGACTGATTGAACATGTCTTCCATGATCTGGATGAGAACCTTGCCGATCCTACTTATATTACCTCAAGGGAGATCCTAACAACCAAGAATGATAATGTGGACATTATAAACATGAGGATGATCGAACATTTTCCTGGTCAAGCCATGATATACCACAACTTTGATCGCGCGGAAGATGATCCATACAACTACTACCCCTCCGAGTTCTTGAACTCTCTAACTCCCAACAGACTGCCATCACATGTTCTCAAGTTGAAGTTGAACTGTCCAGTTATACTACTGCGGAACATTGACCCAGCAAACGGATTATGCAATGGGACTAGGCTGGTGGTACGTGGGTTCCAGAGAAACACTATTGACGCCGAGATTGTACTGGGACAACATGCCGGAAAGAGGGTGTTCTTGCCTCGGATACCCCTATGCCCCTCTGACTATGAGATGTTCCCGTTCCACTTTAAGAGAAAGCAATTTCCGGTCAGGCTCAGCTTCGCCATGACAATAAACAAGGCACAAGGGCAGACTATTCCTAACATCGGTGTGTACCTACCTGATCCGGTGTTTTCTCATGGTCAGCTGTATGTGGCACTGTCTAGAGCAACAACAAGAAGAAACATCAAGATACTCGCTATCACAGACAAAGAAAAGGGAGGTCGGTCCAAGTCTACTAGGAATCGAGGGACGAAGACACGGAATATTGTCTACACGGAAATCCTTACGGCGCAAACATGTTAGGCAATTCTAAAGATCATGCCGAATGTTGCCTGGTTCTAATTTGGCTTTACTTTTTTAGGAGAAGGCATCTTATTCAATTTATAAAAGATTCATGTATAAAGTGTTTGCTG
The DNA here is from genome assembly GCA_022496015.1 of Hordeum marinum. Classification (NCBI taxonomy): domain Eukaryota; kingdom Viridiplantae; phylum Streptophyta; class Magnoliopsida; order Poales; family Poaceae; genus Hordeum; species Hordeum marinum. The sequence continues at coordinate 52,603,136 of CM039673.1, read as the reverse complement.
AGAAGTCTGGACTGTCGTACCGTTTTGGTTAATAATGCACTGTGATCACGTGACTGCAAATTTTGCCAATATCTTTCCTATATTTTACTATGTCTGTTGTTCAGTGCAAGTTGTATGTCTCCACTGATGTGTTACAAGTTATTTGTTCATGAGCTCCCCTGATGTAGGTGTCAAGGTGTCAAGCGCGGGATGAATCTGCAGCCTACAAGAGTGGGTATGCTTTTATTTCTCATGAGTACATGTAGCTTTTTCACTTGGATGACAGAAGCTTACACGGGCAGAGTTCTTTGCGTTGGCTTAAGTGTATTCCGATGTAAATTAGTCTGTGAATTTGAAACCCACTATTTTTTTTCTGCACAGTGCTTTCTTGAGTTTTACTCCAGTTGTTAATAGTTATTATAGATACTATCAAATTTATGTTGCTATCAGCCTATACTGAAGCAGATCCCACTACATGGCCAGGCTTAAGTGAAGAGTCTGCGGGTTTGTTTAAACCGATTCTGTTACGAATTTATTTCAGCCTTGTACTGCATAGCCCATTGTACGATTTGTAGTTTTAGTGAAGTTTAATTATACCTAAACCTATTAATATTCATATTTTTTCGCTCAAAACAATATGTATTCATATTTTTTTGAAATATTATAAGGAGGTTAGAAGTGGCTGCAGTATAATTACCTGACATGTTCTCCTACGTGCAGGATTTGTTTAGTAATTTTATTCTCTCCCTTCCCCCGATGTAATGGGTATGCATAGACACCATTGACTTGCTAGGTCCTCTTCCGCTCCCATCCACCCTCTCATCCCATGCTAGAGTATTTTAGTAATATTTTCTCTTCCCCTTCCCAATGAATGGAGTGTGCAGCCCATCATTGCATTTGTCCCTCACTTGGCTATTTTTTCGTGCCGTCTCCCTCACTCCCTCAGCTATCAGCTAAACCTGGATTCCAGGGGCAAGTAATCGATTCAAGCCTCTGAACCGAGGCGACAATACCTAAAGATTGAGCAGATCTCCCCCCCCTCGACCAGGAACTCTCTAGATGGAACTCCTCTCTCTCTCTCTCTGTCTTGTGCTCCTTCCCAATCCAATTGCAGATGGATTTCAGACCAAGCTCTTGCTCTATTTGTCAGCGGATCGAAGCAGCCCAGTGCAACTCCATATCTATTCGCCTGCTTGGCCCCCTCTATTTATATGTATGTTGTTTGGCATGGCATTCTCAAGCAAGCCATCTGTAGAGTGCTTCTGAGGTGGATGTTTATCTCTTAATGCTTTTGTTTCTTTTGTCTTTTTGGAGTTGACCAATATACCGTGAGCCTTCTAGCTGATTTGTCTATCAAGGAACTTGTGTCTTTTATCCATAAACTCGTGTCTTTTATCCATAGACCTGAACTCCTAATACGCTCCTTTCCCACTGTCTGAAGTCAAAATCTATATGTTTTTATTCCTGTCTTATAATTTTCATCCATGTTTCTATTTTATTTGCTAGATTGTGTAATATTTAATGGCTTCTTCTGTTTATCCTTTCTCTAGATTGTTGCAAGCTTGTTTTCTGAGCTGGCTTGATTTGAGGACGCAAATATATTGCAAGGTGTGATCTCATCATAACTCAATAAACATTTGAAAATGGTTTGCAGTACTGAGCTTGGGACTTCATGTTCTACTGGTTTAGTTTATGTTTTCTTTATTGAAATGTTTATTAATCAATGTTAATATGATTTTTTTTTGCAATACTGAGCTTGGCACTTCATGTTCTCACTGATTTATTTTTGTTTTCTTTGCCGAAATGTTGATTTTAACTGATGTTAACCATTGTGAAAGCAGCTGGAATGGTGATGTTAAACTAATTTCTAAATTTGTGCTTGGGCCAATGATATATGCTTGAATTCACATGCTTTTTTGGGAGGCTCTAATATATACATTTATGCTCAGTTCTTTCAGGACAAGATGAGGCCTCTGAAGCGTAAGAGAGTTGAAGCACCACGCGTCCCAACATTTGTGGATGTGCATCCTTATACTAGATGGAGTATGTGTGTCCGAGTGTACCACAAATTCCACGTGGAGAGGTTGGCTCCTGGTAGAAAGCGGCTTAACATGGTATTATTGGATGAGAAGGTAATACTCGTGTGCACATTTAGTTTCAACTGCATCGAATAATATTTTAATGAATGTTGGATTGTCACGAATATTTACTTGCGTATTTGGTAATAGGGTAAGAAAATGGCTGCTGTCGTATATGATGATTATGTGGATCGATTTGATGCTTTACTCGTAGAAGGGCAGGTATATTATGTGTGGCACATGCTCGCAGAACCAACTGTGAGAAATCAGGACTATTTGTTTGCGGATAGTCACTTTGTGTGCCGCTTTAGCTCAGTAACAACAGTTAATGAGATGAGAAATGTGAATGAACAATTGATCCCGTTGTTCCCTCCATTTATGCGTTTTGACAAAGTTTGGGAGTTCACACTAGATAATGATACGTATGTTGGTAAGTGCTAGCTTTAGTTTCTTTTTGTAACAAACGATTTACTATTTTCTAAATGTTCTTTTGTAACAAATGATTTACTATTATATTTTGTTCAAATATTAGATGTTATTGGCATGGTTTTGTTTGTAAGTTCTATGGGACATAAGGATGGTTTCTACAATCGAAGGGTCCCAGTGAGAAGTATTGTTCTGCTAGATGACACGTATGTATATCTTATGGTTTTCAAGTATCTACATAATTCAAAGTTCTTATTATTCTCTGTTAATACTAACTTATTTTGTAGCTATAATATTGTCAAGTTAGTTGTATGGGACAAGTTAGTGACTAATAATTTAAGTAAATGGGAGAAACTCGCCGAGGAGCGTGCTTTTGTTGTGGCAACAATGTTACATGCAGAGCGCATTGGTAAGTCTAAGTGCATGCATTGTTTTATGCAATAGTAATTACATAAAAATACATTTTTTCTGATAGATTGATGGTCTGTCTTTAATTAACTAGATCGTGGCCTGCATACTACGGACTTCAGTAGGATGCACTTTGACCCGAATATCACAGCCGCACATGAATTAAGGCACAGGTAATTGGAAATTTGGTTCAAACTATATTGTTATTTGCTTTCTGTCGTATATTAAATAATTGCAATTTTGTGTAGGATCAATAATGATCTCCCTGGACCAATATCTCCGTGAATCAAAAGAAAATGAAGCATGGAGTCGTAAAGCAAGTTTGGAGTCTTAGCATAGGATAATTTCTTAAGCTAGGTTGAGCTGCTTTTGGATTGTCTTACTTTGATTCTGCTTAATTTTGGGTGTGCGGTGTCATGGACAATCGTGACAAGTGCTGCAATGTCAAGAACACTTCAACGACATCAAGTTGTTGTATTTTCTGGATCAAGCAGTAATGGAACAATCGAGGCATGTTCCATTTTCAAATAGTTGTGCATATGTGTTAGCTAAGTCTGGATGGAATCGTAATGCAATGGCTCCACGGAACCATGTGGTGTTTGTAGCATCATTTTACAAACACTCTTTTTTGGCTGTGGTTAAAGCCCATCTTTTCTCAAACAAAAATCTTAGCACTACATTTCTGCCTTTGTACATTTGTTATACCTTTTCATTTCATATGATTCCGTAGCGTAGCACGGGCACCTTACTAGTATATATAAAATATCACTCACAAATTAACTGTTTTTAGTAAATGCTACATATATGTTGCTGAAATGTGTATGTAGGTACAATTCAGGAAATTTCAAAAATATTTAAGGAGGGATTTCATTTGGTTATCATTTTTTAGGCTACATAAAGACAAAATTATCCACCTGTTCAAATGAATGTCTTGCCCAATATACTTATTATGGGATAAAGGAAAGAAAAAAATCAACACAAATTTCCTTGAAGTTCGGACATCGCAGCGATGTACTGACAAAATATCACCCATGAAAAGTGAAGTATTGAAGCGTCGATTAGGTAAAATACTAATCTTGCAGATGTAGTGTATGAAGATCTATTTATTTTAGATATTTTAATATGTTTTTAACTGGACGATAACATGCACATTTTGGCATGTATATATGCAGATTTAGAATGGGCCCAAACTACATAATATATCATACAAAATAATATTTGGGAACTTAGAACCCAAAAGACTCTTTCCACTTTTAATCAGTCATCACTTTAGTTTTTTTTGTCATCAAGTAGACCAATTATCTTGCAAAGAAACTAACAAAGAGAAAGATCTAATGAGTAATATTACCTTCCTCAAGCAAATACCTGCCCAACACATGATCGATACAGAAATACCTAGACATGGTTATGATTTTGTGGGCGACATAAAGACAAAATTTCCCACCTATTCAACTGAATGTCTTGCCCAATATACTTCTTATGGGTAAAAGAAAGACAAATAAAATCAATACAAATATCCTTGAGAAATTCTGATATAGCAGCAATGTAAACCAACAATAGATCACCCATCAGAAGAGAAGTATTGAAGTGTCCATGAGGTCAAATACTAATCTTGCAGATGTAGCGTATGATGATTTACTTATTTTCTATATTTTTTTATGTTTTTAACTGGAAGATGACATGCACAATTTGGCAGGTATATAGGCAGATGTAGAAATTACCTAAACTACATAATATATCATTTGAGTAATAATTGGGAACTTATACAATCAAAAAGACTCGTTCCACTTTTAGTCAGTTCATGACTTTTAATTTTTTTGGTCAAGGAATCAAGTAGACCAGTTATCTTGCAAAGAAACTAACAAAGAGAAAGATCTAATGGGCAATATTACCATCTTTGAGCAAATACCTGTCCAACGTGTCATCTGTATATAAATTCATAGCCATGAGGCGTGCCGCTCGTGCATGCTATATATGACATGTTTCATGCATAAACAACCACAGATATATAAGGTGCTTCAAGTGGGGAGTAGTACTTGTGGTCTTGAGCGAGTCTCATTAATAGACATGGGCATTGTCACCGGTGGACAGAACGATGTTGGTGTCGCTATTGTTTCGGGAAGTATTGCTTCTCTCCGATGCCTAGATGTGCTCCTACAACAGTTACTTGAACTGTTGTGCCATCGCACTGTCGACCGGGAAAAGCTGGAGGCGACCATTAGAATTAACATCAGTAGTTAGAGAGAGAAGGAGCAGGATTGGTGTTTGTTGAGTTGTGCCTCACATCTAAGAACCCGCATGCAGTTAGGCACGCACACATAGCCAACTTGACTCTCCAAGCATGTTGATTGATTGCGGCTAAGAATGCACCAGTACGTATGTATTAGAGATCTTTTTTTCGGCAGCTAGCATGCGTGTGCGAGACACAAATCATGGCAATAGGTTCTTGATTGTACTGAGCTGCAACATTGGCCTCTGAAACGCGACGAATCCTACCACGCAATCATGCAAGCTCGACTTGAACATACACCTGATTAAGCTATGCCGCCGCCGGCCGAAAACACAGCGCACGCGCACACGAACATGAATTTTTAACCCTAGAAAATAGATTAGAGGATGGAAGAGAGAGATGAGGATGAAGAGAAAGCGCATATGTCGCGGCGGTAATGGCTGGCGCCTATAGGCAATTTTGATGGATCTCGGCGGCGGCTGCATGACGTGACGAAGAAACAGTTTAGGGAAAGATTGATTATTTGATATCTTTTTTTTTTCAACAAATCGTTCTCAACACCATGCGAAGGTTACGGTGAACTTCCAGGAGAATATTACGGTGAAAGAAGTCATCTCGGTTGATAATATTTTAATCCAACAGTAAATCTATACCGTTATAATTCAGTCCCATTAGATTAACGGTCCGTAAATTGTAATTAACGTCGGAATTTTTTGGAAGTGCCTAATTAGTATATGTATAGATAAGAGTTTTTTGCTTTATATGTGTCCTAGGGAGCGCTTTGCTTTATATAAGAGTTTGTCTAGGCCTATCCTTTGCTACAAAAGGATTGGGGTATCTTGCTGCAGCTTTTCTATACTTGTTACTTGTTACTCGTTAAAAATTATCTTATCACAAAACTATTTGTTACCGATGATTTCAATGCTTGCAGAGAATACCTGACTAAGAACCGCTTGTCATTTCTTTCTGCTCCTCGTTGGATACGACACTCTTACTATCGAAAGGACTACGATATATTCCTAATACTTGTGGGTCATCAAGACTCTTTTATGGCACCATTGCCGGGGAGTGAAGCACCTTTGCTAAGTGGAATCTGGTAAGGAAAAATTTATATAGTGTGCTGAAATTTATTGTCACTTGTTACTATGAAAAGTAATCCTTTGAGGGGATTGTTCGGGGTATCTTCATCTCGACCGGAAACACAAAGAGTTTCCCCTCAACCTACTGAACCTATTGAAGATATATATTATGAAATTCCTTCGGGTATGATAGAGAAACTGCTAGCTAATCCTTATGTAGGAGGTGGAACACTATATCCTAATTTGCATCTAATCTATGTGGATGAAGTTTGTGGATTAATTAAGCTTGCAGGTCTCCCTGAGGATCACGTCAAGAAGAAGGTATGTCCTTTATCTTTGAAGGATAAGGCATTGACATGGTATAAGCTATGTGATGATATTTTATCATGGAGCTACAATCGATTGAAAATGGAATTTCATTAGAAGTTGTATCCGATGCATCTAGTTCATCATGATTGCAATTATATCTATAAGTTTTGGCAGTTGTGTTTGCTTGTGATAAGTTCAGATCTTATATTATTGATTCCAAAGTAACTGTTCACATGGATCATGCTTGTATTAAATATCTTTTGGAAAAGAAAGATGCTAAACCTAGACTTATCAGATGGGTTCTTTTGCTACAAGAATTTGATTTGCATATTGTTGATAGAAAGGGTGTTGATAACCCCATAGCGGAAAAATTGTCTAGGTTAGAGAATGTTCTTGATGACCCACTACCTATTGATGATAGCTTTCCTGATGAACAATTTGCTGTCATAAATGCTTCACGTAATGCTCCATGGTATGCTGATTATGCTAATTACATTGTTGCTAAATTTATACCGCCTAGTTTCACATACAAACAAAATAAAAAGTTCTTCCATGATTTAAGACATTACTTTTGGGATGACCCACACCTTTATAAACAAGGAGTATATGGTGTTATTAGACGTTGTGTACCTAAGCATGAATAGGAACAGATCCTACACAAGTGTCATTACGAGGCCTACAGAGGACACCACGCTGGAGATAGAAATGCACACAAGGTACAATCTGGTTTTTATTGGCCTACTCATTTCGAGGATGCTCGTAAGTTTGTCTCGTCATGTGATGAATGTCAAAGAATTGGCAATATTAATGGACGTCAGGAAATGCCTATGAATTACTCTCTTGTTATTGAACCATTTGATGTTTAGGGTTTTGATTATATGGCACCTTTTGCAATGTCCAACGGGTATACTCATATTCTAGTTCCTGTTGATTATGCTAGTAAGTGGTTAGAAGCTATTCCAACTAGTAGTGTTGATCATAACACCTGTATTAAAATGCTGAAAGAAGTTATTTTCCATATTAGAGTCCCTAGATATTTCATGACTGATGGTGGTTCACAATTTGTTCATGGTTCTTTCCGTAAATTGCTTGCCAAGTATGAATTTAATCATAGAATTGCATATTCTTATCATCCTAAGTATAGTGGTCAAGTATAAGCAATAGAGAAATTAAATTGATCTTGCAAAAGACTGTTAACAGATCTAGAAAGAATTGGTCCAGGAAACTTGACGACGCATTATGGGCTTATCGAACTGCTTACAAGAACCCTATGGGTATGACTCCGTATAAAATGGTTTATGGTAAAACATGTCACTTACCTCTATAGCTAGAGCATAAAGCTTATTGGACAATCAAAGAGCTAAACTATGATTTCAAACTTGCTGGTGAGAAGAGGTAATTTGACATTAGCTCACTTGGTGAATGGAGGACCCAGGTCTATGAGAATGCCAAGTTGTTTAAAGAAAAAGTTAAGAGATGGCATGTTAAAAGGATACAAAAGTATGAATTCAATGTAGGTGACCATTGTTGGAAATTTGCCCTAGAGGCAATAAATAAAGTGTTTATTATTATTTCCTTGTTCATGATAATTGTTTATTATCCATGCTATAATTGTATTGATTGGAAACACATTGCATGTGTGGATATAGACAACACTTTTTCCCTAGTGTGCCTCTAGTTGACTAGCTCGTTGATCAAAGATGGTCAATATTTCCTAGCCATTGACATGAGATGTAATTTCATAACTGGATCACATCATTAGGAGAATGATTGGATGGACAAGACCCAAACTATAAACGTAGCATATGATCGTGTTAGTTTGTTGCTATAGTTTTCTGCATGTCAAGTATATGTTCGTATGGCCATGAGATCATGCAACTCACGGAGACCGGGGGAGTGCCTTGTGTGTATCAAATGTCGCAACGTAAGTGGGTCACTATAAAGGTACTCTATGGGTATCTCCGAGGGTGTCTGTTGGGTTGGCATGGATCAACACTGGGATTTGTTACTCTGTGTGACGGAGAGGTATCTTAGGGCCCACTCGGTAATACAACATCACAACAAGCCTTGCAAGCAATGTGACGAAGTGTTAGGCATGGGATCTTGTATAATGGAATGAGTAAAGAGACTTCCCGTTAACAAGGTTGAACTAGGTATAGAGATACCGACGATCGAATCTTGGGCAAGTAACATACCGAAGAACAAAGGGAACATCGTACGGGATTAACTGAATCCTTGACATACAGGTTCGACCGATAAAGATCTTCGTAGAATATGTAGGATTCAATATGTGCATCCAGGTCCTGCTATTGGTTATTGACCGTAGAGGTGTCTCGGTCATGTCTACATAGTTCTCGAACCCGCAGGGTCTGCACACTTAAGGTTCGGTGACGTTTCGGTAGTATAGAGTTATGTATGGTGGTGACCGAAGGTTTTTCGGAAATTCCGGAGGTAAAGATTGATATATAGGAAAGTTGTATTTGAACTCCGGAAAAGTTTCGGGCATTTCCGGTAGTCTACCGGGAGTGACAAATGGGTTCCGGGGACCACCGAGTAGGGCCCACATACCCCAAGGGGGCGTACCAGCCCCCAGTGGGCTGGGCAAGCCAGCCCAAAAGGCCCTATGCGCATGGAGAATGAGATAGAGTAGGGGCCAAGTTTGGGAAAGAGTCCCACTTGGAATCCACCTCCCTTGTGGGAGGTGGACTCCTCCCCTTTGGTTCGGCCGAACCTCTCTTTGGAAGAGAGGCTAGGACTGCCTCCTCTCCCCTCCCTCCTATATATACTAGAGGATTTTGAGGGCAGCCCTGTTCTTCCTCTAGATCATTTTCTCCTCTAGATCGGTTTTCAGCAGTGCTTAGGCAAAGCCCTGCTGGAATTGCTCCACCACCATCGCCGCAATGCCGTCGCGCTGCCAGAGAACTTGTCTACCTTTCTGCTCCCTCTTGCTGGATCAAGTAGGCGGAGATCTTCACCGAGCTGCACGTGTGCCGAACAAGGAGGTGTCGTCCATTCGTTACTTGATCGGGAGTTCATGGGATGGCTTGCGATTTGGATCGCGGAGACGTACCACTACATCAACCGCGTTCTATAACGCTTCTGCTTAGCGATCTACAAGGGTACGTAGATCCAATATCTCCTCTCATAGATGCTCATCTCCTAAATTGATCTTGGTGAAGCGTAAGAAATTTTTTGTTTTGCATGCAACGTTCCCCAACAACCATGTCTTGCTATACAATTATCATTTAAGATTTTTTGCATGAAAACTTCTGTCTAAATGGGATGGGCCTTACATTCTCCAAGAAGTATATCGTTTCGGCACCATCAAGATCAACAACACCGAAGGTGGTAAACGGGCAAAGAATCAAACATTATATCTCAGGTACTCCCATAAATATTGAATCCAATATTATCAATACCATAACTCCGGAGGAGTACATTAGGGAGACCTACCGGAACGTTTCGGACTCTGAAAACGAATAGTATGTGGTATTGTAAGTAAACGACTCCAAAACATTCCCAATAGCAATTTTTATTTGTTTTGGAATATTTAATAAATTAGGAAAATTCAAAGTAGTCCGGAAATTGCACAAGTAGATGACAAGCCTGCCAGGCAGCCCCCTGGCCATGCCTAGGTGGCTTGTGACCACCCCGTGCACCCTCCGGACTCCGTTTTCTTGTGGTACATGATATGTCTCCAAAGTATCTATAATTTTTTATGATGGCATACTATTGTATTATCTGTTTTGGATGTTTTATATGCATTATATGTTATTTTATATTATTTTTGGGACTAACCTATTAATCTAGAGCCTAGTGCCAATTTCTGTTTTGTCCTTGTTTTTGAGTTTTGCAAATATGGAATATTAAACGGAGTCCAAACAGAATAAAACCTTCGTAAGGAATTCGTTTGGAAGGAAACAAATCAACCAGGCTTGGAGTGCATGGCAGGAAACCTGCCAGGGAGTTACAAGCCTGCTAGGCGCGGGCCCCTTGGCCATGCCTAGCAGACTTGTCGTCTCCCGGCAGGTCTCCTAACCCTAATATTTGGCCTATAAATTCCGAAATTCCCCAACATAAAAAATAGCCACGCAAATACTTTTCCGCCGCCAGAAGCCTCCGTTCTCGAGAGATCCAATCTTGGAGCCTTTTCCGGTAATCTGCTGGAGGGGGTTTCGATCACGGAGGGCATCTACATCAACTCCATTGCCCCTCCAATGATGCGTGAGTAGTGCACCACAGACCTACGGGTCCAAAGCTAGTAGCTAGATGGCTTCTTCTCTCTCTTTGATATTCAATACCATGTTCTTCATGATCTTCATGGAGATCTATCCAATGTAATCCTCTTTGGCGGTGTGTTTTTCAAGATCCGATGAATTGTGAGTTTATGTTCAGATTATCCATGAATATTATTTGATTCTCCTATGAATTCTTCTTTGCATGATATCATATCCTCGTGAGTTATTGGTTTGGTTCGGTAAACTAGATTGGTAATTCTTGCAATGGGAGAAGTGCTTGGTTTTGGGTTCAATCTTGCGGTGTCCTCACCCAGTGACATAGTAGTAGTAGCGAGGCACGTACTTTATTGTTCCCATCAATGGTAACAAGATGGAGTTTTCATCATATTGCTCGATTTTATCCCTCTACGTCATGCAATCTTTCTTAATGCGCTACTCTGTTCTTCATGAACTTAATACTCTAGATGCAGGCAGGTGTCGGTCGATGTGTGGAGTAATAGTAGTAGATGCAGAATCGTTTCGGTCTACTTGATATGGACGTGATGCCTATATGCATTATCATTGCCTTGGATAACTACATGATTATTCGCTTTTCTACCAATTGCTTGACAGTAATTTGTTTACCCACCGTGATATTTTCCTTCGAGAGAGAAGCCTCTAGTGAAACATATGGCCCCCAGGTCTACTTTTCATAATGTAATTTCAGATCTATAAACAAAAAATACCAAAAATATGTTGCTGCAATTTATTTACCTTTTACTTTCCATTCTCGTTTACATCTATCTCTATCGGATCTAATTCGTGCAAATAATCGTGAAGGGATTGACAACCCCTTTATAGCATTGGGTGCAAGAGTTTGATTGTTTGTGTAGGCGCATCCATTGGTGACTTGCTTGTTCCTCCTACTGGATTGATACCTTGGTTATTAGGAGCTGAGGTAAATACTTATCTACTTTACTGCATCACCATTTGCTCTTCAAGGGAAACCAACGCAATCTCAAGAGGTAGCAAGAAGGATTTCTAGCGCCGTTGCCAGGGAGGATACACATCAAGCCTACCAAGCACCCATCAAAAACTCATCTCTTGTATTGACATGATTTTCCATTTGCCTGTCGTTTTACCCTCCCCCACTTAAAATGATTTTTAGAAAATACCAAAAAGATTTGCCTTTTTTTTCGCCCTTCTTCTATTCGCCGTTTCGTTCCCATGTTTTCTTGTGTTGTCATGTGCCTTATATTTGCTTTCATCTTCGCTTGCTAAAAATATATTGATATGGATGCTCATCAAATTGCTAATCTTTTGAAAATAACCAATTATGATGAACCAATTTCTAGTGAGTTGAGTGCACTTGATTAAGTTTTGTTTGAAAATCATGAATCTGAAAATTTTGATGAAGTATTGAAAGAAGAATTTTGTTAGGAGATTCATGATAGTTCCTTGAATGAAAAGCATGATTGCCATGTTGTTAGTATGAATACTCTGAATATCCATGATGATAATGATATGCAAAACCACAAGCTTGGGGAGGCTATGTGTGATGAAGATGATATTTTTTGTCCCCCAAGTTTCGGTGATGACACATATGCTATAATAGATCATGAAAAGAATGCTGTGTGTTATAGTTATATTGTGATACTCCTTCATGATGCTACTGAAATTTATTATGAGGGAGGAACATATGCTTTTAGGAATTGCAATAATATCAAGTTTCCTCTCTATGTCTTTAAAGTTTTGAAGTTATGCTTGTTTTGCCTTCCTGTGCTAGTTGATTCTTGTTCCCCTAGATTGTTTGCTCACAAAATCCCTATACATAGGAAGTGGGTTAGAATTAATTGTGCTTGTAATGAGATTCATGATGTTATCTTTCGTATTCTAGTACTTTTTATGTGAGCAACATTGAAATCATTAAGCCTAGCTAGGGGCGTTGAACAATAGCGCTTGTTGGGAGGCAACCGAATTTTATTTACTGTTTTTGCTTCTGTTTTCGAGTATTTACCACATAATTACTTCTGTAGTAATTGTGTTTTGGTGTTTTAATTAGTTTCTGAGACAAGTAAAACCTTTGGGGTGCTCTATGGTAGTTGTTGATTTGATCTTACAGAAAAAATGAAACTTTTGCGCTCAGTCCATGATTTTTCTAACTTTTTCAGAGCGCCGAATGAGTGTGAAATTTTTACAGAAGATTTTTATATAAATTTCCCAGGCTTTACTAATGTTTCAATTTTTTTTGAGTTACACAACTATACAAAGTTTTCAGATTTCTACAAACTGTTCTGTTTTTGACAGATTGTGTTTTCTTTGAGTTGTTTGCCTATTTTCATGAATCTTTAGGTTGTATCATGGGGTATGAACCATGGAGAAGTTATAATATAGTAGGTATAACACCAATATAAATAAGGAATGAGTTCACAACAGTACCTAAAGTGGTGATTTATTCTCTTATACTGACATATCTCATGAGTTTTCTATTAAGTTTTGTGTTGTGAAGTTTTCAAGTTTTGGGTAAAGATTTAATGGACTATGGAATAAGGAGTGGAAGAGCCTAAGCTTGGGAATTCCCAAGGCACCCCAAGACATATTCAAGGATTCCAGAGACCCTAAGCTTGGGGATGCCCCGGAAGGCATCCCCTCTTTTGTCTTCAATCCATCGGTAAATTTACTTGAGGCTATATTTTTATTCACCACATGATATGTGTTTTGCTTGGAGCGTCTTGTATGTTATGAGACTTTTCTTGTTAGTTTTCTGCAATCATCCTTGCTGCACACATTATTTGAGAAGGACACGCTGAATCGTGAATTTTTTAGAATGATCTATGTGCTTCACTTATATCATTCGGTATTTATGAGAAGTATGATTCCTTGCATAAAATTTTGAGATATAAAGATGGTAATGTTAAGAGTCATGTTAGGAAGCAATTGCGATTTGGTAAAACTACTTGTGTAAAGGTTTGTGATTCCCGTAGCATGCACGTATGATCAACCATTATGTAAGGAAATCGGAGCATGACTTGTTTATAGATTGTCGAGCTTTGTGTGAGGGTCGGAAGGGCGCGATGGTTAACTCCTACCAACCTATCCCCTAGGAGCATGCGTTTAATACTTTTCTTCAATGACTAATAGACTTTCGCAATAAGTATGTGAGTTCTTTATGACTAATGTTGAGTCCATGGATTATACGCACTCTCACCCTTCCACCTTCTCTTGCTTCTCTAGTACCGCGCAACTTTCGCCGGTACAACAAACACCTTCCTCGAAGCAGCCACCATATACCTTCCTCAAAACATCCACCATATATCTTTCCTCAAAACAGCCACCATACATACCTATTATGGCATTTCCATAGCCATTACAAGATATATTGCCATGCAACTTCCACCGTTTCCTTTTATGACATGCGCCATCACTTCCATATTGCATACACAGTCATATTTTGTCATAGGTATCGAGTTGTAATTTTCTTTTGAGTTGTAAGTAAATAAAAGTGTGATTATTATCATTATTAGAGCATGTCCCATGTGAGGGAGGGATGATGGAAGCTATGATTACCTCACAAGTTGGGATGAGATTCCGGACTTTATGAAAAAAATAAAAGAGGCAAGCGAAGCCCAAATAAAAATTATATAATAAAAGAGGCCTTAGATGCCCACTAATAAAGAAATGAGAGAAAATAGAGAAGGGACATTGCTACTACCTTTTTTGACACTTGTGCTTCAAAGTAGCACCATGATCTTCATAATAGAGAGTCTCCTATTCTTTGAGCTTTCATACACTTATAGCTCTAGTGAATCCATTGCATGGCAATCCCTACTCACTCACATTGATATATATATATTAATGGGCATCTCCATAGCCCGTTGATACGCCTAGTTGACGTGAGACTATATTCTCCCTTTCCTTGACAACCTACACCATATTCTATTGCACCCATAGTGCTATCCATGGCTCACGCTCATGTATTGCGTGAGAGTTGAATTTTTTTTGAGAAAATAAAGGTGTGTAAACAATTGCTTGACTTTCCATTGGGTTTGTGCATGATATTAATACTTTGGGTGGGGAAGATGGAGCATATCCACACCATACTTTCTTTTGCCATTATAATTTGAAGAGATACAATTGGTTTTGCTAGTATGCTTGAAACGTTGTTTTTAATATAAATATTAAGCTTTTGTTTTGAGTCTTACGGATCTGAATATTCATGTCACAATAAACAATATTACATGTATAAATATGTTAGGTAGCACTCCACATCAAAAATATTGTTTTTATTATTTACCTACTCGAGGACGAGAAGGAATTAAGCTTGGGGATGCTGATACGACTCCAATGTATCTATCATTTTTTATGATGGCATGCTATTATATTATATGTTTTGGATGTTTTATATGCATTAATATGCTATTTTATATTATTTTTGGGACTAACCTATTAATCTAGAGCCTAGTGCTTGTTTCTGATTTTTCCTTGTTTTTGAGTTTTGTAGATATGGAATATTAAACCGATTCGAAACGGAATAAACCTTCGGCAGGAATTTTTCTGGAAGGAAACAAATCATCCAGACTTGGAGTGCATGGCAGAAAATCTGCCAGGGAGTCTCAAGCCTGGTAGGCGTGCCCCCCTGGTCACGCCTAGCAGGCTTGTCGTCTCCCGATAGGTCTCCTAACCCTAACCTTTGGCCTATAAATTCCCAAATATTCCCCCAACATAAAAAAGAGCCACATAAATACTTTTCCGCCGCCAGAAGCCTCCATTCCCGAGTGATCCAATCTTGGAGCCTTTTCCGGTAATCTGTTGGAAGGGGTTTCGATCACACAGGGCATCTACATAAACTCCATTTCCCCTCCGATGATGCGTGAGTAGTCCACCACAGACCTACGGGACCATAGCTAGTAGCTAGATGGCTTCTTCTCCCTCTTTGATCTTCAAGACTATGTTCTTCATGATCTTCATGGAGATCTATCCGATGTAATCCTGTTTTGTGGTGTGTTTGTCAAGATTCGATGCATTGTGAGTTTATGGTCAGATTATCCATGAATCTTATTTGAATCTCTTCTGAATTCTTATTTGCATGATTTCATATCCTTGTAAGTCTCTTCGAGTTATTGGTTTGGTTTGGTCAACTAGATTGGTAATTCTTGCAATGGGAGAAGTGATTGGTTTTGGGTTCAATCTTGCAGTGTCCCTACCTAGTGACATAGTAGCGGTAGCAAGGCACTTATTGTATTGTTGCCATCAAGGGTAACAAGATGGGGTTTTCATCATATTGCTTTAGTTTATCCCTCTACATCATGTCATCTTTCTTAATGCGTTACTCTGTTCTTCATGAACTTAATACTCTAGATGGATGCAGGAGTCGGTCAATGTGTGGAGTAATAGTAGTAGATGCAGAATCGTTTCGGTCTACTTGATACATACGTGATGCCTATATGTATGATCATTGCCTTGGATAATTACATGATTATTCGGTTTTCTATCAATTGCTTGACAGTAATTTTTTTACCCACCATGATATTTTCCTTCGAGAGAGAAGCCTCTAGTGAAACCTATGGCCCCCGGGTCTACTTTCCATAATATACTTTCAGATCTATAAAACAAAAATACCTGAAATACTTTGCTGCAATTTATTTACCATTAACTTTCTCTATTCTCGTTTACATCTATGTCTATCGGAACTTATCCTTGCAAATTGTCGTCGTTTTCTCACGACAGATGCCATGGGGTGGCTTATCGGTGGTGTTGGGGCCATAGGACGCCGATGGGCTCCGAATGCGAGATTGGGCACAAGAAGGTGATGAAACGGGATGTACCCAGGTTCGGGGCTCTCCAAAGGAGGTAACACCCCTAGTCCTGCTTAGGTTCGTTGGACAGGTGGATATGAGTACAAGGGTGCTCCTGTGGCTGTGTCTAGAGGAGGGAGATGGGGCAGCCGGCTCGCCTTCCTCCGACACTAGTGAGGATACGAGAGCCTCGTGGGTGTGTTGGTGTTCTTCCGTCCGTGGATCCATCGCCCCCGTTGCATGGGGGGCTATCGGGACCCCGATCCTAACTCATATGATTCCATACTCTAACAAGTCGCATCACTTTGCAGCCTCACGCACGGTACTTCACGGCTGCAGCCTTACCTTGGCCAAGACCATTTGCGTCTTTTGGCTCACATATGTAAACATGTCGCTGGCAATCACACAACAAAGAACCCGGGCCAACATGACTAGTCATAGAACACAAGTGGCACATCCGTACGGAAACAGGCATACATAACCCAGCAATGCAGGTGTCGGCCTCAAGCGTGTGTAGACGAGTCATAGCAAGCTACAAGGACTCCATTACGTTGCGAGACACGAAAGTCATCACTGCACGTAGACGAGTCGTAGCAGGCTACGGGGACTCCATTACACTGCAAGACATTTCCCCGAAGGGACAGACATAGCAGCAAAGAAGGATGCATGCCGGTCAATCAATGTGTCCGGAGCAGTAGCAAGCTACCATGGCTCGGTGGAAGCACAGAGAGGTATTTTCCCGTAAAGAGTACTACTAAAGGCACACGACGAGGTGTCGGATCCCATACATACCGTTGCATGTCACATGTACGCACGATATGCCCGATATGCATAGATACAACTACGGCATCACAACATAACCATACAACAACATGACTTCTATTTAAGAGGCTCACACGAGCCTTGCATAATATGTTCTTACAGATAGGGGTCACATGACCCGACACTCAAGTCATACAAACAAAGTCATACAAGCCAGCGGAAACTTAAGCTGTCTGAGTACAGACGGCGAAATAGAAAAGAGGCACACGGCCTGACTATCTACAACCCACCACATGGGCAAGATCGTAGCTGGGACACCAACTATTCGGTATCGTCAACGTCTAGATAGAACCCACCTGATGGGTCCTGGTTCACTTCTGCAACATTAATTAAGCAAGGATAAGTACAAACGTACTCAGCAAGTCTTTAAAACAGACCTAGTCTATTTATGCTCATGTATCAACAAAGGGAGTGGTGGAGTTTATGCAGCAATGACACCTTTGACTCATGGCTAACCTACACTACTCAGTTTTAAACTCTTTGTTACAATTTTAGTTATCGCACACGAGTCCACTATCTCCATCACAATACACTACCATGGATTCACCTTCCCCTTCCGGAAGAGTGCCATCCATGGTACTCACACTTGTCTTGATATTTTTAGAAGTATCCATTTGATTATATATGAACAACATAAGTTCTCCAAGTAGTCCATATCCGAGGACACGGCTATTCGAATAGTTTCATACCCTGCATGGGTCTACTTCTTCACACACGCTCTCGCCACTTATCGTTGTGTGCTCATAAAACCATGCACCACGGCAACCTTCAAGCGGATGCCCAGCGAGGGAGTCGGCCATGACTGTTAATCACATAAGACCTCTAGTCCAGGCTATCGCCTATTTGAGACTGAACCCGCACGGAAGTCCGACCGAAGTTTCCGTTATGGTCCCAAACGATGTGCGCAGGGTTCCCAAGACCACCATTCGGGTGACCCTTGGTACACTGTGCCACTGCCTACCGCGTCGCAACCCACCCCGAGGGTCAGCGCTACGCACGGCCTCCAGCATGCTATAAACACCAGAAACTACTTGCAACTCCTGGACTAAGGACTAAGCGACTGATAAGTCGAGAGGGTCAGTTAAGTATCCCAATGTGTGGTAGTATCTAGTCTTGGATCACAAACACGGAACCCAGTTCCTAAGAACGGTCCCAATGAGACAACCCACTATGTACTCCTACATAGACTCTCGTCGCTACCTTTTACCAAATCGGGTTCATCTTGATCATATCGCATCAGGACAACACTGTTTCACTCCGGTTCATCACCCAGATGAATCAGACCTGACACACTCTAAGCATAGCAAGCATAGCACACAAAGTAAGCTAAGCACATCATGGCACAAGCATCTACCAGGTATGCTAGGTTGCAAGGTTGCAAGATCAGGTCATGCATGAGAATAGGATCATCTATCGTGTATGACTGACATGTGATCGTTTGTCCTAATGCAATAAACAAGAGCAAGAGCGAGTGGGTGGGATGTTATCGGAATGATCAATGGGGTTTCTTGCCTTGCTGAGTTGCGGAGGAGTTCTCTCCTTCGTCGGGATACGGGGTAGTATCTTCCGGATTAGGGCCTACTACAACGCGGATAAGAGCATTCAATACAAGCAAATGCAACAATATGATGCATGATCATGGCATGGTAATATGCATGGGTGAGCTAATGTAACTAGTGATCATGTCAATTTAAAATAGATTTGAATATAGGTTCAAAGTTGTTCTCCTTTTCAAATTCCATACATTAACCTATTGATAAATGTTCATGATCACCTATTTAGGTTGCTCTAACATGCATGGTAATATCACCATGGGATTCATTGGATTTTTCTGATAAATTTTCATATATAAATTATTTTCATGTGACTTACAGATTAATTTATATGAATTTTCAAAGTTTCAAATAATTTCTGGAATTATTTTTAAACTAGAAATTGTTTTATTGCATCAGCATGACGTCATGATGACATCAGCTGGTCAGCTGACCGGGCCAGAGTCAAACCTGACATGTGGGGTCCACATGTTAGTGACTGGTTAACTTAATTAACTAATTATAACTAATTCTGATTAATTAATAGATTTGGACCCACATGTCAGTGACTTATTATCTTAATTAATTTAATTATTTAATTATTACTAATCATCGATTAGCCAGGGGCTGGCCCCACTTGCCAGTGACCCAGGGGAGTCAAACCCCTGGTCAACTCCGGCGAGACCCACCGACGTTGAGCCGCCGGTGGTTCCAAAGAGGGCGGAGGGCTTCGAGTTTCCCCCTCCGGTGACCAAATGGACGGCGGAGGGCACCAAACTACTCTATATGCAAGCGCGTGTTCATCCCGACCCTTCCCGGGAGCTGAGGTGGTCGGAATCGGCGTCGGCGATGAGCTGGACGGCGGCTGGAGCTCGGGCGAGCACGGGCTCGTCGAGCCGGAGCTCGAATGGGGTAGCTGAGGCCTCTAGAGGCCACCTGGAAGCCTCCTGAGCACGACCGCGTGCTCAGAAGCAAGCTTGGGTCGCCACAACGGCGACCATGACCTCGCCGGTGGCGGGAAGCTTTCGGGCTTGCGGAGAATCAACGCTACGAGGCTCTATCCGAGTGGGAAACAGGGGGGAAAGGATCACGGGCTCACGGCGAGTGCAGCGGCGTCGCAAACGAGCTCAGGGAGGACCTAGAACGACAGCGGCCTTCGAATTCCGTTCCGGCGACCCGAGGAGGAAGATGATTGCGCGACGGCGACAAAGGGCTTCCGGCGATGCGTGGCTCGGCTAGGAGGAAGAGGAGGTCCTGGCGGAGCTTTTGGCTGGCTCAAACGGGCTCGGGGGCGGCTAGAACAGCGGCACGACAGCGAGGAGCAGCGCGGCCATGGCGGGGCAGAGGGGAGAAATGCGAGAGAGAGAGAGAGAGAGAGCGCTCGTGGGAGGGAGAGAGGAGAAGGGGCACGGCGGTGAGGTGCTGCGCGCTGGTGCACTCCCAGCCCTCCAGCAAGGAGCTAGGCAGGGAGGAGGTGGCCGGCGCGCGGCGACCACACGCCCGGCGTCCTCCTGGCCAGAGGTGGGAGATGACCGGTTCACCCCTGTGGGCTGGGCCGGCTTCTCTCCGCTAGCCCAGGTAGGTTTCTTCTTATTTTTTGTTTCTGTTTTCTGTTTTCTGACTTTTCCTTATTTTATTTGTAGGTCCAATTGACTTTTCAAAATATCCCATATATTTTCTAAAACCAAGGTTGAATATTTCAGACTTATCTGAAAAGTTTCAAGCTATTTTGAAAACAGTAATAATGATAATGATTTATTTATCAATTTCAAAAGCTTAAATCATTAATTTGAATTATTTAAAATGTTCAAATAATTAGAATGGTCCCTCTTATAACTTAGTCCAAACTTATCAGACATAGGGAACATTTTTTATGGGCATTTTGGATTTGTTGAAATCACTAAACTTGAATTTCTTTAAATCACTAAATGCTTGGGGTTACTTTTCTTTCTCCCCATTTCAAGTTAATGCAATGGTGATGAATTATGATGCATCCACATGACAACCTAAGACACTTGCTAGGGTTGTGATAGGGGCTCGGGGGGTTTTATAGGCCAACCCCCGGCTCTTACAATATGTTCTAAGTACTAGGGTGGAGGGACTCGGCTGGCAGCCTATCTGCCTGGCTAGAGGGTCCCACCCCTCGCGCCGTCCCATCGTGGGCGGGTCCCGCCGGCCGAGCGGTTCCATCCCTGCTGGGGCCCGCCGGCAGGCACCGCGATTGGTCCTCGCCCACTTGCCCCGGCACGGACCGCCCGGGGAGGCGTCGTTTAGCGCCAGCCGGTTGAGGTCTCCGGTATGGCCGGCAGCACTGTATGCTAGAAATATGCCCTAGAGGCAATAATAAATTAGTTATTATCATATTTCCTTATTCATGATAATCGTTTATTATCCATGCTATAATTGTATTGATCGGGGACTTAAATGCATGTGTAGATACATAGACAAAACCATGTCCCTAGTAAGCCTCTAATAGACTAGCTCGTTGATCAAAAGATGGTTAAGGTTCCTAGCCATGGACATGAGATGTCATTTGATAACGGGATCACATCATTGGGAGAATGATGTGATGGACAAGACCCAAATTACAAACGTAGCGTATGATAGTGTCAGTTTATTGCTAATGTTTTCTGCATGTCAATGTATATGTTCCTATGACCATGAGATCATGCAACTCACGGATATTGGAGGAGTGCCTTGTGTGTATCAAACATTGCAACGTAACTGGGTGACTATAAAGGTGCTCTACAGGTATCTCCGATGGTGTCTGTTGAGTTGGCATGGATCGAGACTGGGATTTGGTACTCCGTGTGAAGGAGAGGTATCTCGGGGCCCACTCGGTAATGAAACATCACTATAAGCCTTGCAAGAAATGTAACTAATTGTTAGTTGCGGGATCTTGTATTACGGAACGAGTAAAGAGACTTGCCGGTAACGAGGTTGAACTAGGTATGGAGATACCGACGATCGAATCTCGGGCAAGTAACATACCGAAGAACAAAGGGAACGTTATACGGGATTAACTGAATCCTTGACATAGAGGTTCGACCGATAAAGATCTTCGTAGAATAGGTAGGAACCAATATGGACGTCCAGGTCCCGCCATTGGTTATTGGCCATAGAGGTGTCTCGGTCATGTCTACATAGTTCTCGAACCCGCAGGGTCTCCACACTTAAGATTCGGTGACGTTTCGATAGTGTAGAGTTATGTATGGTGGTGACCGAAGGTTGTTTGAGTCCCGGATGAGATCCCGGACGTCACGAGGAGCTCCGGAATGGTCCGGAGGTAAAGATTCATATATAGGAAGTCCCAGTTTGGTTGCCAGAAAAGTTTCGGGCTCATCGGTAGTGTACCGGGAGTGCCGGTAGTGTACCAGGAGACCACCGGGAGGGGTATTTCGACCCAAGAGGCTACGTGGGCTGTAGGAGGGAGAATGCCAGCCCTTAGTGGGCTGGTGGAAGTCCCACACAAGGCCCATACAGCTGGGAAGAAAAGCCCAAAAGGAAAAAGGTGGAAAAAGGCAAAAGGGGACCAAATAAGGAAGGAGTCCTAATCCCACTAGGAGTGGAGGAGGAGGACTCCTCCCTTTGGTTTGGCCGAACCAGCCTTGGCTTGGGATCCAAGGCTGCCTCCCCTCCTCCTCTCCTCCTATATATACTAGAGGGTTTCAAGGGTTTTGCACTAGTTCTTTCTTCCACGTGCAACCCTAACCTCCAGTGCATAGTTTCTCCTCTAGATCGGTTTTCTGCGGTGCTTAGGCGAAGCCCTGCAGGAATAACTCCACCACCATCACCGGAGTGCCGTCACTCTGCGGTGAACTCTCCCTCCTATCCACCTCCTCTTGCTGGATCAAGACGGTGGAGATCGTCATCAAGCTGCATGTGTGCTGAACGCGGAGGTGTCGTCCGTTCGGTACTAGATCGGAAGGATCGTGATCAAGGCCACGGGATGTTCGTGATCGGATCGCGGGACAGATCGTGACGAGATCACGAGACGGTTCAAGACTGGTTCACGGGACGGTAAGTGATTAGATCACGGGACGCTCGGCGATTTGCATCGTGAAGAAGTACGACTACACCAACCGCATTTCTCAACGCTTCCCGCTTAGCGATCTACAAGGGTACGTAGATCCACTCTCCCTCTCGTAGATGCTCAGCACCATGGATAGGTTTGCGTGTGCATAGGAAACTTTTTGTTTCCCATGCGACGTTGCCCAACATTGTAGCCACGCCGAGACAGGCAATCGAGTGGCCAAGGCGTGCCAGCACTGTTCCCCCGCCCGGTCGCGCTCACCGGGGTCAACGGCCCGGATGGTTGAACTGTAGCCATGCGGGGTGGTGCGTAAGCGACCACTGTAGCCAGAGGGTCGCCCATCCCACCAGTCGCGTCGCGTCGTTGTACCCACGGACAGAGGGACGGGACAGGGCATGTCCATCCCCAAGTCAACGGAGGGGCCGGCTCCTGGGCGGCCGGCTGCTTGACCAGCCGGCCAAGGGCCCGCCCGGCTGCTTGACCAGCCGAGCGAGGCGCTAGCCAGGGCCGGCTCGCATTGCACGTCCTCTACTCGGCCTCATCCAGCCGGCCACTTGGTTTTTCTTCGAAGCGGAGAGTGGAGAACCCCGTTGCGTTGGCCTACCTAGGGGTATAAACCCTGTTAGTAGCCCCCGAAGCCAACGGGGGCCCATGTCCGGTGGGGAGCCGGTGGCTTCCTCTTAGCTCGTCCCGCTTCTGACTCGAAGGCGAAGGGGCAGTCGTTGGACCCGACGCCTCGGGTTCTGGCGCGCTGCTCAAGGGCGCGCGCCGGCACGCGACTCGCCACGCGGCACGTAATGATGCGATGGGCCCTGCACTCGCGAGGAGACGAGACGTCGCCTGGGCCTAGCCCCTTAGAGCTCAGGCATAGCCCAGTAGGCCTCTAGGCCAGGGCCGGATCCTCTGCGCCCCCAAGCGGTCGTTACAGCCCGGGGCTCCCCACTCGCGCGGGGTTTTCGGGTACGTGGGCGCAAATGATCCCACGTCCTAGGTCGTGTCTCCCCTGGACGAGCTGGCCCGGCTAGTGCAACTGAAGAGCACCGAGGGGCTGGTCGCCACCGACCTGGTGGCGGCCTTCATCTCGTGCCGGGTGTCGCCTCTCCAGATGAGCCCACATCGGATCTGCGATATGTCGGGCCGACACGATCCCTGCCAGCAGTCCACTATCGAGCTGACGCCGGCTCAAGTGACGAAGCAGGTGAACACCCTCACGATGTTCACGCTGAAGCCTGCCTTGTGGTCCTTCAGCATGCAGCCGTACAACCGCATCAACTGACTTCCCCTGGCGAGTTCCCTTGTCGAAGCGGTTGTTTTTTGTTTGTTATTCCCTAGCCGACAGCCGGCTGGAGAACTTATGTTGAAGTGCTGACTGTAGCTGATGGTGCGACAGAACACTCTGGACGGCCAACATCCGTAGATCTTCGAGGTGGAGCGGGAGGACTCAAACTCCCAAGACATCCCGACGGGAAGTCTCATGGAAGAAGGAGTGGACTCCTCGGGAGGGGCTAACACGCCGAAAAATCCGTGAGGTGGCGCTCCAAGCGGAGCCGGAAGGTCTGGAGCAGCCGGGGAACCCAGCGGAGCGGGTGAGTTCCCTCTTGCCACCTCATCCACGACTGGACGAACGACAACGATGATGACGATGATGATGATGATGATGATGACCTGATGATCCTAGATGGACCTCCTCCTACAGCGCGCCAAGGCCGGAGGAGCGAGGAGCGTCCGGCTCGAGGCCCGGCCGCCTAACCGGCCGGCCGGGGCAAGAGGACGGCTCAGGAGGGGCCGACGGCCCCACCGCCTGGCCCGAAGTGAGTCAAGACGGCCGCGCGGAATCCGCCGCCCCGTGCCAAGTGGGCCCTGCCCCTCGTCATCGCGTAAGTCCTTTGTATCTCTTTGCACGAGTTTCTCTATTTTTCTGCCTCACGAGTCGGTCGATGACCGGTACTTGGGCGCTGCAGTGACCCCATCGAACTCCAAGAGGAGGAGGCGGCGGGGGAGCAGCCGGAGGCCGCCAGCCGGCTGGCCCGCGAGCACACGACCACCCAACGGGAGGAGAAGAGGAGGCTCGCGGAGCTGCGAGCCTCCCGGTCTTGCACGTGGGGAGGGGCCGCGCACTCCGTGACCTCGAGCGTCTAGCGGCGAAGGGGGCGATCGAGCCTCCGCGGGCCTCGGACTCGGCGGCGGAGTCCGCCCGCATGCTGAGGCCTCCCTCAAGCGAGCCACGGGGAGCGGCCACGGATCTACCACCACCTCTGGCCGCGTGGGAGACGGACCAGGCGGGGGAGGCGGCAACGGAGCCGGCTCCTGAGGCGACCCCGCCTGAGGTGCCGGTAGTGACCCCGCCCGCCTCGAGCCGGCCCGGGAGGAGGTGCCGGAGGTACCGGCGGCCATGGGGCGAAACTGAAGGTTCCGCCGGAGGCGGCCATCATGGAGGTGGAGCGGCCCTAAGGCGCGACTGACGTGCCAGAGCGGCCGGGAGGCGAGGCGGTGACGGCACCGGGCGAGGGTCTGGCGGGAGGCGAGTCCAGGTCCCTTGCCGTCATTAACCCGCCCCCAGCGTCCGGAGCCGTGGCGTGTCCTGGCGACAGTGGCGGCCAGGCCCGGAGGGTCCTGCGGTCGATGTAGGAGGCAGCCCGGACTGGGATGTGTTGGCGAGCGCGCCGGCCCTGCAGGCTCCCCCGGCAGGCGGCCCGGTCCCCTCCCCTTAGGATCTGGGGAACATCTTGGACTGGTGCCGGTAGGAGCTGGCCTGGTTTGCGGAGCCGGTGGACGCCGCCCTTCAGCGTGCCGAGGTAAGCTAGCCTCTGCCTTAGAATTTTTCGTGGGGGCGCGTAAGCACACCCACTATTTGTAGCCCCCGAGACACGGGGTGGCTGACCGGCTAACGGGCAGCCGCGCCGGATCTCCTTCGAGCGTGTCTCGACATTCGTCTTCTTAACAACAGGACGGAACCTCCCTGCGGCAGAAGCTCTTTGTGGAAGCGGTCGCCATCCACGACCGCGGTAAGTACAGCTTCTACCGCCTAGAGGAGGAGCTGGCCTGCGTACAGGGTATGTTGCTCTTTGCGGGTGGGGGCGTGTAGCCCCCGGGAGTCGGCGGCTGCCGCCTGCTTGCTGACGTTGGTCGTGTTATGCAGGCGAGCTGGCCACCCTTCGACAGGAGAAGACCGGACTTGCTACCGAATGGGACTGGCTAACGTGGGATGTCCAGTCGGCCACGCAGGAGATGGACCGACTGTCCGCACTGTTGGTCGTCGGGGAGGTGGTCCGGGACCGGCTCAAGGCCGAGGCAGCGAAGGAGGTGGCGGCCCAAGAGACGGTCGTCAAGGAGGCGGCTGATGGCACCCTGAGGACCACCGCCCTTCAAGGCAAGGTGACCCGCCTCGAGAAGGCGCTCGAGGAGGTCAGGGGTTCTCTTGCCGCCTCGGAGGCGGCCCGGACGGCAAAGCGCGAAGCGGTGCTCCACTTCGCCATCGGCGTGGACGACACGATCGAAGGTAGGTGTCGACCTTCTTTCTTTTTCCAACTGGCCGCCCTTTCTGTTGCCGCCTCTTGTGTTTCATCTTGTTTCTCCTTTTCTTCTTCCCTTCTTCCTTCCTGTGTGATTCCCAGAGACCCATCGCCGTGCCTCGCGGGCCGTTGAGGAGCACCGGGAACACCTCTGGGGGTACGACTGCTCCATCGATGAGCACTGTTGGAAATATGCCCTAGAGGCAATAATAAATTAGTTATTATCATATTTCCTTGTTCATGATAATCGTTTATTATCCATGCTATAATTGTATTGATCGGAGACTTAAATGCATATGTGGATACATAGACTAAACCATGTCCCTAGTATGCCTCTAATGGACTAGCTCGTTGATCAAAGGATGGTTAAGGTTTCCTAGCCATGGACATGAGATGTCATTTGATAACGGGATGGCATCATTAGGAGAATGATGTGATGGACAAGACCCAAATTACAAACGTGGCATATGATCGTGTCAGTTTATTGCTATTGTTTTCCGCATGTCAAGTATAAGTTCCACTGACCATGAGATCATGTAACTCACTGACATCGGAGGGATGCTTTGTGTGTATAAAATGTCGCAACATAACTGGGTGACTATAAAGGTGCACTACAGGTATCTCCGAAGGTGTCTGTTGAGTTGGCATGGATCAAGACTGGGATTTGTTACTCCGTGTGACGGAGAGGTATCTCAGGGCCCACTCGGTAATGCAACATCACAACAAGCCTTGCAAGCAATGTGACTAGTATGTTAGCCACGGGATCTTGCATTATGGAACGAGTAAAGAGACTTGTCGGTAACGAGGTTGAACTAGGTATGGAGATACCGACGATCGAATCTCGGGCAAGTAACATACCGAAGAACAAAGGGAACATCATACGGGATTAACTGAATCCTTGACATAGAGGTTCGACTGATAAAGATATTCATAGAATATGTAGGAACCAATGTGGACATCCAGGTCCCACCATTGGTTATTGACCATAGAGGTGTCTCGGTCATGTCTGCATAGTTCTCGAACCCGCAGGGTCTGCACACTTAAGGTTTGGTGACGTTTTGGTAGTATAGAGTTATGTATGGTGGTGACTGAAAGTTGTTTGCAGTCCCGGATGAGATCCCGGACGTCCCGAGGAGCTCCGGAATGATCCGTAGGTAAAGATTCATATATAGGAAGTCCCAGTTTGGTCGCGGAAAAGTTTCGGGCTCATCGGTAGTGTACCGGGAGTGCCGGTAGTGTACCAGGAGACCACCGAGAGGGGTATTTCGACCCAAGAGGCTTTATGGGATGTAGCAGGATGAATACCATCCCTTAGTGGGCTGGTGGAAGTCCTACACAAAGCCCATGAAGCTGGGAAGAAAATACCAAAAGGCAAAAGGTGGAAAAAGGCAAAAAAGGGCCAAATAAGGAAGGAGTCCTAATCCTACTACGAGTGGAGGAGGAGGACTCCTCCCTCCTCGGTTTGGCCGACCCAAGGTCTGCCTTTTTGGCATCCAAGACTCCTCCTCCTCTCCTCCTCTCCACGTGTCATCCGTTCCTCTAGTGCATAGCTTCTCCTCTAGATCGGATTTTTGCAGTGCTTAGGCGAAGCCCTCCTGGAATAGCTCCAGCACCATCTCCGGAGCGCCGTCACGCTGCTGGAGAACTCTTCCTCCCCCACTTCCTCTTGCTGGATCAAGACGGTGGAGATCGTCATCAAGCTGCACGTGTGCCGAACGCGGAGGTGCCATCCGTTCGGTACTAGATCGGAAGGATCGTGATCAACGCCATGAGACGATTCATGATGAGTTCGCGGGACGGACCGTGATGAGTTCGCGGGACGGATCGTGATGAGATCGCAGGACGCTCGGCGATTTGGATTTCGAAGATGTTCGACTACACCAACCACGTTTCTTAACGCTTCCCGCTTAGCGATCTACTAGGGTACGTAGATCCACTCTCCCTCTCGTAGATGCTCATCACCATGGATAGGTTTGCGTGCATAGGAAATTTTTTGTTTCCCATACGACATTCCCCAACAAGCACGCCCTGTGGGACATGGACGAGATCGAGATTGCCGTCGAGATGCGGATGACCCATCTGCTGGGGAACATTGCATGGGAAACAAAAAATTTCCTACACACACGCAAGATCTATCCATGATGATGAGCATCTACGAGAGGGAGAGTGAATCTACATACCCTTGTAGATCGCTAAGCGGAACGTGTTAAGACACGTGGTTGGTGTAGTCGAACGTCTTCGCGATCCAAATCGCCGAGCATCCCGCGATCTCATCATGATCCGCCCCGCGATCCAATCACGATCCGTCCCGCGAACTCATCATGATCCGTCCTGTGATCTCATCACGATCCGTCCTGCGATCTCATCAGGATCCATCCCACGATCTCGTCACGATCCGTCCCGTGAACTCATCACGATCCGTCCCGCGAACTCATCACGATCCGTCCCGCAGACTCATCATGATCCGTCCCGCGATCTCATCAGGATCCGTCCCGCGATCTCATCAGGATCCATCCCACGATCTCATCACGATCTGTCCCGCGATCTCATCATCATCTGTCCCGCGAACTCATCACGATCCGTCCCGCGATCTTGATCATGGTCCTTCCGATCTAGCGCCGAACGGACGACACCTCCGCGCTCAGCACACGTGTAGCTTGATGACGATATCCGCCTTCTTGATCCATCAAGAGAGAGCGGATAGGTAGAAGAGTTCTCCGGCAGCGTGACGGCACTCTGGCGATGGGGGTGGAGCTATTCCGGTAGGGCTTCACCTAAGCACTGCAGAAAACCGATCTAGAGGAGAAACTATGCACTAGAGGAACGGGCAGCACGTAGCTAAAAATCTGGTGCCGAAAACCCTAAAACCTCTAGTATATATAAGAGGAAGAGAGGAAGAGGCTTGGCCATCAAGGGACCAGCCCTTGAGTCGTCCAAATCAAGGAGGAGAGGAGGACTCCTCCTCCAATCCTAGTAGGACTAGGATTCCTCCCTATTTCGCCTTTTATGCACCTATTTCTCTTTGGTATTTTCTTCCCAGCCTCATGGGCCTTATGTGTGACTTCCTTCAGCCCACTAAGGGCTGGTATTCACTCTCCCACAGCCCATGTAGCCTCTTGGGTCGAAATACCCCTCCCGATGGTCTCCCGGTACACTACCGACACTCCCGGTACACTACCGATGAGCCCGAAACTTTTCCGGCGACCAAAATAGGACTTCCTATATATCAATCTTTACCTCCGGACCATTCCAGAGCTCCTCGTGACCTCCGGGATCTCATCCAGGACTTCAAACAACCTTCGGTCACCACCATGCATAAGTCTATACTACCGAAACTTCACCAAACCTTAAGTGTGCAGCCCTTGTCGGTTCGAGAACTATGTAGACTTCACCGAGACACCTCTTCAGTCAATAACAAATAGCGGGACTCGGATGCCCATATTGGTTCCTACATATTCTACGAAGATCTTTATCGGTCGAACCTCTATGTCAAGCATTCAGTTAATCCAATATGATGTTCCGTTTGTTCTTCCGTATGTTACTTGCCCGAGATTCGATCGTCGGTATCTCCATACCTAGTTCAACCTCATTAACGGCAAGTCTATTTACTCGTTCAGTAATACAAGATCCCATGAATTACACTTAGTCACATTGCTTGCAAGGCTCATTGTGATGTTGCATTACCGAGAGGGCCCTGAGATACCTCTCCGTCATACGGAGTAACAAATCCCAGTCTTGATCCATGCCAACCAAACAGACAGCCTCGGAGATACCTGTAGAGCAACTTTATAGTCACCCAGTTACGTTGCGATGTTTGATACACACAAGGCACTCCTCCGGTGTCTGTGAGTTGCATGATCTCATGGTCATAGGAACATATACTTGACATGCAGAAAACAGTAGCAATAAACTAACACGATCATATGCTACGTTTGTAGTTTGGGTCTTGTCCATCACATCATTCTCCTAATGATGTGATCCCGTTATCAAATGACATGTGATGTCCATGGCTAGTAAACCTTAACCATCTTTGATCAACAAGCTAGTCTATTAGAGGCATACTAGGGACATGGTTTTGTCTATGTATCCACACATGCATCTAAGTCCCCGATCAATACAATTATAGCATGGATAATAAACGATTACCATAAACAAGGAAATATGATAATAACCAATTTATTGTTGCCTCTAGGGCATATTTAGCAGTCTCACTCGTAGGTCGACAGATGCTTATCTAGCAGTCTCACTCGTAGCGGTGCTAAAGTCTGTTGGAATTATGTTAGAAGTTGCTGCATTTTTCAATTATGAAATCTAGCAGATGGATGTCAAAACTTCGTTTCCTTAACGATTTACTTGAGGAAAGGTTGTATGTGATAGAACCAGAAGGTTTTGTTAGTCCTAAGGATGCTAAAAGGTGTGCAAGCTTCAGTGATCCTTCTATAGACTGAAGCAAGCATCTCGAAGTTGGAATATACACTTTGATGAGGTGATCAAAGTTTTGTAGTTTATACAAAGTTTACGAGAAACTTGTATTTACAATAAAGTGAGTGGGAGCACTATAGAATTTCTGATAAAGTATATGTGGATGACATATTGTTGATCGGAAATAATGTAGAATTTCTGGAAAGCACAAACAATTTTTTGGAAAGTAATTTTCAAAGGAAGACCTAGATGAAGCTACCTGATTGTTGAGCATCGAGATCTATAGAGATAGATCAATATGTTTGATGAGACTTTCAATGAGTACATACCTTGACAAGATTTTGAAAGAGTTCAAAATGAATCAATCAGAGAAATAGTTCTCGCCTGATTTGTAAGGTGTGAAGTTGAGTGAGACTCAAAGCTCGACCACGGGAGAAGAAAGAGAAAGGACAAGCATCGTCCCCTATGCCTTAGCCATAGGCTCTCTATAGTATGTGATGCTGTGTACCGCACCTGTGTGTGCCTTGCCATGAATCCGTCAAGGGGTACAAGAGTGACCCAGGAGTGGATCACTGGACAGCAGTCAAGATTATCCTTAGTAACTAAAAGACTAAAGGTGATGTTTCTAGATTATGGAGGTGATAAAGAGTTCGTCGTAAAGAGTTACATCGATGCAAGCTTTAACACCAATCCGGATGACCCGTAGTAGCAATCTAGATACGTATAGTGTAGCAGCCATTTGGAATAGTACCAAGTGGAGTGTGGTAGTAGTGTTTACAGTTTGACATAGAGATTTGGAAAGTACACACCGATCTGAATGTCGCAGGCCCGTTGACTATAAGACATCTCTCACATGGAAAGCATGATCGAGCCCCAGAACTCATTGGGTGTTAGATTCATAAACATGCGAATCACATAGTGATGTGAACTAGATTATTGACTCTAGTGAAAGTGGGAGACTATTGGAAATATACCCTAGAGGCAATAATAAATTAGTTATTATCATATTTCCTTGTTCATGATAATCGTTTATTATCCATGCTATAATTGTATTGATCTGAGACTTAGATGCATGTGTGGATACATAGACAAAACCATGTCCCTAGTATGCCTCTAATTGACTAGCTCGTTGATCAAAAGATGGTTAAGGTTTCCTAGCCATGGACATGAGATGTCATTTGATAACGGGATCACATCATTAGGAGAATGATGTGATGGAGAAGACCCAAACTACAAATGTAGCATATGATCGTTTCAGTTTACTGCTACTATTTTCTGCATGTCAAGTATGTGTTCCTATGACCATCAGATCATGCAACTCACGGACATCGGAAGAGTGCCTTGTGTGTATCAAACGTCGCAACGTAACTGGGTGACTATAAAGGTGCTCTATAGGTATCTCTGAAGGTGTCTGTTGAGTCGGCATGGATCAAGACTGGGATTTGTTACTCCGTGTGACGGAGAGGTATCTCAGGGCCCACTCGGTAATACAATATCACAATAAGCCTTGCAAGAAATGTGACTAAGTGTTAGTTGCGGGATCTTGTTTCTGGAATGAGTAAAGAGACTTGCCGATAACGAGGTTGAATTAGGTATGGAGATACCGACGATCGAATCTTGGGCAAGTAACATACCGAAGAACAAAGGGAACATCATACGGGATTAACTGAATCCTTGATATAGAGGTTCGACCGATGAAGATCTTTGTAGAATATGTCGGAACCAATATGGGCATCCAGGTCTCGCTATTGGTTATTGACCGTAGAGGTGTCTCGGTCATGTCTACATAGCTCTCGAACCCTCATTGTCTGCACACTTAAGGTTTGGTGACATTTCGGTAGTGTAGAGTTATGTATGGTGGTGACCAAAGGTTGTTCGGAGTCCCGGATGAGATCCCAGACGTCACGAGGAGCTCTGGAATGGTCCGGAGGAAAAGATTCATATATAGGAAGTCCTGTTTTGGTCGCCGGAGAAGTTTCGGGCTCATCGGTAGTGTACCGGGAGTGCCGGTAGTGTACCAGGAGACCGTCGGAGGGTATTTGGACCCAAGTGGGAGAAGGTTTACCAGACCTTAGTGGGCTGGTGGAAGTCCCACACAAGGCCCATTCGGCTAGGAAGAAAAGCCCAAAGGGAAAAAGGTGGAAAAAGGCAAAAAGTCTAAATAAGGAAGGAGTCCTAATCCTAATAGGATTGGAGTAGGACTCCTCCACCTCAAATTTCGGTCAGATCTTGAGGGTTTGAGGCTGCGTCCTCCCCTCCCTCCGTCCTATATATACTACAGGATTTATAGGGAAAATTTAACCCTAATTGCCATGTGCTGCCCTGTTCTTCTCTAGATCGTAGTTTCTCCTCTAGATTGGTTTCGGCGGTGCTTAGGCGAACACCTGCCGGAATAGCTCCACCACCATCCCTGGAGCACCATCATGCTGCCAGAGAACTCTTCTACCTATCCTCTCCCTCTTGCTAGATCAAGAAGGTGGAGATCATCATCAATCTGTACGTGTGTTGAACGCAGAGGTGTCGTCCGTTCGGCGCTAGATCGGAAGGACCGTGATCAAGATCGCGAGACAGATCGTGATGAGATTGCAGGACGGATCGTGATGAGTTCGCAGGACGGATCGTGATTTGATCGTGGGACGGATCGTGATGAGATCGCGGGATGCTCGGCAATTTGGATCGCGAAGACATTCGACTACACCAACTGCGTTTCTTAACGCTTCCCGCTTAGCGATCTACAAGGGTATGTAGATCCACTCTCTCTCTTGTAGATTCTCATCACCATGGATAGATCTTGCGTGTGCGTGGGAATTTTTTGTTTCCCATGCAATGTTACCCAACACCTTGCGAGTAATCCTACTAGCACCTGGGTATTGGATACCGGTTCGGTTACTAAATGTTAGTAACTCGAAATAAAAGCTACGGAATAAACGGAGAACTAGATAAGGGTGAGGTGACAATGTGTGTTGGAAATGTTTCCAAGGTTGATGTGATCAAACATCGCACGCTCTCTCTACCTTCGGGATTAGTGACAAACCTAAATAAATGTTATTTTGTGTTTTGCGTTGAGCATGAACATGATTAGATCGTGTATATTGCAAACACGGTTATTCATTTAAGTTAGAGAATAATGGTTATTCTGTTTACATGAATAATACCTTCAATTGTCAAGCACCCAGTAAGAATGCTTTGTTGAATCTTGATTGTAGTAATACACAAGTTCATAACATTGATGCCGAAGAATACAAAGTTATTAATGATAGTACCGCATACTTGTGGCACTGCCGCAAAATGTCATATTGGTATAAAGCGCATGAAGAAACTCCATGCTGATGGATCTTTTGACTCATTCGATTTTGAATCGGTTGAGGCATGTGAACCATGCTTCTTGGGCAAGATGACTGAGGACCCCGTCATCTGGATTGATGGAGAGGGGAAGTGATTCGTTGGAAATGATACATGTTGATGTATGTAATCCAATGAGTCTTGTAGCGTGCGGTGGATGTCGTCATTTTCTTACCTTCAGTGATGATTTGAGTAGATATAGTGTATATGTACTTAATGAAACACAAGTCTGAATCGTTCGAAAAGGTTCAAGCAAATTCAGAGTGAAGTTTAAGATCATCGTGAGAAGAAGATAAAAATGTCTGCGATGTGATCGTGGAGGTGAACATCTGAGTTACGAGTTTGGCATACAACTTTATACAATGTGAAAGTTGTTTCACAACTTATGCCACCTGGAACACAATAGTGTGATGGTGTGTCCGAACGTCATAGTCGTGCTCTATTGGATAGGGTGCTTGCTATGATGTCTCTTATCGTTTTGCAACTATAATTTTGGGGTTATGCATTAGAGACAACTACATTCACTTTAAATAGGGCACCATCTAAATCCGTTGAGATGACACCGTGTGAATTATGGTTTGATAGAAACCTAAGATGTCATTTCTTAATGGTTGGGGCTGCGATGCTTGTATGGAAAACGTTTTTACCTAATAAGCTTGAACCCAAAGCGGACAAATGCATCTTCATAGAATACCCTAAGAACAGTTGGGTATACCTTCCATCTCAGATCCAAGTGCAAAGTGTTTGTTGCTAAAAAATGGGTCATTTCTCGAGAAAGAGTTTATCTCGAAAGAATTGAGTGGGAGGAAGATAGAACTTGATGAGGTTGTTCAAACCTTTGTTCAACTAGAGATTAGCGCAGCGCAGGAAGTTGTTTCTGTGAAGCCTACGTTAGTTGAATAGGAAGTTAATGATGATGATCATGAAGCCCCAGGATCAAGTTACTATCAAACCTCATAGGTCGACACGGATGTGTACTGCTCCTGAGCGGTACGACAACCCTGTCTTGGAGGTCATGTTGTTGGACAATGATGAACCTACAAACTATGGAAAAGCGATGATGGGCCCGGATTCCAACAAATGGTTAGAGGCCATAAAATCCGAGTAGAGGTTCCATGTATGAAAACCAAGTATACACTTTGGTATACTTGCTCGTTGGACGGTAGGTCATTGAATAAAAATGGATCTTTAAAATGAACACAGACGCTGATGGTAAATGTTACTATTTATAAAGCTCGACTTGTCGTAAATAAGTTTCGGCAAGTTCAAGGAGTTGACTACAACGAGACTTACTAACTCGTAGCGGTGCTAAACTCTGTTGGAATTATGTTAGCAGTTGCTGCATTTTTCAATTTTGAAATCTAGCAGATGGATGTCAAAACATCGTTTCCTTAACGGTTCACTTGAGGAAAGGTTGTATGTGATACAACTAGAAGGTTTTGTTAGTCCTAAGGATGCTAAAAGGTGTGCAAGCTTCAGTGATCCTTCTATAGACTGAAGCAAGCATCTCGGAGTTGGAATATACACTTTGATGAGGTGATCAAACTTTTGTAGTTTATACAAAGTTTACGAGGAACTTGTATTTACATTAAAGTGAGTGGGAGCACTATAGAATTTCTGATAAGTATATGTGGATGACATATTGTTGATCGGAAATAATGTAGAATTTTTGGAAAGCATATACTATTGTTTGGAAAGTGATTTTCAAAGGCAGACCTCGATAAAGCTACCTAGTTGTTGAGCATCGTGATCTATAGAGATAGATCAATATGCTTCATGAGACTTTCAATGAGTACATACCTTGACAAGATTTTGAAACAGTTCAAAATGGATCAGTCAGAGAAATAGTTCTCGCCTGATTTGTAAGGTGTGAAGTTGAGTGAAACTCAAAGCTCGACCACGGCAGAAGAAAGAGAAAGGACGAACGTTGTCCCCTATGCATTAGCCATAGGCTCTGTATAGTATGCCATGATGTGTACCGCACCTGTGTGTGCCTTGCCATGAGTTCGTAAAGGGGTACAAGAGAGATCTAGGAGTGGATCACTGGAAAGCGGTCAAGATTATCATTAGTAACTGAAAGACTAAGGAGATGTTTCTCGATTATGGAGGTGATAAAGAGTTCGTCGTATAGAGTTATGTCGATGCAAGCTTTCACACCAATCCTGTGGGGACCCCGACTCATAAGTCGAGACCACCGAATGCACGTGTACAGTGATCCCAGAGATGAATGCTCACTAAACACACAGAAGCTGAATAAAAGAGTCTTACAGCCACATTAATCGTCTTGCACAAATGATGACCACGAGGGTCTTAGTCTTACAAGGATAGGGACACTCGGGACAAACACTAAGTCTAGAACAAGCAGAGGAAATCTTCGTCGAAAGCGTGAACCCATGCCATCTGCCCTAACCGACAGGCATTCTGAGAGGGAAGCGGCCTAGTTCGCATGTTCGTCTCCAATGAACTCTTCGATATACTCATGTTCTTCCATGCCTGGCCGATTAAATAACTAGTGGCAAGCCAATGAGTACTTGAATGTACTCGCAAGCAACCCAAGAGTGGAACGAGGCAATAATGATGCATGATATAGCACTATAGGTAATTTGTGGAAAGCTGATTTTGTATGCAAGTGACATGATCAAGTAATCGTAAGCATGCATCAACAACTAAGAAAGTATTCATGATAACACATTGTTGATAGCATCATGGGTATCAGTCGAACACATCATGTTCACGCTAAGTCATCGGACTTAGTTCATTACTCATGCCAAGTCATCGGACTTGACTCATGTGACCTCTTGTCACTAACACACCCATACTCACGCCAAAGTCCCGCGAAAACATTCAGACATAGTCTAAGAAGGACCTCCAACTGTCCATGATCGCGGACGCGGCTGTTCGAATACTTTTACACTCTGGAGAGGTTGCACACTTTACCCACAAGACTCGGGGAGCTTCCGTGTCATCCACGACTCGCGGTATATAACATACCCGAGGTAAGCACCCGAACAATGCCTTTCCCATGGTGATACTAAATAAAGAGTCCACTCGTTGGTGCCATCCCCCATGATGGACATCACTCGTATCATCCATGAGGGCACGCAACGGTGTGCCCGGTGCCTGTGAAGACAGCGCATGACCTCCCACTCAGGGACGACCCCGTGTCAAGAGTGACCACTTCACTCTTGCTACTAGTAATGCGGGCTCCTTGCTAGCACCAACCATAGTAATCAACAAAACCCCGTCCCATAAGGGGTATCGTGGTTGCGCATGTGATGTTGGGTCGGTCAGCAAACCTTAGAACTCTCCGTTTTCGAAAACACACATAATCACTTGTCCTGACACAACACTTCTTTCTCAAGTGGACACCAAATTCATCAACATCTCACTCGGGCATTAGTGCCACCCGACGGGGTTTTCGAAAGAGTATTTGAAAACACAACTCTCTGGGTATCACCGTGCATAAGTCTCATCCCACTTTGTGTAGCGTCTACTAGCAATCTAACTACTCCCACCCTCACAACCCTCGTAAGGTGGTAGGGTCGTGCTCGATGCAAGTTTCAATGGAAAGTACCAGAGGCATCCCACCGAAGGGAAACCCACCACGACATATGATCGATATGACGAAAGTAAGGTGCTATATCACATGCAAATAAAAAGGGTTTTGTATCATGGTCAAAGGGTTGCTTGCCTGGCTCAACAAAGTTTCCGGGGTCTTCAAATCTTCGAGTCCAACTTCTCCGTCAACGGCGCAATCTATCGATGCGGAAATAATGATAATAAATAAACAAGCATGCAATCAGAGCACTCAATATACCTAGCAAAAATGTCCACCTATTATGTTAATTACCAAAAGTTACCCTAAAAATATGTACAAAAGGTTTTGTTTCAAGAAGGTTTTCTAAAAAGAATAAATAAGAGGGAAAAGGGGGTTTTTATTAGGTTTTTAAAATAAACAACACTAAAAACTATTGCAAATATTACACCAAATGACACCATTAAATTCTAGGGAATATATGCTGAATTTAGGTGGAAGAATTTTTGTCATTGGAATAATATTAAGAGTTGTGGAATTTCTGGAAATAACAGGAAAAAGGAAAAAGGTAAGGGCCACTATGATGAGGTGGCCGTAACTGGGCCGACCCAGACCAACCAGCCTGTGGGCGATCCGGTGCCCGCGTCGCGCCAGGTTTGAACCTGACGGGCGGGCCTCGCAGGCCAGTGATAGAGAGGGGAGAGAGAGGCGATGGAGAGACCGACAAGTGGGGTCCACCTGTCGGGTCCTTCTCCTACCTCGGGACCGAGAGGGGAGGGACTCACCGGCAGCGAGGGATGCCACAACGAGGGGAGGTGAAGGTCGGAGCGGGCCCGGGGAGGACCCACCGGTCCTCTGGAAGTGGAGCGGAGGCCGAAGACGGACGGGGTCGCCGGCGACGAGCTCCCGCGGCGGAAACAACTTCGGGACCAGCCCCGAATGCTCGTCCCAGCCTGCAAAAAGAACGGGGGAGAGGGGGAAATGGTTCAGGAGGGCAAGGGAGGATCAGAGGGAGGGAAATGGGGATCAGAGTGTCGCCGTACCCGGAGATCGACGGCGGAGCTGCCGCGGTGAGCTTCGACTCGATCCGGAGCACAGGGGCCTCGGCAGTTCTCTGGGGTGGCACAGGGCTCAAGTTGGGAAGGGATAAGGGTCCAGAGAGGGAGAGAGAGGTCTGGGAGGGGCTATTTATAGCCTCTCCATGGTTCACCGCATGGTGTTGC
This sequence comes from Hordeum marinum, assembly GCA_022496015.1. Taxonomy (NCBI): domain Eukaryota; kingdom Viridiplantae; phylum Streptophyta; class Magnoliopsida; order Poales; family Poaceae; genus Hordeum; species Hordeum marinum. Next base: position 52,564,194 of record CM039673.1, on the reverse strand, counting down.
GCCGGTGAGGTCATAGCCCTCGGCATAGGGCACGGGGGCGAGCTTGGGCTAGTCTAGGGAGTTCCTGGGAGAGGTCTAGGCACGAAGGAAGGGAGAGGAGGAGAGAAGGAGCGCGCGCATGCGAGATCCCACATTGGTCGGCTCGGGCGGTGTCGGGCACGTGCGGAGAGGGAGAAGGAGAGTGAGGGAGGAGGGGGTCGACTGATTGGAGGGCTCGGAAGTCAAGGGGGACACAGGGGACAACTTCCCTCATCCCAATGCGGTCGGGAGGCCTCGGGATGCTCCGGCTACAGTGCGGACAGGCACTGTAGCGCGCTCCAGAGCGTGCCTTTTGCATGCCATGGCATGCTTGCGTGCACTGGACGCGTTCCTGCATGTCCCTTAGCCCTTGGATGGTGTGAAGATGCTCTAGGAGCTAGGGAGAGAAGACGTGAGAGGAGGAGGAGGTAAAATGGGGGCTGACCATGTTGTCACTAGTGCAGAACAGGCATATAGTCCCGGTCGGGATGGGCCTTTAGTACCAGTTCCCCAACCGGTACTAAAGAGTCCAGACCTTTAGTACCGGTTGGCCCACGGACCAGTACTAAAGGCCCACCACGTGGCTTCCTGCGCGCGTCGATGGTGGAGGAACTTTAGTACCGGTTGGTATCAATTTTTTTCATTTTTGCAAAAAATTTTGGAAAAAATTTGAATTTTCCCCAATTTTCAAATTTCTAAATTATTGAATTTTAATCTTTACTTACCCCGCAGCATATAGTCCCGGTCGGGATGGGCCTTTAGTACCGGTTCCCCAACCGGTACTAAAGAGTCCAGACCTTTAGTACCGGTTGGCCCACGGACCAGTACTAAAGGCCCACCACGTGGCTTCCTGCGCGCGTCGATGGTGGAGGAACTTTAGTACCGGTTGGTATCAATTTTTTTCATTTTTGCAAAAAATTTTGGAAAAAATTTGAATTTTCCCCAATTTTCAAATTTCTAAATTATTGAATTTTAATCTTTACTTACCGCGCATCACTGCTTAAATTGATCTGTAATCTCTAATCACCCCTCATCATTCCAAATCGTCTAACTTCCCGATGGGTCACCCATCCTAGGACTAATCCAGCGTGAGCACGCTTAACTTTCGAGTTCTATTCCCCCTTGTTTCCAAGTCTGCACTTGTTGTTTTCCTAACAATAGTAAGCTGTCAATCCTATTAACCCTAAGGAGTTGAACTTAAGCATGAAGTCACACGTTACACCGTTTGAGTTTGAAACTATTATTCTTAAAACTAATAATTATTAAGTAACACTAATATTTCTTGAATAAGTAGTTTGACCATAGTTTGACCACAGTTTGACCGCAACCTTATGGGCGCGGTCCTACAAAGCATCCAGTCCGTTCACAACGGACTGAAGGAGGCCTTCAAAGGTCTCCTTGCGGGCTTTCAAGTAAGTCGACCGATATTTTGCTAAGATTTTTATTTAGTCATATTATATACATGGCATCCCTCGAGCCCTAGGTGAGGTGAACAATCTCACCTAGGGGTCATATCTATAGTTCGGGAAGTGAGTGCCAATGTGATGTATGCATTGCGTGTGTAATGTCGGGTTCGTCATCCGCGGTGACCAAAAACAGCGCCGAGCTGGACGAGCTACATCGGAAGCTTAAGCGCTCCGAGGATGAGGTGGAAGCCCTCAACAAGAGGTTTGACGAGGCACAGGGTATGTCCGGAAATCTGAATACTTTTGTAACCGATGAGTTTACGTCGAACCTTTTGTAATAGATGAGTTTCCGTCCGAAACCCTGATACTTCGAAAGAGACTATCCGTTTTGTACACGAAGTGCATCGAGCTTTTGCCGTAACCCTCCCAAATTTTTAGCACATGCTATGTGGGTGCAATGTGGATACCATGCCAACTTTCAACCTTTTCAGAGTTCATTTGTAGTGCTTTTCAATTTCAGGGTAATCTAGCCCGAAAAAATCAATAACTGCATGAAAAATAACAAATGAAGTCAGAAAGGGTTGAAAATTGATGATGTGGCTTTGAATGGTGCATTTTGAACACACAAGAAGCCTAGAGTCCAAATAAGTTCAAAAAATGAAATGTCTTTTGTAATAGATGAGTTTCCGTCCGAAACACTGATACTTCGAAAGAGACTGTCCGTTTTGTACACAAAGTGCATCCAGCCTTTGTCGTAACCTTCTCAACTTTTTAGCACATACTATGTGGGTTAAATGATGATACCATGCCAGCTTTCAACCTTTCAGAGTTCATTTGTAGTGCTTTTCAATTTTAGGGTCATTTAGCTCAAAAAAATCAATAACTGCATGAAAAATAACAAATGAAGTCATAAAGGGTTGAAAATTTATGATGCGGCTTTGAATGGTGCATTTTGAACACACAAAAATCCTGGAGTTAAAATAAGTTCAAGAAAATGAAATGCCTTTTGTAATAGATGAGTTTATGTCTGAAACCCTGATACTTCGAAAGAGACTGTCCATTTTGTACACGAAGTGCATCCATATTTTTTCGTAACCCTCCCAAGTTTTTAGCACATGCTATGTGGGTGAAATGATGATACCATGCCAACTTTCAACCTTTTTAGAGTTCATTTGTAGTGCTTTTCAATTTCAGGGTCATTTAGCACAAAAAATCAATAACTGCATGAAAAATAACAAATGAAGTCAGAAAGGGTTGAAAATTGATGATGTGGCTTTGAATGGTGACATTTTGAACACACAAAAAGCCCGGAGTTCAAATAAGTTCAAAAAATGAAATACTCCGACAGAGACTGTCCGTTTGGTACATGAAGTGCATCCAGCAAAAAGAAGGAACTAGAAATAATCAATTTAAATATTATTTTATGAACTATAATATTCTTCAATATAAAAAAGAATCAACTAAAAATCTTTTATAAAACTCTAATAGCAAAAAGAAACTCTAAAAGCTTTTATAAACCTCTAGTATTTTTGAAACTAAATTTATAACCTAAAAATTACCGTATATGTAGGAAGTCTTTAGTACCGGCTAGTGACACCAGCCGGTTCTAAAGGTTGCCCTTTAGTACCGGTTGGTGTCACCAGCCAATACTAAAGGTGCACGCGGGGCCCAAGTCTGACCAAAAGCCCGCCACGCCCCTTTAGTATCAGCTCGTGACATGAACCGGTACTAAAGATCGCTCACAAGCCGGTACTAAATGTTGCCGGCACGAACCGGGACTAATACCGCCTTTAGTACCGGCTCGTAACCAGACCGGGACTAAAGCTTGGGACGAAAGGTCCGTTTCCTACTAGTGTGTCCAGATAGTAAAAATGGGTTTTTACCCCATCTAAGCATTGAGCCTTGGCCAAACAAAGTTACTGGACGTAACCAGCACCCCCTAGAGGCTGTGGTGAAAAGGGGGACCCAAGGGTAAAAAGATAAGAGGTGAAAATGACAGTTATACACATGTGGCAGAAGGTGTTTGATGCTGATTTGGGTGATCAACTGATCCTGGATTAGCTTGATATTTGATAGAGTCAAGGAGTGATGGAAAACAATAGTGATCACCAAGTTTGAGAGGGTTTGAAGAAAGTTCATAATGGGACTTAGGGAAAACCAAGAAATGGGCAGAATCTGATTTCTATAGATTCAAAGGTGTTAGGCTTTAACCCTTGATGCACCAATTAGTGAATCATCACTATTTGGCCATTAGAGCATGCCCACAAAGTTTGAGGCCATGGGAGGACACTTCACAATGTAAAGTTGTCCAAATTTGAATCTGGATAGAGATGGTTTTGGGTTGGTTTGATGAAGCAAACCAACTTGGATTGAGATGAAACTTTGCAAGATCATCACCTATGATGGTTTTGACTTGCTAGAATTTTCCTGGATTTTATTGAGAGTATTTCTTATAGAAACATTCCAAAAGTTCAATCTAAACATAAATGGTTTTGAGGGGTTTTGCCCATGCTATGATCAAGCCCTTGTGTTTAAACTCATATATATGGAAAATATATGTCCACTGAGTCTCGCTAAATTTTCTCAAATATTTTCAAAGCATATAAATAATTTTTCCTTAAGAAAATCCATTTCTAGTCTTAAGAGGAAGCCTTTAAATAATATATGAAAATAATCTTTAAAAATATTATTTGGTGGTTTTGAGAATTCATACATATAGTAGGTTTCAAATAAAGCATTTGGGAAGAAAAGATCCACCTAAATTGAGGACTTGTAGTTCAAACCTCAATTCAGGGGTTTTAGCAAACCTAAACTGAATAAATCCATTTTGGTGAAAATAAATTTTGATAAAAATATTTTGAAGTACTATTCACATGGCATGGTCATAGGGAAGGAGTTAGGATCAAGGTTGATGATGGTGGAGAGGAGTAGAACCTAATAGTGCCATACTTGATCACTCAAGCAATTCAAACAATCATCAAATCAACAAGCATGCATCCAAAAAAATTTAGTTGGCTCCAAATTTTGTAAAACCCAAACATAACAATGTGCCAAAACACAGGGTGTGACAGACCTTCCCCCCTTACAAGAATCTCGTCCCCGAGATTCCTAGGCTAAGTGCTAAAATATATGGAAACTCTGATCTGAGATAATCTTCACGCTCCCAGGTTGCTTCTGCTTCCGTGTGGTTGCTCCACTAGACCTTGAAATACTTGATGGTGCGGCTTCAGGTGCAGCGCTCATCTTCATCCAAAATGCGAACAGGCCTCGCACGATAAGTGAGATCTGGCTGAAGATCGATAGCTTGATGGTCGATGTCCTTGTAGAGGTCGGGGCGGTTGGGGACTTGCAGACACTTCCGGAGCTGTGACACGTGGAAGACGTCGTGCACATCTGACAACTCGGAAAGTAGCTCCAACTGGTAGGCAACTTCTCCTCGGGTGGCGGTGATCTTGAAGGGGCCGATATATCTTGGCGCGAGCTTTCCCTTGACGTGAAAATGCTTGATTCCGTTGAGAGGCGTGACTCTGACGTAAACATGGTCACCGACACAGAAGTTCACTTCTCGGCGATGAGAGTCGGCATGGCTCTTCTGTGTTGACTTGGCGGTCTTGAGGCGCTCGCGGACGAGTTGAACTTTCTCTTTGGCTTCACGGAGGATATCTGGTCCAAATACTAGTCCTTCTCCGGTCTCTGACTAGTTGAGGGGAGTATGACACTTGCGTCCATAGAACACCTCAAACGGTGCCACCTGAAGAGTTGACTGATAGCTGTTGTTGAAGGAGAACTCAACGAAGGGTAAGCAATCTTCCCACTTGGCTCCATATGCCAAGACACAAGCGCGGAGCATGTCTTTGAGTATCTGATTTACTCGTTCCGTTTGCCCACCGGTCTGGGGGTGAAAAGCAGTGCTGAAGGAGAGCTTGGTTCCCATGGCTTCTTGAAACATCTTCTAGAACCTTGAGGTGAACTGAGTTCCTCGGTCTGACACAATCTCCTTTGGAACTCCATGAAGACTCATGATCCGCTCTATGTAGAGACTGGCCAACTTGTTTCCATTGTAGGTCGTCTTGACGGGGATGAAATGGGCTACCTTGGTCAGGTGTTCAATAATGACCCAAATGGAGTCATGTCCCTTGCTTGACCTTGGTAAACCGGTGATAAAATCCATCCCGACCTTGTCCCACTTCCATGCAAGCACTTTGAGGGGTTGTGGTAGCCCAACGGGTCGGTGATGCTCAGCCTTAACCCTCTGGCATATGTTGCACTTATGCATGAACGTGCCTATCTCCCGTTTCATGCCATGCCACCAGAATCTTGTTTTGAGATCCTGATACATTTAGGTTCCTCCAGGATGGATGGAATAGGGTGTGTCATGAGCTTATTGCAACATCAGGTTCTTGAGCTCCTCTTTGTTGGGTACGCAAATGCGATTCCCGAACCATACCACTCCTTGTCCATCCTTTGAGTATCCTGGGGCCTTGCCTGCCTTGATCTACCTCTTGATGCCTTCAATGCTCTCATGTCCCTTCTGGGATTCTTTGATATCATCCATCAAGGTAGGCCTTGCTTCGAGGTTGGCGAGGGATCCTGGTGTGACCAGTTCCAAGACGAAGCTGTCAAGCTCTTCATAGAAGGTGGGTAGCCTTTGCTTAATCATAGCATTCAAGGAACAAGCTTTTCTGCTCAAGGCGTCAGCTACCACGTTAGCTCTTCCGGGGTGGTACTGAATACTGAGGTCGTAGTCCTTGATTAGCTCCAACCATCTTCGTTGCCTCATGTTCAGTTCCCTTTGAGTGAAGATATACTTCAAACTCTTGTGGTCTGTGAATATCTCACATCGCTTCCCCAGAATATAATGCCGCCATGTCTTCAAGGCATGAACCACGGCTGCCAACTCTAGGTCATGAGTCGCATAGTTCTCTTCATGAGGGCGTAGCTGTCTAGAAAGATATGCTACGACTCTGCCTTCTTGCATTAGAACACCTCCAAGCCCAGTTCTTGATGCATCACAATAGATCACAAACTGCTTGTGAATATCGGGGGTGGCCAAAACAGGGGCTATGGTCAATCTCTTCTTGAGCTCCTGGAAGCATTCCTCGCACTTAGCGATCCATATGAACTTCTGGTCCTTCTTCAAAAGCTGGGTCAAAGGCTGAGCAATGCTTGAGAACCATTCCACGAACTTGCGTTAATATCCCGCGAGTCTGAGGAAGCTCCCGACTTCCTTCACAGTGGTTGGGGTCTGCCATTCTGTCACGGCCTCGATCTTAGCAGGATCTACTAACAATCCTTCTACAATCAACACATGACCCAAGAACCCCACTTCATGCAGCCAGAATTCACACTTACTGAATTTGGCATAAAGCTGGTGCTCTCGAAGCTTTTTTAGGACCAATCTCAAGTGCTCTTCATGCTCCTCTTCAGAATTGGAGAAGACAAGGATGCCATGAATGAAGACAACAACGAACTTGTCCAAATACTCCATGAAGACTTTAATCATGAGGTAAATGAAGTAGGCCAGGGCATTCGTGAATCCGAACGACATGACTGTTTACTCATACAGGCCATACCGGGTCACAAATGATGTATTCGGAATATCTTGGGGTCTGATCTTCAGCTGATAGTACCCAAACCTGAGGTCGATCTTGGAGAACACCTTGTCTCCATTCGGCTGATCAAACAGGTCTTTGATCTTGGGGAGTGGGTACTTCTTCTTTATTGTGACCTCATTGAGGGAACGGTAATCGACACAGAGTCTGATAGTTTCGTCTCTGTTTGACACAAATAGAATAGGAGATCCCCAAGGAGAGGCACTAGGGCGAATAAATCCTTTCCTGAGCTGCTCTGCTAGTTGCTTCTTTAATTCAGCCAACTCTTCGGATCCCATCCTGTAGGCCTTCTTATAAATGGGCCTTGATGCGAGCATAAGCTCAATGATGAACTCAATGTCGCGGTCAGGAGGCATTCCGAGCAGCTCATCAGGGAACACATCCGGGTATTCGCATACCACCGACACTTGGTCTAACTCAGCTCCCGACAGGTAGTTAACCTAAGGGGCATGAGTGGAGGCAGGGTTGGGGACATACTTGACTTCCACACCTTGGCCGTTGGTTATGGTGACAGTCCTCTTGGCACAGTCTAACAGGCCTTGGTGTTTAGTCAACCAATCCATGCCTAGGATCACATCCAAGCCTCCCGACTTCAGGATGATAAGGTCGGCTAGGAATTCCACCCCATTAATGCCAATCTCCACTCCCTTACACCCCATCCTAAACTTCATAACTGAACCGGGGGTTTGTATAAGCATACAACTACCCAAGGGTGTAGGCTCCATGCCACTCTCTAGTGCAAACTTTTGGGTGACAAAAGAATGCAAAGCTCCACAATCAAACAATACTATTGCTGGGGTTGAGTTGACGAGGAACGTACCCAATATGACGTCCGGGTCTTCCTGGGCTTCCTGAGCGGTGACATGGTTCACACGACCCTTGCCATTGTTGGGCTGATTGCAGGGAGCTGGGTTCCTTGGCGGTGCTCCACAGGCTTGTCCTTGAGCTGGCGCATTGGGGCGCGTTTCATCTGGCTTCGTATTGCAGCAAAGCCTGGAGATGTGCCCAGACTGTCCACATCCAACGCAAGTGACTTGCCCAGGGTTGTTGTTGAAGGTCCTGCCAACATTTTTGGGGTTGGTGTTGTAAGATGGCCTGGGATTGGCATACTGTTGAGGATGGTAGCTCGGACGAGGCGTAGGAGGTCTAGCCTGTTGTGGTTGATAGGTTGGCTTAGCTGGGGCTGGGTGCCACGGGCGAGGCTTGTGGTTGCTTGAGCTTCCCTTGCTGATCATCTTGCGCTTGCGAGTGTCGTCGATGGCACGACGCTTGTCTTCCAGCATGAGGGCCTTGTTCACCAAATCAAAGAAGGTGCGACAGTCACAGATGATGAGCTGATACTACAGAACTTGCTGAAGTACTTCCATGAAGCCTTCTTTCTTGGCAGCCTCCATGCTGACATCTTCAGGTGCATACCTTGATAGCAGGTTGAACTTATGCAGATACTCCTTGACAGAGCCACTTCCTTGCTTTAGCGCTCGGAATTCCCTCTTCTTGATAGCCATAATCCTAGACGGAATATGGGCAGTATGGAATCCTTCCTTGAAGTCATTCCACGTGATAGCACGTTCTCCTTGCATGACCTTGAATCCATCCCACCATGCTCTGGAGGTACCTCCGAGGCAGTGAGAGGCATAAAGCACCTTCTCATGATCCTCGTTGCAGTTGACCAGTGCAAGGAGGTCTTCGATGGTGCAGATCGAGTCATCAGCATCGAATGGCTCTGCATTCTGAGTAAAGGTCGGGGGCGAGTTCCTCATGAAGTCCGACAGCGTGGAGTGGCCATTGCCATTCCTACCTTGCTACTGGTTGTTCACGAGAGCCTGGGCCATCTGCTGGAGAGCAGCATAGTTGGCTTGGAGCGTCTCCCGGAGAACTTGGAGGAACTGAGATATGGTCATGTTCTCCGACGGAGGTGGCGGTGGGGGAATGCCGCCTTGAGGCTACTCCTGGTGTTCTCCGGCATGAGCAGCCCCACCATCACCCTGTTGCTGGCTCGAGTTGCCAGCTTCGGGGTTGGTGAAGGAGCTGTGGCGGGTAGCAGTCACCATCCTGTTTTGAGCAGCCAAGTCAAACAACTGGGGTCGACAAGAGGGTAAGCAAATACGGCAACGTGCGCCTAAGGGGGTTGGTCAAGTGCAAGTGTGAAGAAACAAAGGTCAAAAGACCAACAACATATATTAAGATAGACGATGTAGTCGCTTACATGTTGCCTAAGGCAAAAAGCACGACTTTCATCGGAACACAAACAGCAAAACAAACAACAACACACGTGGTTTCATATGAACCATTTCACAAACTCGACTACGCATGAGGGATACGTGTCTGATCCTACCCTAGGGATTCTCGGACTCAGGTGGTGGAGTGCTCGGTCTCGTAGTCATGCTCCTTTGGGTCTTCCTCTGGCTCATCCTCAGAACGAGCATCGTTCCCGGTCGATGGGGTCGGGGTATGAGGAGGCCCATCCCGACAATGCTTTGCAGGCGGGTGGGTGAAGAGCTCACGGCACTCCTTCACACTCATGCGGCGACTACGCGTGGGTGCATCACTGGCTGGGGGTACTCCTCCTCGATAAGCGACAGCTGGTCGTCCCTCGGGGGCTCCATCCTTCTTGATCTTGTCTGGCTTTGTCTTGGCTTGTCGGAGTAGTTCTCGGGTGTGGTGAAGTTCCTCGCGGAGTTTCACGGACTCCTTCATCAAGTTGTGAACCAGACTATCGGCGGAGAGGCTGAAGTAGGTCTGGAACCTGAGTGGTGTGCCATCTTCCTTGGTTGGAATCAGCGTCCAATTATCGCCAAAGTCATCCTTCCTAAACGGAAGGTAGCGAGTAGCTGGCTCGTCAGCCATCTCTGGTATGACATCTCGAAGGTATAGGAGTGCCTTGCGTGCATCTGTCTCGACGGCAAGTATCATAGTCTCCATCCGTGGTCCTTCAAAGAACCAACTGGTCGGGGAGTCATTTGCCTTCACGACAACTTTCACGTGATACTCCTTCGTGACGGCATCAACCCAGTGCTCGTGGTAGAGGAAGATGGGTGGATGGTGAAACTGGCACTTCTCCAGCCTATCCCCAAGGAGTAAGGGAAAGCCGGATGTCACGAAGGCTTCGGGTATGACGACCATCTACAAAGGTTTGAAAGGAGGAGAGTCAGCAAAGTGTAATGTGAAGAATAGGAGAGATAAATAGTGCAGAACTTCCTAAGTTCCAAAGCTAGGTGTAGTTTTGGAAACGACTTTTATCCTACTAACGTCCATGCTAACTAAGGGCTTCCTACAGTCAGGATGGCTCTGATACAAGTTCTGTGGGGACCCCAACTCATAAGTCGAGACCACCGAATGCACGTGTACAGTGATCCCAGAGATCAATGCTCACTGAACACACAGAAGCTGAATAAAAGAGTCTTACATCCACATTAAGCATCTTACACAAATGATAACCACGAGGGTCTTAGTCTTACAAGGATAGGGCCACTCGGGCCAAACACTAAGTCTAGAACAAGCAGCGGAAATCTTCGTCGAAAGCGTGAACCCATGCCATCTGCCTTAACCTACAGGCATTCTGACTGGGAAGCGTCCTAGTTCGCATGTTCGTCTCCAACGAACTCTTCGATATACTACTCTTCTTCCATGCCTGGCCGATTAAATAACTAGTGGCAAGCCAATGAGTAATTTGAATATACTCGCAAGCAGCCCAAGAGTGGAACGAGGCAATAATCGTGCATTATATAGCACCATAGGTAATTTGCGGAAAGCTGATTTCGTATGCAAGTGACTTGATCAAGTAATCGTAAGCATGCATCAACAACTAAGCAAGTATTCATGATAACACATTGTCGATACCATCACGGGTATCAGTCGAACACATCATGTTCACGCTAAGTCATCGGACTTAGTTGATTACTCATGCCAAGTCATCGGACTTAGTTGATTACTCATGCCAAGTCATCGGACTTGACTCATGTGACCTCTTGTCACTAACACACCCATACTCATGCCAAAGTTCCGCGAAAACATTCGGACGTAGTATAAGAAGGATCTCCAACTGTCCATGACCAGGGACGCGGCTATTCGAATAGTTTTACACTCTGGAGAGGATGCACACTTGTCACATCCCAACTTAGATGTCATCGGGTAAGCATGTGTGTTGCATCATGTTTCATTTTGCGTCAACTAGAAATGGGGACCAAAAGAAACCCCAAGTTCATATTTGAATCAAACCAACTCAAACCTTGTGAAAATTCAACAAATCCAAAATGCCCTTCAAAAATGTTCCCTATGTCTGATAATTAAGGACATGAATATAATAGGGATCATTTTAATTATTTGAACACCCAAAGCATTTTAAAAATAAAGGATAGAGCCTCTGAAAATACTAAATAAATCATTTATCATTATTTTAGTTTTCAAATATCCTGAAACTTCTGAGATAAGTTTGAAATATTCAAACTTTAATATATAAATTAAATGGGATATTTTGCAAATCCATTTTGTACCTGCAAAATAATAATAAAAATGTCAGAAATAGAAAACAGAAAGAAATACAGTAAGAAAAGAGGGAAAAGCCTACCTGGGCCACCAGGGGCGAACCGGTCATCTTCCACCTCCAGCCAGAAGGACGTCGCGCGTGTGGTCGCCGCATGCTGGCCACCTCCTCCCTACCTGGCTGCTGGCCAGGAGGGCTGGGAGGGCGCCAGCGCAAGGACACCCGCCTTGGCCTCCTTCTCCTCTCCCTCTCCCCTTCCGAGTTCTCCCTCTTGCTCCTTCTCCCCTGCCTCTCCTCTCCCTCTCCCCTTCCGAGCTCTCCCTCTTGCTCCTTCTCTCCCCCCTGCTCCGCCATAGCCGAGCTCTGCTCGAGTTTGCCGTTGTCGCGCTAGCCGTCCTCTCGCCTCGCTAGGTAGCCCCCGAGAACCGCCGCAAGCCTCTCGTCCTCTTCGTGACCCCAGAAGGCGCCGGGAGCCCCTCTACGCCGTGCCATCGCCGTTCCTCCCCGATGGCCACCAAAGCCCCGCCGCGACGTTCTGCCCTGTCCGGACCTCCTCCGACCTCGCCGTCGCCTCTGCTAGAATCGCGGTGAGCCGCTGGTGCTCCTCCCCTTCTCCCCCTTCTCTCCTGTGCCCCGTAGCCGTCATGCCCATCTTGCCCGAGCTCCGGCCGCCGCTGCCCTCAACACCGGCATCGATCTCGACCACCCTAGCCCCTGGTTTGGAGCTAGATCAACGCGCGGTCGAGCGTAGGCCCTTCCGGTGCTCTCCGCCGTCCATATGGTCACCGGAGGAGGGATTCCGACCCCCTCCGCCGCCCCTGACGTCGCCGGCGGCTCAACGCCGGCGAGTCAACAGTCACTGACCATGGGGGTTTGACCCTGGGTCACTGGCAGGTGGAGCCACCCTTGTTAAGCTGCGTTAGTTAATTAAAAAAATTAACTAAGTTAGCTAAGTTAATCAGTCAGTGGCCAGTGGGCCCAATGCTGTTAATTAATTAAGGTTAGTTTTAATTAATTAATTAAGTGATTGAGTCACTGACATGTGGCCCCCACATGTCAGGTTTAACTCTGGCCCGGTCAGCTGACCAGCTGATGTCATCATGACGTCATGCTGATGCAATAAAAATAATTTCTAGTTTAAAAATAATTCCAGAAATTGTTTAAAATTTCAAAATTTCATATTAATTAATCTGTAAGTCAGATGAAAATAATTTATATATGAAAATTAATTAGAAAAATCCAATGAACTCAATGGTGCTATTGTCATGCATGTTAGAGAAATCTAAATAGGTGAAAATGGACATTTGCCAATAGGTTAATATATGGAATTTGAAATGGAGAACAACTTTGAACCTATATTCAAACTCATTTCAACACAACACGATCACCAGCTACATTAGATCATCCATACATGCTATCATGTCATGATCATGCATCATATTGTTGCACTTGCGTGTATTGATTGCTTCTTATCTACATCGCTGTAGGCCCTGCTTCCAAGGATAACCCCGAGTATCCCGCCAAAGGAGAGAACCTTCCCGCAACCCAGCCATGCAAGCAACCCCTTTGATCATTCCAATAACATCCCACTCTCTCGCTCCTGCTCTTGTTTATTGCATTAGGACAAACGATCACATGTCAATCATACACGGTAGATGATCCTATTCTTATGCATGACATGTCCTTGTCACAGTAAATAGTTCAACCTTGCAACCTAACATACCTGGTAGATGCGTGTGCCATGATGTGCTTAACTTACTTTGCCTGCTATGCTTGCTATGCTTAGAGTTGTGTCAGATCTGTTTCATCTGGGTGATGAACTGGGTGAAACAATGTTGTCCAATGTGATGATCATATGATGAATACGATTTGGTAAAGGTAGCGATGAGAGGCTATGTAGGAGTACATAGCGGGTTGTCTCATTGGGACCGTTCTTAGGAACTGAGTTCTGTGTTTGTGATCCAAGACTAGATACAACCACACATTGGGTTCCGGTAACTCGACCGCTCTCGACTTATCAGTCGCTTAGTCCTTAGTCCAGGAGTTGCAAGTAGTTTTTGGTGTTTATAGCATGCTGGAGGCCGTGCGTAGTGCTGACCCTCGAGGTGGGTTACGACGCGGTAGGCAGTGGCACGGTGTACCAAGGGTCACCCGAATGGTGGGCTTGGGAACCCTGCGCACATCGTTTGGGGCCATAGGGGAAACTTCGGCTGGACTTCCGTGTGGGTTCAGTCTCAAATAGGAGATAGCCTGGACTAGAGGTCTAATGTGATTGACGGTCGTGGCCGACTCCCTCGCTGGGCATCCGCTTGAAGGTTGCCGAGGTGCATGGTTTTATGAGCACACAACGATAAGTGGCGAGAGCGTGTGTGAAGAAGTACACCCTTGTAGGGTATGAAACCTATTCGAATAGCCGCGTCCTCGGATATGGATTACTTGGAAAGCTTATGTTGTTCATAGATAATCAAATGGTTGCTCATAAAAATATCAAGACAAGTGTTCGTACCTTGGATGGCACTCTCCCGGAAGGGGAAAGAGAATCCATGGTGGTGTATTGTGATGGAGGTAGTGGACTCGTGTGCGATATCTAAAATTGTAACAAAGAGTTAAAATTGAGTAGTGTAGGTTAGCCAGGAGTCAAAGCTGGCACTGCTGCATAAACCCCACCACCCCCTTGTTGATACATGAGCATAAATAGACTAGGTCTGTTTTAAAGACTTGTTGAGTACGATTGTACTCACATTGGCTTAATAAATGTTGCAGATGAGATCCATGACCCATCAGGTGGGTTCTTTCTAGATGTTGACAATGCCGAATAGATGGCGTCCTAGCTACGACCTTGCCCTGTGGCGGGCTGTAGATAGTCACGCCATGTGCCTTTTACCCCTTTGATCTGTCGGTACCCAGACAGCTTTAAGCTTCCGCTTCGTTTGTATGAACATGCTTGTATGACTTGAGTGTCGGGTCATGTGACCCCTATCTATAAGAACATATTATGCAAGGCTCGTCTGAGCCTCTTAAAAAAAAGTCATGTTGTTGTATGGTTATGTTTTATGCCATGGTTGTATCTATGCCTATTGGGCATGTCATGCGTACGTGTGACGTGCAACGGTATGTATGGGATCCGACACCTGGTCGTGTTCCTTTAATAGTACTCTCTACGGGAAACTGCCTCTTTGTGCTTCCACCGAGCAATGATAGCTTGCTACTGCTCTGGACACATTGATTGACCGGCATGTATCCTTCTTTGCTGTTGTGTCTGTCCGTTCGGGGAAATGTCTCGCAGTGTAATGGAGTCCCTGTAGCCTGCTACGAGTCGTCTACGTGCAGTGATGGCATTCGTGCCCCATGACGTAATGGAGTCCTTGTAGCGTGCTATTACTCGTCTACACACGCTTGAGGCCGACACCTACATTGCTGGGTTACGTATGCCTATTTCCGTATGGATTTGCCACTTGGATTCTATGACTAGTCATGTCGGCCCGAGTTCTTTGTTGTGTGACTTCCAGCGACATATTCACATACATGAGCCAAAATACGCAAATGGTCCCGGCTAAGGTAAGGCTGTAGCCATGGAGCTTACCATGCGTGAGGCCGCAAAGTGATGTGATATGTTACAGCCTGGATTTATATGACCTAGGATCGGGGTCCCGACAGCGTTGGTATCAGAGCCTGACTGACTGTAGGACTACCAAGCGAAACAGGTCAAAGTTGAGTGTAGAAACACTATAGATAAGTAGGGGAATTGATTGTGGAAGGGATCGTAAGGCTCTTTTTACTCCTCTTCCCAAGTTATTCTATGCTAAGTCATACTCATCTTCTCTATGGGGATAAGAACTAGGATTCTCATCTATTGCATAGGATGACGAGTTACTAACCAATGACCATTAGCTAGCCTGTTTGCAAGTGTATGTTGGTATTTGAGTGTTGTTGGTGTGACAAATAGATGGAGAAGAGATTTGAGTCTAGATAGTCGAGTGGTTATGCCTTTCCAATCTTTTGCAGTTGCCTCAAAATCCTTTTTGAGCAATTACAGCCGTTATGCTATCCAATTTCTGCTAGAATCTCTAATGTCTTTGCATCATTCTCTGTTTCAGATGCCCCCTCTTCCTTCCCGTCAGGTGGTCCGTTTGACCAGGTGCATCGATGTACCGGGTTACGCGGCCATGTTGGTTAGAGTTATGATGGAGGCTGGCTACCGTTGGTACCCAGAGTACACCACTACTAGAAAAAAGGCTGCTAGTGGCGCACCTGTTTTGCCTTCTAATGGAGCACTACAGGTGCGCCACTAGTATCACGCCATTAGAATTTTTACTAATGGCACCACAGGTGCGCCATTACTATCTGACTTAGTAATGGCGCACCACATACGAGTGCGCCATTACTAACATTTTTTTTCAAATATAGCATTTTTTCCTAGATTTTTTGTTTTTGTTTTGTTTCTTATTGCTGGGTCACTATGGCTTAATCTTGTGTCAATATGCTTCAACCCGAGCTCCGTGGTCAAACTTCCCGGAGGGTCACCCATCCTCACACTACTCCAACCCGAGCACGCTTAACTTCTCAGTTCTATCCAACCCCAACACCAGCTCACTTAATAGGCACTTGTTGATATATCTATCATATCAATCCTATTAAACCTTGTTGATGTCTCGGACTTTGTTCATGTTCATGAGTGTTCATGAGTGTGATGAAATTTTGAAAAAATATTTCAAACTTCCCGGTCATATTACGTATCATATTTTTAACATTTTTTCCAAAAAGAATGAAAACATTTTTTTTCTGTTAAATTTCCCCTCTAGATCTTAAAAGCCCCGTATCTTTTTTCTGTTAGGTTTTTGGGGATTCTACAAATCTTCAACGGGTTTCCCCTGGTTGAATTCGGATGTAACTTTTCGAGTAGATAATTTTTCATATAAAAAACTTTTTAATCCGAGTTCGTATGCAAAAGTTATGCCCATTTTACTAAATTCGAGAGAGATTTTGCAAATAAAGTCGAAATTCATATTTGTAAATTTTCCATACAACTAGACCACATATCACGTGGGAAAGTTATTTTCTGTTATTTTTTTGACATTTTCATCATTTTCTTTTATTTTTTTTAAAACTGAAAAGGCGGTCCACCTCGGGGGGGGGGGGGGATTTGTCGACCAGTGCAAAATTACTAATGGCGCACCACCTAACTGGTGCGCCATTAGTAAGGGTTACTAATGGCGCACCAGTTAGGTGGTGCGCCATTAGTAGTTTTTGCAAAAAAAAAGTTTAGCATAAGTATCACAGGTTACTGATGGCGCACCACCTATAAATGCACCATTAGTAACCTTGGTTACTAATGACGCACCAGCTGGAGGTGCGCCATTAGTAGTTTTTGCAAAAAAAAAATAGTAGTGATGCACTGGGCTTGTCGTGCGCCATTAGTAGTTAAACTACTAATGTCGCACTCTAACCTGGTGCGCCATTAGCAAAAGTTTGTCAGTAGTGGCGCACCAGGTGTGTGGTGCGCCATTAGTGCCCATCACACTAATGGCGCACCAACACCTGGTGCGCCACTAATATATAGTAGTGGCGCACCACTTGTCTGGTGCGCCATTAGTGTCTCTATTATCTATAGCCCTTTTCCTATTACTGCATAGTGGAGGAACATTATCGAGATTTCAACTAGAGTCAGTATCTGTGTACCGTTAGGATTTATCCTTCATATCTTGGAGCTGCAGAGCCGCTTCATTGGACTCATGGATTAGGTGTTACCATAGATATGGCAGTTCAGGAAGCCGCCTACACCATGCTGACTATCATGAGGTTTCACCATGGTCTGCTACAGAACACTGAGTTTTGTTATGTTCCTGCTTCAATGGGAGGAGAGGATGGCTATCTTAGCGCAGCCTACTATTATCATTCTCATGAGGACCCTAGGCTGCAGGTGACCGCTCAGATGTTGGAGAACAGGGATCATGATGCATGTGCCCTTCGCATGGAGCTTTATGCCACCCTTGCACGTCTTTCGACAGCCCTGACGCAGTTGGCACCTATCGTGCAGACATGCTATGGAGATTTGGAGATGCTGACCCCATCGCGGACTCATTTGCCAACACACGTAGACTTGCCTGATGTTGGAGGCATCACCCCTCTTCGAGGACCGCTATTGCCGCCGACAAGGGGACCAAGGCCACATCCGTGTCCTTATTGTTTCCAGGGATCCCAGGATAGAGTGTTTCCAGATCCTCAGGTTCAGTTCCCGGGTCACGGGGGTAATCTGTATGATGCATTCTACGATGATGCTTGAGTGCGAGATGTTAGTTCTAGATTGGTAGTAGTCGTATTGCCACAGTCCTGCGAGTCTTGTGGGATATGACCAAGGTTGAGAGTTGAGTTCCGGAGGTGTAGATAGATAATGTATAGGAAGCTTGTAATGCCTCCGATCAGTTGTGTCATCTCTCTGTAGTTGTTTTCAGTTTGGGCTTGTACTGAACTATGTCGTGGTGTGTATGAAACCTAACGTTCATATGGTAGCTGTTTTACCATGTTGATTGGTGTTTACCCTGCATACCATGTTGTCCAGTACATTCCTTATCCCATGTCTTAGAGTTGATATCCTTTTTGTCTAAGCTTTGGATTTGTTTTCCCAGGATGGTGGAAACTAGGAACAACCCCGTGCATGCACCTGAGCAGGGCAAGGGAAGCCAGCCAAGCCAAGAGAATCTGCCACATGCGCCATCTCTGGCAGAGGTGATGCTAGAAGGTGAGCGAAATAAGAGGGAGACCAACAGGCTGCTGGAAAGAATTGAGCAGAACACAGCTCGTGCTCCCCGCAATGATCACAATGATGGAGTGTCACTTGGTGACTTCGTCAAGCTGTGCCCGCCCAAGTATCATCATTCGATCGACCCCCTCGATGCGGATGACTGGTTGACTAGTATGTTTCACAAGATTCGGGCCGCCAATGTGTCCGAGGCCAACAAGGTGTCCTTTGCCACCTACTTTTTGGACGGACCCGCCAACCTGTGGTGGGAGAGTTATGAAGCTATGCGTCCCCAAGGGCCCGCACCAACTTGGGAAGAATTCAGTGCCGCATTCCGTACCCATCACATCCCAGAAGGGCCGATGGATCGCAAGAGAGAGGAATTATGTGCCTTCACCCAGGGCAGACTGTCAGTGGATGCTTATGGTCGTGAGTTTGGCAATCTTTCTTGCTATGCTCCAGAAGAAGTTTCAATTGAAGCTAAGAAGCAGGCTAGGTTCCGCAAGGGACTTAATCCTGAGCTTCACTGAGATCTACGCCTACATGAGTGCACCACCTTCCAGGCTCTCGTCAACAAGGCCATCAATGCCGAGTCCGGACAGACTAACTATGAGGCCACGAGGAAGCATAGCTCTGACTTCAACCCTGCATCTGGCTCAGGCCCCAACAAGCGCCGAGTGTGGGTGCCCCATGCAGCTTTACCGCCAAGATACACCAAGAGGCCATCCTTCCAGGCGCCTCGTCCAGTTCAACCCAACCCTCCACCCAGACCATTTGGAGGACCGCCTGCAAATGCTGCACCCCGTGCCACCGTGATGTGCTACAAGTGTGGAGAACCAGTACATTACTCTCGAGATTGTCCTCAGAACAACATCAAGCCTACTGGACGTGGAAAACCAGGAAAAGCCCTTTATGTGAAGCCAGCTCCAGCTCGTGGACGAGTGAAATATGTCTCTGCTGAGGAAGCCCTTGAGGATCCTGATGTTATCCTAGGTACGCTTCTTGTCAATAGCCATCCAACATCTGTTCTATTTGATACTGGGGCATCTCATTCTTTCATCTCAGAAAGATATGCATAGTTGCATAACATGTCTTTCTATGACATGCCCACTCCTTTAGTAGTTCAGACTCCTGGTTCAAAATGGCAAACTTCTAGAATGAGCCATGACAATGAAATTTTGGTGGATAGACTAGTCTTCCTAGCATCCTTGATAGCTCTTAAGTCTTCGGACATCAATATCATTCTAGGTATAGATTGGATGAAGCCCACTATGCCAAGATTGATACTCATTCTAGGAATGTTCAACTTACACATCCATCGGGTGAGATAGTTAATGTCTCCACTCGAGCAACCAAGCCCCAACTCTATTCCCTCAATGCTAGCACTCTTCCAGAGTTAGAAGATGTCCCGGTAGTCCGTGACTTTCTGGATGTCTTTCCAGAAGAACTGCTAGGTATTCCACCTGTCAGAGATGTTGAGTTTGTGATAGAGCTCATTCCAGGGACAGTCCCAATAGCCAGAAGACCCTATAAGATGGCACCCTTAGAAGTAGCCAAGCTAAAAACCCAACTCGATGAGGCTTTGAAGAAAGATTTCATCGGTCCTAGTTCTTCTCCTTGGGCTTGCCCCGTCCTCTTTGTCAAGAAGAAGGATGGATCGGATCGGATGGTTGTGGATTATCGTCCAGTGAATCTGGTCACCATCAAGAACAAGTATCCGCTCCCCAGGATCAACGATTTGTATGATCAACTTGCTGGATCCTCTGTCGTTTCCAAAATAGATTTGAGGTTGGGATACCATCAAATCAGAATTAGAAACGGGGACATTCCAAAAATGGCTTTTGTTACTCGTTATGGCCAATATGAGTACACCGTCATGTACTTCGGTTTAACCAATGCCCCAGCCACCTTCTCTCGCCTGATGAATTCGATCTTCATGGAGTATTTGGATAAATTCGTTGTGGTTTACCTTGACGACATGCTCATCTACTCGAAGAACGGACAAGAACATGCCGAGCATGTAAGGCTGGTATTGATGAAACTTCGAGAGCACCGCCTATATGCCAAATTCTCGAAGTGTGAATTCTGGTTGCCAGAAGTGTCCTATCTGTGTCACATGATCTCTGGTAAAGGTATTGCTGTCAATCCCGAGAGAGTTCAGGCCGTCCTTGATTGGACTCAACCTGAATCGGTTAAGCAAGTTCGCATTTTCCTTGGCTTAGCGAGCTATTGTCGCTGCTTTGTTGAGAACTTCTCCAAGGTTGCGAAACCTTTGACTGAACTCCTCAAGAAAGATAAAAAGTTCGAGTGGACCCCACAATGCGAGCACAGTTTTCAGGAGTTGAAAAGACGACTGACCTCTGCTCCCGTTCTAGTGCCACCAGATTTGTCTAAGCACTTTATTCTCTACTGCAACGCCTCACGACAAGGATTAGGTTGCATTCTCATGCAAGATCATCATGTGATTGCATACGCATCTCGACAGTTGCGTCCACATGAGGATAATTATCCAACACATGATCTTGAGCTTGCAGCTGTAGTCCATGCACTGAAAACATGGCGACATTACCTTCTGGGTAACCGTTGCAAGATATACGCTGATCACCAAAGTCTGAAAGATATTTTCACCCAGCCGGATTTGAATCTCACGCAAAGACGGTGGGTAGAGTTGATTACAGATTATGACTTAGGGATAACTTACACCCTCGGGAAAGCCATTGTCATGGCTGATGCACTAAGTCGTAAGTCTTATTGTAACAACCTAATGTTACAACAAGGTCAACCACTTCTCCATGAGGAATTCCGGAAGTTAAACCTTCACATTGTTCCTCAAGGATTCCTATCCAACCTGGTGGCGAACCTACTCTTACGGATTAAATCATAGAAGCCCAGAAGTATGATGTCGGAATATCTTGGATCAAGAAAAACATTTAGAAGGGTAATGTTAGATGCTTATTGGAAGATGATCGGGGTGTTATCTTCTTTGAGAATTGTTTGGTGATCCCAAAGAAGCAACATCTACGACAATTGATCCTTAAGGAGGGTCATGATTCTCCTCTCACAATTCATCCGGGCAGTACGAAAATGTATCAGGACCTACGCCAGAGGTTCTGGTGGACTAGGATGAAGAGAGAAATTGCTCAGTTCATTGCTAATTGCGACATTTCTCGTCGTGTGAAAGCACAACATCAAAGGCCTTCTGGCACCCTCCAACCTTTAGCTATTCTTGAATGGAAATGGGATAAGGTCGGTATGGATTTCATCACCGGTTTTCCCAGGACCAAGAGAGGGAATAATGCTATATTTGTGGTCATTGACCGCCTTTCCAAAGTGGCTCATTTTCTTCCGGTTCGGGATAGCATTATTGCTAGCCAGCTAGTGGAGTTGTATGTTTCTCGAATAGTCTCTCTTCATGGTGTTCCTTTGGAGATTAACTCAGACCGTGGAAGTATCTTTACTTCCTGATTCTGGGAAAGTTTTCAAACCGCTATGAGGACTCATCTATCCTTTAGCACTGCTTTCCACCCTCAATCAAGTGGTCAAGTTGAGCGAGTCAATCAAATTCTCGAAGACATGCTCCGATCTTCTGTTATATCCTTCGGTATGAATTGGGAGAACTGCCTTCCATTTTCCGAATTTGCATATAACAATATTTATCAATCAAGCTTGGGAAAATCCCCCTTTTGAAGATCTCTATGGACGAAGATGTCGAACACCTCTTAACTGGTCAGAAACCGGAGAGAGGCAACTCTTTGGACCGGATATGATCGAGGATGCAGAGGAGCAAGTTCGCATTATTCGGGAAAAGTTGAAAACATCCCAATCCCGTCAAAAGAGTCAATATGACCACCATCATAAGTGTGTGACCTATGAAGTTGACGAGAAGGCTTACCTTCGGGTTACACCTCTAAAGGGTACCCATAGATTCGGTATCAAAGGCAAGTTTGCTCCTCGTTACATTGGACCCATTCGCATTCTTGCTAAACGAGGAGAGGTTGGCTACCAATTGGAACTTCCACCGCATCTTTCCAAGGTTCATGATGTCTTCCACGTCTCGCAACTCATGCGTTGCTTCTCGGACCCTGTCCATGAAGTAGACCACGAAGCGCTTGATCTCCAAGATAACCTTTCATACCAAGAATACCTTGTTCGTATTCTTGACCAAGTTGAGCATACCACTCGGCGTCGGAACATCAAGTTTCTTAAGGTTCAGTGGTCACATCATTCTGAAAAGGAGGCCACATGGGAAAGAGAAGATTGTCTTCGACGAGAGTGCCCCGCGCTCTTCCCGATGACTTCAAAATCTCGGGACGAGATTCTTTTGAGTGGGGGTGAGTTGTCACATCCCTACTTAGATGTCATAGGGTAAGCATGTGTGTTTCATCATATTTCATTTTGCATCTACAAGAAATGGGGACAAAAAGAAACCCCAAGTTCATATTTGAATCAAACCAACTCAAACTTGGTGAAAATTCAATAAATCCAAAATGCCTTCAAAAATGTTCCCCATGTCTGAAAATTAAGGACATGAATATAACAGGGATCATTTTAATTATTTGAACACCTAAAGCATTTTAAAAATAAAGGATAAACCCTCTGAAAATACTAAATAAAGCATTTATCATTATTTTAGTTTTGAAATATCCTGAAACTTCTGAGATAAGTTTGAAATATTCAAACTTTAATATATAAATCAAATGGGATATTTTGCAAAGCCATTTTGTACCTGCAAAATAATAAAACAAATATCAGAAATAGAAAACAAAAATAAATAAAGTAAACAAAAGAGGGAAAAGCCTACCTGGGCTAGGGAAGAAGCCGGCCCAGCCCACCAGGGGCGAACCGGTCATCTTCCACCTTCGGCCAGAAGGACGCTGGGCGTGTGGTCGCTGCACGCCGGTCACCTCCTCCCTGCCTGGCTACTGGCCTGGAGGGCTGGGATGGCGCCAGCGCGAGGACCCCCGCCGTGGCCTCCTTCTCCTCTCCCTCTCCCCTTGCGAGCTCTCCCTCTCTCTCCTTCTCTCCCCCCTGCTCCACCATAGCTGAGCTTTGCTCGAGCTTGCCGCCGTCGCGCTAGCCGTCCCCTCGCCTCGCTAGGTAGCCCCCGAGAACCTCCGCACTCCTCTCATCCTCCTCGTGACCCCAGAAGGCGCCAGGAGCCCCTCTACACCGCGCCATCACCGTTCCTCCCCGCCGGCCACTGAAGCCCCGTCGCGAGGTTCTGCCGTGTCCGGACCTCCTCCGACCTCGCTGTCGCCTCTACTGGAATCGCGGTGAGCCGCTGGTGCTCCTCCCCTTCTCCCCCTTCTCTCCCGTGCCCTGTAGCCGTCGTGCCCATCTTGCCCGAGCTCCGGCCGCCACTGCCCTCAACACCGGCGTTGATACCGACCACCCCAGCCTTAGGTTTGGCGCTAGATCGATGCGTGGTCGAGCGTAGGCCATTCCGGTGCTCTCCGCCATCCATTTGGTCGCCAGAGGAGGGATTCCGACCCCCTCCGCCGCCCCTGACTTCGCCGGTGGCTCAATGCCGGCGAATGAACAGTCACTGACCGCGGGGGTTTGACCCTGGGTCACTGGCAGATGGGGTCAGCCCCTGTTAAGCTGAGTTAGTTAATTAAAAAAGTAACCAAGTTAATTAAGTTAATCAGTCACTGGCTTGTGGGCCCAATGATGTTAATTAATTAAGGTTAGTTTTAATTAGTTAATTAAGTGATTGAGTCACTGACATGTGGCCCCCACATGTCAGGTTTGACTCTGGCCCGGTCAGCTGACCAGTTGATGTCATCATGATGTCATGTTGATGCAACAAAAGCAATTTCTAGTTTAAAAATAATTCCATAAATTGGTTAAAACTTCAAAAATTCATATAAATTAATTTGTAAGTCAAATGAAAATAATTTTTATATGAAAATTTATCAGAAAAATCCAATGAATCCAATGGAGCTATTATAATGCATGTTAGAGCAATATAAATAGGTGAACATGGACATTTACCAATAGGTTAATATATGGAATTTGAAATAGAGAACAACTTTGAATCTATATTCAAACTCATTTTAAATCAACATGATCACCAGCTACATTAGATCATCCATACATGCTATCATGTCATGATCATGCATCATATTGTTGCACTTGCGTGTATTGATTGCTTCTTATCTGCATCGCGGTAGGCCCTGCTTCCGAGGATAACCCCGAGTATCCCGCCGAAGGAGAGAACCTTCCCGCAACCTAGCAAGGCAAGCAACCCCTTTGATCATTCTGATAACATCCCACTCTCTCGCTCCTGCTCTTGTTTATTGCATTAGGGCAAACGATCACATGTCAGTCATACACGGTAGATGATCTTATTCTTATGCATGACCTGTCCTTCTCACAGTAAATAGTTAAACCTTGCAACCTAGCATACCTGGTAGATGCTTTTGCCATGATGTGCTTAGCTTACTTTGCCTGCTATGCTTGCTATGCTTAGAGTTGTGTCACGTCTGTTTCATCTGGGTGATGAACTGAGTGAAATAATGTTGTCCAATGTGATGATCATATGACGAATACGATTTGGTAATGGTAGCGATGAGAGGCTATGTAGGAGTACATAGCGGGTTGTCTCATTGGGACCGTTATTAGGAACTGAGTTCCGTATTCGTGATCCAACACTAGATACTACCACACATTGGGTTTCGGTAACTCGACACCTTTTGACTTATCAGTCACTTAGTCCTTAGTCCAGGAGTTGCAAGTAGTTTCTGGTGTTTATAGCATGCTGGAGGCCATGCGTAGCGCTGACCATCGAGGTGGGTTACGACGCGGTAGGCACTGGCACGGTGTACCAAGGCTCACCCGAATTGTGGGATTGGGAACCCTGCGCACATCGTTTGGGGCCGTAGCGGAAACTTTGGCCGGATTTCCGTGCGGGTTCTGTCTCAAATAGGCGATAGCCTGGACTAGAGGTCTTATGTGACTGACGGTCGTGGCCGACTCCCTCGCTGGGCATCCGCTTGAAGGTTGCCGAGGTGCATGGTTTTACGAGCACACAACGATAAATTGCGAGAGCGTGTGTGAAGAATTACACCCCTGCAGGGTATGAAACTATTCGAATATCCGCGTCCTCAGATATGGACTACTTGGAAATCTTATGTTGTTCATAGATAATCAAATGGTTACTCATAAAAATATCAAGACAAGCGTGAGTACTGTGGATGGCACTCTCCCGGAAGGGGAAAGAGAATCCATGGTGGTGTATTGTGATGGAGGTAGTGGACTCGTGTGCGATATCTAAAATTGTAACAAAGAGTTAAAATTGAGTAGTGTAGGTTAGCCAGGAGTCAAAGCTGGCACTGCTGCATAAACCCCACCACCCCCTTGTTGATACATGAGCATAAATAGACTAGGTCTGTTTTAAAGACTTGCTGAGTATGATTGTACTCACGTTTGCTTAATAAATGTTGCAGATGAGATCCATGACCCATCAGGTGGGTTCTTTCTAGATGTTGACGATGCCGAATAGATGGTGTCCTAGCTACGACCTTGCCCTGTGGCGGGCTGTAGTTAGTCAGGCCATGTGCCTTTTACCCCTTTCATCTGTCTGTACCCAGAGAGATTTAAGCTTCCGCTTGGTTTGTATGAACATGCTTGTATGACCTGAGTGACGGGTCATGTGACCCCTGTAAGAACATATGATGCAAGGCTCGTCTGAGCCTCTTAAATAAAAGTCATGTTGTTGTATGGTTATGTTGTGATGCCATGGTTGTATCTATGCATATCAGGCATGTCGTGCGTACGTGTGACGTGCAACGGTATGTATGGGATCTGACACCTGGTCGTGTGCCTTTAGTAGTACTCTTTATGGGAAACTGCCTCTTTGTGCTTCCACCGAGCCATGGTAGCTTGCTACTGCTCCGGACACATTGATTGACCGACATGTATCCTTCTTTTCTGCTGTGGCTGTCCCTTCGGGGAAATGTCGCGCAGTGTAATGGATTCCATGTAGCCTGCTACTACTCGTCTACATGCAGTGATGGCATTCGTGCCCCACTGGGAATCAATATCTCCCTCGGGCATTAGTGGCACCCGACGGGGTTTTCGAAAGAGTATTTGAAAACACAACTCTTTGGGAATCGCCGTGCATAAGTCCCGTCCCACTTTACGTAGTGTCTACTAGCAATCTAACTACTCCCACCCGCACAACCCTCGTAAGGTGGTAGGGTCGTGCTCGATGCAAGTTTCAATGGAAAGTACCGGACGCATCGCACCGAAGGGAAAGCCACCACGAAATTTGATCGATATGACGAAAGTAAGGTGCTATATGACATGCAAAAAAAGGGTTTTGTATCATGGTCAAAGGGTTGCTTGTCTGGTTCAACAAAGTCTCCGGGGTCTTCAAAGTCTTCGAGTCCAACTTCTCCGTCAACGGCGCAATCTATCGACGCGGAAATAATGATAATAAATAAACAAGCATGCAATCAGAGCACTCAATCTACCTAGCAAAAATGTCCACCTATTCTGTTAAATACCTAAAGTTACACTAAAAATATCTACAAAAGGTTTTGTTTCAAAAAGGTTTTCTAAAAACAATAAATCAGAGGGAAAAGGGGTTTTTTATTAGGTTTTTAAAATAAACAACACTAAAAACTATTGCAAATGTTACACCAAATGACACCATTAAATTCTAGGTAATATATGCTGAATTTAGGAGGAAGAATTTTTGTCATTGGAATAATATTAAGAACTATGGAGTTTTTGGAAATAATAGGAAAAAGGAAAAAGGTAAGGGCCACTGTGCTCTGGGCCAGAGCTGGCCGCAACTGGGCCGATCCAGAGCAACCAGCCCGTGGGCGAACCGGTGCCCACGCCGGGCCAGGTTTGAACCTGACGGGCGGGCCCCGTGGGCTAGTGACAGAGAGGGGAGAGAGAGGCGATGGAGAGACCGACAGGTGGGGTCCACCTATCGGGTCCATCTCCTACCTCGGGACCGAGACGGGAGGGACTCACCGGCAGCGAGGGAGGCCACGGCGAGGGGAGGTGAAGGTCGGAACGGACCCAGGGAGGACCCGCCGGTCCTCTGGAGGTGGAGCGCAGGGCGGAGACGGACGGGGTCGTCGACGACGAGCTCCCGTGGCGGAAACAGCTTCAGGGCCAGCCCCGAATCCTCGTCCCAGCCTGCAAAAAGAACGGAGGGGAGGGGGAAATGGTTCAGGACACAAGGGAGGACCAGAGGGAGGGAAAGTGGGATCGGAGCGGCGCCATACCCGGAGATCGACTATCAAGCTGCCGGGGCGAGCTTCGGCTCGTCCCGAGCACAGGGGCCTCGGGAGCTCTCAGGGGTGGCACATGGATCAAGTGGGGAATGGAGAAGGGTCCATAGGGGGAGAGAGAGGTCTCGGAGGGGCTATTTATAGCCTCCCCATGGTTCACCGCACGGTGGTGCGCCGATGAGGTCGTAGCCCTCAGCACAGGGTACGGGGGCGAGCTTGGGCTAGTCTAGGGAGTTCCTGGGAGAGATCTAGGCACGAAGGAAGGCAGAGGAGGAGAGAAGGAGCGCGCGCATGCGAGCTCCCACATTGGCCAGCTTGGGCGGCGTCGGGCATGTGCGGAGATGGAGAAGGAGAGTGAGGGAGGAGGGGGCCGACCGCTTGGAGGGACGCGGACGTCGAGGGGGACACAGGGGACAACTTCCCTCATCCCAATGTAGTCGGGAGGCCTCGGGATGCTCCGGCTACAGTGCGGACATGCACTATAGCGTGCTCCAAACCGTGCCTTTTGCATGCCACGGAATGCTTGCGTGCTCTGGACGCGTTCCTGCATGCCCCTTAGCTCTTGGATGGTCTGAAGATGCTCTAGGAGCTAGCGGGAAGTTAGGGAGAGAAGAGGTGAGAGGAGGAGGAGGTAAAATGGGGGCTGGCCATGCTGTCTAGGTAGTAAAAATGGGTTTTTACCCCGTCTAAGTATTGATCCTTGGCCAAACAAAGTTACTGGAGGTAACCAGCACCCCCTAGAGGCCATGGTGAAAAGGGGGACGCAAGGGTAGAAAGATAAGAGGTGAAAATGACAGTTATACAAATCTAGCAGAAGGTGTTTGATGTTGATTTGGGTGATCAAATGATCCTGGATTAGCTTCAAATTTGATAGAGTCAAGTAGTGATGGAAAACAATAGTGATCACCAAGTTTGAGAGGGTTTAAAGAAAGTTCATAATGCGACTTATGGAAAACCTAGAAACGGGCAGAATCTGATTTCTATAGATTCAAAGGTGTTAGGCTTTAGCCCTTGATGCACCACTTAGTGAATCATCACTATTTGTCCATTAGAGCATGTCCACAAAGTTTGAGGCCAAGGGAGGACACTTCACAATGTAAAGTTGTCCAAATTTGAATCTGGACAGAGATGGTTTTGGGTTGGTTTGATGATGTTAGCCAACATGGATTGAGATGAAACTTTGCAAGATCATCACCTAGGATGGTGTTAACTTTCTAGAATTTTCATGGATTTTATTGAGAGTATTTCTTACAGAAACATTCCAAAAGTTCAATCTGAATAGAAAGGGTTTTGAGGGGTTTTGCCCATGCTATGATCAAGCCCTTGTGTTGAAACTCATATATATGGAAAATATATGTCCACTGAGTCGCCCTAAATTTTCTCAAATATTTTCAAAGCATTTAAATATTTTTTCCTTGAGAAAAGCCATTTATGGTCTTAAGAGTAAGCCTTTAAATAAAATATGAAAATAATCTTTAAAAATATTATTTGGTGTTTTTGAGAAGTCATACATATAGTAGGTTTCAAATAAAGCATTTGGGAAGAAAAGATCCACCTAAATTGAGGACTTGTAGTTCAAACCTCAATTCAGGGGTTTTAGCAAACCTAAATTGTATAAATCCATTTTGGTGAAAATAAATTTTGATAAAAATACTTTTAAGTACTATTCACATGGCATGATCATAGGGCAAGGAGTTAGGATCAAGGTTGATGATGCTAGAACCTAATAGTGCCATACTTGATCACTCAAGCAATTAAAACAATCATCAAATCAACAAGCATGCATCCAAAAAGTTTTAGTTGGCTCCATTTTTGTAAATCCCAAACATAACAATGTGCCAAAACACAGGGTGTGACAAATCCGGATGACTCGTTGTAGCAATCTGGATACGTATAGTGGAGCAGCCATTTGGAATAGTACCAAGTGGAGTGTGGTAGCAGTGTTTACGGTTTGCCATAGAGATTTGCAAAGTACACACGGATCTGAATGTCGCAGACCCGTTGACTATAAGACCTCTCTCACATGCGAAGCATGATCGAGCCCCAGAACTCATTGGGTGTTCGATTCATAACAATGCGAATCACATGGTGACGTGAATTAGATTATTGGCTCTAGTGCAAGTGGGAGACTGTTGGAAATATGCCCTAGAGGCAATAATAAATTAGTTATCACCATATTTCCTTGTTCATAATAATCGTTTATTATGCATGCTATAATTTTATTGATCGGAGACTTAGATGCATGTGTGGATACATAGACAAAACCATGCCCCTAGTATGCCTCTAATAGACTAGCTCGTTGATCAAAAGATGGTTAAGGTTTCCTAGCCATGGACATGAGATGTCACTTGATAACAGGATCACATCATTACGAGAACGATGTGATGGACAAGATCCAAACTACAAACGTAGCATATGATCGTGTCAGTTTATTGCTACTGTTTTCTGCATGTCAAGTATGTGTTCCTATGACCATGAGATCGTGCAACTCAGGGACATCGGAGGAGTTCCTTGTGTGTATCAAACGTCACAATGTAACTGGGTAACTATAAAGGTGCTCTACAGGTATCTCCGAGGGTGTCTATTGAGTTGGCACGGATCAAGACTGGGATTTGTTACTCAATGTGACGAAGAGGTATCTCAGGTCCCACTCGGTAATACAGCATCACAATAATCCTTGCAAGCAATGTGACTAAATGTTAGTTGAGAGATCTTGTATTATGGAACGTGTAAGGAGACCATCCGGTAACGAGGTTTAAATAGGTATGGAGATACCGACGATCGAATCTCGGGCAAGTAACATACCGAAGAACAAAGGGAACATCATACGGGATTAACTGAATCCTTGACATAGAGGTTCGACTGATAAAGATCTTCGTAGAATATGTAGGAACCAATATGGGCATCCAGGTCCTGCTATTGGTTATTGAACGTAGAGGTGTCTCGGTCATGTCTACATAGTTCTCGAACCCGCAGGGTCTGTACAGTTTAGGTTTGGTGACATTTCGGTAGTATAGAGTTATGTATGGTATTGACCGAAGGTTGTTCGGAGTCCCAGATGAGTTCCCAGACATCACGAGGAGCTCCGAAATGGTTTGGAGGTAAAGATTGATATATAGGAAGTCCTATTTTGGTCGCTGGAAAAGTTTCGGGCTCACCGGTAGTGTACCGGGAGTGCCGGTAGTGTACGAGGAGACCATCGGGAGGGGTATTTCGACCCAAGAGGCTACATGGGCTTTGGGAGACTGCATCTGGTGGAAGTCCCAGACAAGGCCGATGAGGCTAGGAAGAAAAGCCAAAAGAGAAAAATGTGGAAAAAGGCAAAAATAGGATGAATCCTAGTCCTACTAGGATTTGAGGTGGATTCCACCTCTCCTACTTGATTTGGTCGACCCAAGGGCTGGTACCTTGAGGGACAAGCCTCCTCCTTTCTTCCTCTTATATATACTAGAGTTTTTAGGGATTTTAGCACCTGATTTTCAGCCATGTGCTACCCGTTCCTCTAGTGCAGAGTTTCTCTTCTAGATCGGATTTCTGCAGTGCTTAGGCGAAGCCCTGCCGGAATAGCTCCACCACCATTGCCGGAGCACCGTCACGCTGCCAGAGAATTCTTCTACCTCTCTGCTCCCTCTTGCTGGATCGAGAAGGCGGAGATCTTCATCAAGCTGTATGTGAGATGAACGCGGAGGTGCCGTCCGTTCGGCGCTAGATCGGAAGGACCGTGATGAAGATCACGAGACGGTTTGTGATGAGATAGCGGAACGGATTGTGATGAGTTCGTGGGACAGATCATGATCAAGATCGTGATACCGATCGTGATGAGATCATGGGACGGATCATGATGAGTTCACGGGACGGATCATGATTGGATCGTGGGACGGATCATGATGAGATCGCGGGACGCTCGGCGATTTGGATCGTGAAGATGTTCGACTATACCAACCGCGTTTCTTAACGCTTCCCACTTAGCGATCTACAAGGGTATGTAGATCCACTCTCCCTCTCGTAGATGCTCATCACCATGGATAGATCTGCGTGTGCGTAGGAATTTTTTTGCCACTTTCCAGCAATATCAGGCTTGCAAAGGATATCGTTTTCCTACTTCTCAATAATACATTGATGATCATATAGAAGCGGGTTATGAGTTTTCTTCCAATGCTTGTGTCATCATGAGGTCCTCGCCTCCGGCGAACCTTCAGTGGACAGTGGCGATGCAACCCATTATTTTTAGTTTGGTTAGTTCTCCGATAATCCGTCACAAGGATCGGGCAGATTCGGCGGCTCATTCTCAGGGTTTTCGACAGCAACATGTGGTTTCGAATCTGGTCATGTCAACTTCCCATGTTGGGCTGCAATGTTCTGGGCTGTCCAGCCAGCCTTCTTTGGATGATTAGGAAATTCCATCTACGCAAGAAGCGGCTGACTCGTTTGACCATATGGTCAATGACATGGTGGCCTGAGTATTAACCTGTTCTACTTGCAATCAGCAGGGCCATCTGCCATCTTCCTGCCCATTCTGTTTGGCCTGCTCCCGTTTGGCTCATACAAGGTCGGAGTGTGTTAAATGGGCACATGATAATGGATATGTTTGGAAGGTTAAAAAATCCCAATATTTGGAAGTACATTCTCAAGAGATCTCCCTACCCGACATGAGTCCTAAGCCTATTCATCCTCCGAGCGACGCCTCGGTATTAGAGACGATTGCATTGCCTGACCAGTCGGGTCCTGTCATACCATCGCCGCCTCCTCGGTCTCCGTTCCAACAAGCTCCGTCTCCCCCTCCAGACCCAACAATGGCGAACTTTCCCCTTGATCCCATGGAGTTCATCCCGTCGGGGTTTGACATCATTGAGGGTAGCCCAACATGCTTTCCTTGCTCCTTCAATTCTCCTGTTGTGGCTCCAGATCGTCAGCATGAGTAGTTTTCCATTGGCATCGTCGAGACTCCTCTGCCACCTGGACAGTTGCTGCACTTCAGACAGATGGTCAGTGAATTTGTTGTTAATCAGCTTCACCGTGATGTTCTAAGTGATCAACCTTGGATTGAGGGAGTCGGGCTTTTTGAGTTTCATAGTCCGGCATCTCGACACGCTATCATGGATCACCCTCCCTATGATCTTGGCAATGGGCACTTTGTCAGATTTATTCCTCATGATCATGGCATCAATCATAGGGCTACACAGGGTTTTTGTCATGGCTGGCTCATGTTCTTGGGGATACCACTGGATTACCGTACAATGAAATACATCTCAGACGCTGTCAGTACCTTTGGCCTATTTCACTTATGGCATCAGGAAGATCCTAGGAGGGTCAGGTCCCTAGTGTATGCATCTTTCCCTTGTGCTGAGCAGGTTCCACGAGATGTGGTTTTCAGAGAATATGATGACTTTGGGGCTACTCGCAGCTCCTGGACAGCTCCCATTTATGTTTTGTCTTCTGAATTCATAGACATTCTTCCTGGCGATGAGGATCAGAAGCCCTTCACTGGTAATCCGCACCCTCTTCCAGGTCAGCTTCAGTTTGACAATGTCAATTTTGTCATGCCGGAATTTCCTGAGCTTGGATGGAACGTTCCCCCGGTTGACAATCATCACAATGTCCATCATCATGACAATGTGCTTGTTGAGGAAGTCTTTGAAGATGATGATGAGGTACCTCATCCTGCATCCCAGGTGTCTGTGGTGATGCAGAATTCTGCTCCTTCAGGGGATTTGGAAGATATTCATAGGGGGCTACTGCAGTTTATCAACCACCAGTAGCTCAAGCCCCTCTTATCATTGGTCGAGTGCTGACTGTTTTTGGTCCGGAGCTACCACCGGAGATGATCTGGAAGCGATGGTTTCAGCTTATGCCATCTCTGAATTTGTTTTAAGTTCCAATAAGTATGCCTCTGCTTAGCCCCTTCAAGCCTATTGTGTTATTAAAGCGTTCTTGGGAAGTCTCTATCTCGTTTTCCATCATGGGCAACAAGCTTCTTCGCTGCTAGAGCTCTCAAATTCCTCAGAGGAAATTTGTTTCTACACGTACCAAGCCTCCGGTTGTACGGACACTTTGTTTTGATTCTGCTTTGGATTCCATTATTCGGGACCCCTTGACAGAGGTTGAGCTCAGCTCTTTCAGTTTCTCTGCTACTCCAGCTCCAGCTCCATCAGGGAAAAAGCCAATCAAGTACTGCAGGGCAAAGATGACAGTGGTTGAAACAGACGTCAGACGCAGTCCACGCCTTTCTGCTCTTCGGGATGGTTTCAGAGGCATGGTCACGCTGGAAAAGCCTGCCTCTCTGAGGAAGCCCTCTGTTAAACCTGCCAAGAAGCGCAAGTTGAAGCCTCAATCTCCCCAGCAGGAGACTCCCAGGGAGACAGTTCCACCTCTGACGCCGATTGCCTTAATCCAGCATGTGGGGCATCACCTGGGTATCGCACCAGAGAAGCTTAACGCTTCCACTTCTTCAGTTAATGATTCACACAAGGGTTCTGATGATGCTTAGTTTCTTAGTCCCATTGGGTTTATGGTCAACCCCTAATAAAACCATCTATCTTTTATTTATGTCTGTACTTGCTAAAAGCTTCAGTCTGTACTGCATTGCGATCTGGCCTAGCCACTATGTGGGGGCTTTTGCTCTTATTTACTTTCATGTTTATGATGAACTTAAACAGCTTTAGATATTGGAAAGTTCCATGTTGTAATGTTCGTGGTATTAATCTCATGACCGTCAACGAGCTGTGAGGCAAAAAATTGAAGAATCTGGTTGTGCCATCATATGTCTACAAGAGACAAAATGCGAGAACATGGACCACAGATTTATTAGAAAATTTTGCCCAAGGCAATTTGATAGTTTTGTGTTTGTGCCTTCTGTGGGAGCTTCTGGTGGTATGATTGTGCTGTGGAATTCAGCTATTTTCACTCGTAGACATATTATTTCTACTATCTTTGCCATTGTAATTGAATTCACCTCAACACATAACTCTGACATAAGGACTCTTGTCACTGTATATGGTCCTTGTCAGAATCCAGCTAGAGAGAACTTTCTTAATTGGTTGTATGATCTGAATATTACTGAGGATGATAATTGACTGTTTTTGGGTGATTTTAACTTCATGGGGTCAATGGACAACAGAAACAAACCAGGAGGTAATCTGAATGATATGTTAATTTTCAATGATGTTATTGGTCATTTGGGACTAATTGAACTGCCCCTAAAAGGAGGAAGATTTACCTGGTCTAACATGCAGCAAGTACCCCTTCTGGAATAGATAGATTGGTTTTTCACAACCTCAACATGGAAAACATGTCTTCCCAACACTATGGTTTTCCCTTTGGCTAGAACTACCTCTGACCATACCCCTTGTGTGGTGTCTATCAAGACAATGATCCCTAAAGCGAGAATTTTTAGATTTGAAAATTATTGGACTAATTTGCCTGGTATCACACAATGTGTTTCTGATTCCTGGATCAGGCCAGTTCATAGGAAATCTGCTGCTGCTATCATCTCTGCAAAATTGAAATCTTTGAGACATGAGCTTAAAGGGTGGCACACAAGTCTTGCTAGGGTGAAAATTCTGATCTCCAACTTTAACAAAGTGATTCTCTGTTTGGATAATTTGGAAGAGCAAAGACCCTTAACTACTCCATAAGGTAATTTTAGACGAATTGTTAAGCGACATTCGGAGCATGTTCTGAGATTACAGTTTACATATTGGAAACTCATATGTACAGTCAGGAATATCAAAGTTGGGGAGGAGAATACAATTTTTTCCATGCTATGGCTACTGAAAGATATAGATCTAACTCTATCTCTAGTATTACTACTAACAATGGTTGTCGGGATCCCGATCCTAAGTCATATGATTCCATACTGTAACAAGTCACATCACTTTGCGGCCTCACGCACGGTAACTCCATGGCTGCAGCCTTACCTTGGCTAGGACCGTTTGCGTCTTTTGGCTCACGTATGTGAACATGTCGCTGGCAATCACACAACAAAGAACCCGGGCCGACATAACTAGTCATAGAACCCAAGTGGCACATCCGTACGGAAATAGGCATACATAACCCAGCAATACAGGTGTCGGCCTCAAGCGTGTGTAGACGAGTCATAGCAAGCTACAAGGACTCCATTACGTTGCGAGACACGAATGTCATCACTGCACGTAGACGAGCTGTAGCAGGTTACAGAGACTCCATTACACTGCGAGACATTTCCCCGAAAGGAAAGGCACAGCAGCAAAGAAGTATACATGCCGGTCAATAAATGTGTCCGGAGCAGTAGCAAGCTACCATGGCTCGGTGGAAGCACAAAGAGGCAGTTGCCCGTAAAGAGTACTACTAAAGGCACACAACTAGGTGTCGGATCCCATGCATACCATTGCATGTCACACGTACGCACGACATGCCCGATATGCATAGATACAACTATGGCATCACAACATAACCATACAACAACATGACTTTTATTTAAGAGGCTCAGACGAGCCTTGCATAATATGTTCTTACAGATAGGGGTCACATGACCCGACACTCAAGTCATACAAACAAAGTCATACAAGCCAGCAGAAACTTAAGATGTCTGAGTACAGACGGCGAAATAGAAAAGAGGCACACGGTCTGACTATCTACAGCCCACCACACGGGTAAGATCGTAGCTGGGACACCAGCTATTCGGCATCGTCAATGTCTAGATAGAACCCACCTGATGGGTCCTGGTTCTCTTCTGCAACATTAATTAAGCAAGGATGAGTACAAACGTACTCAGCAAGTCTTTAAAATAGACCTAGTCTATTTATGCTCATGTATCAACAAAGGGAAATGGTGGAGTTTAAGCAGCAATGCCAGCTTTGACTCATGGATAACCTACACTACTCAGTTTTAAACTCTTTGTTACAATTTTAGTTATTGTACACGAGTCCACTATCTCCATCACAATACACTACCATGGATTCACCTTTCCCTTCCGGAAGAGTGCCATCCACGGTACTCACACTTGTCCTTATATTTTTAGGAGTATCCATTTGATTATCTATGAACAACATATGTTCTCCAAGTAGTCCATTTCCGAGGACGCGGCTATTCAAATAGTTTCATACCCTGTAGGGGTGTACTTCTTCACACACGCTCTCACCACTTATCGTTGTGTGCTCATAAAACCATGCACCTCGAGAACCTTCAAGCGGATGCCTAGCGAGGGAGTCGGCCATGACCGTCAATCACATAAGACCTCTAGTCCAGGCTATCGCCTATTTGAGACTGAACCCGCACGGAAGTCCGTCCGAAGTTTCCGCGACGGCCCCAAACGATGTGCGCAGGGTTCCCAACCCACCATTCGGGTGACCCTTTGTACACCGTACCACTGCCTACCACGTCGTAACCCACCCCGAGGGTTAGCGCTATGCACGGCCTCCAGTATGCTATAAACACCACAAACTACTTGCAACTCCTGGACTAAGGACTAAGCGACTGATAAGTCGAGCGGGGTCATATTTCAGGGCCCAACATGTGGTAGTAACTAGTCTTGGATCACAAACACAGAACCCAGTTCCTAAGAGCGGTCCCAATGAGACAACCCACTATGTACTCCTACATAGCCTCTCATCGCTACCTTTACCAAATCGTATTCATTATATGCTCATCATATCGGACAACGTTGTTTCACTCAGTTCATCACCCAGATGAATCAGACCTGACAGAACTCTAAGCATAGCATGCATAGCAGGCAAAGTAAGCTAAGCACGTCATGGCACAAGCATCTACCAGGTATGCTAGGTTGCAAGGTTTAACTATTTACTGTGACAAGGTCAGGTCATGCATAAGAATAAGATCATCTACCGTGTATGACTAACATATGATCGTTTGTCCTGATGCATTAAATAAGAGCAGGAGCGAGAGAGTGGGATGTTATCGGAATGATCAATGGGGTTGCTTGCCGTGCTGAGTTGCAGAGGACTTCTCTCCTTCATCGGGATACGGGGTGGTATCTTCCAGATTAGGGCCTACCGCAATGCAGATAAGAGCATTCAATACAAGCAAGTGCAACAATATGATGCATGATCATGGCATAGTAATATGCATGGGTGAGCTAATGTAACTAGTCATCATGTCAATTTGAAATATATTTGAATATAGGTTCAAAGTTGTTCTTATATGAAAATTCCATATATTAACCTAATGATAATTGTCCATGTTCACCTATTTAGGTTGCTCTAACATGCATGAGAATAGCACCATTGGATTCATTGGATTTTTTTGATAAATTTTCACATATAAATTATTTTCATCTGACTTACAGATTATTTTATATGATTTTTCAAAGTTTTAAATAATTTCCGGAATTATTTTTAAATAAGAAAATGGGATTATGACATTAGCCTGACGTCATACTCACGTCAGCTGGTCAATAGACCCGCTCCAGATCAAATCTGACCGGAGGGGCCCGTCTGTCATTGACTCATTACTAAAACAGTTTTGTTTTAATTAATTGTCCTGACTAATTAATCTAGCAGGGCCCATTGTCATTGACCTTAGGGTTAGTTAGAGGCTAATTAGATGCTAATGACGATGCCATGTCATTGTCACCGGACGGCGTCGTCGGCGACCATCCGAACGGCGGGAGCTCGCCAGAGATGCGCTGGAGGCATCAGGTTAGGGAGCTGAGGGCACCGGAGCGTAGCTCTCGCTCGTCCGCATCCAACGGGGGCCACAGGAGGCTGAGGGGTACACCGGAGCTCGCCGGAAACGAGCTCGTGGAGGCGGTCGGAGTTCGGCAACGACGACAACTACACTATGGGGCACGGGATGGACCAGCTGATGGGCGCGTGCGGCTCCTGGGAGCAGCACGAGCACGGAGACGCTCACAAGCGCGAGCTAGAGCGTCTGCTCGCTCGATGGCGACATGGCCGGCGGCAGGGTGGACTCGGGTCCGGCGACCGAGCTAGATAGAGCACGAGAAAGAGGGGGAAAACGCAAGGAGAAGGAAGAGGAGCTCACAGGGACTTCGGGGAGCTGGTTAGCGGGCTTGGGGAAGCAGCGACGGTGGCGAATCGACGGCCAGCGGTGGCGGCTCTCGGCAGGGGAAACGAGAGAGAGACGGGGAAGAAGGGAGGAGAGGGGAATGAGCTCGGGGGAGGCTCCTTGCGTCTTCGCAGCACAGGAGAAGGCAAGGGAGCAGACAGCTCCGTGGAAAGTAGGAGGTGGAGGCTGGCGAGCACGCGGTCGACACCTTGCTGCCTACTGGCGGGAGGTGGGAGATGACCTCCCCACCGGTGACAGGCTGGGTTGGGCCTGCCACTTGCGCCAGGTGCTCTTCTTCTTCTTCTTTTTATTCTAGTTTATGTTTTCTTTTCTAATATCTGTTTAATACTTTCAGGTATAAAAGACTAGTTGAAAAATACTCCAAATGTTTTATAAACTATAGTTTGATTATCTCAAACTTTTCTCAAAATGTTCCAAAATAATTTGAAAACATAATTAATGATATTTTCTTTATTTATCATTTTCAGAGGCTTAAATCATTAATTTAAATTATTTAAATTGTTCAAATAATTAGAATGGTCCCTGGTATATCCATGTCCTTAATTATCAGACATAGGGAACATTTTTTATGGGCATTTTGGATTTGTTGAAATTTCACTAAACTTGAATTTCTTTATTTCATTAAGTGCTTGGGGTTTCTTTTCTTTCTCCCCATTTCACATTGATGCAATGATGATGATGATGAAGCAAACACAATGCTAACCTGGGACAATTTGCTAGGGTTGTGACAACTCACCCCCACTCAAAAGAATCTCGTCCCGAGATTTTGAAGTCGCCGGGAAGAGCGCGGGGTACTCTAGTCGAAGACGATCTTCTCTTTCCCATGTCGCCTCCTTTTCAGAATGATGTGACCACTGAACCTTGAGAAACTTGATGTTCTAACGCTGAGTGGTACGCTCAGCTTGGTCGAGAATACGAACAGGGTATTCTCGGTATGTAAGGTTATCTTGGAGATCAAGCGCTTCAATGTCTACTTCACGGTCAGGGTTCGAAAAGCAATGCGTGAGTTACGAGACGTGGAAGACATCACGAACTTTGGAATGATGCGGTGGAAGTTCCAATTGGTAGGCAACCTCTCCTTGCTTAGAAAGAAGGCGAAAGGGTCCAATGTAACGAGGAGCCAACTTGCCTTTGATACCGAATCGATGGGTACCCTTCAGAGGTGTAACCCGAAGGTAAGCCTTCTCGTCAACTTCATAGGTCACAGACTTATGATGACGGTCATATTGACTCTTTTGACGGGATTGGGCTGTTTTCAACTTTTCAGGAATAACGCGAACTTGCTCCTCTGCATCCTGGATCATGTCCGGACCAAAGAGTTGCCTCTCTCCGGTTTCTGACCAGTTAAGAGGTGTTCGACATTTTCGTCCATAGAGAACATCAAAACGGATTTGCCCTAGCTTGATTGATAACTATTGTTATATGCAAATTCAGCAAATGGAAGGCAGTTCTCCCAATTCATACCA